>CM036616.1:26887986-27567986 GCA_020745705.1 Hemiprocne comata | reverse complement strand
TCATTCACTTGTTGGAAATAAATACTTTTTGCAAAAAAAAAAAGAAGAAAAAAGAAAAGAAATTGTCTTCATGCATAAACCTGATGGGCAAAGACAGGGTCTCTGCAGGCAGGCAGGGATAAGCCTCCTTCCTGCAGCCTGTCCCACCAATGTCTCCTGCCCCCGTCAAAGGCTCCGAACATTAGGCCCCTCTCAGGGACCCACCACCGTCACCCAAGCTCACAAGCATCTCCTGCTGATGCTGGACCCTTGGAGCACACACTTGCCAAGGCAAAACCACAATGCCTACCCCTGTGTGCTCCTCCTCTCCCACACGCTTCCTTCCCAACCCTCTTCCACTGCCAAGACATGAAAGCCACCTCCAAACCTCCACCCCATCCCAAACAACCATTCAGCAACACCTCAGCACTGCTTGCCACCAACCAGGGTGCCGTGGACAAGGCGCACCTCAAAGAGGCAAGAAGGCAACCCACCAAGGCCTGTGAAGACTTGCACTAGGAACAACACTGTCCCGGACGGAATAAACACCCCAGTGCTGCCAACCCCACCCAAGAAACACCAAAAAGCTACAAAAAAACACCAAACAAACAAACAACACAGGAGATGCCCAGGACTGCTCACTGCCCTCCTATAACCACCACAACTTGCCCAGGACACTCCTGCCTGTGCTCACACGCCAGTGGCCATGGGGACCTGCCTCACTACATACAGCGTATGAACCTCGGCCTTCTCCACCCCAACACATCCTTAGCAAACAGAAAGGGGACACGGACAACTGGCTGCCGCCCACTGGCTGCCACCAATCTCCCATCGGACACTTCAACACCATCCTCTCCCTGACGGGACAACTGGCCACCGGTCAGTAAATGGTACTCGTTCAGTGGCACCGCACCGCCACTTCTCACCTCCGTGTGGCACCATGCCACCGCTTCTGCACTGGGGGGAGAAGAGGTGCCACGGTGCCACAGGGGCGTGCTGAACAAGGGCCATCTGCCCATGGGCGGCTGGTTGTCCCATCAGGGAGTCAGTGGTGTTGAAGTGTCCAGGGGGCAATCAGCGGCAGCCAGTTGGCGGCAGCCAGCTGTCCTAGACACAACACAGAGATACAGCCCGCCCTCAAACACCATCACCACCCAACATGGTCCAAACCAACCAGCACAGACCAGCTCAGCATTCCCCATGCAGGAAAGTGCCCATGCACCACCACTATCAGCTGCGCCTTTGGCCTCCAACCACTACCCCAAAAACATCTGCCCCGGCTGCTTTGCCCTTTCCAGCTAAGTCCGAGCAAGACAACACAGAAGTTCAGCAGCTCTGGCCTCCTCTCGCGTGGGACAAAGGAGTTCTCCCCCATGCTCGGGCACACCACTTCCACCACAACATCACTGCAAGGACACTGCTCCATGCAAACAGAAACACGCAGCTTCCCATGCAGCTGGAGAGCCAGGGAACAAGTGAGACCAAGTAGCACAGGACACAAGGTTGGAAGGGACCTCAAGCATCACCTGGTCCAACCTTTCTTGGAAAAAGCACCATCTAGACAAGATGGTCCAATGACCTTTCCAGCTGTTTTGGTTTGAGCAAGCTCTTTGCTGATTTTTTTTCTCCCTTTCAGTGAACTTTTTAGCAGCGCCAGTGGACTGATAATAACCAAGGTCACTTCTGGCTGTCTGCAGCCTCCCCCCCCACTACGGGGGAGCAGATTAGACTGAAGGCAGGATCAGCAAACCAGACTATTCCCTTCTCATAATATTTTCTCTATTTGGCTTTCAGTATAGGCTAATCAGCAAAGAGCTTGCTCAAACCAAAACACCAGCAGCATCTTAAAAGTGTCCAGTGTTGGTAAACCCACCGCTTCTCAAGAGATTATTCCAACGGCTCATTGCTCTCACTGTGAAAAATTCCTGAGTCCAATCAGAATCTCCCCAGGAGTAACTTGTGTCCGTTACCCCTTGTCCTTTCTGTCTGACTCCTTGTACAAAGGGAGCCTCCAACGCCTTTGTAGCTGCCCTTCAGGCACTAGAACACAGTGAGACACGGTCTCCCCTAAGCCTTCTCTTCTCAAGGCTGAATTAACAGAGTTCTCCCACCCTTTCCTCACATGGCAGTCCTTTCATCACCCTCACGGCGTTTCTCGGGACTCTCTCCAGAGTCCACATCTTTTTTGTACAGCAGGGACAAGAACTGAATGCAATATTCCAGGTATGGCCTGACAAGCGCTGAGCAGGATGATCACGTCCTTATCCCTGTGGTGATGCCCTTGTTGATGCAACCCAGCATCTTGTTGGCTTTCTCTGCCACTGCAGTGCACTGTTCACCCTTACTGAGCTTGCTGTCCTAGCAGAAGGCTGTGGGGAACCGTATCAAAAGCCTTCCAGAAATCCAGGTGTGCGATGTCCACTGCTCGCCCCTCATCAAGCAAACCACTTACTTTCACATAGAAGCTAATCAGGGTTGTCAAGCACAATTTGCCCATTGGTGAATCTGTGTTGGCTTCTTCCCATCACGTGCTTCATTTCACTTGCAACAGCCCCTGAAGGACTCATCCCATAACTTTCCTGGGGGCTGAATGAAGACTGACAGGCCTGTGTTTTCCTGAATCGTCCTTTAAGCCCTTCTTGCAGATTAGGGTGACATTAACCTTCTTCCAGGCTTCTGAGACATCCCGTGATCCCCACGACTTCTCAAAGATTACAGACCATGGCCTCACAATCATGTCAGCCAGCTCTCTTAACATGCTCAGGTGGATAACGTCTGGGCCCATCCATCTGTAGGGGTCAAGCACCTGTAACAGTCTGCACACACCAACTAACTCTTCCTTCACTGATGGAGGGTCGGTGTTTGCACCAACCTGGATTTTTGTTCCCAAGGTCTGGGACCAAACAGCTGTGGTCGAGACAGAGGTGAAGAAAGCGTTGAGGACCTCTGCCTTTTCAGCGTTGTTGGTGAATAATTCACCTCTCTTATTTAACAGTGGGCCAATATTTCCCCCTGTTTCTGCTTGTTGCTTTCATACCTGAAGAACCCTTCCTTGTCATTTTTGACATCTCCGGCCAACTTCAATTGGAGCCAAGTTTCCCTTTTCTAACTGTGTTTCTGCACGCCCTGGCAATGCCCTTGTCATTCACAACAGCCATTCTTCTGCTTTGCCACCTCTGCTGTGCTTCCCTCTTGGTTCTGAGCAGACTCAGAAACTCGCACTTAAGCCACGGGGGTCTCCTGCTCCACCTGCTTCCTTTACCTTTGTGCTTCCAGGAGAGCGTTTTTGAAAAACTCCCGGCACTTGTTGCTCCTTTATGCTCTGTGCAAGCTCTCCATTGAACCCCTCCCAAATGAGCTCTGAGTCAGCTGAAGTTTCTCTTCTAACATCTAAAACCTTTGTCTTAGTAGTAACCTTCAGAGTGCTCGGCAGTATCCCAGACTCCACGATCCTGTGATCACTGCAGCCAGGGCTGCCACTAACCGAGATACTACAGAACAGGTTTTCTTGGTTTGTGAGTGGCAAGTGCAGCAGTGCCTCAATTCCTGGTTGGCCATGTCTAACGTTTCTGTGAGGAAGCAGTCTTCTATGCCTTGTGGAAACTCGATGGACGACGCGTGCTGCTGTACTTTATTCCATGTCTGAGTAGTAGAAGTCACCCGTAAGAACCAGGTTCTGTTGACCCAAAGCTTAAGTGACCCAAGTATTTCCGAGCTGGGCTCATTGTCTTTCTTTGGGGGCCAGTAGCAGATGCCTACTGTGAGGTGCCCCCTGCAGACGTTCTCTCTGATCTTGGCCCAGAGACATTTGACAGGGCTTCCACATTCACCGTTGTTGACTTCTATACACTCCAGGTTCTCTTTAACATGGAGCGCAATTCCTGCACCTCTTCTTGCCTGCCTGTCTTTACAAAGTGGCCTATAGCCATCCATCGTGATCCTTCGGTCATGTGAGTTGTCCCACCACGTTTTGGTGACCCCTATGATATCCCAGTTTTCTGAATAGGCACGGAGCTCCAGTTCCTCCCGTCTGTCCCCCAGGCTGCACACACTGCTAAATAAATACACACTTGACGAGGCTGGTCTTCTGATTCCCATCCTGGGAGGCAGCTAAGAAACACGTGTCAGTGCTCTGGTTGGCCTGACTTACACTCCAGTTGGTTACAGTGGTGTAGGCGTTGCCACTTTGGACCAGGCCTCCCAAGTCCTCTAGTTCAAAGCAGCCCACCTCAATATATTTTCAACCTTACTCAGTTACACAGCACGACTGTGAGGTAACTTCCACATTGTGCTATGGTCCTCCTGATGTTCCTTCTAACCACCAACACACTGTGAGGACAGGCACAGGCGCCCCATTGGCTCTGTCTTCTCTGACCCCTATGATTGCCACAAACCCCTGCAAACCACCCCCACTGCCGCTGCATGTTCCTTTTGTATCGATACATGGAAAGAAGCTCACGTGCCCAGACAGGAACTAAAGAAAAAAAACGAAAATACATCGCTATATCACAGAGGACATCAGGTTAGTAGAAGCTGAACAGCACTCCTAGAAAACATTTTGTCTCCTGTCAGTGCAATCATGTGTACTGGGTTTATGTGGCAAGGTTTCAGTAGCCAGGGAGCTCCAGCAGTGGCTTCTTTGAGAAACTGCTAGATGTTTTCCCCCGTGTCCAACAGAGCCAATGCCAACCAGATCCAAGACGTAACTCACTGCTGGCCAAGGCTGAGACCTTTAGACACAGTGGTAGTGCCTCTGGGATAACATACTGCAGAAAGTGGAAAAGCAAATCTTCTGGAGACCAGTTCGAGAAAGGTTGTTTAGAATTTGGTTTTTATTTCTCACTGCCCTACTGTGATTTGATTGGTAATAAATTAAATACATTTCCCCAATTGAGTCTATTTTGTCTGTGACAGTAACTGGTGAGTGATATCTCCCTGTCCTTATCTCAACACGTGAGCCTTTCATTTTAGTTTTTAGTCCACCTGTTCAGCTAAGCAGGGGGGTGAGAGATTGGCTTTCTGGGCACTTGGTGTCCAGTCAGGGTCAACCCACCACTTTGTGTCTCTTCTGGCCTCAGAACTGCAAATATTTTGTCATTTCCTCTGAAAACAATCCCATTCATTTCAGTTGACAGCTCTTCCAAGCATCATGCCTCCCTTCATCAGGTAGCTAAAATCTTCATTGGTATATGCAAGTTTAATTGTTAAATTCAGAATGTGCATCTGGACATGGAAATCCCTGTAGTCTTCTTTGACTATCTGACTCTTCATTTCCTCAGACTCCACATGGAAGACCTGGTACTGACTTGGATCTTTAATTATGGCATTCATTCAGTGATGCTTCTTTTCCAGACCACTGCTCATTGTTCCATTTCCACCTCTTTAGATATACTGTGTCACTTAATCCTGTGGCTTTTCTCAGTTACATACTATCAAACTTTCTCTCCAAGACTCTTATTCTAATTTTCTGAAAACAAAAGTCTTTGTCTTTCTGCAATCTAGGCTGAAGCACTTCATGAATTTGTCTTGGAGCTCAGTGTGTCTCACTCACTATTTCTATTCTGGATCCAGGGGAAGAAAGCTTTGTATGTCCTTCCTGTGGCTCCTCTGCATTTGTTGCCACAAAGCATACACAAAGATCTCCAACAAAGAACACCTCCAAATCCTGTCAGATTAACCTACTGGCTGCCAATTTGTGTATTTACTAACACTTGGTAAAAGGAAACATTTGCATTCAGGTTTCAATGAGATTTAACAAGATATCATACTGCTGATACAACAATTAAAAATTTCTCCACTCAAAAGCACAGAGCACACTTGCTTCCATTTACAGAATTTGCAGATGGACACATGCATGATGCAACAGTTGCTCACTGCCAGTTTACACCACCTAGAGAAAGTACTTGTGGATATTTTAAAAAACGGAGAACATAAGGATAAGCTCTTAAATCACCATCAAATGAACCAACTTATCTTGCACAAATTACCAACGCTGCAGATAATTTGTTTAAAATTAGTAAGACCAAGCCATTTACTTACCATTGGCAGCCTGGATTGAAGCATCTGGAGATCATCATAACCATAGATCTGCTTAAAGACAGATAAAAATACAACATCATTGTAATACACTTTGCTGATGTTCACCAGTTTGGGGCTTTAAATAGCTGGACCTCAGTCCAGTCCCTTTTAAAGGTGTACAGCTATAGGTCACAACATGTCATCAGAGCACACTGTAGCACTTCCAGGCTAGAAGAGCTAATCTTAAAATGGCTTGTCACTCTGATGTTATTTCTTGGTGACAGCAGTACTCTGAGGCAAGTCTGACTGTCTCATCTTCAATGCTGTTTTCACAGATACATCATTCATCAACTTGTGGAAAATCTACAGGGTATTCAGATGTGGAAGTAAAAGCAACAGCCTTCTTTGCTGCAATCCTTACTTCTGAGAACAGCAGGATTTAAGATTTGATGACTAGATCACAAAGCAATCCTTGGTATCCACCCCTCACATTCAGTGTGATACAGTAAGTTGATTTGAATAAAGTTTCTGATTTAAAAAACAGGTAGC
Source organism: Hemiprocne comata (assembly GCA_020745705.1). Classification (NCBI taxonomy): domain Eukaryota; kingdom Metazoa; phylum Chordata; class Aves; order Apodiformes; family Apodidae; genus Hemiprocne; species Hemiprocne comata. Next base: position 27,561,440 of record CM036616.1, on the reverse strand, counting down.
AAAAAATATATGGATCCTAGTCAGACATCAAAAAGCTGTGTACAATCTTTGTAAGTATGACAGACAGGACAAATGGCACATTTCAACCATTACTATTGTAAATCTATTCCAGTAACACAAATCTGAATGAGTCTAATTTTACTCAAAGGGCCAAAAAACGGAATATCACTGAAAACCATAGAAACATGAACGTTTAGCTTTGACAGCAGCCAGTTCAGGTCTGTATCAGTAACTCTGCACTTTACTATCAACAGTAAACTCCCAATGAATATATTTCACATATTCTTCAGCATTCGGAACAAGAACTCCACATGGAACACATGCCAGTAGAAATGCCTTGGCATAGACAACAGCAGGTCTGGAGGGCCCACTTGCACCAAGGGTTAAGCAATCAAGGACAGGAATGATTAAACTGCTTACTGGGTAGGCAGGTAGAAGTCCTCCAGGTCCCACAATATACTGGTTATGCAACAAGGGCGGTACACCTTGGGGCAGGTTTGGGGGAGCTTTGCCTGTAGGATCAAAATACAGACACTTTAACTAGCCTTTAGAAAAGAAAAGGCTTCACCATTGACACAAGATAGCTCACAAGCCCTGGCAGCTGCCCTGTCATAGCTTATAAAGAACAGAACTGCACAGAATTTTGTGCTGGTTGATAAAGTGCTCAAAATAGCCTGAAGAGTTTAACCATGCCTCACTGAAGGGCAAACACAGGCTACTTTAGACTGAAAACAGTCCTATCAGAGAACAGTCTGATTTTGAGATTTAGTTTGTCCAAGAGGATTATGAGACTTACAAAAACTTCTCCTCTCCTTAGTCCACTCCTGAAGGAAAAATTTACACATTTTTCTCAATCTGAGAGTGCAAACTCTCTCATTTTATGCTCTGTCAACAGACTCCCCCTTATCGCCAGCAATAAACTGGAAAGCACTAGATGTTGCCAGCATACTTTTTGTGTGTAACTTATTGCAGCTGAGAGGAGCAAAGAAAAGATAATTGAAACAGTTAAAGTTGCTTTCATGAGGCAGTGCTAGGAAGCAGAAAAAAAAAAAAAAAAGGCACTTTGGCCAGTCATCAGACATTTCATTTAGAAGGCACGGAAATAAGAAAGCCTTTTCTATGTTTGATGTCAGTATTTACATCATTCACTTCCCTCCATAGGATTTCCTTTTAGCAGTTAAAGTTGATTAAAGAAGCAAGAGAGAATTTAGCGTTGCTTCAACTTCAGTACAAGAGGTCTCCCCACCTTCTCTCTCCGTCGACTCTTTTTCTGAAGTGCTATTTGCTGTGGAATGGCCCAGATATCAGACATTTCTGTCCTTTCTTTAGATGTATCAGTAGGGATGTGGCATATGATAATGAGGACACTGCAGTATATTTTGATAATGTCAAATTAATTAAAGTCACAGGGAAGTCTGAATTTAAAGATAATGTGAATTCACAGACAGGAGCTGATCACAATCTGGAATACAAACCAGGCAAATCTCCTAACCCAACATCTATGATCTCCAAAGTCAGAACTGTTCTGACATCTCTAAAGATCTTTGGGGATGGAATGTGCTGTATAAATGCCAAATAACACCCTAACAAATATTTCAAATACACAAAACCAGGCAACGTTATTTTATTAGCCAGCAAAAAAAGCATGCTGAAGATGCTAGTCAAGAGTGCAGATTTCATAGTGAAGTTATGCCTGGTGAGACGCTCAACTGACAGCCCTGCTGACTGAAGTCCTCTGTCTATCCATATGATCTGTTAACATTTCGAACCTGAAGACACTAAGGGAGCTGCCCGTGTGGTAGCAGCTGGTATCGACACACTGGTAACACTCAGGCCGAGGCTGTTTGTAGTGTTCATACTGCTTGCCATGCTGACAATGGAAGAGGTGGTGCTAGTGGCTGAGGTTGAAGCAGTTGAAAAGGTCGTTGAGGGCTGGAGTGAAGTTGTGTTCTCAACACTAGTGTGCTAGAAAGGAGACAAAAAGAATGAGGATGACAGAGTAAATAAACCACAGTGGACGACACTGGGGTGGGGGAATTAAAAAGGACCCATCAATAATTTAAGTAACAGCAGTACATGCATAAGATATGCATTATCTACATACTAAGCAAGAAACTAAGTTGCATGCTTGTGATTTTTAAGTGTTCAAAGAAAATTATTATGAGGGTAGAATTCAAACTGCTGTAATATCCCAAAATTATATCACAGTAATTCAAATGTCACTCCACTGCCTTATTTCTTGCTTTTTGCTTTTACACTCCTTTAAGCTAGTACTTGTTATACGAAATAAACACCTATAGTCTTCCAAAAAACATTATTTGTTTTCAAAATACAGGACACTGCTATTGTGATTTCCCCAATGCACTCCGGGAATTTAGAAGATTAAAACTGTAGTTCCCCCACAACAGAGTCAATGTGGTAGTCTCAAAAGCAGACCAGGTACATTACAGGAACGCATGAGGATTAAGGAGTTCCTGGTTTGAATCCAGCACAATACAGTGCCTTAGTAGTAAGCTGATCACACTTGCAAAACTGTCATCAATACACAGGAGCCAAAACAACTCTGACAGCAGAAAAGAAGGACATTTGGGTGTGGAATTTTAAGTTACACGTTCAGTAGGGATTGGGCACTACAAACCAAAATACAGGCATAAAGAAAAGCAGCAACCTATCTGTACACGCTGGCTGGGATTGTACAGAAAGTCTTCATCAGAGACCAAGGCATTATCTCTGACTTTCAATTGTGCAGCCTCATCAGGACCACTGTGTTGACCACTATTTGCCTTGTTATCTCAAATTCATTACATACACACATGACAATAATGCCACACAGAAAACTTTAAAATGAACATGTCATGAAACACCTGTCATTACATGTATCATTCCACTACCTGCCTTTCACCAGCTAACCTTTCCAGTGCACATTTTGGAGAAGTTTCAGACAATCTTCTGAAGATTCTTTTTTTAACAACTACATTTGTTACAAGCAGTTGTTTCTTTATTCCATCCCTTCTTGCTGGCATGAAAATTTCCTCTGCAGTTGTATGAATGGCGAGCCTCTGGAATAGCTAATCCTGATCTAGTACACATCACAAGTGGTAAAGACTTTTTTTACCACCAGAGGACTGGCAGTCCTTCTTTTCTGAGGTAAGGCTCTTGTTTTGGTTTTTAGTGTTCTGGGACACAATGATCTTCATGAGAGTGTCTTAATCATCTGATACATTGCCTATATGCCGAACACATGTTGAAATGCAAACAGGACTTACTGCATGTGATGTGCTTGAAGACAGCACTGAGGCAGGGGAGAGGCTGCTCTGATGATTGGAAAGGGAGCTAGAAAGAAATTGCAAAGAAATAATAAAATTAATTTTTCAAAGAAAATGTTTGTATATATATACACACACAGATACATATACACAAACACCGAACAGGTAGTAGTATGCTAGCTAACAAATAAAAATTGTAGGTGTGTGTATTCACATACATGCACACAAAAGAATATTTGTTAAAAAAAAAAAAACAAAAACATTTTCAGTATGGGTGCAAGTATATATATACACATACATGTGCATATATCTGTGTGTGCACGTGCACGCACATATACACACACTCCACAGGCATTTTGTCCTTAAAGTAATAACCTACTACCTTTTAATGAAGAAAAACCTGAATTACAGAGACAATTAATACTAACAAACACCTAAAACACCATTTTGTTTAGAAAAACAACAGTTGCTTCAGGAATTATGTAGCAAGGACTTCAAAACATGTGAAGTCCAAAACGAGAAGGTTTACACAACACACAGTTTGTTTATCATTCTTTCCCTGAGCAATTCCTCCTGCTTGCCACAGGGCACAGGTATTGACCAAGTGAGGCAGTGCTTTGGTTTGACTCACTATGGTACTTCTCACATTTTTAAGCTGTATAACATTAGTTCAACAAATTAGAACTATAGGTTATTTGCCCTGTAGCTCTACCAAAAGCCCCAACACACTCTCAAAAGACAGGGCTGAAAAACATCAGCAAACTAAGAACATCTGTGAAAGCTGCAAAATTAGCCATACTGCTACAGGATCTGGCAATCTGACCTAGGCTGGTTCATATCACTACACCCTGCCAAAAGCCACTTCCTCTTGGAAAAGAAAAATCAGAACTACTGGTTCAGTTTTATACATACACTGCAAAATATGAAAATAAATCCCCTGCTGAAAAACACCTGCAAGTAACTCAGTTTCTGGAAGCACCACCTTTTTTCCCTAGCTGACCAGGACCATGAACTTCTGGTACTAACACAAGCACTAACATTCATCTGTAATCAAAGTATGTTTAAATGTCTCCTGAAAGGTGACTGAAACTGGTTCTTAAACATTTACACTGACAAAAGTTATACCGTATGTTGCAGGTTAAGAACGTAACTTACAGTACAGTATGGAAGAAACAAAGAACACTGAAAAAAGGCCAAGAAAACAAACCCATTAAAAAATATGTACAGTTTGGTGCTCAAAAAGCCCCTCCTTGTGTGAAATCAGGGACTTTTTACAAGTGGAAGGTGTCCCTGCCCATGCAGGGCGGTTGGAACTGGATGATCTTTAAGGTCCCTTCCAACCCAAACCATTCCGTGATTCTGTGATCTTTTCCTTGTATCTACCCAACAGCATCAATCTTTCAACTAAAATTTCTAACAATGTACACAGCTTTTCAACAAACATGAGGAGATGTTTCTAATGTGAATGGAGTCATTCTTAATATTTGACATGTTTACCATTTTATTCAACAGAAAGCACTCGTGTATTAAGAGAGAACCAACCATGTCCTAGTTGTGAAACAGGAAAAGGAAACAAAAAAAACCCAAAACAATGCATATCCCATAAAACTATTTTTTTACATCAACAAATACAGTACAGTGGTGAGTATTAAATATGTAACTCAGCCACAGGATGTCACATGCCTGAGGATGAAGCTCAAGTAACATGCAGTGAGAAAATCACAGACAGCGCAAATGAGCTAAGTTGTGCTGAATGCAATTCCAGGAAGACTAATCTGGTATTTCAAAGTGTCTTATGGAAATGTCTTAGAAAAAGAAAAAAAACACAACAGAAAAAAGAAAAAACCCACACACGTTCCCTGTAGAATTATTTCTGGGTTTTAATTTTAAGAAATACAAATACAAATGAAACAACAGTATTTCAAAATTACCCAGGAAGTAAACTGCTAAGGAATTATTTCAAACACACAATACTAAACAAAAAACAGGCACTGTGTACAAAGTAGGAAAAACAAACTGGGGGAATAGAGTTCCACTTCAACAGAGGAAGAACTTCCTTACTGTAAGGCTTACAGGGCACTGGAACAGGCTGCCCAGAGAGGCTGTGGAGTCTCCTTCTCTGGAGACTTTCAAGACCCATTTGGATGTGTTTCTGTGTGACCTACCCCAGATTCTCTGGTGGTCCTGCTCTGGCAGGGGGGTTGGACTTGATCATCTCCAGAGGTACCTTCCAACCCCTGACAATCTGTGATTCTGTGACTCTGTGATTCAGCTAATTTAGCTGGCATGATTGAAGCAAGAGCCCCTTGAAACACAAAGTTTCATATACTACAAGAACTTGAGGGCGCGCAGAGCTCATACTTTGTGACCATAAATATTCTGTTCCCTTCTGCATCTCTGTCCAAATTCTAGTTTATGTCAGTAAAGAGGACCCTGGTGTCTGACAGCTCCCACATGCAATCACCCTTAAGTGTGCCCTTTCCCAAAAACTGAACCCCTTTTAGTTTACCACAACTCCTACTGTACCTGCTTAACTGGGAAAGTGAGCTGCTGGCCAGATCACTGGACTGAGGCAAGCTGGGCAATGTTGCTGGGTGCTGCGATGCTGAAGGCAGAAGCGAAGCTGTGGTGGGTACCACGCTAGGCAGAGAACCAGCAGAAGGTAGTGAGGGGGAAGGCTCTGTCTTAGGTGCTGGAACTGATGGAGTAGCTGAAACAAGTTAAGATGACACATTCAAAGGCAAATTTCAGCATACCTGACGTTCCAGCCTGGATTCAGGAACACAGTAGTATTCTCCCCTTGGTTTACAAAAACACTGATCATTAAGAACCAGTAATAGTATCAAGCAATCTGGCTATTAAGGAAAATTAAAACAGCAACAGAACTATCATTTTTTCCCTTTAAGCTCTTCACCTAGAATAGATTTGTAATTTTCACTGCTATACATGTAGCAAACTACAGTCTTCTGCACTTCACCTCCCACTATCTGGATTACTGGCTTTTGGTTCACAAGTCAATCCTCATTTTAAAATTCCTTGCATGCGACTCCACAAACAAAAATAATCTGTGCCTTTCAAGGTACTGCACAGATGTACTCTTACCTACAGCTCTGTTTCTTCATTCCAAACTACACACCTACACCTTTGAAGATCAAGACTGAGACAAGGCAAGACAAGGGCACATACAACTTATCAGTTTGGAGTACTCAGTCAAATGTGTAATGCAGTAGAATAATAAAAGGATATGATTGAGCACAGCATTAAGCATTTTTAATGGCTGAAGAGTTGTCAAATACTAACTTTATTTGACCTAGATAACAAAAAGTGTTTAGCTTTAATATTACTTTTTAGGCTATACAGAGTAAAACTCCTGTACTACAAATGTGCCTTTCCAAAGGATCACCACACTATAATAAGACACTCAACAACTCTACTGCCCAACCTAATTCCCAGCTGTTTCTGTACTTGTCTCTTTATCCTGCAAAGATAGTATAAAGAATTAGAGGCACTCATCCACCCATAAAAATCAAGTTGAGCCCTGCCTTCTGCTGGGCTTCCATACCACACCAGAGACCACTACCCAGTGGATTACCACTAACTTGCAAAGCATGTGAAGACAGTTTTAGAACGGTCACCAACCAGAAGTAAGATAGATGCTTCGAAGTTACACATCACAGTTGTTACACATCCCATTATTGATTTGGTTTCCTCACTAAATGACCCAAGGCAGGTTGCTGGATTGGGTGCTATGCAAGCAGAAATCTAGAGGACGTGGTCTTGACAATAAGTATAAGGGTAACAGAAAACAGAGAAGGAAACTGAAGTGACAAGTGCAGTTATGAAGGCAACTACTGTATCACTTGATACCTCCTGGCAGGATTCCTAAAAAATAAGCAAATATTATTTACAGCTCTTAATACACTCAGGGCAGGGTTTCCTTCTTGAAGTAAAAAACAGATGTCCCTCAATACAAGGGACAGAATCACCATCTTCATTAAGACTCTTTACAAGATGCCTGAACTTAACGTGCAACACAAAGAAAACCAGGAGAGAAGTAGAACGGTCAGAATGCTTTGAACTAAGGGTTTAGGAAGCATGAGAACTGGATATTAAAGGACAATAAGAACAAAGCTGAGAGGTGAAGAACTAAGACTATTATCAGCACATACAGAAGGGAAAAGGTCAGTACTTCCAAATGTTGAGAGAAAATTTCAGAACTCTTTGAATACATGAAATAGATACATGGAACAAGACCGATTGCAGTTTATATGCTTTAGATACAGACAAAAAAACCCAAAAATATTCTCAAAAGAGAACTGGCATAGAAAAAAGGACTACTAAATCCGTGACAGAATAACTACAAAAATATGAGGAATTCTCGGGATGTTCTTTTCCCATAGCAAAAAGACAAGTCCTGTAGTTAATTTTACAAATTGTTTATTAATTCTGTACATGACAGTAAAAAAGTTTTCCACTTCAAAAGCTGCCTTATATATAACAATTTTTTAAATGGTAACTCTTTGGGCATATACACTCCTCCTGCTCATTTAAATTGAACTTGGCCCTAATAAAACACTGTTTACAGGTCTGAATACACAATTCCTGTCTACTCAGAAGCATAACACATACAAAAAATGAAGGCTGCCCCACTAATGACCTACCTGAAGAGATGTGTAAGAGGAACACAGACCTAAAATCAAAGTGTTGGAATTCTGAAACATGCTAAGTCACACTGCTGCCCTTGAAAACTTCCACAGAGCGGCACAAAAGGTCAGGAGAGTGAATACTATACTTTAACTCCAGCAAGAGAGCTGCAAGGGTGCTACAAGTAAAATGCCCCATCAGAAACAGGCCAAGATGAAGATAGCAGTAGCGCCTGTACCAGAGCCAGCCCCGTGTCGCTGTCACTTCACTGCAGGGCAGCAAGCTCCCCGGCAGAGGGAGCGTGTTAGTCACTCTTACTTCCCACTGCCTTGTAACCAGGCACAAGTCGCACTACACTCAGAAAGAAGTGCATTCAAACAACGCGACTTGCTTTCATTACAGCTAAATGCTGCTTGCAGCTTCCCAACTCAGAAGTGGAAGAATTGCTACGGAATTGTACATTTTTAATTTTATATTTTATTTTAATTTTCTATTAAATAATCTTTGGCAGGTAAATTCAAAAGGAAAAGCCGCAGCAAAGTAGGTTCTCTAATTCTGAGACCGCTCTAGTTTGTGAATTTAATAAGGCTGCTTTCCTACTTCAGTTTTAGTCAAGGAACAAACAGTGTATCCTATGCAAGTACAAAATAAACTCAAATGTGTCAGCCAAAAATTAGTCAGGGAGAACAACAGAAAACCTTAAACCAGATATCACTGCTCAGTTACGTACACAGCAAGTAGTAAGGAAATATCACAAAATCCTGTGCACAACCAAGCTTTGTAAACTTACTGTCAAGAGTTGCCTGTGCTCTAACACCACCGTGCCCGTTCTGTAAACAAAGCAGAAATGAATGAATAAATCATTTTAGAGATATATTAAATTTTCAGACTGAATCACACATCGAACATGCTTCATGCAAAATTCTATATTCATTCTAAATTGAAAGACAAAAAAGCCATAAAATTAACTTTTTACTGCAATTAACAAAACCACATAGTATTTGTCTCAAGTGCAAGGTGTCCTGAACATACAGAATGCCATATGCTGCCCATACACTATGCCCCTCAGCAGACCTTCCCATGTACTGTATACAACATAAACTTCAGGTTCACACCCATATGAAAGAAAGAATTGCATTAACACATAGGAAATGGTTGTGCTTTTGATCTAATGCAACTCACAATTTTAACTATCCAAGTTACACAGAGACGCCAATTTTTTTCCATTGAAAGATAAGACTTGAGAAGCACCAGTTGTTTTTTGGATAACGCTGGAGTACAGAAGTGGATAGTCTATGCTTGATCCTCACCAGTACATAGGAGCTAGTGCAGAAGACAAGTGTGACTGAGCCATTACATAACAAAGGCCAAAGGCAAATACACTTACAAACTCTCACAAGTTCCTTAAACATTTAATAAACTAAAACCTACATTCCAGAGAGTAGAGAGCAGGTGCTTTTGTATGTCCCAAGATAATTCTCTCTGTCCTAGACGAGACCTCTCCCTATACTTTTCAAAATAAAACATGAAACTAATTTCCACTGGTGTTTAGATCTAACAGAAGAGTAATGCTGAAGGGGCCATGAACAGTTTGGGATCCACTTGCTAGGTGCCATATAAATTTAATAAATAATATACCTTTGTATAAAAGCTGTCAGCTTATGGCAACATACCATGACTGATATTTAATAGTTCCTTTTTTAAAAGCTAGGCTTCAGGGAAGGAAACTCAAGTAGCATGTTAACTGTGACTAAGAAAAAAGGTCAAACAGCAATTTCTGATGTCAAAACCCATAAAATCAGAGGCTGTTTTATTGCAAACACAGTACAGCCAAAACCAGCTACACAATAGGAAAAGCAAAAACAAATAATACTGTGGGCTTGGGAATCAAAAATACCACTTGGCTTAGTTAAAAGCATTAAAGTAGCAGGGTAACACAAGGCTATCATGGATAAGAATATTTCAGCTTTTTCAAGGTCTTATTTCTGAAATTCACTCACCGTAACTGCAACAGGGGTTGAATCAGATGGAGCCATGGAGCTTTGGTAGGCTATCCTGCTATGCACAGAAGTCTGGTCATAGGAGGATGTAGTTGTTACTGGGCTAGTGCTCTGGGATGAGCAGGTCAGACTGGAAGAGGTGATGGCAGAGCTTGTGTAGGTCGACTCCTGTACTGTATTGGACGTTGGCAAAGAGGTATTCAAAGGATCACTGGAAAAAGTAAAAATTATCTTGGTAAATGACATTTCAAACACCTTCATGAAAATACCAGCTCCTATACAGTTATCTAGATCTACCTTAAACACACAGCCAAAACTACGTTATTTATACTAGAAAACCTAATGAAAAAAAGGCAATTTTGCTTTGGTCCCCAGTAATCACTGCTTCAAAAACATCAGCTGCACTATGCACTCTTCACCTTCCTCCTGCCAGCGCAAACAAAACAAGAGTTTACAAATAAACACTTTTCAGTCATGCTATTTCCACCTTCTCAAAGGATAAATTAATGACTGTAATCTCTCTTTTTTGAACAACCAGATCCGTAAAGTCAGCTACCTTATGAGAAACACCCAATGTCTTTTTACAATGGAATTCTGAAGTTACAGTAACAGTCTAACGGAATTAACTATGCAAAGAGGAAAAAATACTTTCAAACGTGCAGGAGTCTTTACCTTTCTAAACAGTTTAAATAATTTCTAGGACTAGAAATGCATGTGAAAGTTCATTTTTACTAGTATTTCTGAATTAACTTCAGAAAGCTTTTTACTAAGGCAATTTTTTTTATTAAAAAGGAAATAAAAAATGGGTTACTGGTATGTTGGCATTTATCACTGTCTATTTAGCATTTCAGTATGAACTTCTGCATACTTAAAGCCTGGCTGCCTTTCTCGTCCCATCGGAGCATCAGATCTGTAACCTGGTGCCAACCTACTGACACACTTACATGGTACAAGGGTCATCTCTCCTGGTTCAAAAGTAAAAAATTCATGTTATGAGGAAAAAAACCCTCAAACAAATTAAAAAATCAGGACAATGAAACATGAGAAAGCAATTCTATAAAGGGTAGCTTATTATAAGGTAATTTACATTCATGCCATCTCCAGCTTTGCATTGACCCATCCAGGGAGATTTTGAACATCATTAGGAATTTTTCCTTTAAGATGCCATCAACAGAAAGCCCTCAGCCTTACAAGTCATCATACTTCCCCCTCCCATTACATGGTAACTGTGCCTTGGTGTTGTTGGCACAGACCTGACTTCCTAAAAAAGACACATAAGAATGCACAAGGGGAACTCACACATACTTCACAGATTTTGAGTACAAGCTATTGTTGGTCGACTGGCTGCTATTCTCACTGCTTGAAGCTGATCCAAACTCTGGGAGTGCAGGCTCTGATCCAAACTCCAGAGCTCCAAACTGAACATTTAACCCTGTCACATCCGCTGATCCAGGCATCTCCACTGCAGAGGCAGGAATCTTAAGGGAGGAAAAAAAAGCCATAATTCCTTTGTATGCACTATCTGTATTAAAGATACCAGTAAGTGACACCCTCTCCTCCCTTCACGACAGGCTTCTTCAGTTACTGCCTCAGCCTTCTCTGCAAGCTGTATCTGTGAAACCCCTCCAGTTTACATCACACAAATTAACTACAGGCCTGTAATCTGAAATTAATTAATTGATTCTGTGCCCTGATCTGGAGCTGAAAGAATAAGCCATACTATTCCACAATATCCAAGTGTCACCTGCCTTCAGCCAACATTCATGTTGTGGCTACTCCGTCGACCCCAAATCACTCAGCAACAGTCATTTTTCACACAGAGCAATCAGATCTGTGCTTGGAAGAGACAGCATCACTGCATTTTTGACTTTAAAATTATCCAGCTTAGAATTTCCTGTTTTATAAACAAGAAATATACTATGGTCTTTGCTCTCCTTCTCCCTAGCAACTTATAAACAGGATAGAATCATAGGATCATTTTAGTATGATCAAGTTAGAAAAGAACTTATAAAGTCGAACCATTAACCCAGTGCTGCTAAGTCCACCACTAAACCATGTTGCTCAGAACCACGTCTACATGTTGTTTAAATACCTCCAGGGATGGTGACTCTCCCACCTCCCTGGGCAGTCTGTCCCAGTGCCTGACAACCCTTTCAGGGAAGAAACCTAATAACCAATCTAAACCTCCCCTGGCACAACCAGAGGCCATTTCCTCTCATCCTATCACTTGTTAAGTGGGAGCAGAGACAGACCCCCACCTGGCTACAACCTCCTTTCAGGCAGTTGTAGGGACTGATAAGGTCTCCCCTCAGCCCCCCTTTTCTCCAGACTAAACAACCCCAGATCCCTCAGATGCTCCTCACAACACTTGTGCTCCAGATCCTTCACAAGTTTCGTTGTCCTTCCTTCAACACAGTCCAGCACTTCCATGTCCCTCTTGTAGCAAGGGGCCCAAAACTGAACACAGGATTCGAGGTGCGGCCTCACCAGTGCCAACCACAGGGGGACAATCACTGCCCTGGTCCTGCTGACCACACTATTTCTGACACAAGTTTTTGTATGTTTTTACGTTTACTAAGGGCCAGCTACCATTCAATTACCTACCTTGGATGCTGGAGTTATCCTCCGTTTTGGTGGTTTTATCTGTTTTTGCTGGGTTTGATGGGCAGTCACTGCCTGGTTATCCATAGATACAGTGGGGAGCTGTAACATTTTGCTAACAGCTGTAGAGGTGTCTACTGGCGATGGCTCTCGGAGTTTTACCTGGGAGGAGAAGGACTCCAGCCCAGGAGGAGGAACAGTAACTGTCTGCATTTGTTGCTGCTGTCGCTGGGTCAGCTGGCTCAGAACTGGGGATGGCTCAGGCTGGGATTTAAAGTCTGGTCAGCATTGGGAAAAATAAATATCACAATTAAAGTATTAAACTCTGCCTTTCCCACTTCTACTCTTTAAGAAAGAATCTGGTGACTCGACACACTCAAGAGCTAGATTTTCACACAAGTTTCGCATTGACCTTCATCACTGCAATAAGGACAACATTTTCTATTCTCTACTTTAAATTAGCAGTGATGGGCAAGCATTACTTAGCTTTCTTCAAAAATATGAAGACAAAACTATCTATGTAGTCACCTAATATTATCACACATTAGGCCTCAAAAACTGCTATGGATTATTTTAATCAAACACCCCATTCTATGATTCTATGGTAAGTTTCACTGCAATTAACTGTGACAATAAATTGTGATCACTTCCAAGGGGTCTGGAGTTGCAGTTCAGAGGTATTATGAGTTGGGATTTCCTACCCCTACAAACCAGATTTTCAGCACAAATAGGAAGTCATCTACTATCTCAACCTGGCTGAAAGTCAAATGACACTGGACACTAACAGGTTTTTTTCCAAGTCTTCCCCAGTCATATTTTTTGGACACTGAAAGCCAGGCAGCTACTCAGAGCACTGGTCAACCACCATAAGAGATCCACACCATTTGTAATGTGAAGGCTTTTTTATTCAGTGGGCAAAGTGCATTAGAAAGCAACTTAAAATGTACATAAACATTCTTTCAGAATTGCTGTTTAAGAGATGCTGGATGCTTATCTGTCTGGAAACATATACGCATACATAGGAGAAAGATACAAGAGCTATCACTCTTTGCTGTGAGAATACTGCTAGAAACTACACTGCAAAAACCAAGTTTATGTAATTTTTATTGTTTCTACTGATTTTACAAAATTAAATGAAAAATCCATACAATTATGAATAGACAAAATGGGTAACCTGCATGATTCTGAGCACACTAGGAAAAGAACACCAAGATGTGACGCACATTATGAAGAAATTGGGTAGTATGAATTCAAAATTCTTGTAATGGTTAGATGAGAAATATTTGGGGGAGTAAAAAGATGACAAAATATGGTACGTTATACTCAGCCAGAACAGCATAGGCACAATGAAAATAAGCATTTTCCTGGATTTGTTGAGAAACAAAGTCACATCGAAGTTTCACTTAAAATAATCAAGCACATTAAATCAAAGATGTCACTACATGAAGGCTCAACAGCTTCTAAAGATACATTTACACTGATGGATAAGGTTAAGCCTATCAAAACTTAGTTTGTGATACACTCATAATGTCTATTTCCAGCAAATAAGTGTAACTCTTAAAATGTTGCAACCAATTGTATTATTAGCATTACGTTTTTTTAGAAAAAGCTTTTCATTAGGGCAATTTTTAACTATCATTGGCATTAAGAAATATTATAGGCTAATACAGAGAGAGAGAGGAAGCCATGTCAAAGCACTTACCAAACTGACTAAGGACTGAAGACTGAGTAATGGGTGGTTTTAGATCCCAGGATGACGTGGTAGTTGTGGTAGTGGTGGAGGAGCTACTGAGGTTTTGTTGAGAGGTAAACTGGCCCAATCCTGGAGACTTCAACTGGTCCAAGATTTGGGATCCAGTAGAGTTTGCCAGTTTAGAGGATCCAAGTTCTCCAAAGCCAGAACAAAGAACTGCAGACTACCAAAAGACACACAACAAAAAAAAAAAAGAAGAAGAGCAGGGAAGGAGTAGAGTTAAGTATTCCATAAATAACTTGAACATAACCACAGTGTCAAAGCCTACAGCTGCTATTTGGCAGTAACTAAAACCTCTTCAGCCTTCGATTACTAACAAATGACCAATAAAAAATGGAGCAGCTGTAGCACATGGCATGATCCTCTCTGATCATTGATACAACTTCCACCACTGTGATTGCAACAATACTGATTTACTTGAATCCATGTATCTTAAAAGTGCACATATTATTCTCTGAAAATCAGTCCAACTGTTAGTGAATTTAAGTGTTCAGTTTCAAGCCCTCACAACTGACTCAGAAATAGGCAGGTCAGATATGTGCTTGGAAATAACACATCATAGTTTTCTGGCATAGAGCTCTTCCCCATAAACAAATTATTTCATCCTAAATTAGCATCCAGTAAACATACCTACTCTTTGCTCAAAAATGAATAGAAGTACTTCATGTAAATCAAGAAATAACTACTTAGCAAAACAAGAAAAAGAAGTCTTCTTTTTGTATGTGTGTCTGAATGGAAAGAACAGAACTCTTAATTCCATTCCTTCAACAGTTGCAACCTGAATTTTACAACTACTGAATCATCTCATGAAATGTCCAGTACTGGAAAAGTTGTTTAGCCTTAAATATTTACTCGTGAAGAATATTTAGAAAACGTAAGATAATTTTACCAGACTTTGAGGAGAATAGGAGTTTACAGCACTGGAGCTGCCAGTTCCTGATGCCATCTGGGTGCTGTGCTGAGAATTTGTGAAGACTAGGGCTTGACCAAAGGTCTGCTGCTGAGAAGACTCAAATGAGTTGCCTTCTGTCTCTTGGGCAGAACTCACAGGCTTCTGAAGCAGTGTTACCAAATCAATACTGTAAGAAAAAGCAAAGTCTGGCTGCAATAAAAATGATGATGAGGCTGCACTGAAAGTGAAGAAAGGACCAACAACCCTAAAGCTGCTGTACCAGTGACAGAATTATTACTGATAAACAGCCTTTTCAAATATTGCTTGTCTGCCATACAAAAAGAGGTAGAATAGAGATTTTTGCCAGAAAGTCATATTCTGCTAGATTAAACCTTCCACTACAGTTAGAATTTATCTTTGCACTATTTTCAAACATTATCAGATTTATAACATCATGTGTGACATAAATAACCTATATGATTAACATAACCGCGTCACTGGAAACAAGTCATAAAAGATACATGATGTTGAAGTGGATCCTGCCTACAAGCCCAGTATGTACATTGATAATCCACATTCTCTGTAGATCACACTACCCCTCTAAAAAGAGCAAGGGATCCAAGTGCCACCTCTGTACATGGTGGGTATGAGCACACTAAAGAATAAAGTGACCACGCAGCAATTGAGTGAATGTGCAGTGACATGAAAAGTCACAGCAGCAGCACAGATAAAAGCTAAGTTTCTCACAGCAGGCACATATTAAAAGTTACACTACCACACATACCAGAGCAGGATGAGAAACATTAATTTCTTTGTTTTAGCATGCCTTACTAACCCCTACCACATACTTAGCACAAGTTTATCCAAGGAAAAGGAAAGCATTCAGAAATGAAATAAATCTATTCCAAAAAATCTGACTTAAGCTTATCCTAAATCTACTTCAGGCTTGGGCTGAAGAGCTGCTTTCAGCATTTTCATAGGTTTCTTAATGCTCAAACCAAACAAAACCAAAACAAAACGACCAGAATTTGAGCTGATGAACCAGAGGGTGATGAACCATTGATGATGAACCATTTCTAACATAATTTGAGGGACATCCACTGGAAGAATATTTCCATTAGAACGATGACCATGTGATCCTCTCACCTTTAAGAAGCACAGGAACATAAAATGTAGCCCAACTGACCCTATGCTCTCTTCAGATCACATCCATATTATAAGGGAAATGTTGCTGCAGTCTGGAGTACAGCAGTACAGCTATATCAAGATGTCTGAGACCATTAGGCCCATCTAATTCTCAGTTCTCGTGCTATCCACCTACTGAAGTCTTCAACACACAACTTTAATCTGCTCACCTTGGACCTGAGGCTAATGCAGGCAACTGACTCCACATCATCATCATCATGATTCATGTGGCTTTCCATTTTCTGGACAGCAAAGGCAGAGCTTTCATTTCAACAGCAGAAACTGTTCTTGCCAGCTTCTTTGACTTCTGCCTGTAAGCAGTCTTTGGCAGAAGGAAGGGTCTTCTCAGCATTATGCTGGTGGATTTGGCAAGTTTGGCCCCACTTCCATAATCAAAAATAGGTAACACAGAAACCCACAGAACCAACAATTTGCAAGCAAGGCTTTTGCAATTAGGAAATCAGCTTGATGAATCCCTGACCAGGGCTGCCTGTGTTTTATTCAACATTTTGTATGTGGAAGCTAACATCACCTCACAAAGCAAAATACTTTACAGGTATAGGGAAAACGGGGAAAAGAGCTTACCTTTGCCCAGTAGTCACATGGTTCTCAGCTGGAACAGAGGAAGCAGTGAAGACTTTTGTTTCAGAAAGCTGAAAAAGAGAGATGGATTTGGGGAGAAAGGATTTTAATCATACAGATGTTCACACTTCACTGCTGCAACATCTGCAGAAATTCCATATTGGTCATGCACTTTCAAGATAAAAGTAAAGTCAAATACCATGACAATCAGTTATGCTGCAGCTCTGCTTAAACAGACAAAAACACATAGTTGAACTTCAGTGTCTTCGTCACTGAACTGAGTATCAATTTAATTAAAGTGTTAGGAAACTTGATCTACTGAACACACACAATGGCAGACCAGTATAACTACAACAGTTTGAGCAAGAGTTGAACTGAAAAATATACCAGGAGAAAGTAATTAACATGACAGTTGGTATATCAGTGTAAAGATACCTTGTGCAGACATAATTTAGGACTCCATAGCGCAGCTCTGATAAATCTTGTTGCAAAGGTCTATAACACTCCACCATCCCCATTCATTTCATCTATCTCTGTGTTTTACACCTCAGCCCACATGACCATCAGAGGCTTTTTATTAGCTTTTCCTTTTTAAAAAATAGTAAACAGTTACAGCTTCCTAGGTTCCTATTTACAGGAATAGTTGCAAACCAGAACAGGTGTTAAGCCAGTATGGGTTAAGTCGAACAAGGAAAAGATATGCACGTATAACCCTATAATACCTATATTTCAAATTAAATTTGCACAAAATCCCCCTTAACTACTTCAGTGTGACTTCGTATTAAGACTAAAGAAAAATTACCTGTTCAAGCACTCAGGAAGAATACCTTTAGAATGTGACATTTGAATACAGCTCTTCCAAGAAATTAAGCATTTTTAATTGTATATGTTGCTAGCAGTCCAGTTCAAAGGACATCATGGATGTGAGCCCATTTCATCTGCCATCCCACATCCTACTGACAGCACGTATATCCCTGAACACTGTCACCTGACTGGGACTGTCCTCTGAAACACTGTTGATTAAAGCTGGATGCAGAACAGCTGCCTGCAAACAACCATATACTACTCAGAAGCAAAGTTTCATGTACTTCCCTAGCACCCAATGTTTTGCAACAAACTGTGTCATGAAAACAATGAGTACCACCAAAGTTCCTCCCTTCTTTTGCTGACAATACAACATGATTTCAATCCCATCTTTCTGGAACACACCTCTGTCCTGTGCACAATGCTGCCTGCCCACAATTCTATGCACTGACCAAAACTAAAAAAGAAGATTCATCTCAAGCATAATTTCAATTAAGAGGCTGCTTCTCTGTTCTTCAGCTCCTTCCTCACTGCACGTGTAATTTCAGCACAAGGGGTACTGTACTTTTTGTAGTGTTATGAGATTCCTGCCTTATGTGGCACAAGGAGGACGGCTAACTGCACGAGCAGCAGCCTATGTTCTGCAATCCCTTGGTTAAACATTAAATTCTTCATCATGTCAACAGTTTCTTATGCTCACATAATCCAGAGTAAGACTAACTGTGGTCAAAACACTGATGAATCCTGAAAACTATGCAAATCGAGGAGCCTGAGGATGTGAAAACACAGAAGCATGCTTGACATAGGAGAGAGGAAAAGTTCTCTCCAAGTGAACCAGCATGGCAAACAGTGTCTCCAGCTACCAGCTCAGCTACACTGAAGTACACACTACACTCCGTGGCAAACTCACTGCCACAAGCTCCAATTAAGCACTTAATTCAGAGGCCTGCTAGGATTACAGCATTTGCCAAAATACATACTTTGTGCAGCAGCAGCTGAAAGTTATATTATGCAGATATATTTAGTATTTCTTAGAAGTAGTATTATCAGCTCCTAATGAAGTTATTTATGCGCACCAGACACTACACTCACAAATCTTTCACTGAGGCTCTGGCATTTTCCCAGAACTGAATGAACAGCCATGAACCATTTGCAAACATCTGCCTCACAAGGGTATTTTCTCCATCTGCAGTGAAATGTCTGCACTTTTCAGCTCCTGTTCCTATGATAAAAATCATTCTGCAATCACCAAAAAAGCAACATATTTAACAACTAACTACCAGCTACTATAGCCAGCTGATAGGTGAGAACAAGAAAATATACTCCAGCATCCCCATAAAAACATCAACAAATCAGAAATAACAAAACCTTATTACTGTTTTGATGTGATGCACTCAATATAAAGAAAATAAAAGGAGTTCTCACGCTGCTTCCTAAAATACACTTTTTTCTATTTTCCTAATAAAACCCACTTTTTTCTTTTTTTTAAAGTATTGCTATTGTTTCAAATAAAACCTAAGATTATCCGTATCATAGAGAAAATGTTTGCCTTCATCCACTTTCTAATAACTTGTATGTATTCTATTTCTTCCCTTCTGACAGCTTCTGTAGTTAAACTTTACTTGGTAGAGTCAGGCTACTGGTTGGACTCTGTGATCTTTCCAACCAGAATGATTCTGTGATTCATTTTCATTAGCCAGGAGAATATAATTGCAATTTTAACAAGAAAACCCGGAGCCATCTACAGTACCTCAACATTTGTCTGGTCCTTCACTGTCCATGCCCTGAAGATCCCTCTAACAAAATACACACTCGTATTTTCACTGCAACTAGTTTCCATTCTATTTAAGAGTGTGCTGACAACCTACTACATTTCCTTAATACTCACTACTAAAGATAAGTATCAGACAGGACTACTAGATCAGAAAAATCTAACCCTTCTAATGTCAAACAACATTAAATTTCACTCACCTGCTAGCAACTTGCATCTGACTAGGAAATACCACATTTAAACAAAAAAGTTATTCAGAAAAACACCTGGTCTTTATCTGCAGACAGCAAATACATTAGCCTCTTTGGTTGTTTTAATCATTAGACATGTTGCTAGAATTGTTTACTATACTTCTAAATGCGCAGCTCCGTTTTCCAGTCACAGGTTCGTATTATGTCTTTGTCTGCTAGACTATAATGAGAGCCCCATTATATGCAATGAAGTAACTTTTCCAGATTCAGTAAAGTAAAAATCTCACTCTCAAGAACCTCTTCTATCAGTAAATAATTTTGTTTTCCACAATTTTTTTTTATTTTGTAAAAGCAATGAATAAGCAAAGCAGTACTTCATAAGCAAGTTCAGTAGTCTACATAACTATAAATCAAAGATTATGAAGAGACAGGGAAGAGTGCCTACAGGCAAAAAGATTACCATAGCCTTTTTTTTTTTTCACCACAGCATCAGCCCTTTAGGAGATCATGCTGAGCTGTTCTTTTTTCATTGTTCAATACAATCCTGAAAATTTTTCAGTTGCTGCTTTTCAGAAAACAGGCCCTTGTTCTGGAGGTGTGACTTTAATCCCATAAACCAAATGGGCACTTGGCTATATGAAACCATTTTTCATTTGAACAGGTCAAGTCTAGCAGAGGTCCAGATTTCTCTGCATGTCTTTTAGTTGTTGTTGCAGTAATTTTTACATCTCCCATGCATTTTATTCAGTAGTGACTTTATTTTTACTTCCAAATCACTGGCAAAGACATGAGATGGCATCTGGCCTAGGACTGGATTCTTTTACAGCCCTCCTAGAAATGCCCACTTTCAATAAGGGTCCTCCTGCAAAAGATTTACTTGCCAAAATGTGCAAGGCAGAATTTAATCCACCAAATGTGTTTTGTGATAGCACATTATTTTTAGAACAAAAGATGTAGATCTCTTACAAGGACATACTTTACCTTCACAGCTAACTCACAATCTACTTATAAACCAACACCAGATTTATTTGGAGTGGACCTATTTGCCGTAAAACTATACTGAATGGCACAAGCTGTATACTTAAGTTTCTGGGTTTTTTACATCAGATTAATATATTTTTCTATTATATTTTCTCCAGGTATGTTTTGGGATAATGTGTAGACATCTTGCCATCTGCAGAGGTCCCTTCCAACCCCTAACATTTTGTGATTCTGTGATTTCATTCACTTTCTGAAGTGACAATGAACAACTTTCTCCTACGTTACATGGATCTTTCCAGGACTCTAAAATTAATAAAAGGTAACAACAGGCTAGAGATTTCTGCTGCTCTTTTAAGATTCATCTCCCAATTACTCAAGTTTAATTGTTAATTTTAAAAAAATCCTACCCCTAGTCAGCATGGCTCAACACTCCTCCCATTCTACAAATGCTGTATTGTACCAGCATCAAACAGGGGTAATGAGGACAGAAATTTTCACTGTTCTTAGTCTACCTCTAGCATATACTACAGAAATAGAGGATTAAAGAACAGTGGTTTAAAAAATGATGCCAGCTTTTGATGGCAGCAACTGATACAGAAAACCAAAGAGTTTTAGAAGTTCTTGAATTTTCCCAAAAGACACAGCCCTCTCATTAGGTAAGGACAGAGTTTTTGTATCTATCGTATGAAACATTCAAACTTTTGTAGGGATAACACTGACATGCCACACAAGACACAAGGAAGCAAAAAGGATACAACCATAGACTGATAGAACGGTTAGAGTTGGAAGGGACCTTAAAGATCGTCGAGTTCCAACTCTCCTGCATGAGCAGGGACACCTCCCACTAGACCAGGTTGCTCAGAGCCCCATCCAACCTGGGCTTGAACTCCCCCAGGGTTGGAGCCTCCACAACTTCTCTGGGCAACCTGTTCCAGTGTCTCACTAGCCTCACGCTAAAGAATTTCCTTCTGATCTCTGACCTAAATCTCTCCTCCTTAAGTTTCAAACCATTACCCTTTGTGCTATCACTATGTGCTCTTGTAAAAAGCCCCTCCCCAGCCTTTCTGTAGGCCCCCTTCAGGTACTGGAAAGCTGCTATGAGATCCCCCCGGAGCCTTCTCTTCTTCAGGCTGAACAACCCCAACTCCCTCAGCCTTTCTTCATAAGAGAGGTGCTCCAGCCCTTGGATCATTTTTGTGGCCCTCCTCTGGACATGCTCCAGCAGGTCCACATCTGTCTTGTGATGGGGCCTCCAGAGCTGGACACAGTATTCCAGGTGAGGTCTCACCAGCGCAGAGCAGAGGGACAGAATCACCCCTCTCAATCTCTTACTCTCATGAAAATAAACTCAAATTACTGGGTATTTCTATAAAAGACGAAAAACTTCTTAAAAGCTAAGCTTTCCTTTCCATATTTCTTGCTACCTCATTTGTCTTCTGAACTACTTAAGCTTTAATACAGTAACTGAAAACTTAAAATCACAAATGCTGTTTTCACACACAATGATCACAAATGCCAAATATTTTGCAGACATGAAGACAACTCTTGCCTGAAAATGACTAAGAACCAAAACTGTAGTACTTTAGATAACACATCATGAAGAAATAATAAGAGTGAAGCATTTAAGTGCTAACTTCAGCAGACTGCTAGCTCCTGTTTTTAATATTATGAACATATAGTAGCCTATGTGGAATAATTGTGCAGATTTTAAACAAAAAGCATCAAATGAAGAGTCTGAAGTTGATAGAAAGCTTCAACACTTACTTACATAAAAGTCTTGGGATAATATGGCTTTAAATCCTTACATAATGGTAGGGGGAAGTATGCAGTTAACACCCATCAGCATTGAGCATTGGAGAGCTACAATTCACATATATTTAATTTTTGATAAAACCTGAAATTTTATTATCTATGTATTTCCACCCAGCAAAACAAATGAAAATTTTTTCATTTTATTTAAAATGTAAGCTTAACTATATTTTTTTTAAATAGGCATTACAAGAAACACATTAAGAAGTATCATTGCATGCATACAGCAAGGAATTACTTTGAACATTTAGTTTTTGAAGGCAACACAGAAAACTCTGAAAAGGGTAAATAATCAATCACTTTATCCAATAAGATGTACTTACATCTTCATTCCAGTCCTCTGCTGTCCATTCTTCTATTGAGTTTTTCCATGCTCCTATTGTAATTTGTGGAAGGAAAGAAAATAGTTATGAGCTAAAAGCACAATGTCATATTTCAACACTTCTGCTTTATATTTTTTCATTATTAGTGGAACACAAAGCAAGGAGACGGTGGTTGGAAACATGGGGAGCTCTAGAAAATTGGTGTGCAGATTTAAAATTTTGGGAGGTGATGGGCTTTTTCCCCTCTTTAATTTCTGATTTCAGGAATTTCTTAGCCATTAGCATACCTGACATATTTTGCACAAACACGTCTGACACCAGTGATTAATCCCAAACATTGGAGGAACTTCCTCCTGTGTCCCCAGTGACAGAGAGAGGTTATTCAACACTCCCACAGGATCTCCCAGTTTCATGCACAGATTCATACAGAGCCTGAACAAAACACAGCCATACCACCTGCTCCGACATCCATAATGCTACTTTCAGCATATTCAAATTCCAGACCTGAGCTATGCTTCTGGAGGCTCCTTTCCAATCTGTCAACTAGCTCCTCAGTTGTCTCCTCAGAACAACCCCAATTCCTTCCCAATAGAGCAATTTTATTTTAAAACATACATAATTCCTAAAATGGCAGCAGAAGAGTCAATAAGCTTCCACTGTAGCTGCAAAACGCTTCTTCCTGTAAGTTGCAGCAGAGTTTATTTGGTGAACACTGGAGCACCAGCGCGCAGTCCACAGCATGCGGCACTGGGAAAACTGTAGGAAACAATCCTACTGCTGCAAAAACCTCATCCCTTCCATAAGAAGCAGCAGGCACAGACATGCAAGAGCAATAAATGGACTAAAGGCCTTGCCCACCAGCTTAAGCACAGAGAAGGTTATCCCAGCAACAACCAGAGCTTTCATTTGAACAACACAACCACGAGCGAAGAAAACACCAGCAGTAAAGTTCCTGCTGCTGCCACCTTTGATCGAGTGCAAGAGCAAAAGAACTACTGCTTTACTCATCTCCTTTTACTTAACCAGGAACTCTCTGAGAGGCACTCCTCCAGAAACAAGCCCCATGAAGACAGCATCAAATCCAGCCTGTACTAATGCCATCACTACATTAGTGCATTTTTCTGTACACGGTTACAAAGCAGAGTCCTGGGCAGAGGAAGGTCACTCCAAGATGGAAGGGCACTAATGCAGTGAGGTGAACAGGCCTACCGCAAAAACACACACACGGCGCCGAGAAGAAAGAGGGTTTATACCTTGGAATCCAAAATTACTTGGCAGGTCCTGAGCAAGGTAACATCCGCTCTGTGTTGGCTCTGTGGAGCAATACAGAGTTGCCTGAAACATCTCATGCTCACATTTTACCCAACAGTCCCTAACCAGAAGGTTTCCACATGCAGCATAATAACTAATAATCATATCTGAGCACAGCAAAATTACTAAAGTAATCCACACATTCCCACAGAAATTCTGGAAAGGAGGAGAAGCCCAGCAAGCAGTAGTTCTTAGAGAAACAGTTTCTTTCCCTTCCCCCGGCCAGCACAGGATGCCCTCCTCAAGTATTTCCTCTTTAAATTAATACATGTATTTGCCTTGCTTGTGCTACCTCCCATCAGTGAGAGCAAGGCCTGCCTCTTTAGAAGACAAACCTGGTGCTAGTGCCAGAACTCTTAACAACAGAGCCCAGAGCCTGCTAAAACAAACACAAAAAGAGTTCAGACAAATCCAGCCCAACTCTTGAGCACCTCCCACCACCTTTGGGAGGCCGAACCTGTTTGGAATAACGCTTGAGACACCTTCCTGAAATTCAGTTTAAACATTTATCTGTTCCTCCTACTTACAAACATGGTACTGTGCATTTACACTTTTTAAATACAAACCTTCACATTTTTATTATTTACTCAAGTTGCTACGTTTATTACACTCTATCTTCCCAATTCAATCCTTCCAGCCTCAGTTATTTCACTGTTCTTCACATCAACTTCAGTTTGCTAACACCTTTCTCCTCTTCATGGGATTTTAAGTCTAATCTTACCACAACCACACCAATTTCCTCTTAGTCCAAAATTCACCTTGGCATTATTGCAACTCCATATATCCTCTTCCCAAACTTTAACCCCCAGCCTTGCAAAGCATCACAATTTCTGAGTTCTTTGTTTTCCTCTGAAGTTATGTTTTGTGTTTCACTGGCTATTTGTCACTCTTTCCTGTTTCCCTTTTTAACAAGTTCATTTTTTAGAAAGTTATAAAGCAAATAAAAAGTATACAATATGCTTTTGCTAAGTCTTCAGCTATTTTCCTCACTTCCTGTCACACTATTTGTTTGGGGTTTTTTTCCCTTTTTTGAGTAATCAGTCATAAGTATTGGCCCCAAAATTATTTTATTTTGGTGTATCCTGAACTTGTGTACTAATTCTTTCCTTCTGGATTACATTCATGTTTTAGAAAGACCTGAAGGTTTCCTTAAAATGCTCCGACTTCTACAGCAGCCTTAAAAAAAAACACAACAAACATCAACTACCTTGTAACTTCCCAGCTACACACCCCTTTCCCTCCCCTAACAGTTACATTATAACTTTTTTTTCTTGTCATTCTGCAGTTTCAGAGTCCTTTAAGGTGGCCCATAACTAAAATAATGATGTTTTTCTGATAAATTAATTAAAAATCTGTCAAAGTAGTTACCTGAATATACTATCATTTTTATAACCTCCTTTGAGAAGTGATCACCACCAAAATAACTTCTTTACAAAAACTGTTGTGATTTGTCACTTGGGCTCTCCTACTGCCTTGTACATTACAAAAAAGAGACTGCACACTCACCATGCCTGTAAGAAAACATTAATCACACTGTTCAAGTTTATTCTCTTTTGGATAAGGATTGGTCTTTTTGTTTCTTCCCATCTGTCCCTTCTCTTTGCCTTTCATTTGCACAATACTTTTATAAAAATCAGGATGCAGGGAAACTGATGCTGAATTATTTGGAATGCAATTCACTTAAATGTTATGAACTAAAGATTTGTCCTGTACTCTCTTCTTACTTCAAGCAACAACTCAAAATTTAATCTCAACTGAACCAGATAGCTTCTCTGTATGATTACATCATGGTGCACCTGAAAACAACTTTTATTCAGGCTACTTGGTTCTCCTGGCAACAAGTCAGGTCAAGAGGTTCTAGAGCTGTTTCAGCGCATGTACAGGGGCACACACATTTTGGAAAAAAACTACTTCTTTTTAATTGAAAATGCTGGTTTTGATAATTTCCCAGCACTGGCTTAAAGAGGGAATATTTAGTAAACACTCAGTACTCCACAAAGAGTTTGAATTTGTGTGATGTCTTCAGAAAACATTTTGACACGCAAATTGTTTTTTGTTCTCCAGGTAGTTGCCCAGTTATCTCCTTTTTAATATATCTGCAGATGAAAGACACTAATTTTCTAAGTAGCTAGTACAAGCTAATTTTGTTTTCTTTCTTTTAGATGAAAGAAGAAATGGGATTGAGTAATGAGGAATAAAGAGAGGGATTTCCATCCTGCCCTTTCTCTGTGTATAGCCTTATTGACATTCTTCATTAGCACACTGCAAGCTTTATGGATTTCCATACATGTACATCACCCTAATTAACAATGTGGAGTTCCTAAAGATGTGAACTTACTTATTACTGGGACTGTTCATTTCTATCTAACACAACAGCACTCTAAGTTAAGGAGAAATAATAATAGTAAAAACCCCACCAATTGAAAACTGTTATTTCTGATTAACATGCCAAATCACCAGCTCAACTTTGTACAACCTGCTTCCAACCCCACACCTTATCTGCTGCTTTTTCCCTCTTCTGCTACTTCCATCTTCCTTCCCAGGACTCTCTTCTGCTTTGAAACAACGACCCCAGCTGCAGCCTCTTCTAATAATCCTCAAGATGGTTTTCAGCACAAGGTTAAAAATGCTTCCCACTTGGACAAAATTAAAGGATTCAATTTTAGAGCCTACTCTTTTTAAAGAGGTATCTTCTTTTTAGTTTGGAGACTTACTTCAGCTTGTCTAAAGAAGAAACACTGTAAAATAAAACACTCTTTCTGGAGTCATATATAAAGAGACATTATTTTGTCCGTTATGGTGCCTTTTCCATTTGCACTGAAAGTAAATTAAGATTGCCAGCAAAAAGAGACTTAACACACAAAAAGAACATTCTCAGTTAACTAGTTTACTTTACATTTCCACCAACCAAACGGTTTTGCTGGAACCTTGCACACTAACACTCATTCATAGCCCTAGGAACCATTAATCTGGTGAGGCCAGAGAAAATACCCAAATGCCTTCTTCATATCTTCTTCTCCATACCATGCTCACTTGATTTCTATATATGCCTTAAGTTGCACTACTGAAGTTCAGTACAGTTTTTGGTGCCAGGTGCACACAGCCCAACAGCAAAAACACACTTGGGATTCAAAACCAAGTTCCACAGGTCAACTAGTACACTTTGAACATCCACCAATCTGTTTGCTCAGCAGCAAACCCCTCATGTAGACACACCCATACTCTCATGGGGATCTGTTTACCCACACCAAGCTACTCCTAGTCCTAGGCAGAATTCTTCCATTACTGAAGACTGAGGAGATGCCTACAAGAAGGACCAGAGGTTGCCATAGGGGAGGCACAGGAAGGCTGCCCAGAGTTGAAAAGGAGGGTCACAAAACATTTGAGCTCACTTAGGAAGTGGTGCAGAAGTCCAAGTCATTCATGAGCAGCAAGCCTTACAGTTGCATTCATGGTTAGTTAACAACTAACCGGTAAATTTTCTATCTCTGGTTGTCCCCTCACATCACTCTTGTATGTCTTTCTTTAGTCAATTAGCCTTACTGCTTCTGCAATACTTATGACAACACACCCTGCCCTCCACTACCGTATAGCAAACAATAGCATAAGTATTCCTAGGGGAATTTTCTAGTCATTGGGTGTCCTTCTAACACATTATCTCAAATTTACTTGAAAAACTAACATGAGTGAAAGTAAAAGGTGCATTTCTGTTAGCACTATAGCACTGAGTCATTTCAAAAGTGATTGCTTGGAAAGATGACATTGATCAAAAGAGCACCCTTTCAATAATCACTAATATACTCAGGGCCACACCCCCATACAGGACTAAGAACCCACTCAGTGTCGAGACAGCTGCTTAGTAAGTCCTCATAAACTTTAAGCCTCTTATGATCTCCCCTGGTTAAGCAGAAAATGGCTTGAATGAAGTTTTGAAAGCTGCATCTTAAGCGGCTTAGAGCACAGCATAGCTCAATGGAGCACACGCTGGCCTCCAGGATCAGTCTTTTCCCTCCACACATGACACAAGGGTTGATGAAAAATCACCTGAGTAGGCTTCAGCAATTCAGAGATCAGAAAAGTTATCCTTTGCTGGGATTAAAAAAAAAAAAACACACCTCTCCTATTGCTGAGTGGTTCCCAAGTGTGGACAATAACATATGTGACTTTCTCCATTCTGACACGCAGTTTCCTTTGTCTTTGTCACCTGTTACAGAATATGGGAAGCAGCAAGGTATCCCATTTTCCCAATCACAGATGACCAGGTCGCACTCTTCATTTTTGAACCACCACAAGACCATTGTAAAGATGTTCCTTTCCAAATTACGTCTGTCCCTTGCCTTTAGCCAGGAATGTGTACTTCACAGGTGAAACTTCATCACTGCCTCTATCTTCGGACAGGGAGACAGCTCTTTTGGCTTCCAATCAAGTACCTACTCGTGCTCTAGTTAATAATTCTCCTCTTTGAGTTGGCAAATCTTGGAACTCTCCTTCATCCCAGAAACTCACATCCTTACACTTTTGCATTGTACAGGTGGGGCTTCCAAAGCCATCCCAGTGTCACTGAGTGGATTTGTATTTGTAAACAGCTTTTCTTTTCTTTCTTCTTCTTAGATATTCACACCCTATTGTCCAAAGCCTGTGAACCCATCCTTTTATAGTAAGACTTATACTCCTTAACTATGTTAGGTGAGCCCTTAAGCAGTACTTAAGATATCTAAAGAGTTCTTCACATACAAGGTTCTTCCAACAACTCTTCCAATCCCTTTTTCCCTCAAGAGACGCAGCACTAAAACAAAAAAACCTGCACATTTCCTTTCCTTCATTCTAACCAGAGTCACTCAGGCTACAGCGTGTGCTCTGCACATTATCAGCACTTAAGCTATAAAAATGAACTGTGCCATCCATGTGAGATATGCTCACATTTTCAGAAGTTAACTGAACACTAATAAAATGTTTATTTTGACTGTAATTTGCTACAGGTCTTCATTCCAATCCTTCCACTTCTTGAAGCATCTTACCAGTTCCATCATCTGCATCATTCTGACCAGTCTCCCAAATCTCTGATTTTGTCCCAAAGCCATCAGTGGCAGAAGACTCCGTATAGTCTGCAGGGTTAAATGTCCTGGAGTTTTAAGAATTAAGAAATGGAAGAGAACACATGGGTCACATTCAATGAACACAAGTGCCACAATTTTAGCTGAAGTTGTATTAGATTTAACATCTCAATTTCCACATAATTTATCTTGATAGTTTTGGTTTCAAAAGAAATTTTTTCCTCTATGAGTGGACACAGACAAAAAAGGGAGAAAAAAAGAGAAAAATGTGGAGACTGGAAAAAAAAATTGCTGTAGAGAAACTGAACCAAAACAATTCCTGAAAAAAAGCAGTTACAGCATAACTACTCCTCCCAGTCTCATAAATCATTAGTTTATATGCAAAACAATAAGCCCATCTCAACTGACAGTTTCTCAGCAGGTGGCTGACTGATGAGAAACTAGTATCATGTCCTTTCAGAGCACCAGGCCTGTGCAGCACAGGAGTCGGAACATGAGTAAGATTATTTCAGAATGCACTCCTGACACCAGTGCCAAAACACACAGATGCAGCTAAAAGGCGAAAAGGGATTACTGAAGAAAAATGTCTTTTCAGTTTATCATCTACAAGTATGAACAAGAAGGATTATTAGAGCAGCAGAAAGAGCCTTCTGTTCATCATGGCATCACTGACATTACATGACATGTCATGAGAGGCAAACACTGAGTGAAAGTAGTGGTGGCTACACTTCTATGAAGCAAGTTATTCCAACAAAACTGAGAACAAACTTTAGAGCTGCTAAGTAACTTCTTATGATTCCATTTTAGGGTCCATGAGTGTCCAAACAGCTAAAGCATGAAAGCTCAAAAACAGCCAAAACTTTATAATTGCTAGACTTTCAGGTTTTGTATAGAACTTGCACTTTCTACACTACACTGAAACAGATCTATTTTTAAGTTGACCTAAGGCTGTGTGCACAACATAGAACATTCAGTCTCCAAGGTACTCTTGTGGCTGCTACTGATAGGTACAAATGGGTTCTCCAAGTCTGAGATACTAGCATTAACTGAGCATACACTAGGTTTGTATAGGTGGGTCTAGTTAGAAATACTGGTTCAAGACAAAAATATTCCATTAATCATCTAACAGACTTGTGAACTTTTGCATCCATATTGGTTTACCAAACATACAGCAATATTGATAAATAGAGTGGCAATACTGAAAATTTTTACTGCCACTAAGTTTGATCCTTGCCAAAATCTGTGCTCAGCATGTTTCTTACCCCATGCCTTGGGCTGAAAACCTCCCCGCTCCTCTCCCTCTGCCACGTCCAAACCCTAGGAGAGAAAACACCATTTAACAGCAACAGCAGAGGAGCCGCAATCACTGTCACATTAGAAAATACTATGGTTGAAGAAAAAAACTACCACCAAGTAAATATCATTTACTTCCCAAACTTCCTCACTGGAGAATTTGTTTCCCTAACACACGCAAATAAGGCACAGTTCATCTAAGACTACATATTTCAGCAGGACTTGCAATGCTTTACTATCTTTTCTGTACCTAGTGTAGTAGCTTCAGATGCCAAGAAAAAGCCTTACCTAAAAACTCGTTCCATGTGAGACTGCTATTGCAGTCATTACACATCATTACACATTGCTCAAAATTTTGTCTCTACTTTCTCACTCTTGCTTAAAATGCTCAAGAACCTCAGCCTCTCTGAGTACCCCTATGTCTCAAGAAATTCCCTGTCACTCCCTGTCTGTGAGGAGGAAGTTTAAATGCTCCATCTGTTTCCTTCCTGGACTCAACTCACCTGTCCACCCCTACTCTTCTGTGCTTTTGCCAATCTACAACCACACATTCCTTCTGCTTCACCCTTAATCAGTTACTGACATTAACATTACCCAATTCAAATTACTCCATTTCCTTGTTATCAACCACAAGAACATTCATTTGTATTTAAAAAATAAAAAATGTTTGTTGCCTCCAATTTTGACTACCAGCCTCAGTTTACAAGCTTCTTGATACAGTAAATGGATTTATTTTTGCATGTTGCACAGTGCCAAGAAGGCATGAAAAATTTTGTATACTTGACCACCTACAAAGCGTATGTCTATGCAAACTGTTAGAAACAATTTCTTACATGGTGCATATTTCTACATGGTTTTTCCTTTTTTAGGACCTCAGTATCTGAGGCTTTTCCAGTTTGTTGAGTTTTTATTGAGGAAGACTGAATATTATTTTGTATTACAAGAATGGGAAGAGGTCAAGATCTTCAGACTGAGAACAAATATGTTTATTTTAACAACAAAATTATGCAGTAACTCACCAAGCAACTACAAATTTACCACAGCACAAAAGTTATAATCCTAAGTCACCAATACACTGCTTGTCCAAAGACCAGAATTACCCATGATAGGTTGTTTGAAGTTGGATCAAAATTACCCCTTATTTTCAAGGGACCACCTGAACTGAATAAGCACAGTGACTCCAGGACCGTGGAAAAAACAGCTTAGGAAGTTCATGTTTTAATTACTTTCCTTTCTGCCCCAACTCACCATTCATATGAGTGGTTTACCCATATCCTACAACAAGATGACAACTCCTAGCTACAGAGGAGCCATGGAAACCTGCAGAGAAAAGATACCCATCCAGCAGCACACACTATTTTGGTGGGACAACACTGAAAAACTGAAGGCCTCTTTGCTCTCTTTTCACAATCAGTTGGAGAGAAGACAGACATAGGTTAAAAAAGAAGTAACAGCTGTAACCCAGCAATTGCCATCCCTCTTCACCAAGCCCATGAGTGAAGCTGTGCTCTTCACTCTGCCATAAACAACAGTGCTCCAGACCAGTGCTGTAGCCAACTGATTGTACCTCAGGCTCTAAACCTCCTTGCTCAGCCTACATATACTACTGCTTTTCTCTACTTTGCCTACCTAAAATCTGGGAAGTTGTTCCATGGCATAATGATGTCTGCAGCTCTCAGATGCACAGAAGTCAGTGCTCTCCAGATTACCTTTCTACCCAGAAAATATTTTTTAAGAGTAGAGCCAGCTACATAAGTTTACTTGCGGAAACTGTACGGGCTATCTGTGTAATAAATTTAGTTCCTAGCAATGCAGGATTAAACACCATTTACCCATGATGCACAGAAGAGAGAGCAATAGTTTTTTTGACAAGCTCAGCCACAAAACCAACTGGGAGCTGCAAATCACAGAAACAGTCAAGCATAAACATTTTTGAGGCAGACACTAGGTACAGAGAGATTAGCTGTGATCGCTGGCATGAAAGTACAAATGGATTTGAGAAGAGGAGCTAAGTCTCCACAGCATCCCAAGTGCAAAAGCCTGGAAGAATAACCTTAACGTATTAAATAGAAGATGAAGTTTTAGCAAGCAAGACACATGTAAGATGTTGTACCAGCACAGACGCAATAAACAACTGGCTAAAACCAGCAATAAGAACCTCTAACCATTTTAGAAATTGCTAGAAAGAAACCATGTTGATTCTGACGTTCAGTGGTCAGTCCTAGACTACCAGCCAGCAAGGCTTGTTTTCTACCAGATCACTTCAACAGTCAATTCTGAACTGGAATTTCCGGTGGATTCCCTTAACGTCATTAAGCTTTGTCTATGCTTTCTGTCAAAACTGAAATAAAATGAAGTTTAATCAACAAATGCAACAAAAAGCATTCTAATGCAGACAAAAGAGAAGTACCAAACCAGTGGGGTTACAGAAAACACTAAATTCAAACCTAGAAAAGACACTTACAAAGAACTAATTCAGAATATGGGACAGTGACTACTCACCACTGAAAAACCAGCCTAACTTGGACAAGGAATCTCATACACCATGGTCATTGATGCAAGATGCCAGTGGGAAGGGCTGATATTCTCTATGACACAACCAGATTACTAATATAGTCGTTAATTTCTCATGCTAAGAAAATTACTTCTCTCAGCTGCCACAATTAAAACATGGCTTTAAAACAATTAGAAGGCACAGTCTTCTAACACAGAGAGGTTAGTCATGGATCAACTATGAAGGACCGTGAGGTATTTGCAAACTTTTGATGCTTCTCAACATTAACTAGAAGGTCAGTGAGCAAATGGGGCTTCACACCACAATTCAGAGCAGGGACCCAAATTCTGAGCATGCAGTCCCACAGTAATTTAAACACACTGAGATC
Source organism: Hemiprocne comata (assembly GCA_020745705.1). Classification (NCBI taxonomy): domain Eukaryota; kingdom Metazoa; phylum Chordata; class Aves; order Apodiformes; family Apodidae; genus Hemiprocne; species Hemiprocne comata. The sequence continues at coordinate 27,528,098 of CM036616.1, read as the reverse complement.
AGAACTACTACAGCTGAGGTCTTCCTCACCAGTTAGCTCTGCTCTCTTTCCTGTACCAACAGTTCTGCACGTACCAGTGAGTGAGCACAAAACCACTGTCAGAAAACAAAATTATTCGCTCACTTCCAGTCCTTTTATTGTTAAATGCCACAAAACTAGTCACCTTTACACCACAACGAGACACCAAAAAACCTCTTGTCTCCAGCTACCAAGCTACCTGTCCCCTTTTTTCTTTTTTTTTGTCTTGGTTAAACTTAAAACAACCCTCTCACAGAGTTCAAATGCACCAGGAGACAGACAGGACAAATTCCTCCTAGCAGTAATGCCAGTTTACGCTGTAACACAAAAAGTACAGCTGTGTACAGCTGTACAGATGTGCACATCTTTTACTACTCTAAAAAGATGTGTGTATATGGTTTAGATTGCAACCATCAATATTTACAAAGTTCCCAACCAACATTTTTATCTACCCATGAAAAGAGAAAAAGTTACTTGGCAGTAGCTCACGAAATCTTCTAGTGAGTCTAAAGGAATAGATTTTCGTACTATTTTCTTACAGCCAATCAGTACGTGGAGCACAAAAGCAAATGACAGATATCAGGCAAAGAACTGTCTCATATGAACCTTAGAACATTTCTTCATGTTTCTTTACACTTGAATCAACAAACAGGCTAAAGTATCAAGGCAGCATTGCTTACTCCAGGGAATTAAGACTGATGAACTATGCTTAAAATTAATTCTGATCAACATTCCTGCTGCTACCCCATATACAACACCATTTAAAACCTTTAACTATTTAAAACATGTTTTTGTTTCCTTTAACATTGTAACTGTTTAACTGTAATGTTGTGGTTTTTTCCTGTTTTCTAGCACATCTCCCTTTTTTGACTAGGTCCACATTAGGCATCATTTATTCAATGTATATTTTTCTTTTCTGGAATGAATTCTAGAGAACTGAACACCTACACCCAGGCAGGTGGCAAGATTTTCTGTTGCCACTAAAAACCACTGAGAGTTCAGAACACATTCAAGCCTTCGCTCTGCTACCATCCATGCATGAAAAGGACCAGTCACCTAATTCACAACATTGCTTTCCCCAAAACAAATGTGCACTACATGGGGACATGAGAAAAGTGTGTACTACCACAACTCAGATGGGCCTAGCCCATTGATTTAATAGCCTATTCTGTAGAAAATCCAGCTGGCTGAGTTCAGGGACCTAAATCCTTCTAATGCAACACACGTGGCTTTATTTCAAAACCCAGATTTTCACACCAACAGGTTTAAATTAGGTGAAGACACTTTAAGGTCAAGATCTCTAAAAAGACTTTAAAGAAAAAGTCAATGCAGACTGGAAGGGCAGGCAACACCCTAGATTTGTTCTTATCTCTGACTTAACACTGACTGAACAGCCCTGGTGTCTGTTCCTGAAATGCAGAGCCAGCCATCCTTCTAAGGACAGAGGTTTAAGCCTTAGGAAGAAATAAGGAGGCTAAGTATAGAAAGTTTGTTTTCTAGGTATTCCATACTAGCAAAAGAAACACTGAAGTTATGCATAATAATTCAAACCACTTTTGTTTCATTAATCATCATCAAGCTAGAAGCATTAGATCAGTTTTATATACTGCATGTACTCTAGGAACCACTTTAAAACACATGCAGAAAACTTTCAACTTAAAGTTATTTTTAAAATAAAATAAATAACTTTTAAATGTAAGTTCCAGTTAACCTAAAAAAAAAAAAAGAAATTGTGACACACACAGCTTCTTAACCAATACAGAACACACTACAACAAAACTAACAGACTCCAGAATGTGACCTCTAGAAGGTCTGCTATACATTCATGTTTTAGAAAAATTAACATTCTCACTAGTTTGGCAAAGGATATCCAAAATATATCGTGTGCCGACTGTGCTAAGCTTTTAAAACAATAAAATGTTTAGGCATGCCATTCTGGTTACAGAAGCTCAATTTTTTCAGGGATAGCATACTTCTTACCTTAAAAACATTAAAAAAAAGAAGTCATCAAGAATACAAGCTGCAGTCAGACACTTGCAAAAGGATAGGATGTTTTGCTTTCTTATACAGTCAGCAGAACAAAACATAAAAGAGTCTGAAAGGCACCTTGTCATGCCGTCTAAGTACAAAATTAAAACACAATGTTTTTCCCTTTCGTTTTTATTCCTGCTTTGCTAGAAAAAAAGATTGATTCCCTGTCAGCATCCGCATTTATGGATGGTCATATTGCTCTGGAAGAATGAAGAAGAGAAGAGAGGAACAGCACTAACAGACAAACCCACTTTCACTTCGCAAACCACAAGAATTGCTACACATGAATCTGTAACAACTGCTATGCTGAACCAAGTCCAAAAGCTCATCTACCTGCCATCCCATTCTCAGCTATGGTCAACTAGGTATCTAGGGAAGAGTACACAATCTGAAACCACCATGCAGTTTCTCTGGACAGTCTCCTGGTCTTCTATTACTTGTGGCTCAGACTTCCTCAGCCACAGGTAATTTGCATACATCAAAACCCTCTGATTTTTTTCTTTTCTTGCTGTGGTTCTTTTTTAGGACAAAACTGCCAAGTCTCTGCGTGTAAATTTTCAGCACTCACATCTGATTGAAAGGAATTCCTCAGGTTAACTACATGAATGAAGAACCTGATTACATTTAATCTTCCCTCATTTGCATAATTGTTTGCCATGGTCAATTGATTTCCTCACAGAAATTTTACAGATCTCTATCATACACTCACTCAGCCCTCTCTTTTGCAGGCAGACAAGTCCTAGTCTGCTTGTTTCTCTTGCTCCATAAAAGCAGTCTTCCTAGTACTCAAGATCTACTGCACAATGAAGCTAGTGCCTACAACACCGAGGCTGAAATACCCTCTATCAGGGTTTTTCCCCCTCAGTAAACAGCATGTTATCACCCCAGTGTCAATCCTGTTTCTGCTATTTTCAGTGCATATAACCTTTTTTTTTTAATTAGGTTGTTCTACAGTGAAGTCCAGCAAATCTCACCCTAGAAAGCAGCCAGTACAATAACTCCAGCCAGGGAAGGTAGATTAAAATAGAGACATGGCATTGTTCAGGTGTTAGCTGACCCCTAATTTTGCATCCAATACCTAGACTCCTACACACACATTCTGCAGGAAGCATTTCTAAAACAGGGTTGGTTCTGTGGTGATTACCAGAAATGTGTTTACTTTCAGCTGAAGTACTTATCCCACATTTGACTACTTTGTGGAACAGAAAAGAAAGACTACTGAATTAAATGAGAGGAAGCTTTTACTGTTTTTACTAATATAAAGAAAGAAGGTCATGCATCCCTGAAACACTGAGAAGTGAACTACACAGCTTTATACAACTCCCTGCAGATTTTAAGGGCTTGCATTATAAAATTAAATTAGGCATTTCCTGCCACAGAATACATACACTTGTAACATAATGATCCTGAAGTCGTTCAGCAGGTTTGTCACAGGCAGTTGAGAACACTTCATTAAGATACTGTGTTCATATTAGAGTCTAAAATATTTTGTAGAGAGATACAGTAATAATATGTATACAAAGCCAGTGAAGAAAAACTGGTTGAAGTTTTCCCACTTTCTTCAGTCAGATATGTCCGTCTGATCTGATGGTTCAGTGCTCTGGATTGAGACATGATATTTATCTAGAGAGCTACAGTGTTGACAACAAAAGCAGCGTATTGTTCATAAGGTTACAAAGCAAAAATAGACCTGACTTGAAATTAACCTCTGCATTTCACCCAACAACTTAAAAATATCCTACTTTTATGTTTAGAATTTGAGTATAAAGGACTATTTTATAAAACAAATACTATCTTACATTCCACCTATTAACAGTTCTAACATAGCAAAAACTGTAGCTATGAACTACACCACACCCTCCTCTGCAAAGGGACCTCTCTGCACACACCATTTGGCATTTGCTGATTCACAGGCACAATCAAGTCTTACTTGCAACCCTCTGGAAGCTATTTATCTTTGCGTCTTTCTACTCCTTCAAGATGCAGTCTGGAGACAATGAAGTTGCATGTGCATGTCTTTGAATGCCTCATTACTGGATATTTCAAAGAGAGGGGAGTCCTCTGAAAGCAGAATTTTTCAAGTCATACATTACCTATTAAGTACGTTAGCTCTGCTGTGCACTCATTTAACTCCTTTAATACTCACTTCCCCACACATTCTGCACTGTACCTAGATTACTCACTTTTCTTCCTCCTGCTCTAAGAAAAAACAGGCCTCTTTCTACTTCCACCTGTGAAAATCCAAACCAACTATACATCCCTTGATTCCACATCAAATGCATTGACATATTTTCTATCTCTTCTACAGGATAAGGTCACAGTTGTACCTAAAACTTTGCAGTATTCTTTTCCACCATTCTCCTTAACTCTTCCATGCCAAATTCCTTCTCTTACCAAAAAGTCTCTAAGGTGGCTTGTACTTTCTCTGATTGGCTACCGAAAACAGAAGGCAAGCTTGACAAACAGATCCACTCAAAAGAAACGCACAAGTATGTATCAAATCCCTCCCCAAGAGCCCTACAGATGGAATCTTGTACTCTCCTGCTGCCAAGGTACATCCTGAAGAGCCCACTGCACTCCCACTCACAGGAGGCTGGCGTGAGTCCACCTGGGAAAACAGCACTCCACAGCCAGAGCACACCAGCCTGCTACACAGGAAATCAGCATGAAGGTGTTTTGTGTCAATTATTTTAGGTTGTTCCGGGACCAAGACATGACAAAGGGTAAGGGAGGGGGTTGTACCTAAATTAAAAGCGGCTGAAGGGCTTATGGAATTGAAGTATAGCCAATAAATGCTTAAAAAAAAGTGTTTAAAGAAATAAATGAGGGAGCTCCACTTCAGGACATGTAATCAGTGCCAGTCGCACACCAATGCCACCATCTCACCTCTCCCACGGCCACGTTTCCCACGGTCTGAAGGCCTGTCTCCTTGATTGTTGTCCACTCCATTCTCTTCGGCTCTAACTGTGGAGAGAGGACAGCTTAAGAGAAGGTTTAGAGACTCTTAAATGAGGCAGTATGGCCATCTGCTTAACCTGAACCTCAAAACAAAGATTTTTGAAGTTGGGTGGTCAAACAGGTCTCACTCATCCCTCCTCTTTGGGGGCCTAGCTACAAGCAAGTTATATTTTCTTTGCACTGGACAATTTCAAGCAAAAATATAGGACATGGAGCTCCTGAAGCAAGCCCAGAGGAGGGCCACGGAAATGATCCAAGGGCTGGAGCACCTCTCTTACAAAGACAGGCTGAGAGTTGGGGTTGTTCAGCCTGGAGGAGAGAGGGCTCCGGCAAGACCTCACAGCAGCCTTCCAGTACCTGAAGGGGCTGCAGGAAAGCTGGGGAGGGGCTTTTTACAGGAGTACGTAGTGAGAGGAGAGGGGGTAATGGATTGAAATTGGAGGGGGAGAGATTTAGGTTCGTAATTAGCAAGAAATCCTTCCCCAGGAGGGTGGTGAGACACTGGCACAGGCTGCCCAGGAAAACTCTGGATGCCCCCTCTCTGAAAGTGTTCAAGGGCAAATTGGATGGGGCTCTGAGCTACCTGCTCTAGTGGGAGGTGTCTCTGTTCATGGCAAGGGGGTTACATCTAGATGACCTTTAAGGTCCCTTCCAACCCAAACCATTCTATGATCTAAGAAATAAATGTCCCTCAGTAGACGCACTTGTGGGTTTTTTTGGGGAAAAAAAAGTGCAGTGTTTTGCAGCCTACACTATTTAATGAACTATGGCCTCACCTCTTAAACAAGGTAGGAAACACAGCTGCCTTAAACTATGCTTGCTTGATAATGCACTGGATGGCAACAGTGAAAGAGTAAGAGATAACCACGAACACCAACTCTTCTCCTTTATGCCCATATGACATCCCTGTACAACCAGGGAAACTTAAAACAGAGGTATGACTACTGGGTGAAGGTGAGGCATTAGAAAAGCACTGCAACTTAACTATTTTGTGGAACACTCTTGAGGAGGTGATCTGAAAGATGGCTGCCTCCTTGAAGAAGAAGAAAAAAAAAAGACTAGACATATAAATTGGTTTTGTACTGCACAACTTCTCTTAGTGGCAACAACAAAATAATTAATGCTTGGACATAAGATTGGGAAAATAATCCCAAGATTTGGTAACCATCTGAAAAATCTTTAATTCCAGTTTACAAAAAGATACATGCAGCATTTGGCTCTGGCAAAAATTTTGCCCCTCCCTTTTAATTTGATGGATCTGATTTCAATTTGTTCTAATCATAGCTGCAAGTTTTAGTAATGTTTGTTCTTATCTTCATGTTACTCTATTCTACAATGATTCACAATGTCTTCACCGGCACAAAATTTGACTATATTCTAATAATGAGTTAGAAGACGTGGCTAACATTGTATATATTTTTCCTGCTTGTAAGTGAAAAGCTCAGCATATTTTTTCCATTCCCATTTCTCTGCTGACCCCTATCAATCTTTTCTATGGCCCTTACAGGAAACATACACAGCTTTGATACTGCTGATAAAACTCATTAAAAAAGCAACATGTATCCTACAGTGATCCAGTGTGATGCCACCTATCTGGGAAACATCAGTTTGTTTTTGTACAACGTATTACTGCACCTGTATAAACTGTTGCAAATTTTTACATGTTTCAAGTCACAAAGAATTACCTCTGTTGTAGAAATTCACCTTTGGTGGGCTTATGCAAGTGATATATGCTAGAGATTAATAATGATCCCAGCATTTTCATTCCCCTTATGAGAAGATGAGAACATCTTCAGGTTCTCCCACTCATAAAAGGAGGTGGAGTCAAAGCTGGGTATTTTTTTCATTAAGAGAAACAAAAAAGTGTATCAGCTGTGCAGTGACATACCTGCCCTCCAGCAAGCCTTAAACACTCAATTCTAAAACTTATTTATATAACACAGATTTGTACAAGAACAATTAATCAAAAAAGGGAAAGAAACTAAATAGAGTGTCTTTGAAGAAGCACAGACCATCCCAAAACCAAGTCACATAGAGAGATCAAGCATACCTGTTGCACAAGTAAGTTATGATCTCTTCAGTGCTGAGCTATAGCTCAGACAGACTCGACTCCATTCAGCATTCACTCTCAGCTGAGGCAGTTTCAGCTGCAAGAAAAGTGTCTGAATCTTTAAAAATGAACAGCTATACGTACAGTCTCGGCCACGGCTGCCTCCTCTTCCCCTTCTGTTGGAACTTCCCCGTCCACGACTCACTTCTCTGTCCCCTCGTTTTTCTCTGTTCTCTTTGTTTTCTGAACTTTCTTTTCCAAGGCTTTTCTTCTTTCCCCCTACAGTCTCCCAAGAAGTCTATATGGGTAGAACAGAATTAGACACAAAAGTCAAAAAGGAAGAAACAGCTCTCAATACATCCTTCCATCTCATACCTTTCCAGTTCAAGGGAAAAAAAAACAGGTGTTTGCATAATGTTACATATGTAATCCCTTGCTAACTACACTGATAGAAATGGAAAAACAGGCTGTATTTTTGGGAAGAGATGAGAAAAGCAAGTTTTAGAAGTTGGATTGTCCTACGGAATGTAAGAAACCCAAATAATTCTGGTTATAATGGACTTTTACTAGCTCAAGGAAGCAACAGTCTCCCTCTCAACTACCTCCATAAATCTAAAAGGGGAGCATGCACAGAGCTATCTTTGTCTCCTAAGGAGCTCAAAAAAAATGTTTAGAGAGTGATGAGACTAAGTATCTGGTCGAAGTGGAGATGGGGAGAGAAAAAAAGAAAACCCATCATCCAGATTACTAGAATTCAAACACCAAGAAACAGAATGGCAGAAGAACAGCTTGGGAAAACTGAGGCCTCAATAAGCCTGACCATTTACTCTTAACAGCTACAGCTCACCACACAGGGAAAAGTGCAGGAAAAAGTATGTTTAAACAAGACCAGGGATCAAGATGCAGACATCAGTCTTCAGCTTTAATATTAAGCTCCATCCTCAAAATAAAGTCAGAGATCGTATCAGCTCCATAGGATTATCTGTAGGAGTTGAACATAAAATGACTGGAACACTTGCTAAGAATAGCACAGCACCTCATATATATTATGCAATTGCATGGTTAGTCTACTGAGCCATAGTTGCAAAGCAAAGAAGAAGAAAGGTATTATTTGCAAGCCATTAAGATGGCAGATAAGTTTATATGTATGTCCCCATCTCGAGAAGCTTATAGTCAAGGTAAGGTATTTAAGCAAGAAATCTGCATATGCAATTAAAGTGCCATCAACTGTGAAGCACTAAAGCCATGACCTCTGACAGGTACCTGCATCAAACAAAAATGGTTGGCTATCAGTAGTTCTAGGTCCTGACCTATCACTTCTCAATTCAGACAACAGCACCTCAGAAGCCCCCACAAGGCAGGCAATGACCAGCTAGCCCAAGCTACCCTGAACTGAAAAAACAACTGCTATTCAAAAAGCAGGTAACAAAGCAGTTTACAAGCATAAACTCAATGTTTCACTGCCTCCTTTGAGAGCGTAAGTACTAAGACAATGGTTACTCTCTCATTTTTCATAGGGTATAGGTGAGAAAGAAGGCTGAAATAACTTTTCAATCTCATCCCCAGTACAGAAGACTACACTGCCATAAGCCAAATTAGGCAAAGTGCATGGATTACAAGTACAAAACTCAACAATCGAGCAACACTACTTTATTTGTGCAACAGAAAACTGTTTCCTCCAGATGGCTTCACCTGCCTTAGCCTGTGTAACTTGCATTACACACTGAAAAACCCCTAGAGCTTTAGAGACGCTTCACAGAAGAAAAAATAGCTGCACTGACAACTGAAGAACCAAGTCTATATAGCTCAGAAGGTATTACTATTTCACTGACGGTCATGGTGGCAAAAGATCTTGGACAATTTTAAGAATTACCTAGAAGTGGATGATTCTGCAAACCTTCAGAGGAAGCAGCCTCTCCTCAATAACGATTTACATGACTTGGGGAGGATCAGTAAAGGGATGACTATGAAAGCATGAGATTCATACTTTCCCAAAACATAATTTTGAGGAAAGCCTTGAGAAGTCAGGCATGTCTTTTAAGATAGAGGATGGTGCTACCTCTGGGCATGCGAATCCATTACAGACAAAGCTACCTGTTTTTGCCACCTGTAAAGGAGTTAACTGACTACAATTTCAGGTGATGATGCCTGAAGCAACCCAAATGACAGTTGTGGGCCTCACCTTTGAAAATACATAATGGAAGCCTTCTTGCTGGCCTGATCTTAGATGGAAAGAATAATCTGAAAAGTCCTCTTTGTTCTTCTTCAAAGATTTAGGAAACAAAACATGGTTGGGCACAAAATTGATCTTGTGCCTGTAGGAAGTTAAACGAACAGAAGTCCTGGGCAAAAAAACATGCCCTTCTCTCACTTACAAGCCTTTATCTATCCAAAGCCAGACTGTCACAACTGTTGCAAGTGAAAAGTCTTCATAGAGACTAATTCACACATTATAAAGCCTTAAAAATCACAGCATTAAAAAAACCAAAACTGGTACAGTACCAAAGACATGATAAGCAGACTTTCAAGCTGTCACTCACTTGCTCTTCCAATTCCACAAATTGGACTGACACTTCTTTCAAATAGGTTAAAAAAACTCCCAAACTAAACAAACAAAAAAGGAAAACAAAACAAAACAAAAACAAACACCTTCTAGTGCATCAAAGCAGAGCAAAACTAGAAAAAGAGACTGGACCATCTGCACTCAGAACTAGTAGTGCCTCTGATTCCAACTTTACAATAAATCCACGGTTAAACTGCTCTAGCATTAAACCAAACCCTTTAAATTGGAGGCCCACAAAATTCTGTAAAGAATAACAAATTTATTTAAGTCCTTTAATTAATACTCCTCCCTCCTTGATCCATTTAAGCTCTCTTGTTTCTGAGTTGCATATTGTCTACAGAGAGCAGAGGGTTCAGAGGGACTTGTCAAAAGAGCAGCACATACGGATACATTGCTTCTAATTGATAAATGATTTCAGAAAGTTTGTTCTATGTCATCATCACTACTCATAATTTGCTGAAGTAAGAAAGCATTTAACATTCTCTATCAACCAGAAAACTATATGCAAGCAGAAAACAGCAAATAAGAGTAGAAGAGAACACAAAACCGGCACATTACGAAGACAGATTTAATCAAGGTAAGATGATCTCTTCTGCTCCAAACTTGCCAGCTTGCTCAGTATTATATACTTCTGTATGTTAGATGACCTCAACTCTTAAAAAGGAAAAAGGGATAGAAAAGAAAGTCCCATCAGTCAGAACAGCATGTGTCCTAGACTTGGGGTGTGTGGGGGATGAGTTTCCTCATTAACAGTAAGACAGAGTACACATCCTGACAAATCACAGGAAATTCTGAATGTTCAGCATTAGGAAAGGAAGTCCAGGTTTCTTTCCCAATTTAGGTAAGATGGAATCTAGTTTACTGCCTTGGATAAACTGTAAGAAGTCCCTCTAGCAAAATCTTCAGCCGCAGCAAGACATATTTTCCTGGTATCTCTTGGCATAAAAAAGTGCTTTGTGAAACATTATAAGCAACACTATTTGTTGTTATACCCACGTTGTTTAGTCTCCTCTTTCTGTTTGTCAATGAAGTCATGCAAATAAGCAACACAGTGAAAGGAGCAACTACTTGCTGTACTAGTGGTGTTGCTAACGTAACTTTCAGGCATGGAAACCTACCTCAGCTTCAATACTGGCAATGTATGCCTACAGAAATTGCACACCTTAAAATATCTGCCTGCACTTCATGTTTATAAAGAATTGTCCTTATGGCAAACACTTACACCCAGGTCTCAGGGTTGTGGAGGTGCAAAGTAACTTCAAACATCACAGCAAAAAACAGGCCCATGTCTGAGAGTGCACCGAGTTCTGCTGCAGAGTTATAATTGCTAGATGTAAATGAAAGGCAGAGGACTCTGCAAGAGACCAGCTGAACACCCACAACATTTTCAAGGTTCAGCCCACTCTGTGGTATGCATGCAGTAGAGAAGCTGTCCCTGTCTCCATTAACTTGAAAAGAATTTGAATGGAGACATGGAAATCAAAAGCTTCCCAATAATTTCTTAGAAGTAGAAAGATGCAGAAAGCAAAGAGCCATTTATTACAAAAGTAAAACCTTACCGTGTCTGAACTTCCTTCCAGCAGTATGTTGATTGCTCTGTTCACATCCCCATTACAATCATGTAGTGCCACTATGCACTCATCCTGGTTTTTCCCCGTCACTTCCATAAGCTGGCAGTAAAAGTCAGACATGTTAAAATACCTCAATTACCATGTCAGAAAACATGAGTTAGTACCACCACAGATTCCAAGAAAGAGCATAGGTACTGTGTCAGAGCAAACAAAAATCCTAAATAAAGGTATCTGCATTTTACAGATCTGCTTGGGATTCAGACATGAGACAGGATGGAACACAAATTAGATGGCAATCAAGAAAGCATTCTATTTCACCCCTTTATTCTTCCTTTATGTTTGCAGCGAACACTGTTACTCCACAGACAATAGTATAGGAAGGTAAAAATGTAAAAGACCAGGATAGCTCCAGTACCATCCCCTCTCCCTCCACATCAAACATCCCCCTCTTTATCCCACTCTGCGAGAACAGGCATAAGACAAGCCATGGCAGAGAACGGATTCATCTGGAAACACATTCAGGCTAAGAAAAAGGTTATTTTTCAGAGAAAGATCATTCAAAAGACTCAAGTGATGGCTGCTTAATGAGACCTAGTACTGAATTATGCTCCACAGATCTGTGGTGCACATCCTGAGAAGTGTGGGATGGAAACAACCACAGTCTGCCGTGGGACAGATCCAGCAACTTCACTCAAACTGAGTAACTACACGACCTAGAAACTTATAGGCAGAATGTAAAATATTGGAGATTTCCTATGCAGAGCTTAATTCTTATCCTTCTCTCCAGCAGAGCCAAAGGCACTACTGATGACGATCCTTCTGGCTTCAAGAAGTACAAGACTTCACTTCTGGCACAGCAACAGAGCAAGTTTATCACAAGAACAACCGAAAGCATTTATTAATGCTTCAGAGGAGGTTTTAGAAAGGAAAATAAACCAATAAATTTGCTCTTCTGCACTGATGCATTCTCACTAATAGTTCTCTCCTCCTGAGTGTACACTCCTGGTTCTCTTCTGAGTTGTGGTGTGTTCACTAAAACAAAGGTTAGTGACATGCACAGCAGAACAGAGACTGAGATTCTCAGTGCTGTTCAAATCAATGGTCTCAGCTATAACTAGGCAATGGAAGCTCAAGTATCTAAACCCAAAACTCAGAATGCTAGAGAAAATTAGGCAAGATTTTATTTCAGAAATGTAATTCTATTGTTTTTATACATACAGAGATTGCGGAGGTCAAATTACTATTTTATTTAAATAACACTTCAATTCACCTTTAAGTTACCATTAGATTTTTGCTTTTCCTGAAAAACAGCCAAGATATTAGCAAACTCAGTTTATATTGGTGATATGTTTTTCCCATGAGCATGCAGACAAGCTGAATGTACTCTTTATTCTAGTGATCATTAAGCATCAGGACCATACTAGGGAGATACAGTCTGGAAGAGACATCAGCCACAGAAGAGTTTGGACTTAAAGACTTGTCTACAAAGGAAAATACACCACTGTAACTATATAGCCAGAGCTACATTACCAGACAATTTATTGCAAACAGACGTTACAGTGCAGTAAGAGCACCTTTTCCTAGTTAAACTTACATCCTTCTGAAAAACAGGTTTCATCTAAACCAGAAACAGATGCTCTAGCTCCAAAATGTAAGCCAGCCTTGGAGCACCTCATTGCAGGGCATAAAAACTCTGTACCATAATGAACATACTTGTTTCACTTTATCTTCAAAATCTGCGTCGTTCTTATCGTAGATCATCTGAGCAAGGCGAATCTGTTCTGCTGTTGCCTGAAAAATGCAAGCATCCAATAAAGTACATAAAAGGTAACAATAAATTCTTTTAAAGTATCATTTTGTCTTATACTTTTTTCTCTGGCTTCTGAAAAGGAACATAAACAACAAGCACAGAGGTGCTATGGGGAAGGGATTAACATCTGTCCATTTTATAGTTAAAAAGTTAGCTGTGACAGAAGCAATTTCAACATGTCCTAATGTGTCTGAGCCACAGTCAAAGGTCACTACATAGACCAACAAAATAATATAACAGAATAATATCACAGAAGCCTATGCTTTGATTTTATTACTTTTATTTAGTATCTACCACTTTAGTTATCTACCAGTTAGTTTTATTGTAACAAACTGGCAACAGTATTTCTGAATTAACCACCTCTGATGATTCCTGCTCACATCACCTTCCATGACTCTCCCAAAGCACAACTGACTCTGTAGTTTAATGAGCACTTAAAAAGACTCTGAGTCTTGTCTCAAGATTTTACTCATGAACAGCTGCACTTAATTTTCTGTATAAATGAATGTTGGCTCCTGGAAACTGCTAAAGGATCTTAATATTGATCAATTATTTGATGCTTCTGTAACATTTCTGGACCACAAATCCACACTGACATCATCTTCAAAAGCTGAAAGACTAAAAGGAATGGATGCAGTAAAGTGCCATAAACCCAAATTGGCTATGGCTGCCCCAGAGAGAAAGCAACTCAAGAACACTAATGTCACATCATGCAGACCACTCTTCATAGTGCAGCATTTGCAGTCCGCATGATGTGCACTCCCATAAAAATACCAAAGATAACTCTATGCTACATGATCTTGGACCTAATTTGACTTCTGCTCAAACAAAAGAGGCTTCCGTGTCATGCTAGAGAAGACTCATACCAAAGAGAGCCAGGACATAAAATATGAGTTGATGTGCTGTGGAAGACTTCTTCAGTGAGAAGAGGACTGGCCAATCCACTTGAAATTTTTGACAGACCTAATTCATCCTGGCCAGCTGGTTGAACCTCACCTTTCAATGCCTCACTTCATAGGATAACCACATGAATTTCTGTGCCTCACAAGTTCAGGCTTCAGCAGCCTCAAACTGCTTCACTTTTGGAGCTTATCACAAATACAAGCTCTAGATTAAGTCATCAAGTGTAAACGCTGAGAAGAGTCTAAAAATCACTCCACCACACACCATCAGCTACTTATTTTCTGAGAAGTTACTGCAGCTGTCCCAGTTCCTTGAGGGAAGCATTTACTGTGCTCAGAGGCCACATTCCAAGACAATTAATGTTTGTAAAACTGAGTTAAGTACTCCTACTTCACATTTTCAAAGTGTCATGCTGACAGCTTGGTAACAGAGAGGAGAGTCAACTCTGGAATTCCTCACTCCAGCCCTGGTGCTACTGTCCACAAAAGCCTCCTGGTCAGTGCAATGCTCTTGGTGTCCGCCGAGAGCTCAGCAGAGAGCCAAAACAAAAGATCTGCTGGTTTCAGGAATCAACTGTTGTTGATCCATCTCCCTCTGATGTCAGCCTCCTCAGGCCCACTGCAGCTTTTAAGTTAGTGAAGAGACTTCCTTGGAAGATATCAACAGTAAAAAAATTCAGACAGTGTAACATCTGTAGAGACATGACAGCAGCATATTTCACCAGAAACAGCCATTAGGATTCATTTTTTCTATAAACCAACGTTATTCAAATATACTAATGGTCTAACAATATCAAATGTGTGACAGTATCTTCAATCTTCATGTGTAAGCAGAGAGCTTAGAAACACCAGCAGGTGCAATATTGCTAGTATTTATGCCAGTGGATTACACCCAGATGGAATCTAAGATTCAGAAGAAAAAAAAAAAAAAAAAAACACTAAAAAAAGGACAACATGCATTTACCATAAAAAACACCAAATCATTGTCACAAAATGTTTACTTTTTCTCCCAGTGTGTGTGGGGTCATCTTTATTTTTAAGGCACCATACTCAAAAGTTAACACTGTAGCATCCTATAAAAGAGAATAGTAAGTTTTAATTGAGACTACGAAAATAATAGCATCTTAAGACAGCTAAAATTTCATTCAACCTTACCAGATATATTATTTTTGTGGTATAACAGAGTGAAGTAAATTTGTAACTACGAACTTCAAAGTACCAGAAGACAGAAGTATGCAAAACACAAAATTGAGTGACAGTAGTAGGCCTGGATGATATGATTAAATTCTGTATTTATTATCCAGAAGCAATGCAAAAGAACTACAATGTAATTTCTTCATAGAGTCATGGACTGGTTTGGGTTTGAAGGGATCCCAAAGATCATCTAGTGCCAACCCCCCGGGCATGGGCAGTGATAAGAACGCCAGTTGCTGCAGTCTTTACAAAAGGATAGTCTTGTAAAATAGTGCAATCTCATCAAGCAGCTTGGAGCTCAGTCATCAAACCGGTTTCAACTGATGGGAATACCAGATGTGTCTTTACAGAAGTGCTGATAAGAACATCTCCTGCTGTCTGGATGAAAGTGGCATCCTGTAAACCCAGACTTAAGAATCAACAAGATTTGTAGACAGGGGAATCCCAGACTTCACACAGAGTTAATGATAAATGTGATGTATGAAGCAGGGGGTATTTGTTAGGGGGGATATGTAAGTAGGTGGATCGGGAAGTCTGTACCTTCTGAGTACCTCAGCCAATAGGGAAAGGAAGAGGGTCCTTTTGCAGCCATGACATGAGGGTAAAACAGGCAGTGACCCCCAGCAACGTGAGAAAAATTCTACCCGGAAATGCCTTAGGGGATTTTCTCCCTTTATTTGAATAAAGCTAACCTATTTTTTTAGCTCCTCCATGTCCTTTGTGAACACTTGAACTGTGATAGTAAGATTTTCTGTACAGCAGGGACACCTCCCACTACACCCGGTTGCTCAAAGCCCCATCCAACTCAGCCTTAAGCATGTTCATGGACGAAGCACACACAGCTCCTCTGGGCAGCCTGTGCCAGTGTCTCACCACCCTTCTAGGGAAGAACTTCTTGCTAATGTTGAACGTAAATCTCCTCTCCACCAGTTTTAATCCATTACCCCTTGTCCTATCACTCCATGCCCTTGTAAAAAGTCCCTCCCCAGATTTCCCTTAGCCCCCTCAGATACTGAAAGGCCTTCTCTTCTATAGGCTGAACAACCCAACTCTCTCAGCCTGTCTCCATAGCAGAGACGCTCCAGCTCGCTGATCGTCTTCGTGGACCTCCTCTGGACTTGCTCCAGCAGCTCCATGTCCTTCTTGTGTTGGGGGCTCCAGGACTGGGCACAGTACTGCAGATGGGGTCTCATGAGAGTGGAGCAGAGGGTGCTCCTCGACCTGCTGACCACACTTCTTTTGATGCAGCCCAGGACATGGTGGCTTTCTGGGCTGCAGGCTCATGGTGAGCTTCTCATCCACCATCACCCTCAAGTCCTTCCCCTCAAGGCTGTTTTCTATCCATTTTCCACCCAGCCTGTATTTCTGCTTGGGATTGCACTGACCCAGGCGCAGGACCTTGCACTTGGCCTTGTTGAACTCCATGCAGTTTGCACAAGCTCACCACTCAAGCCTGTCAAGGTCCCTCTGGATGGCATCCCTTCTCTCCAAGTGTGTCGAATCCGTATCGTTCCAGTTTCGATACCAGGATGTCATGAGAGGCAGTGTCAAAAGCTTTGCACAGGACCGGGTAGATTCTGTCAGTTGCTCAACTGAACTGTCGTCAGTTCTTAAATAACTTATATGATGATCACAGTGATATTATGACAAAAAGATCTCTGTTTGAAAAAGCAACACTATTCTATATTCAGAAAAATGAATCAGTGGTGATTAAACAGTAAAATCACACACTTCTGTTGATCTGCGAAGTCTTCCTGAGTAAGCAGGAAGGTCCATCTGATATCTAAACAATAAAAAATACGGTGCTTTAAACCATAACTGCTGTGTATTAAATAACCATCTTTTCCACTGAATTCACTGAATCCACTGAATTCACCGAACTAATATCTATTATCTGTTGGAAGTTACATTCTAAATCCACACATTAGTATGAATCACACTATGCAAAGTGCTGCAACAGAAGGAAATGATAAAGGCTTGATCTCACGTAATTAATACTGTGCAAAACAGAACAAAAGCCCCTCCATGTTAAAGATCAGTCTAGAAAACAATAAAAGACAATTTCCCAGGGGACCACCTCTAGATTGATGCACTCTCTGCCAGTAGAGAACTAAGGCAATTCTTTACTTGAGTCCAATTTTGAGAAGTACCTGACAAGTGAATAATGAGTTGCCAGGAGCGGAGACATTTTGCACCCTCTATAATCCAGACAAGCACACAACTATTCTGCTGCTGAGAACCAAGATAATGTGGTACAGGCTTTATTTCAATCTCAGAGATACTAAAACAGCATTTTAGTCCACTAGTGGTGGACCATGTTTGTTTCATTTTGAGAGGACACCGCACAAGAACTTAGGATGCTGTGACTTGCTAAATCACACTGCAGAACACAGCATGCACCTAACAAAGCTCTTCCCACCCACCCACACAAATTCCTCTATCAACCACAAATCTTCTAGCAACAGGAGGCTGGCACACGGAGGAGCTGAGATCTGACAACACTGAGGTCACAGGACAGAAATCATGACACAGGAACAGGCACAGAATTCCTCTCTGATGGGAAATGTCACTGAAGAACACAAAGAATAATCTTTAGAGACAAGAATACAGGAATACCTTAATGCTAGGCTGGATTAGTGAGCAATTAAAGTGAGATATAATATTCTTCCAAAACAGACCATGACTGCTCCTCATCTTTTCTCCATTTGTACTGACTTCGGGAAGAAATTCATTTCATGACATGCTCACTTTCAACTCATAGATTACATCGTATCACATACCTGTACTACTTGTTTCTGTGGTTGTGTTGGCTGTGTGGTTGAAATTTGCGTTTTGTCCCGAGTGCCCCGGGTACGTTCACTGCCCACTGAAGTCATCATATACAGTATATACAAAACAATGTATGTACAAAATAGAAAATCTGAAAGGACAAAAAAAAAAGGAAAGCATTAAGGCAGGGTACTGATTACTAGTTAATATACAAATGCAATAGTTTGAACTCCTCCTGCCTTTACCATGAACTCTACAGAGAGACTCCTGAGAAAGCAGCTTTAATACACTCTTACCAGATTTATTGTAGTCTGTACAGTAAAGGGGGAAATGCAGTGGATAAAAAGCATTTTTGTCAGCTAACTGGGATTTGTCTTGATCTATACTTCCAGGTGACATCTAGATCTCATTGCTTTTTCCAGTTATTTAACATAAAGACTTTTCTATCTGCTGCTTTTGCTGAAATTTCAGCTACACCTGTATCACCCCTTACATTTGTGCAGTACCTGCTGACTTGCTGTCATGCCTGGGATTTAACCACTCTCATTCAGACACAGAACACTAATGGAAAAATCACATTCACAAACTAGGCAGTTCCTCTCTTCCCTATCATCAAACAGCCTTCCCGCATGTATACGGAGGTTGTGTCCAATACCCACTCCTCACTTTTTCATTTATAAGAGAAACTATGATCCTTGCCTTTAAAACCTAGCCTCTGTAGCCAGTACTTTTTTTTTCTCCCTCATACTTATAAAAATTATTTACAGAACTACCTGTTACCCTGCTTTAAACATACCTTTGTTGTATGACAACAAAGAAATCCAAAAGAAAACTTAAATCACCCACACACATCAGTGCTATCCCATTTGAGGCAGTCAGCTTTCATTCTCCTTCATTATCTGTCATTAAATTTACTTTGAAACAAGAAATTTATTATTCTCTCTGTGCTTGTACAGCATCTAACACAAGGCTAATTTATGAGTGTGATTTATAGTAGCTATGATAACTGGAATCAGATCTCTCAACTGGTCAGAATGGTCATGGTCAACTGCCTGGTTTCTGTCCCCACAACACTGGGAAGTAAAACTGCAATTTAGGGAACTTAGGATAACCTGGAAGTGATGCACCTGGGCAGAAGATGTGCAAACAAGCAGCAAAGCACTTCTACTGTAGCCTCAATGTATGAATGTGCCTCAGCACGCAACTTGTCAGGGCAGCAGCTTCCACGCACACTGGCTAGCACTGAGCTCAATGCACAGTAACACTTAAATGAAAACTGAGGAAACTGCTTTGATTGCATGGATGTGTTCAATACGCAACTGCTCACTAGCATTCACAAGTAATGAGTACTCAACAATTAAAGCTGCAATAAGATTCTTCAGTTTAAACATTGATTTGTAATGCTCAGAAGACTCATCTGGAATCAAAAAAACAATTAACCCCATTACCATCTAAATCTCTTTTTCACTTTAGAAATACATTTTTGTTGGCCGAAACAGAACCGTGACACTGAATTTCTCTATATGCTAGTTAAAGCATTCAATAAAGTCTGAGGAGAAAGTATATTTCCATGAACTCTTACATATTTAACAAGAAAAGGCCTGCCTTTACCAGGAACTGACTGTAGTATGAGCTGAATCAGAACACTGTGCTTCTCCAGCTTTATCAATATATTCACCAAAACCAATCTGTCTCCTATTCTCTCAACGTAATCTAACTTTGTTGTCTTCTAAGCCCCAGAACAAGCAGACCTTCAAAGCACTGTACTTGACTCCCTAAAAGCCAGGTATTATTCAAGCTTGTGACAACAATTTATAAGGAAAGACAAATATTAATTAGATATGGAGACGCTCTGAACAGCAAGTTCAACAGTTATCACCGACTGCCTGTTGTGGCTTTCCACTGGTATTTTAAAAACATGATGGACAGTCTTCAGTTGAGTTTGCAACAGAAAGTACTTTTGCTCTTTGTGTTAAAAACTGCTTTATAAGCCTTGCTCTCTGGACTGCAAAAGTTCAATAATTTTAAATTAATATACATTAATAATTACTTCTGTGAGTGTTGGTAGTTGTTACTTTTTTCAAGTATCAGTCAGCTCATCGTGATTAGAACCTAGCACAATGAGCAATGAAATAAAAGGCCTGAACAGAGAACATGACACCACTAACCTCTCTGAAATACAAGATAACAGTTTCAACCATGATTGTATGGAATCAACCCACTGTGATGTATGTTGAGAAATTATAACTCCACAGAGTCTCAATTTGTTCATAATTTCTGCATTAACACCATGTTTACAAAGATTTTGATACCTAGGAATTCTGACATACACTTCAATGCTATTTTCTTCCATTTCACCAAAGCCACTAAATGTTGCAATCCATGTTTCCGACATGAGAGCAACAGATGCATGTCAAAGAGTTTGTAAAGCATGCACTAAACTACAGCCTACAGTTCTGATAGCCAGGCAAGTTATGGTACCCAAAGAGGACTCTGTCTTTTCTCCCTCTCCTAACATGTACTTTACAGTGCCTCTGTGCCACAGCTGTTTAAATCATGTCTGTTTTCAGGATGAAAGAATACTTTTAACAAAAAAAAAAACAAAACTGAAACAGTCCTGGGGAATGAAGGGGCACAGCAACATCATCAGCCTGCTGGTGGGAACAGAGCCAAACAACCTGAACAGCATAACAGAATCTTTAAAGATCCTCATCTTGCTGACCATGCAGGCCATGAGCAGCAGAATTTGGCAACAGTTCTGAAGCAGAAAACCAGCAAAGGTGAGAGCCTCTTCCTGGCAGCAGTATGGACTCACAACTGCTTCAGATAAGTGTGAAAATACACTCTGAGTTTGACATTCCCCATCAAGCCAAGATGGACATGTCATAATCCATTCCAGACACAATCCAGTCTTCTCAAAAGCACAACTGGCATCTCAATATAAAGACAGCTTCCAATATAAAGCTATTTTATTCCCCCTTAGTTGGCTCCCACTATCTACATGCAGTGTCCAGATACAGCAACCAGCTCAGCCTCAGCATGCATGAGGAGCAGCTGAAGAGCCCTGCTCCAACGCTGAGGTGCAGTGACCAGGGAAACACTGCGCATCCCTGGCACGGGCATGCCCTCACCACGCCGGGCTGAGGCTTCATACCCTATCACAGCTACTCTTTAGGGTACGCTAAAGGAGCGGGCAGAAGGGAGGCAGATAGCCACTGCCTTCAAATTACCATAGTGACCACAGTGTCAAGCACAAGTGGGATATTAATCAGATTGAGCTCAACAAGTAAATGATCCATGAGCCAGCAATGTGCCCTTGTGCCAAGAGGGCCAAGGGGATCCTGGGTTGCATAAGGAAGAGTGTGGCTAGTAGGTCAAGAGAGGTCATTCTCCCCCTCTACTCTGCCCTGGTGAGGCCACATCTGGAATACTGCATCCAGTTCTGGGCTCCCCAGTTCAAGAGAGACAGGGAACTGCTGGAGAGAGTCCAGGGGAGGGCAATAAAGATGACTGGGGGATTGGATCATCTCCCTTAATGAGGAAAGGCTGAGAGAGATAGGACTCTTCAGCCTGGACAAGAGATGAGAAGGCTGAGGGGAGACCTTATCAATGCCTACAAGTATCTCAAGGGTGGGTGCAGGGAGGATGGAGCCAGACTCTTTTCAGTAGTTCCCAGTGACAGAACAAGGGGCAATGGGCACAAGCTGGAACATAGGGAGTTCCACTTAAATATGAGGAAAAACTTCTTTACAGTGAGGGTGACAGAGCCCTGGAACAGGCTGCCCAGAGAGGTTGTGGAGTCCTCTTCTCTGGAGATACTCAAGACCTGCCTGGATGCAGTCCTGAGTGATGTGCTCTAGGGGATCCTGCTTTAGGAGAGGAGTTGGACTAGATGATCTCTAGAGGTTTCGTCCAACTCCAACAATTCCATGATTCAGTGAAGAACATTTTCTTTCTCTCAAAGCAGTTTCTTCTCTCCAATTCCTCATACTAACGTCTGTCTGGAAGGCTGTTGTCATAGCAATGAGGAGGACATCACAAGCTGATTAACTTAATTTTAACTGCAGATCAAATGAGGAAAGAATATTTGAGACTGGGAGTATGAAAACTCTTAATTAAAACCTGTTTAATAAAGATTAAAAAAAATATTCACACAGATGTTTCAGTTTCCATGTCAGGGTCTAGCTCAGTCCAAAAAATCCTTCACCAGGAGATAAGACTTGACCTTGTAGACACATTGCAATTCTATCAAGTAGCCAAAACAGCTGAATTTTGAAGAAACAGATAAACATTAAAGGAAACATTAAAGGGGGGGTTGGGACTAGATCATCTTTAAGGTCCCTTCCAACCCAAACTATTCTATGATTCTGGAGCACTAGCAAAAAGGGAGGAGAAAGCTTTAAAGAAAGAGACTGGAATTCCCAAAATCGTTGTGTAAAGAACATGACAATTTAAAAAAGCACAAGATTGCTGGCAACATTTTTTTCACTGATGTAATTTACTACCTCTGGGAAGGTTATCTTTACTTCTACATTCAAACAAACAAACAGAAAACCCCAAACAAAGCAAAATGTTTTAAAAAACTTTGATCAGTAGTTTAAAATATCATTCACTTCAAGTATGTTTAACTCCTCAAGCTCTAAGGAATTCAAATTTCAGCACTTCCTCATAAATCAAATAACTAGAATTAAAAATGGAAAGGAACAGAGGCATTACAGAGGAATATAATCCCAAAACAGGAAATGGACTCAAGTTGCATCAGGGGAGATTTAGGCTGGATATCAGAAATAACTTCTTTACAGAAGGGTGATGTGAGGCACTGGAACAGGCTCCCCAGGGAGATGGTCGAGTCACCATCCCTGAATGTGTTTACAAGTTGTCTGGATGTGGTGCTTGGGGACATGGTTTAGCAGTGGGTCATCAGAAATAGGGTAACAGGGTTAGGATAAGGTTGGACTCGATGATCTTGAAGGTCTTTTCCAACCTGAACGGTTCTATGAAAAAAACAAAACAAAACTCAATGTTTTGTCTGTTTTAGTGTTTCTGTCTGTACAGCAAGTTTAGCTCAAGGACCCTAACTACCACAGCAGATGCAGTATTGTATAATAAGCTATCACCAGACTGATAATGGAATAGCAATAATTATTCTAGTTTCCAAAATCAGTACCAAAGTATTGGTCTTTCAACATCTAGCCTTCCTAAGGAGCCCAAGCCCCACCCCCTCCCAAGTCTCCATACCATAAGTCTTATTCCATATACTTAGCTGGGTTTATGCTTTGGAATATAGAAGGAGAAGTGGAAGGTAAAGAATCAAGAGTAACTGAATGCATATCAATAAAAAAAGCACGTTTTTTAAGCTATCATAATGCTTTCTTTGATCTTTTGTTCAACTTTCCTTCAGCAAGCAATCTAGTCCTTTTAGACTCAGAGAAGTCAGAAAAGTTACAGATACACAGAATACACATTGACTTCACAGGATTGCAAGCCCCACAAGACAGTATATCTACTGCTCAGCTTCCAGGGACAGACCACATGCACCAATACCACCTCACTTTCAAGAAATCCTTCTGAAGTTAAATATTCACTTCCACCAGCTAATTTCAATTCTTTTCCTGAGGCAGTCTCAAAGTTATTTTCTTGACTTTGGACGAGGCACTGTGATAAAGAATGTTTTCACCCACCTTCCTTAAAACCCACTGAATTGTTAGTTCCAATTATTATTCTGCCAAGTCAATCTATAATTACCTAAGAACATACCTTGATATAAAGAAATCAATAATTTCTCATTGCCAGAAAAAAAAAATTTCAAGGATTAGTATTCCTAAGCAAATGTTATGCATAGGAAGACAAAGAAATACACAAATAGGTCTTACAGATAAGATAAAAAACAACATCAGTTTGGAAAAGAAAGTGATCACCTTCAAAAGACTGGATCTAGGAAAAGGATGGTCACATATCCAGAGTCCCTCTCAAAATCAGGATGTGGAGGGAGACTGAAGAGTGCACGTTTTCCACTGGTAGAGCAGATTTCAATCATGAAAGTTAGGTAATATCATTAATATTATTTTTAAAAATCTTCTACTCTCACAGCATCTATCTTTGCTGTTATTCCAGTGTCTCTGCCTAACAAAAGCATTTTATATTTTAGTATACTGGTGATTATCCTAGCTTTAATCAAAATCTGCCAACTAAACTCAACAAACATTCAGTGCCTCACCATTTCTTTATAAATATGCAAACTTCAGAGGTAACAAGTGCCCTTATTCATGCAGAATTCTAAATTTCCCCAAATTCAACTTTCACTGTTAAAAAAAAAAAGGCAAGACAATCACACTAAAACCAAACTAAAGCCTAACCAACTTCCACCTAGGGCTTTATCTTTCACACAACCAAGGCCATTTTTAGACTGCTAAAAGCCTGGTTAGTAAAACCCACCCAGCTCTGCTGCTGTCAGAAGACAACACTCCTGAGTAATTCTGGACAATCAAAAGGCAGTGAGTGTCCCAGAAGATTCAGAGGATTTGAAACGTATGTTTCAGTATCTACAAGGTCATTATTCTTATCTTCTGCTGCCAGAATGCTGCCATTTTGGATAGCAACTGGCTGGACTTTCACATGCAAAAGAATTAAGTCTTGCTCCCTGTCGCAACTAATTACAAGCTGCATTTTTGCAAAGACCTGCATCATGCACTAGTTATCAGTGCTTAGTATTGACCATAATGGAACTAAGTAACACAGACCCAGTTAAACTAACTGCTTATTATTTTCTATCTAAGCACCACTCTCAGGACTAGGAGAACCAGAGGATCTCACTAGACCATAACACAGACCAGACCACAGTTATTTCTATGAACTAGATAAACAAAAACAAATTAAAAAAAAAAGCAAAAAACACCATCCAAATGGCTACACTGGTCCATACAGAAATATACAGAAAATAGGAATTGTCTTTGACAAGCAGCAAACATGGGGATCTTTTGAGGAAGAAGAAACAGCAAGATCACTTTTGAAGTATGTTTCTCTGCTGAGGAGCATTTTAAGGAAAGTTCTAGCCTGTCCTGAAGGAAAAATTAAATACATGTTGCTGTCATCTTTGATGGAAGGACCTCATCTCTTGCACTCTGTCATAGAAAAGGCTTTTCTTATGCAAATCCTCTCTAAAAGCTACCAAATTAAGAGATAATGTATTCCCATCACTGACCACGCTACATGCTGGCCTGAACTGTCAACTGACTCCATATCTCAGGTTAGGAAGCACACAAAGACCACGAAGGCTCAGAGGTGGTTCCTGGTACTTGTATAGCCATGCACACATCACTTCCTTTTGCTGCAGGAGGAAAGGAACACCTCAGAGTCCTGTTCTTCTATTTTCTAACTTAAGGAGAGAAAAGAAAATAGTAGCCAAGTCAACACACAGTATACTCGCTGTCTATTCCATTGCTGCTACATTCAGTGGTGAAGAATCATCAGTACCACAAATCACCTCTTTAACATGTTTCTCTGGGCTTGTCTCCCCCAAAACAATGGAAGAAACAATGAAGAAAAACAGAAAAGGTAAAGCCTTTGGTGTTTTCCTTTCTAAGGTTTCCTAAGTAGTGTCCAGCAAGAGGGCACCACAGTGCCTACAATTTCCAACAAAGCAACAGCTAGCAGAACTACAGCTTAGCCACCCTCTAGAACAAATACTCAGATTGACTTACACGCTGCATTAACTAGAAGGCTTGTAAAAACAATAACTAGTACTTCACAAAATAAAAGGTTTCTGGCAGCTGAGGAAAAAAATGAACTAGTAGGTTTTTCAGGGTGGAAAATGATTACCCTCTGCAGTCAGAACTAACACAGCCTTCCTGAAGTCACACAGAAGTGGAGCATGGCTGAGCAGAGCTTGGGACAAAAAAATAACTAGCGTTTTAGTTCCTCTTTGGGACCTGGTTGTATATTCATTCCAAGTTCAATCCACAGTGCAGGTAGAACCCAATCAATTTATTCCATTAAAATCAAGCTTCAGCTCACAAGCCAATACCATGCAACTGTGAACCATCATCAGAAATGGCATTCCTGCCCCCCTACTTCTTAACCACATAATATTGCTACTTCCCTTCAATCACTTATGATCATGCAGCTGCAGAGGGAGTGGGTTCAGTGAGCTGACCCAAGAGCAAACTAAACCCTTTAACATAACAGTGAGTCAGTTGAGTAAGCTTATCCAGTGGAAAAACTATGTGGCTATACAATTGCTGAATCTGACACAAAGCATAGGGATCAAGTTCACGAGGAAAGGGGGAACTTGAATTATAGCACCCATGCAACATTATAACATAGGTAAAATGTGAAGTTTAAGATTTATTTTGTTTTACTGGGATCCAGCATAGCAAGGCTTGATTCTGGTCAGGCACTGTGCACAAAACAAAAGCAATGAATAAAATAAAAATAAAAATAAAAAACTCCCAATCATGGACTCTGCCAGCAGTGGGACCTTGAATATATCACTGTCTTAAGTAATATATATTCTCTTTGTCTGCACTGGGGAAAATAGAGACTTGTATCAACTCTTACTGTAGAAGACTCTTTAATGCCAAACTTCTTGGACACCTGTCAGCATTCAGTAACTTGCAGTGAAGAATACACTTAAAAATTTTTGGAGGTGTTTCTATACAAACATGAGGAGGCTATAATCAGCCAACATTAGGACAGCCTGACTAACACACCACACTAATCCAGAATACAGTCCTTTCCCCCAGCCACAGAAGTATCTGTCTACATTCAGTTTTGGGCATTAGAGACTCAAACTACCCTAAAGCATTTCAGTCACCAAAACCAATCTTTAATGATTTTGTACATCCAACTGAATATTCAATGCTTTTGCTGGTCATATTCAAATTTTACTTTCACAGGAATAATAAATACACTTAGAAATCCACCCTTTCCTTATCAAAAGCCCCACCTTGACAAGGCTTGCTCCTTCTGCCAGCTCATTAAAGCTCACAGAAGTCCCTCCGAGGGGGAAGGGAGGAAATCCAGACAGACTCATCAGAGAAGACAAGGCTGGATGGTTTGGAAGTTTCTTCAGATGTCTTCCTCCACCAAAAAAACCACAAGGCAAAGCCTCTGTGGACTGTCATAATTTGCACAGCTTTCCAGCCTATCAGAGGTGAACTCAGGGGCAAGCTAGAAACCAGGGTGAGCTCAGGGCACACAAACACACACACATATATACATATGTAGGTGAGGAAACAGCTGCAAAGTATGAAATGAACAAGTTATAGATGCTCTCTTCAAAGAATACGTGGAAAGACATATGATCTCCAGTCACATTCTGGTTAAGCTATCAATACTACACGGAAAAATATATTTAAGTAGCCAAAGCATCTCAGATAAGACTGAAGTATTCCAACAAAGCTGCACAGGACTTATGACCCTCCTGTATTAACTGTGACTAACTTGTCATAAACCCACTGTTGCCCACAACTCTAGTGACAATGTGTGCAGGACACTTTCAGTTCAAGCTTGGCCTATATCAGTACATACAACACAAGCTACAAGCATCCATCAGGGACACTTCAGGCTTGTGGTTTGTCAATATTACCAAGCTTAAGACACAACAGTTAAAAACACTTCTAGGGGATCACCTCCCCATCAATCATTACCATTACAATCAACAACTACCTGTATCCAAGAGTAATTTATACAACAGAAAAAAAAAAAAAGGAAAAAAAACCTATTAAGTACCAAAAAAACCATTTAAAAGACTCATGAGAAAAGCAAATCTAGATTAAACTGGTATCAGAACAATAAAAAATATGCTGAATTGTAACAGGAGCAGAGAAAAAGACAATTACTGAAAACCGTCAGCTTTGGCTATTAAACTGTAGAAATGCATATTTCAGCTATTCGCTATGATGTAACAACCCCCTAAAATTAATTGCTGTTTACACAGAGAAACAAAACAAGTAAGAAGATTAAAGTTGAAACCCAAGTACTCCAAATGACAGAAAGAAATTGCTACCACATAACCCAGGAGGGGGAATTCACTTTGAAGAGGGTTCTTGTAAGCAAGGTGGCACACAGGAAGCAGCACTCCATGTGCAGACATCTCACTGCCAGATCACCTACACACTCTCTGCTTGTGTTCTCCCTGCCCCCTCCGGCTCCCTCCCGCATCGCTGAACCACACTCTCCTGGAACAGCTTCCAAAGGAATTCTTTGAATAGAAACAGATACAAGCAACAGAACTAAAAATAGCAGAGCAAGAGCAGAGACATTTGTTACATTCTCACACTGGCAGTAAAACACTCAACTGCATCAAAAAAAGGGCACCTGGTTAATTCATGCTAGAATTGACAACCAGGAACCAAGTAGAAAGTGCCACCATCAAAAAGAAGTTTTGGAGGTGAGGATTATTTCAGACTTATGACACTCATCAGATCACATTACACAGACTCACAATGTCAGGGGTTGGAAAGGACCTCGAAAAATCATCTAGTCCAACCCCCTGCCACAGCAGGAACACCTCCTCATCACTGACACAACAAAAAGTAATGGTTAAACTACAAGCCACAAGTGACATAAAAGCAAATGCACTAAGTAATCAGGGAGGCTAGATCTATAAAATGTGCTAGAAACCTCTTGATACCAGATTGTTGATTCTAGCTTGAGTTTTGATAGCAACACTGAAGAGCTCAGGCATCATTCCTGCACCTGTACAGAGCCCTCCTCCTTCACCTAGATACTGGAAGACCACCAGTACAGACCACTGCCAGGGATACGCTCAGATACTCAGAAAACCAAAGAAAATCAGGAGTCTTGCTGAAAAAAACTCCTTTAAATAAAGAAAGATATTCCAGAACATTTTTCTATAATTTTTCCCCAGATTCTCATCTTTCTTAAAGGTTCATTTTAGGCAAGAAGAGAATCCACCAAAAACAAAACCCAAACTTTTCCGTGGTGATGTATATAAGTCTGAAGACAAAGTTCCAGAAAGAGGAAAAGAAACAATAGTTTCCAAGGCAGTACCAAAGGTTTCCTTTCTTCATGGGCTTATGCTTTTACTGTGCATAAAATCTTGATGAAAACTCATGGCCATTTGTGTCAGTGCAGCTTTCCAAAGTGAAACATTGTGAGAAACCGAGTCCTTTTTCAAACTTCCTGTCAGGTGTTCAGAGACAAGCAGCCACGGCAACATCACCAAGAACTGAAAGCCATAAGAGATCATTTTTATTTCTCTGCTGACTCTGAATTACTCCTTATATGGTCACGTCTGTAGTTAGCATTCTGTCTAACTTTAAACAAGGTGGAGTTCTTTAGTTTCCTTTGATCCTAATCCTCAACTAGACCTGCTTCAGCCAGAAAACTTGGTTTTCCCCCAAGCTTCCCCAGTTGATTTTGAGGATTATTTTCCTCACAATCACACCTTCACTTGTTGTCACATATAAATTCACCTACTCTTGTTCCGTCATTCTAGATGTTTACTGAGGTCAGGTCTATCTGATCCACATCAAAATTATACCAAACTATTCGAAGAGATGAAGTATTAACAATCTTTTCTAGTGCGTTACACGCATGAAGTTGTACAGAGCAGGTAAATAAAGAGCCTTCCACACAGAATTAAAATCTAAAGCCAGGAATTAAGTCATCCATGCCATTTTTGTGTATTTAATATTTAAAAAAGCAAAATGAAATTCATCTCCCACTTCTTAGTTTCTTAACCTTATTAATGAGGATACTGGAGACAAGTGGCTCACATACAATGTCAAATTGCCAAAGTTCTCTTGCACTTAATTCAGTATTTAATTTCTTTCCAACATAACTAAGGGGGAAACACCCAAGGGCTTCTTCTAAGACTGGCAGCCAATGTGCTAGCCCCCCATCTTTACCTTTTTCTGCAAGTTTGGATTGACTTAAATGTTGTTTGGCTGCCACATGTTTTCTGTCTCCTGCAGGAGATTCTCACTCTCCTCCACAACTTCTTTCCAAGCCAAAGTAGTTTATAATAAAATTGAAGTGAAAAAGAATATTTTTTTTTAATTAGAAAATCTGAATGAGCATGTAAAATTTTTCTTACAAACTTCATTTCTACTGATGGACCATTAAGAAATTCCTCTTCTCAGAAATGTGTTCACTTTTTTAAAGACTACACTCCTTTTTAAATGCAATTTTGTATTCTGCTGAGTTATTAATTACTATGCTGTACTAACGTAACAGCCCCTGATTCTACAGAGGTATGCCAGGTTTCTATGCAAGGCAGTATTAAAATTCCTAACTAGAAAATCTGTTTTCTAAGAAATCCCAATGTATTAGTCACCTGCCTCTTTTACCATCAGTCTAAATGACTAAGCACTTTGCTGCAAGGTGCATTTACTTACTTTTGAAAGACAAAGGGACTTACACTCTTCACATCTTAAGTTTCTGAAACAGTTAGCTCATTTACATTAATTGCTGCACCTCACTCTCGATACACAGGTGAATTCTGAGACTGCACCTGGAATGCAAGTTTTGCTAACTGAGGTATTCAGCAACAGCATTAAAATATTATAGAGATCATATTGTACATACAGAAACTTCACTGAACAAATGGTTTGGCAATGGCAATCTTTAAAAGCATTTCAGCAGAAGATTTGTTGAAAACACCAATTTTCTGCAAGCAAACAAAAAAGCTGTATGCACACAGAAGTCAAGGACACGATGAGCAGGGATAACAAAAATAAAGTATCAAAGTTCTAAAAACTGCATTACAAACTTAGGAAACAGCTTTTTAATCACAATACTACTTTTCAGTCATTTACAGAATGTTACGTACAAATTCTAGCACAACGGGATTGTTAAGCATACTTGCTGTAAAAGCCAAGATGACATGACACTGTAAATAAACTGAGAAACCCATGGTAGGCAAGTTTAAAGTGCACAACAGTATGATGTTTTAAATGTGTTCTCAATTTAACACAAAGGCTGTTTTTCAAGTTCATGAGTCCAGTGCCCAAAACATGGCCTTTGGAAAACAAAAATAATGGAAAAATGTAACTTGTTATTCTACACGTCTCCCCTGATGAAAGTAAAAAGTTCTAGACAACTACACAGTTCAGATGGCAGGATTCACCCAAAGCTGTAATCAGCAGAAAGTGAACAGCTAAAAGGCTGCTCACCGTCTCAGCTTCGGGACACTGAAACTTGCAGTTCCATGGGAGTTTTGGATGTTTTTTTGAAAGCACAGAAGCCTCAGATATTGCCTGTATGGTCCACCCATTTTCCCATGTCTAAAATTTAGAAAAAACCTAATACTCACCCAAGCCTGATGCTGAGCTCTGAAACTATAGCAGAAGGTGTTAGCATGACCATAGTTTTGACATCCCAAAAGAACCCCACCATGAAATTTGAGTTTTTGAGATTTATTGCCATGGAAGTTACTGTGAGATCACAGCTGCATCACAGGAATTTCTTTGCAGGATCAAAAGCAAGAGACTGATAGAATGGGATAAAACAGCTCTCAATGCACTGCATTTAAATATCACTGAGTATACGTGTAACTGCTGAGAACAGCAACTTTAAAGAGTAGAATTTTTACTTCTACTTACTGATGAAAGTCCATTTGAAGAGTTACGACACATTCAAGAAAAATATTTTGTGCTCATTTCAGAACTTTTTGCCAGGTGAAGAAGAAAGGGAAAAGTATATTGAAATAGATTATCTCATTCCCAAAGCCAGAGACATAATTTCCCTTAAAATCATTCTAAGTTCTCAAATGTTACATACACAATGCATAGAACCCAGAAAACTCCTAGAACACTAAGCACCAAGAGTAAGGCCTTCCATTATCAGAGATGATCAGCTAAGACTTTAATGTATATTCTAATATGCAAGCACATTTGAGACCAAAAACCTTTGCTCAATTGCATTATCACAATTCCTATCAAATAAAAAAGGAATACAACAAAGAGCTCAAGGAATGCAATGTTGTTAAGTGAGAAGAAAAACTAGGATTAAATTTGGTGAGTTAAAAAAAAGTCAATCTTACACGCTACTGTGAGTCCACTAAAGGCTAGACAACCAAAAAAAAATGTTGATCTGCAACTCACTTGTCAGTAGAGATTTCAACAAGACTGAAGTGGTAGCTTTTTTTTTAAAGAGTTACTCCTTTGGCTGAGATCTTTCCGAGCTTTAGTTACATATCCAATTGCTGTAAAAGACTTGAAAGCCCAAGTTCCAGAAACATATGATAATGTTTTGGTTAACCTTGAGACTCTTGGAGCTACGATGTTTTGGATTTAAATACAACTGGAAAATATTCCAAGCATCTTCTTTAGATGAGCTTTTGGGGAGTTTTATTTTTTCCCTTTAGCTAGTGTTAAGCTTAATAAAATCTTAATTTCATACAGTTTTTGAAAAAGTAAGTTGAGAGCACCTTTCCAGTTAATTCTTTTTCATTTTTCATTACTGAAGCCCCAGTAGCTACATACTAACAGAGCAACATCGTTTCAAAACACTAAAACACAGTTTCAGCTTCACCAGTTGGATTTAACAGCCAAAGGGATGCTGAGAACAGAGACTCCTTCTTCCTCTCCAAGTATTCCACCAGGGCTCATAGTTCCTGGTGTTATTTCACCACTCACTTTCAGTGCAGTTCATCAAAGCAGGAATTTTGTTTGTTTGTAAAGACACACCTAATGTTCCTCAGCATTAATGACTTGATTTCTGCTGCTATGAGGCAGATAACAGATAATTTGAACGAACAACTCGAAGTAGCAATCCATCATATCACTGATCAAGAATACCAAACTCTCCCCCCTCTTTCCCCCACCACAAACCTGTCTTGTAACTACCCCTAAGCCACATCCTCCTCCTGCTCCTCCCCAGGCAGCTAACTCATTCTGTCCCTCTCACGCCACATAATCCATTAGGACCTGCCCATTGAGTCAAGGAGAGAAAGTACCACGAAGACGCGACGCTAACTGCTCCTAATTTTTATCCAATACCATGGAGCAACTGGAAGAGTTGCATACCAGCAATCAGGGTTTGTCAATAAAGGAGACCTACAGGGATAAAGGACACCATAAAACCAGTTCCTGGACACCCACCACTCCTTAAAGCCCTGGTGAGGAAAACAATGCTGACTCCAGTTGCTAAACTCTTTCATTTGTTCTCTCCTGCATTCAACTCCAATGCCCAACAGCTAGATGTTTTTTGATAGATAGAAAAAGCTTTAGTTACCACAGTCTGACTCAAATGTTCAAAATCCACTTGTTCTGGCCTGCAAGGTAAAGATGCATTACTCAATATGTTTTTGTGCTCAATTTTAGCTTAGATATTAAAATCAACCAAAAAGGTATGGTTCTGCAGTTTCTTGCCCTGAAGTTTATCGTATTTTATACCAGGTGGGTCATTTCAAAACTAGAGAAATGCTTAGGATGCTTTCTGTTCATCAGATCTTTTAATGGATTTGTTTATAGACAAGAAATATGAAAGTTCTACATTTTCATTCCCCTTTTTCCCATGACTGAAGCACTCAGAAGCACCCCCTAGCAATCAGCAAAATCAACAAGTCATATAAATACTTGAGGTATGTTTCCTAGCAGGAACATCTCACTAATGTTTCATTGCAAAAGACTGTACCAAAAGAGCGGCCCCAGCCCTTCTCAGATTCAATATCCCTAACTATGAAGTAATTTTAACCATCTAACTTCTAATTTAACCTTTGTACACATTTGTGGGAGTCCAGAAAATTCGGGGGAAGAATGCTGGCATTGCAAGAATCAGAAAAATAGGTTGATCCAGTTCACTTCTAATCTACTGGGACTTGTGGAATTCTGTGAAGTTTTTGGCTTTACTTACATTAAAAAGTACTTTTAAAAAATAGTGTTGAAGCAACTTCACAAAATGAACAGCTCAATATGCAGTACAGTAAGAACTCAACCTAACCTCTCCTAAACACTGTACGTACATTAAACTATCATTTACAAGCCACACAATTCCTAGACAGAACATACACAGGACTTGGGCAATTTTAACATTATCAGACAATCAACGGTTTGACTTGTTTCTTCTCTCACAGAACTGCTGAATTATAGTCTTCAGCAGAGACAGCCAATTATTTGCAAGCACAGAAATTACCTGGATTTGCAATATGCATCTTACTGCATTTTCACAGCACTTTCTCTAAACATATAACTCAAACCCACCCACTTCTCCACCTATCAAGAGTCATGAACTACTGTTACCACCACCCCTACTAAATTCAATCCTTAATCCACCTCCTTCTCAAAGGCACGTAAGAACATATGGCCTTTAGTTTGCCTGGAAGACTACAGATTTGACTATGTCAAGTATTTGAACCTAGAGAAGAACGGGGTTCTTCAGAGGTCCCTGTCAACATCAGGCAGTCTGTGATTAAGTCAACTAAAAAGGGAAGTCCTATACCAGAAAAGCTGCTATCTAAAATGCCCTGCAAGCTTCATCAGGGACAAATCTTAAGATCTAGCATTTCTGCTCAGACAGTCACATAAAGAAAATCAAGTGAATGTCTATCTTCAATTAAATCAGGCAGGATAAAAGTCATTGGGACTTTAAATCCAGCAACATACATCAACAGATAAAATGATAAGCAATGACAACTGGAGTACACATATGAAGTTGCAAGGAGTTTTATACTTGCAGTCATAACAGAGAACTATTTAAGAAAGACAGTAAGTGTATTTTCCTAGGGTGCAAATAAAGGTCCCTGGGCATGGCTCTATCTGGACATCAAGAAGCAGCAAAGAAACCCAACAGGTTGAGGATGCGTATCAGAAGGCATAAGGTTTTCTCAAACACTGCAAAAAAAAACACTTTTGCATACTCATTAACTTCCCTTCACCAAGCTCATAGCACTGTTTCAATCTTTCTCTAAACTATGTTTCAGACAGCTGCCCCTTGGCACTTGCCCCATGCTCAAAACACTCAGAAATTCATCAGTGGGTAAGAAAAGAAAGCAAAGCACAAGTCTGGGAAGTGCAGTGCTGCTCCCCCTCATCACGTTTAGTCACCCTAAGCTAACATCAGTAACTTCAGTCCTGCTTATGTCAGTTTCAAAACAGATCACAAGTCAGTGATCTGAAGAATGTGTGACTGAAAGCTGAAATAAAAGCCCAGTAACAGAAGGCATCTGTCTCTCAGGGTACAACCCATCAAAAGCATAGTCCAGAATTTCTCCCATACAATATATTACGTACAGCCCAACAGCAAAGCAGGGTTCGGTACCAGGATTCCTTTCCAATTCATGTTGATGAAACTGCATATAAGACAGCATGAAAGTTTAAAAATCAAGGAAGAATGTAAATGCAGAAAGGAAAAATAAAGACATCAGCAATAGCTTTCAAATCCAGGGAAACATGGACAATGTGATAATATGAGATATCAGTCAAGTGTTTACCATAAACTAGCCATGATTCAGTTAACACTTAAAACCAAATACAAAGAGGACACAAAACAGCTTTCAGGAGCTATATGTTTCATTCCATATTATTATATCCACCATCTTCAAAACACTTAATAAAACAAATACAGAAGAAAAAATACTTTGTTTTCTTTGCTCAAAAGCAATGTCAACATGGTCTCTAAAGCACCATCCTACTTCCAGGAACAGTATTCTAGCTGTAAGAAACACAACTGAAATGTTCTAGATGAAGCCTATGACACACACCATAAAACTGCTAAAAAACTTATTCTCTCTACTACTAACCATTAAAAATATTTAGGAATATGATCATAGCTACTGAATTCAAATTTTACACCTTCAATCACACAGCTTCTTAACAGACTAAGACTTCCCTCCTCCCCAGCCGTCATTAAACCAGGTTAAGGAAAGTGCAACCTGATGATTCAAATACGGAGATTAGGAAAAGTATTTGTGTTTTCTTCATTTAACTTTGGATTCAAATACTAAATTATTGTGTAACACAAATACTGTTGAACCTGCACCTTCTGCAGATCTGAAATAAGCTGCTTCCTGTATGATAAAGTAAAAAACCAAAACCATAAAGTTCACCATAGGAGTACTACTTTGGGCAAACCTTAGGTCTTGAGAAAGATCAAAGCTCTCTCAGTATGGGAAACATTTCATTGTTTTTAATGCGAAATGCTATGCTCAGCTGGGTTGAGGACTCCTCCAAGCCCACATGTTGGAAGACTGAACTAAGCAGCTTGGGATGGAGAGGAAAAAAAGCCTGCCAAGTTTACCTTCAAAAGAAGCCACAGTATCTTGCAGCTTTCACAGACAGAAGGACAAAAAAAAAAAAAAAAAAAAGATAATTTCAAGGGAAGTGAGAGTAGAAACAACTCCATGCAAGGGAACTGTATGAAGTTCTTCACGTAACCTCTCTGACAAGTTCTATAATCCAGAGAGAATATAAATAAAAAATATGCTCAGCAAAATAGTTAAGAAGTAGTAAAAGCAATCTGAACAAGCCATGAGATCTTATGTATCAGACTGTATCATCTCTAATCTAACCGTCTTCAGTCACTGTTTACTCTGCAGCATTAAGATGACGTGAGGGGGAAAAGAGATGCAGGAACCACACCTGTGAAAGGGACTGCAGGTGGGCCAGCAGTTCTGACAAACTCCCAGTTTAGATAGCCAAAATTAAAGACAGTGGACTTTAATGTCAGAGCAAAATGAGAAATCCTTTGTACCATTTTTTAAAAATATGAACCTTAAGTAATTACAGAGGAGTTACTTCACCACCTTTCATCTCAGCTCTCACTTTAATGAGCACAACCTGTTTAGGAAAGTCATATGAAAAACAGTACAAGCCCATACTAGGTCTTCTCTCAAAAGCAAAGAGGATGCAATGGGCTACAAATGATCAGATTGTATCAGAAAAAAAAAAGTAAAATTCAAAAAAAGCTCCCGCAAAATAACAACACTGAAGTGAACACTACTTGTATGTCCTGTAGCACCCTCCACTTAATAGTCTTGAAGTATACAAATATGACACTGAATTTCTTTAATCTGTCATCTTGTAAAGGGGGCAGATCACTTGGCTTCTCTTTTACCAAGGTCACGTGAGGCTGCTGCAAACCCAAGCACAGAACACAAGTCTTCAGAGTCCTGCTCATGTGCTTTAACCAAGAGACAGATACAAATAGATTAATAAAAGATACAAACTTGTATTCCTATTATTTTATGAAGAACATATTCCAAGTACTAGTACTGAACATTACTGAAAGGGCAAGTAAACATTACTATTAATAGTGATACATTCAATACTAATTATTAACAAGGTATTAACAATCTATGATACAGACATTTCTCAAGCACTATTAACCAGCATACTATTCTGCTATGATCAGTATCACTAGAGGGACACTAGCAACAAATATAAAACATACCAAAGAATGGCATTCTCTGAGGAAGGCATCACATAAAAGCCCATGAGATAAATATAAAATGTCCAAAACTTGCTTCTAGAGATCTAAAATGGTAGCTTAAAAACTGGAAGAACCAGAAAAAAGAAAAATTTAAATATTAGCTTTTGGCAACAGACAAGAATTTCTTACGGTTTTCCCTGAGCTTCCTTAGAATTTAGGGGCAAGTCTGTAACTCCAAAGTCCCCTTGAATGTTCAAATCCTTTTGCAAGCCACGGCACCTGAAGCTTTTTTAAGGACTGGCTGAAACACCACCAGTGAAGCAGCCTAAATTTTGGGATTTCCATGCCTTTGTTTTTATTACTACAAACACTCGGTTCAATCAATATGCTAACAAAACAGCATAGAGCTTGTCCAATGCCCACTTCTCCCTCCCTCCTTTAAGTTACAAAGATTGTTGAGGTTATAAACAAAAGCTGGCTCATTTACCAGACTGCATCAAAATTCGTTTACACCAGTTAATCCAGTTTCTCCATGTAACCCTCCACGAGTCCCAAAACATCATTAATGCTGCAAAGTTATTTTAGCCTTGCTTGCTTTCAGGTTACCTAGTGTAAGGTTAAAAAAAAACAAAATCAACTCTTTAAACAAGTTAGGTCAACCACCACAGAAAGATTGGGCCGAGGTATAACAACCAAGTGAGCTAGGTAGGCATCCAAACCCAGATCCACTAGAGAATGTGATATAACCAAGGGAATTGCTAAAAGGGCCTGGTACACATTAAAAAAGCAACGCCTCAGGAGGCTGTCGCTGCCGTTTGTTGTGAAGGGCTCTATCTCAATGGCAAGTGCTGCTCCTCCAGGCCTGCACATCCTCCCCCTCCCCTTCACTCACATCCAGCTCCAATTTCTCTCCTTGAAAAAAACAGCTGCTCTCATGCCAGGACGGCTGCTCCATTTTACCAGCCACCACCACCCCAGACACTAATGCCTTGCTCTGCTGCTGTATTATAAGTATTCAGCATTTACTCAATTTGAGATGACTAGGGAGAGATTGCTGCTTGGTAGCTAGAGACAAAGCATGAGCTTCCCCTTACATAGCTCTGCACCAAACCCAAAGTTTCTGTTCCACCAGACTCCTCATTCTTTGGAACAAAACCAAGAGGGCTCTGCATGCCCATGCTCCTGATGTTAAGACACCCTAAAGCTTGAAAACAGGCTCACCCCTGCAGACTCCCAGGTGGCATTCAACAGCACTGCAGACATTTCA
Organism: Hemiprocne comata; assembly: GCA_020745705.1. Classification (NCBI taxonomy): domain Eukaryota; kingdom Metazoa; phylum Chordata; class Aves; order Apodiformes; family Apodidae; genus Hemiprocne; species Hemiprocne comata. Next base: position 27,489,630 of record CM036616.1, on the reverse strand, counting down.
GCACAAATTTCTAAATCTCTCTGACATCACAGAGTTAAGATCCTTGCCATCAGGTTCAAAGGTGCACTGAGTCTCTTTCCACATCCAATTTCTTGCAGAAGGGTTTCTACCAGTTCACTTTCCTACTATAATTTTCCTCAGCAATGACAGCAATCATGGAAGAGCTTTCTTTTTTTGTTTTTAAATGCAACATAAGCCAGACCAATAGCAAAGCCCTGCCCTGACTTCCAATTCTCAGCAACCACACATAACTGAGGGTAAGGAAGGACTAGGTACAGGTTAACAGAGAGAACAGTTCATTCATTGCCATGTCCTCAAGTAACCTACTGTTGCTGCCGACCTGCTATTGTCCATAAATTCTGTAGCTGTGACCATGACACGGCTGTCCTACCCCCCCCCCCCCCCCCAATTCCCACCAGCAAGGGAACATCTGGGAAGGAGGTGGGGAAAGACAACATGGAAGTCAAGCCCTACACAAGGCACAAATCAATCGTATTCACCCACTTGTTCCCCTCCTATTCTGCCAGCTCTCCTTTGGCCTAAGTGAAGATTAGGAAGGGCCCAAAGGCACCCCCCCATCCACCAGCTCCAGTTCTCCTCCGAGGGGTCCAGCAGTACCCCCCCTTTCCCCACACCTCCCAGCCCACAGAGCCAGAAGACGCATGAACCCGTCAGGACGCGTAGCTATCAGATACAAGAAGAATAGGGTGCAAGACCTCTTCCCCGGAACGGAAAAGGGTGGAAAGCTAACCCACTTCTCCCAGAACCCACCGGGAGTCGGGTGGGCTTCCCCACTAGCTGGAGCAGGACGGAAGATGACCGCAACAACGGCCTACTCAGCGATCCCTACCCGCGCCCCTAAGCAGGGGTGGGGGGGCGCGGGGCGCCAATCTAGGGCAGGGCGAAGCTTCCCCCGGGCTGCCGCCAGCAGAAGTAGGGCAGAGCCGCCTCCCCTCACACGCCGCCACCCCCCCGTACCCCAACCCCTCAGCGGCCAGGAAGGGGCGACAGACCCGGCGGGGAGGGGCGGCCGTAGCAGACACCCACCGCGGGACAAAAGCTCTCAACGGGACGGAGGAGCGGCTCCGAGCCGCAGCAGTCACCCCCCGCCGCCGGGCCCGTGCCGGGGCCTCAGGCCTCTGAGGGGAGCACCGGCCGCCCCGGGGCCGTTGGGCGGGGGAGGGGCCGGGCCTGGCCGGGGCGCGCGGGCCCACCGCAACCGCACACACACCCCGTCGCGAGCGCGGGGAAAACGGTGAGGACGGGGGACGGCGCCCCTCTGCCCCCCTCTGCCCCCTCGCGGGCGCTCGCAGCCCCAGCCCCCCCCCTCGCGCGCGGTACCTGCCCAATGTGCTCACAAAGCAGCAGCGGCGCCCAGCACTATCACGTGATCGCCCCGCGCCTCGCTCCCTCCTCCTCCTCTTCCTCCTCCTCCTCCTCCCGCTTCTCCACGCGCGCGCGAAGCCGCTCCCCCGGCACGTGACGCGACGCCGCGCGCTCGCCTACTTCCCCCTCACGTCCCCCCCGCCCTTCCCGCGCGCTTCGCCCCTCACACACCGCCCGCGCGCGCCCATCCACCGGCCCTTCCGCCTACCCCTTGCACCACGTGAGCAGGGCGGGGGAAACCGGCCTCTTCCCCATCACGTGACCAGGGCTCCGCCCGCGGCGGAAGGGGAGGGCTGGTCCCGCCCACTGAGGGTTATGGGGAGGCGGTTGTAGGAGGTGGTCTGTGATGGGCTGCGGACCATTCCTGCTCCCGGGGCCGGCAGCGTCCGCCCGTCCCCGTGGGGGAGCAGTCCGCACTTGGGGTCGCTCAGGAGCATTGACGTAACGGCGGAGCCCGACGGGGAAGGGGCTTCTGCGCTGAGGGGCGGCCCCGCCTATAGCGCTCCGTGAGGCCGCGGGGAGGCAAGGACCCAGCGCCCCCGGGCGCAGCCTGGGCTCTGGTGGGGTGGGTGTAGGGACAGGGTGAACTTTCAGATTCACGGCTCAGTTCCTCCCTCGCTGATAGGGGTGTCTGCGTTTTACACCTTAGTTTGAGGTGGTTTCTCTTTTCCTCCCTGCAGGGTTGCAGCAGGACCGATTATGAGTGGTTTATGTCACCGATTAAAGCCTGCTCAGGTTACCAGGTTATATTCATTCCATTTTGTGGCTCAGTCCCAGACAATCTGCAAGCTGAGCCGACACAAGTTCTGGGCTTTCAAAAGCTCCCTTATTGCCTCTCTAGTGACTGTTCTCCCAGGGGCTTCATCCTAGACCTATTTGAGATCCCAAACTATCTACATGACTAGAGAGTTAAAAAGATCCATCCCATTCTTCCTCTAAAGTTGCTGAGACCAATGCCTGAGCAGTCAGGAAATGGAAACCAACTCCGTGCTTCCATTAATGTCTTTTAAGTGTTAAGACTCTTGCAAGGCCAGACACAAGGAGGAAACCCATTGACCTCGAGGAATCCCAGGACAAAGGATAGCTGCACTGCAGGCAGAAAAGGGCAAGGAGAATATGCTAGGGTATAATGGAGGAGAATGGCAAGGGGGTAGCAGAGCAGAGATGTGTCAGAGCACTTGGTACAGCTTCTGGCAACATCAACTGAACAATGACAGGACAGATAGCAATAAAGGAAGGTTGCTCGACTCCCCAAGAAGAGGAGTTTCAGGTTGACAGTCAGGAAAAAGACATTCCCCCATAGGCATTTTCTTGCTGTGCATTTTCCCCTGCTGTACAGCACCTCTTGCTGCCCGAAATTCATTGGTTGTACCCATCTAGCATCCCTTCTTTGTAAGACCTGGCATTTTAAGGCAGGACTCAGCCTATGTGGAAAGTGGCCCCTGCTTGGTCCTCTGCTGAGCAGGCAGCATTGGTGAAGGCGATGGGGGCAGCACACTGTTCAGTCCCTGGTGTCTCCAGTGATACATCCAATGTTTTTTTACCTTTCCTGTGGTCTTTACTGCTATTTGCTCATCCTCTGTCCTTTGACCCCATGCTCTCCACTTCAGTTGAGAGGACATCAAATACCATTTTACCATAAGCAGTATCTGAAAATTAAAGTTGTTCGTTTCTGCCTTCCCTGCTTAGAGTAGGCAGATTTAAGCAGCCCGTGTCCTGGACTGACCCTGGTTGGTAATGTATAGATGGGCAGGACCTACGACAGTTCCTACTGCTCGGAAGCAGCAAGGCCTCCCTATTCCCATCTTTTCCCAATAAGACAGAGGGTCCTTTAGAACCAATTCGAATTTCAGACCAAACAGTACACAGGTAGTGTTGGTTTTCTTGAGTCAGCTGTTGATACTTTGTTTTATTACTACTGGGGGGAGGAAAGTAATTACAGCTCTGAACAAAGTTTCACAAGCTTTTTGACAAACATGTCTGCGGCTCCATAATCTGTGCAGATTTAATCAGTGCTATTAGCATTCTTTCATCGTGACTTGGCAATCCTTTGCTAATCGAGATGGATATTTGATGTGTACATGCAACAACAAAGGCTGAGAGCTCTTGGGATGCCATAATCAGATGGTCTGGTGCCAGCTGGAGCATGTCTCTGAATATCACACAGAATCCAGCCCAGGAGCATTTGGAATAGGAGAAAATTAAACCAGGATACCAGGACAAAAGCATTGTACACTCCTCTCTGCTGTACATGGATTAAATATAAATGAGAAAATCACATATTTCAGTGCCAAGCCTTCCAGAGAGCTAAAGTACTAAGCTGATGGAGGCTCAGGGACACTGACCCTTACTCCAGACACTCAGTACATCAGGCTTGGAGAGGAGACCCTGCAGTAAACACAGTGATGGTTTGACCAGGCCTGGCAGGCAAATTCTGCCTACTTCCAGTGTCAGGACTTGACCTGCTGGTACAAGGATTTGCCACCTTTTCCATTTTCTAATTACTGAAGAATAATCTAGTGGAGGTGCAAATCCTGCCAGACAGTACATTTAAGCTTTCTTCAGGATTGCTTCTCTCAGTCACCTACTGCAGACTTCTTAAATAGGCTGTAGTCCAGGTACCACAGACTGGAATCCACCATCCTGGTGTTTGACATTCTACTTCTAGTCACATTTGGGAGTGGGGGCAAACCACTTCTGTTGAGAACATCACCTGTTCCTGGTTTGGAAGTCTGCTCTTCTATGTTACAGACAATAAATGAAAACCATCTGTTTTTCACAGGTTCAGGCTGCAGTGCATCTTCCCCCTTCCTAATACTCTCTTATACTTTCCACACTACCAACCCTTGCTCCTCAGATTCATTGGACAATTAATTGAACTGAGTTGAAGCTCTGAGCAGTTTTTCACAATTTAGTCTGCATTTTTTTTATTTTCTCTGTGCCTGTTTTTTGTCCCAGTTACATCACTTGGTCCAATAACAACACTGCTTTTCTCTGCAAACTGTTCTTACAGCCCTAACCCATGACACCTGCTCCAACTGCATTGCCTTTCTCCAAAATGTGCTCCAGTAGCCTCAGAGAAACCATGTAACCCAGTCGTACCCATGCGCTGTAAGGGAGAGCCTTCACACTAAGAAACCAAGCTTGACTTTCAGGTTTGAGTTGACTTGGCAAGGAATTAGGAATGCTCCCTAGTTACAGTGAAGCAATTGAAAATCTTGGATGCAAAGTGGGGTTGTCTCAAGATGCTACTCTTGGGCTGCTGCATTTAGACTTGGGGTGAAACTCGTAAAGATGCTGTCTAGAAATGGGATCCAATCTGTGAGGTTGTGTTGGTATGCGTGCAGAAGCCAGGTTTTGGCAAGTGTACTTGAAAGGGTTGCCACTTCAGGTGTGGAAGCAAGCCCTTCTGGTGTAGATGCCATTCATTGATTCATGGCATTGAAGGCAGGAAGGGTAATGATGTCATTGTGTCTTGCCTTCATTCAGATCAAGCCATTAAAATTCCTAACATCCTAGGACTGCATTAGTCTCTGATGTCTCAGCATCATCCTGGGAATGCATGTTGGACAAGCTTGATCATCCATTAGATTCAGTGGGTGCCTGGAGACAGCCCCTCTTCTGTAGGTGCCCCTTGCAGCCCTTGATCCAGGTTTTCTCACCTTGTAATTTGGCTGTATGAAAAAGGTGATGTATTTTCATGTGACCAGAATGTGAAATTGCTCTGTACAACGACACAAACCCCATTGTTATTTTCCATTCCTCCAATCTTTTTCATGAAACATTTTATCTGTGGTGACTTTGTACTTATTTCCAGATTGCTGAGGCAGTTTGATGTATCTGAGCCCAATATTGCTCCTGCAGAACTTCGCCATGCATACCTGTTTCCAGGAGGATGTTAGCAGTTGTTAACCTGTGCAGTGTGTGCTCTGCTAGTGGTGAGTGCTGAGCTTGTTCTGTCATGCTCCCCAGTTGTCACGGTTTGGCTCAGGATCGGCAAATAAACCAGAGGCAACAATGCTCTCAATCCCCTCCCCCTCCCACCCAGGTAGGGAAGCAGAGAGAGAATTAAGGAGAGAGACTTTCCAGATTGAAAACTAAACTAAGCAGCTTTAGTCATATGTACAATTATATACAAGTATGTTCAGGAATGTGCAAAAGCCTCTTGCCTCCCCCCACCCCCAGCAACTCCCCCGGCACTCTCCTGAGCTGTGAGCAGGCCCGAAATGTCTCAGCCTGCTGTGAGATAACAGCAGAGCAGACAGGGCTGTGGGGAGAGTTATGAGGGTCAGGGCTGAGCCTGGGGTCGATGGTGATGGATGGATGGAGTCCTCCCTGGACGCCGGCCATGGATGGAAGAGAAGGGAAGAAGAAGCAGGAAGGAAGTTGTCTTCTGTGATCTCTGACCTTCCTCGGAGCTTACGTAGATCTATGGAATGGAATACCTTTGGTCAGTTCTGCTGTCTAGTCCAGCTCCCCTAGGGGGGGTCATGGATATGACTCTCCTGCTGCGGTAGCCTCTGTAGCAGCAGAGCTAAGAAGCGACCTTGGAGTCTCAGCAGAAACATAAACATTGCAGTGTTACCAGTCCACTAGCTGGAACACTTGCTGCTAGTTAAAAGAGAGTTTACTGAAGGGAAAAAAAAATCAGTAAAAGGAAAAATAGCTTCATCCTGGCTCAACCCAGGACACCAATTTAATTCTGTGACGTGACCACTGATACCTTTATCAGCCAAAAACCATGTCTAAGAATTAAATAGGCTTTTGCTAAACAGACTTATTTTCCACACAACCCTGTTGCCTGGCATTAACTGTGTATCTAGCCTTCAGTTCTCTATTAATCAAGTCCCTTATCAGTTTTCCATTATTTGGAAAATAAGACATCAAGGAAAGTAGTCCACAGGTATCTGGTCGCCTCTCAGTGCCCTGCTCAAACAGTGTCATGCTTCCAGCCTCTTAAAATTTCCAAAGATTAAAATTATCACCATGAGGCCAGAAGTTTCCCTGGCCAGCTCTTAAAAAACTTTGGGAGAAGGGAGGTTGGACTAGATAATTGTTAAAGGTCCCTTCCAACACACAGGTCCCTTCTGACCCAAACCATTCTATGCTTCTGTAAACTCTTGGGTGTAGACACCTCAGGGATGGTGTCTATAAAACCAATTCTGACTGTCAAATGTTACTTCACACAAGTCACTCCATAAGCTAAAAAACAGCTGTTTCTTCTGTCCCACCACCACACCACTAGAGCATCCTGCTTCTTAGTGGAGCAAGAAGCAGCTACTTTTGGAACACTTCTACTTTTATAAAAACATCTGTTAGTGCTTTTAAAACATTCTACAAGTGGGCCAATACAATTGCTAGGAGGTTTTCTTTCAGAGGTTGAAAGTTCTTGGAAGCAAAACGATCCTTGTGCTGATATAGCTTACACCACCTTCTACCCACATAAACGTAGAAGAAATTGTTTTATCTGTTCCTTTTCTAAATTAAGTTACAGGCAACTCGAAGTTTATCAGCCAGACACACCAGTTGTTTACATACAGAGGTAGTTCACCCTGGGATGGCTGATTAGCTCAGCTGCAGTGGCCCATCAGTGCAAAGGTGATTCACTTACTGGGCCACATCGACATGTCCCTTTCCTCAGCTCTTGTGAGACCCCCCCTGCAGCGCTGTGTCCCGTTCTGGAGCCCCCAACATAAGAAGGACATGGAGTGCATGGAGAGAGTCCAGAGAAGGACCACAAAAGAGATCCAAGGGCTGGAGCATCTCTGCTATGGAGACAGGCTGAGAGAGCTGGGTTTGTTCAGCCTGGAAAAGAGAAGGTTCCACAGAGACCTTAAAGCACCTTCCAGTACCTGAAGAGGCTACAGGAAACCTGAGAAGGGACTCTTTACAAGGGCAGGGAGTGATGGGATGAGGGGGAATGGATTAAAACTGGGGGATGAGAGATTTAGGTTAGACATTAGGAGGAAATTCTGTCTTCTGAGGGTGGTGAGACACTGGAACAGGTTGCCCAGGAAGCTGTGGATGCCCCATTCCTGGAAGTGTTCAAGGCCAGGCTGAAAGGGGCTTTGAGCAACCTGGTCCAGTGGCAGGGGAGTCGGAACTAGATGATCTTCAGATTCTGTCCCTTCCAACCCAAACCATTCTATGATTCTATGACTCCTCATGCCCTGATAGAGACTTCTAAACATCCTTACACCACATTGCACAGTGCCTCTTGCAGTGCTTCCAGAGTATCTGCCTGGATCAGCTGGATTCTAGTGGGCCTAGGAGAATCTCAGCCCATCCCTTCTCCAAGTAAGGTAAATGTTCCTGTAATTGATTGGTAATAAACTAATAGTGCTGTAAAGTGGAAGCTGGGTGCTGCACCATTTGCTGTTTTCTCCCAAACTTCATTCTTAGGATAAATTACAAGCATTTTTATCTGTGATAGATTTTAGGAGAATGTTTTGAATAGCATGTCCAGGAATATTTGTCAGCTCTGCTTAAGTATCAGTCATTTGCTTTAAATTATAAAAGGGCTGTTTGTAGCTGCAGCCGCTGGCAATGGCGGGAAAAAAACAGTGAGCTTGAGAGACCTTGGGGAGCTACAGGCTGGCCAGCCTCCCTGCAGTGTCTCTGGAGGTGATGGAGCAAATGGTACTGAAAGCTGCTTCCAAACAGACTGAGGACAAGAAGGTGATTGGCAGTAGTCAGGATGGATTTAGGCTGGGGAAGTCATGCCTGACCAACCTGATCACCTTCTGTGATGAAATGAGTGCCTTGCTAGATGAGGGGAGAGTAGGGGAAGCTGTTCACTTGGACTTTAGCAAAGCCTTCAACAGTGTTTTCTGTGACAGCCTCACAGACAAACTGGTGAAGCACAGACTAGGTATGTGGACAGTGAGGTGAACTGAAAACTGGTGGAGCTGCTGGGTTCAAGAGGTTTTGATGAGTGGCACAGAGTTCAGCTGGAGGCCAGTCACTGGTGGTTTACCCTAGGTCCTGGGGTCAATACTGTTGGGTATCTTCCTTAATGACTTGAACAGACAGACAGAGTGCAGCTTCATCAAGGTCACAGATGGCACCAAGCTGGGAGAAGTGGCTGATACACCAGATGGTTGTCATTCAGATGGACCTCAACAGGCTGGAGAAATGAACCAACAGGAATCTTTCGAAGCTCACCAAAGGAAAATGTGAAGTTAAGCACCTGGGAAAGAATTACCCCATACATCAGTGTGGGCTGGAGCCAACCTTCTGAAAAGCAGCTTGGCAGGGATGGATCTGGAAGTCCTGGTGGACAAGTGGAACATGGGCCAGCCATGTGCCCTTGCATCAAAGGCCAACAACATGCTAGGATACATTAGGAAGAGTGCTGCTAGCAGATCAAGGCAGGTGATCCTTTCCCTACTCTCGCCAGTTCAGCAGAAATGAAACACACCTGGAGTGCTGTGTCCACTTCTGGGCCCCACAATACAGGAGAGACATTGGCACATGGGAGGGAGTCCAGTGAAGGGTCACAGAGATTATTAAAGGACTGAAGTACTTGACATACATGTATGGGCTGAGAAAGCTGGAGTTGTTTAGTCTGGAGAAGAGAAGGCTCAGGGCAATGGGCAATGTCTACAAACTAGAGGAGAGTAGATTTAGATTGGTCATTAGGAAGAAGTTCTTCAGCATGAGGGCGGTGAGACACTGGAACAGGTTGCCCAGAGAGGTGCTGGAAGCCCCATCCCTAGAGGTATTGAAGGCCAGGCTGGACGAGGCTCTGAGTAACCTAATCTAGTGGGAGGTGTCCCTGCCCATGGCAGGGGGGTTGGAACTAGATGATCTTAAAGGTCCCTTCCAACCCTGACAATTCTATGATTCTATGATTCTGTCTTATCAGTCCCTTACCTTATAAGGATGACTAAAGAAGATGAAGCCAGGCTTCTGAGTGGTGCACAGTGAAAAGCCACAAACTGAAAACCAGAAAATTCCATTTATACATAATTTTTTTTTAATGTGAACTTGGTCAAACACCAGCACAGGTTACCCAGAGAGACTTAGAGAGTCTCTGTCCTTGGAGGGACACAAAACCTGACTGGACGTGGCCCTGGGCAGCTTGCCCAGGCTGACCCAGCTTTGCACAGGGGGTTGAACTAGCTGATCTTTAGAGATCCCTTTCAACCTCAACTGCTCTGTCATTCAGAGGGTACAGGCACCCAGTATTCAAGGATATGACTTGACCTTTCTGAACATTTCTTATTCCAAGAGTGTGTTAGTAAGTTGAGAAAGAAATGTGACAGGGAAATCCATGTCATATGAGCCAGATTTTTCCCTGTGGTCACTTTCTATTGCTCTGTGCAGAACATTCAAGCAAAGAGTTGAGCAGCCCAGTGCCCAGGACTAAAAGCCTCCCCCAAAGCCAAATGCACTCAAAGTACAACATTAGCAGCCTACTGTATATGTACCAAGATAACAGTCACAATAATTTTTTTGGAGTCAAAGCCTATTTACACAGGTAAAAAGTTAATGCTGGTGTTCTGTGGTTAACAGAAAATATATGCTCCTATAAATACATATGGCAAGTCATCATTGCTCCTAGAATTTAATTACTGGCAGGGAAAAAGTCTCTAATAAGTGGTTTTATAGGAAAGCAAGATCAGAAGTCGTTACAGCTTAATAGCCAGGAAAACAGTTGTGCTTTCTCAGGTGTTTTTCATAGTGGTGACCAACCATTCCTCACCCTCTTGGGCCCAAGACCTCTTTCAGGGCTCAAATACATGGAGAAATTAGCCAGCATTGCTTGCTAGATGAACAATTACCTAGAATCCAGCAGCTGTATGGGAGGGAGTTTTACAGCAACAGCACCAAAGGCAACCTTAAATCTAGCCACATCTTTTCCAGTTGTCTAGATTCTGTGAAATTTCTATTGCAGATGAGCCTGTGTGCTTAACATTCAACATACCCTAGGCACTGCTGTGGGTCTGTGGAGAGACGAAAACCCTGGAACAGGGAGGCTTGACAACACAACAAAAAAACATAGGCACTGATTACTGGAGCTACAAATCTTTCTGCTGAGACTTCAGCATCCCTGGAACATGACCCTGGCTCTGTTTATGTCTTTGGTACAAACAGTCCAAGCAACTGTTGTGCTGACCTTTTGACCACAGCTCTGCAGTTACAGCTTGTGGCTTCTCCCTTACCTCTCCCAGGTACACCTGAATAAGGAGGCGAAGGTAGGATCCTCTGTGCAGGGTGGTACATTGGAGGAGCTGGTCAGAAGCTCCCAAATGCCATGTTGGTCCCTTGAGCCTTGCAGGGGGCTGATGCTATCCTGACTTTGGCTTGGGGCAAGGACTGAGGAACTTGGGAGACAAAGCACAGAGGTTCTTGTTATCTAATACAATGTGAACTTGCTCACTTTCAATTTCTGACAAAATGGGCTGCCCTTGCACAAAGAACACTTCAAGCACTGTGTTGCTGGCATCTCTTAATTTATTAATCCATTTACTGGACCTTGAAAGCACCTTGCACTGGAAAAGACTATGCTGATCCTCCATTTAGAAGCAGACAGGATGAGCATAGCTATGGCTAGGAAGAACTAACAGAACCAGTATGAAACCATTCCCACAGTGCCGTACTGTTTTGTCTTCCCTGTTCTGCAGCAGCGGTGCCACCAGCTGGCAAGAGCCGAGATCCCAAGTCACAAAGATCAGAAACAAAATACACCCTAGAAGGAAAGCGATGACAGCCAAGCAACCTGCAGCCGCAGGGAGCTGGAGGCAGGCAGCAGATGGAGTGTTGAAAGGCAGCCTGTGCACTGCTGCCGCGTTTGTCCTGCACACTGCAAGCACAGCCGACAGCTGCTTAGACCTGCTGTGGGCTCCAGGCCAAGGAGTGCAGTAGATCCCCCCCATCTTGGTTCCACAGCCAGAAATGACAATTGCCACACAGGCACATGCCAAGCTTGGCCAGTGAGGAACCACTGAGGAAACCCAGACTGTGCAGCATAAGGAGTGAAGACCGTGGCACTGAAACAAAGAAAAATATCTCTTCCAACAAAAAGTGATGAGCTGCCCCACAGAAGCGAAGAAACTGCTTCATCTGTATAGCAAATGGAAAGCAAGGGGACTTGTAAGACAGAGGATGGGACAAAATTGGTGAGTGCTAGAATTAGCTGCTGGGGGAGGATCTGGAACTCTTTATTGCTGAGATTTAACCTGGACAAAATCCAGGAGGAGCTTCATGAGTACTGACTGTCCTGGTACTTCCTAAGGTCATTTTTGGTCCTGCAGGTCAGCTGACAAGTCCCACACCACCTGAATGTCGTACTCAGTGAAGCATCTGATGCAGTTAGGAACCCTCATTGACAGAGCCCTTTCTAACCTGTCATCTCCTGCATGTTGACAGGGCTAGGGGAAAAAAAAAATATCTCAGCTCTCACACAGTTTTGGTACAGGGCTCGGTAGGATGACACTGTAGTATTCACAAGCCTTTTTAGACCCTCCTCTTCCTCTTTTGGCATCCGCAAGCATCAGAAATGCCTACTACAGGGAGGAGAGATGGTGCAGCTGGAAACATGGTCTCCCACAGCTTGCACTCAAAGCTGCAGTTAGTCTGTGACCATGGAAACGAAGTACTTCAGCATAAAGGCCAAGTGTGAAGATAGGGATGCAGGAGCTGCTTTTAGGCATGTTTTCAACCTCCAACATAAAGCTTAGATCTCTTAAGAACATTCCTCCTCTCCAGAAAATAATCTTCCCAATTCTGTGCAGGGAAGAGGAGGCAGGGAAATAGGACAGCTCACGCTCCTATGCAAGGGAAATAGGTAGAAGTGCTACAGGTGCAGTTTTGGTACATAAGGTCTTCCTGGAACCCTTACTCCTATACCCATCTACCTTTATGGTATCTGTACTGTGCAACATTTCTAAGAGGTATTTCCTTCTTAGAAAAATGAAGTGTTTGAAAGGAAACTCTCACCTCAGAACAAATGAGGTACTAGAAGAGACCAGGAAGAAGATGCTTTAAATATTCAGTGTACCAGTCCCACCTCTTGCCATTAGATACATTTCCTGTGGAAGCAAGGAGGTTACTGCAGCTGTACAGAGAACAGGATTGAAGTTTAAGCTATGAAAAACAGGAGTAAGTTCAGAACCTGCCCTTGGGATATCAACCACTCACTGCTGAAGGAAAAACAACAGTTCACTTTATTTCCTTTGAATGAGTCATATCAACACAGAGGCTGGACTGTTACAGGTAGAAACCCAAGCCCCCTTGCTCTCACGCTGCCCTGGATTGACTTCCAGTGGGATAATTAGCAAATAAAGGAAACCATCGGCCAAGCCAACACACTATACAAATACATTTTATTTAAAGATACCCATAGTAAGATGCACAAATACTTTTTGTTCACCAATTTTCAGATCACACAACTTCAAGTAGTGGAAAAAACAAACTGCAGTTAATTACAATTATCTATATAACAGGGCAGTAGTAAAAGATTAATTTCTCATACTACAGCAATGTTAATGATACTCAGGTGAGAATGTACAGATCTAGGTATTTAAAAAGTGCATGGGTCATTGCCACACACACTAACATGCTTTTTCAAAGAGCAATATCTTTCTGGCATGTGAGCACAGTAACCCGGTTAATGCAAGATGGGAAATCAGGCTCTTTATTTGATCTGGAAATGTATCTATTAACAGTTTTCCTCCAAACAGCAAATAAAGAGTTACTTGTGACTGACACATGGAAAGAAATCTGTAAAAGTCACTGTTACATTGTCCATGGAGTCAAGCAACACACAGATGACCTAAAATTATCAGTTCCAGCCTATACCTTCACAACTCTTCTACCAGTGTCGTTCTTCAGCAGAGTCCAGAGTACCCAATTGCATTTAGCAGCTGACAGAAGAGCTGTAATCCAAAATCCAAGCTCTTGCACCCACATGGAGTTCTTCCACAAGAGAAATATCAGTCCTCAAATTTCAAGAACCCCATGTTCCACCTGCAAGCATGTAAACTGATCACATATTGCTGGGTTTACTTTTGAATTCCCATCTAGATGGAGGGAAAGGTAGGAAGTGGTGCTGATCTGACAGAGTAGCTGCATTGGTTTAAAGTTGTATTTAAAACACATGGAACCTGGATTCTTCTCTCCAATGTCTCTCTCAAACCAAGGAAGTCCAGCAGATTCCACTGCTCAATGCAATCCCCATTTTGCTTTTAAGTAGGGATAATGCTGCATGGTGCTTGGGAAAGACCAGCAAGGACTGTTGTGTGGATGATTTTACACTTAAGAGCAAGAAATTAGTTAAATCAGTCTTCAGTTAAACTTCTTCCATTGCAAAGAGAGAGAGACAGAGACTAACTTTTGCATTATAGTTGAGAGGCACATTTTGCATTGATTAAGAGAAAACCCATTGCAACTTTCTGTGGATTAGAACACAGACAAACCTCCTGTTAAAGCAATTTTTTAGAAAGAAACTACAAAATTCAGTTACTGTTCTCCTGTTTAAAATTCTTAAATTGCTCCCTCACCTGTTCTAATCAGAGATAACTTTCCACTTGTGTGTATGCAGCTGCTTTTCCTTCCAAAACCTTGTTTGTGTCAAAGTTTCCTGTTTCTGTGCACCTCAGAAGTAGACAAGTAATTCTGCTGCCACACAGGGTGGGCCCCTGTACCACTTTCAGGAGAGCTGAGGAAGTCAGTAGGATTTTGTACATGTGCAGTGAACCCCAAAATAAGAAAAATAAAAGCCACCAAGCTGAAACAGCTAGCAGTACAGGAATTAACTCCTTTGTGGAGCAGGAATAAGTTTGGAGCAAAGCCCTTCAGACTGAAAGAGGGATGCCAGTCCAGGGAGATATCCAGGGACAAGTCTAATGAATAGGGAGACTGTGAGCAAAGCCCTAACCGAGCAAGCTACTGCCTAAACCAGTAACCTGCAGTAAGGCTTAAACAAGTAGCCCTGGGCTTTGCAGAACTGGTACTTGAACTAGTAAACTGATAGAGGTCACAGAACTTGCTCAGCTCCTGAGGGGCAAGGGTGGCAAGATGGAAGCAAGGCAATAATGAGAGGCTGAGAATGGAGACACAGCATTTCGAACAAGAGTGACAGAACTTGTTAGAAGTTACTTACCCAGACCTTTTCATAATGCTCCTACAATCACACCTGCACAGTGAGAGAAGACCAGAGCAGCCAATGGAAGCTGTAAATCCCAGCTGGCTTGTTACATCTCCTGCACGTACAGCTCATGCTGATTCAACAGCCAGCCATGTGGAGGGAGCTGCAGACAAGGCCCTTCTACTCCATCATCCTGGCAGGAAGCATGTGGAGATGGCTGGTAGCAGCTGTGAAGCACACTAGTGGTAGTCAATCACAACAGCAAGACACAAGTGCATTGGTAACCTTGAGTGATGAGTGGGAGAGTCAGTGAGCACTGAGGAAACTGTTTTTTTCCCATGCCATCTTCACACCTCATCTGAAGGGGATGACCAGCAGTTTTGCAAGCTCAGAAGGCAACTAACTACTCTGCAGCTGCATAAGCATAAGGCATGATGGAGCAAACCCTCAAGGCTTCCATTGCTTAAACACTCCACTACCAGCTCACCTCTGAGCATAAACCAGTCTTTGGCATTACTGCTGGCCAAAACTCAGTATAGTAACTTCTGCCTTTTGAGCACAGGCCTTTAAATGGGATAAAGTCAACAGAAAGTCAGTGATGCACCCTCCTGGTTTTCCCCTCAATTCAATTTTTAATTATGGCATTGAGCAGCAACCAAAGCAGCCACTTCTCTGGTTGATTGAAGCACAGCTGATCAGTTTAACAAACACACTCGATGCAGACACAGGGCACTTCCACCTCCTGATCTGCTGAAATCCAATGTACAATATGGATCAAGAGAATTTCAGCTTCTGTAGACTATGCAGGAGTGGAGTCTCCACTTCCAAGGCAGCCACTGAAGTTGTAAAAGCACAGCATGATCTTTCTGCAGTGGGCTACAGGTTTTATTTTTATTACTCCTTGGTATTTTTCAGACTAGACAAGCAGCTTTGAAGTGATTGTTCAAGTTGAACTAGGAAGAAATGGGAGAAGGGGAAGGCGCTAAAGATTACACAACAAAGATAAACCAATCTGTTCTATTCTGAAAAGTGACTGTGATAAAAACAGGACCTTACTGCATTTGAAGAAACTCTCCAGTTAGCAAGAACTAGGAAGAGAACTCCAGATTAAGTCTGCACTGGGGTACAGACAGAACAGATACAGTTAGCACAGGAAATACACACACATTAGAGCTCCTCAACCTTCTATCAACTGGTGACTGATCATGCTGATTCTAAAAACAAAGGTGGTCTCATGGATTAACAAAATGCAGTACTGTACTTCAGTTCATTATGGATATGCATGCCCACTGAAGGCCACAGCAAGTGAAGAAGTGTTCTTGTTTCCATGCTCTTACGAAATTAACCTTACAGCTGGGAAGGGACATCTTGTATCAATCACACCACAGATGGAAACTCAGCCTAAATTCCAAATGTCAGTTTCCCTTTAAGAACAAAGATACCCTTTGCCAATTCAGAAAATAAAGCCAAACATGTAATCTATTTGTATTGAAAAAAAAAAAATTAAAAATCCAAAAACACTTTTCAGAGAGGAGAAACAATTTACAAGGTAATTCTGAACATGGAGCCCAATATGCAGACAGACTGGTTTTATACACTATCTGCACTTTCCCACTCTTCCATTTGCAAGCTGCATCTTTAATTTTCAACTGTTTTATCTTACAGTTAAAAATGTGCACTGTAACATTCAAAGAGAGATGTCACTACCTCACTGCACAGCTTCTGTGACAGTTCAGGATCCAGTGCTGTTTCTGACATAGCTCAGGACACAAACAGCAAGCTGAGGAAGGCTCTGTTAAACGGGTGGAATGGCAAAAGTTGTTAATGAACATCAGACCCCGGATTCAGAACAAAAGCCACCAAGTTCCAGCAAGTCCTGATTTTTCTGTTTTTGTTTCCCACAGCTTTGGATCTTACTAAATATATTTGGAAAATAACATTAAAAACAATTCACTGTAGGACATCCTACCCTCAGGCAACAAGTTGTGATCACTGCACATTTTAAAACACCTTGCGTAGTTTGTGCATCATATACACCATAGACAATGGGGAAGATCCAGCATTTGTGTACACATTAACATACAAGCAAGCACTGATATATGTCACAGGTAAGACTGATACCAAGACAAACCAGTGCATTGTGTCCACACCACATCCTAAAACAAATGGAACAAGTCACGAGTAACAGTACAAACCTGTTGCAACAAGTACATCTTAAAAAAAGACAATGCTTGTACCTAGCCCTAAGACAGTGACGAGTTTGTGAAATAATTTTACAAAGATCAAGGTACCAGAACAGGAAGGCACATTAACCTCTGGTTGGTCCATTTCCGAATTATTTGGATGAGTCATAGTGATTTATATACCCTGAGACTGTGTGAGGCCTTGAAAACAAAAGGAGACCAGATGAATGGGCAAATAAAAAGTACAAGTTTAATGAGATTTTAAGATTCAGCACCTGAATTTTCCCTTTCAATAAGGGAATCTAGAAAAGCAGCTCCTAAGAAAACAGTGTGTTGGCTCCTAAATTTTTGTTCTGAGGTCAAACAATCAACACTTAGGACTACAGAGACACCACACTATGCTGCAAGGGTTTTTATACACCCTCCGTTTCAGTCCAATGACCAGAATTTGTATAAAATCAAGAGTTTGACTTGGTGTTGTTTTGGGTACTGAAATGGTCAGGCAGCCCATGTCTTCTCAACTCTGCCAACCTGCATGCACTTTCTTAGGCAATACTGCTTCCAGCAGGATACTAGAAAATGGCACTCAATTTTTAATGGGGAAGATTCTATTCTTTTCATTAGCCAAGTACCACAAGATTTTGATAAAGAAACCCAGCATCACAAGCAAAAAGATAGTTCCTAATTTAAATCCTTGCAATGCAACATGGAGAAACAAGAATTACAGAGGTATCTACTTGGTCTCTCTGAAAATGTTTCCAATTAAACCCTTTCACAACTACATCTTGAGCAATGAACAAGTATTCCCTCTCTGCTTTTGAATTCCTCAGGAGAGCAATACCAAACATTATTGGGCTTTCACCTTTTGTGCCTCCTTGCTCATCCTCACCACAGACCGAAGTGCATGTTTGCAAAGGAAGGGAGATCACATGCAGGAGATCCCTTCAGATAAGATGTAGCTATATTCTCCTTCCCACTCTCATGGACAGACTCCTGGTGTCTGTGCTTCAGGGACTTTCAAATAACTTACTGAAGGCACTGCAACACACAGAAATGCATTTTAAGTTGAGGTCACAACCATGGACTCTGGCTGTGGGGTGGCCATTGGTGCACATGGGGATCTTCTCTTGGCATTAAGCTAGGGAGTGTGCACCTGGCTAGCTCGGGAGTCCAGGGCTCAGCACTGGGCAGGCCAATCAGCTCCATTTGCATCACACACTGGTCTGCAACAGTGTTTGTGGAAACAAGCTGTACCCCAGATCAGTAATTTAGTCATCGCAGAAAGTGTAACGGGAGCCAATTAAGAACCTTTCAGAAACCTTGGAAAAGTGGGTTTATGGAAAATAAGGGTATCAGACCACCACACACAGACCTCAGAGCTCCCACCTGGCTACTGAAAGATGCTACTACTCTGCCAAGATGCAGCAACTGACAGCCCGTCTGTTCTTGTTTCTTGCAAACAAACAAAACAGGTGACCTCCATAAACGGTCTAGGCAAGCCTGCTTTATTTCACAACTGCATCAGGTGAGGGACATTAATTCACAAGGTCAGAAAGTGTCTCTCAGCTGAGGGGCAGAAATTAAGACACCAAATCACCACTCCACATAACTGGATCATAACTTTAATCTGTTAACTCTGCAGCTGCAAGCTATATACAAAGCAAGTACTCAGGTGAAGGAAGAGGATGAAATTCTGGAGAAGAGTAACAGATACTTAAGAATCTTAAGGATTAAGATATAAAAAGCTGCCAAAGACTTGAAATGGAGGCAGCAAACATAACCCCATAATGAAGTTCAGGGTCCCTGTCATTAAAGGAGTCACAAGAGTCAGTCACAACATGAATGTAACCTTTGTGGACAGACTGAGTCCAGTAAGATCACTGGGCGCTCTTGCAATGAATCTTAAAAATGGATCCATGTGGAAAATGAACAACTGAGAGTAGGAACAAACACCTGTTAACTATTCTTTGGTAATTTACGCACCTTGGACTAACACCAGCAGCACTGATGAGGGAACCAAACAAATGGATTAACTTCTTTACCTCCATCCCAGAGAGCACTGAAGGAGAGCACTAGCAATTCTCCCAACTTGACTTGACTGAACAAGGGAGAAAGCTGGAGGAATTACCAGGAATAAGGTGTTTGGTGAAGAGGGTGAGCACCACCCTTAATTCCGGTGCTCATGCCAACACTACAAAGTAGCCTCTGCTTGCATGTCCATCACATAATACCCAGTTGTTTCTTAGGGGTTGCTACCCAGTACTTAGAAGGTGGGTATTACCAAAGCCATCATTAGGTCACTAGTGTGTTTACCTGTGATTATGAATACTGAAAATGTAATACCCAAAGATACCCAAGCTAACATGGTAGTCTGCTGAAAAGAGGTCAGCAGTAAAATGAAAATGAGTGTGGGCACTCAGCAGTAGCACAAAAGATCCCACATGACTGAAAAGTCAATACTGGAAGAAAAGTCTGAAGGTCTGTTACAGTTAAAGTTCTTTACTCTCTTTCAAGTGCCTAATGTGAGATAAACCAGAGTCTGTCCCACCCCAGGAATAGACCATCCTGTGTAACCCCATCAGTCAAACATCTACAAGGGCAACTGCCCAGTTCTACAGCCTTAGCTAGCCTCAAGGTCTACCCAGTTTAAAATAGACCAAACTGAAGTTCTCCAGCATTGCTGACAAAATGCCAGCAAACCCATTTCTGTTTGATGGAGGTCACCTCTGCAAGTACAGTGTTGCTACAATAAAGACTAGGATGATTTGGGGTGGAGGAGGCAACCCCAAACAGACCATTCAGGAGGTCAGGAAAGAGCAAGGGAGGGAAATAATTAAGGAACTTTGGAGAAGGTAAGATGGTCTGAAAATGTGCATGGCACTGGGTCTTGGCAGAGCACAGTGAGCCATCCAAGAAGCTACTGAAGCGCAGCCACCAGACTGAACTCCATCCATCACAGGGGTGTATCTGCCATTTGAACAAGAGGATGCACCCAACTCACCTCCATGTGGAGCCCAGGGGTTCCCTAACCCAGTAGGGCAACAGAATCAAATCAAATATGAAAACCTGGATTTTTCTCCTTTCACTTATCTTTGGACAGTTGGCATACCATCACCTTTCTCTGCCTCAATTTCTAATACTGACTGGACCAAAAGTGATATATGACCAACAACTAAATATTCTGAAACTTAACATTTGTATCACTACAAACATTTAAAACCACTGAAGCAGGGTAGAAATTATGTTGCCCAATTTGTCTGCATCCTTGCAGCACTATCTAGTTTGTTTCGGTTTTGGGTCACTTTTCATACAGCAACAAGGATGGCTCCCTCTCCATAAGAAGTTATTTTTGCAAGAAAGCACCCTGAAAACAGAATATGTGGAAGTATGTGAGAGTTGAGGCATTTTACTCCATTGTCCATTCTTCTAAAAATAGTCCAAAGCTTCCTATTAAAAAAAAAATATAAATAAAGGGCACTGACACTACCAGGACCACACACTGAGGTACTTGGGGAGATCAGTCAGCAGACAGGGACACTTTCCAGGGGTGCCAACGTGACCTCTTCAGAAAACCAGAGAGTCTACTGACTGTGCAGAAAGATCAGCCTCTGTTTGGAGGCTGAAGCTCAGTCCATACAAATACTGTTTTTGTGCCCCCATCCAGACCTAAAATATGTTTCAATTAATAGATCAACATCAGGGCTAGGATTTCCAATCCAGTTTTCCTTTGACACTGGTGACACTAGGTGTCTAACTAGTAACTCTTGTTTCAGCAGAACTGAAGGACACTCAAGTTGACTCAAGTGCCTAGTTTTTTTTAAACAAACAAACAAACAAAAAACCACAAAAGGCAAAAAAAGGCAAAAAAAGCTGCGCTTCAAACCAAGCCCAAATGAAAAACAGAACGTTTGCTCTGACAGAGTGATCTTACACAGTAGCTGGAGTAATCCTAGAAATACGCATTTTTCTCTGTATAGTTTTTGAAATCCCTAAAATAAACAAGGCAGGATGTTGCCATCACAGAACAACACAGGCACCATTACCAAATATTAAAAAAAATCTAACTAACAAGTCTAAATAAAACTTGAGAGCTCCTTTGCTACCTCATGGTATATAATTTGCCCCTTATCAGAGGAAAGCCTGAAGAGCCTCACACACACCGCCATAAACTGCTTCAGTTTAAGCAACCAACCCATGAGGGAAGTAGAATTATAAAATGCCACAAGATGTGTCAGTGCTCAGTTTAAGTAAATTATACTTCTGGTACAGGTGCACATCTGGGAGCTCTTCTCTTGTCAGCATTTCCACTGGATGGGAGGGCATGGCACTCCTTGCAGGATTTGATGACCAGTGACAGGACAAGGAGTAATGGGTGCAAATTGGAGCATAGGAGGTTCAAGGTAAATATCAGAAAAAACTTTTTTACTGTAAGAGTGACAGAGCACTGGAACAGGCTGCCCAGAGAGGTTGTGGAGTCTCCTTCACTGGAGACATTCAAAACCCGCCTGGACAAGTTCCTGTGTGATGTGCTCTAGGTGACCCTGCTCTGGCAGGGGGGGTTGGACTAGATGATCTTTCGAGGTCCCTTCCAACCCCTAGGATTCTATGATTCTATGATTTCCATCCAAGCCTCCACTAGCAACCAGAAATTAAACCTGAGGCTCACTGCTTGGCATGTACTGATGAAGATACTGAGTACAAAGAGGACGGGACAGCAAGGACACATGCAAACTAGCTCTAGACAGTCTGGCAGGAACTGCATGAGGGACTAGAGCAACTGTGCAGTGGTGGCTGTGATATCCAGCAGAGACAGGAGAACAGAGCATGTCCCAGCCTTGTCTTTCTTCTCAGCTTCAACCAACCACCCATTTGGCACCAAAGCAGCGAGGTACAGGCATGCTTTGCTCCACCAGTGACACAGGCAGGGTAAAGGCATTCATCCCTGCAAAGGACAGAGGCAACAGCTACAAGCTGGGAGTTTGATGCCTGCCAAAAAGCTAGGAGGAGCACCCTGGAGTCCTTCATTTTAGCTGAGTATTAGGTAAGACCATCACCCTGGAATGCACATGCTTCAGGGCTGGACCTGAAGGGCATCAGACCTGTTCTTCCCACCCACTCCCTTGCCATGTGAAGTTTGAATGCAGAAGACAGCAGGGGATTTGGGGAAAGGCTGAGCCTCTCCTGTAGCAAGTAGGATGACATCAGATGCTAGCACAACATGAACTAATAGCATCTTGCTACATGGAAAGCCTCTAGCTTTGCATTACACAAGTCCAAGATGCACTCTTCAACCTTGGAGAAAAAAAACAAGTTTATTTATTCCATTGGCTTATTAAAGGAGATGGCAATAAAATGGGAAAAGCTTCCACAACCTGGGACAAAAAGGTCCTGGGTTTCAGGCAGTTTATGAAGAATCCATGAGCTAACTATTGCAGCATACTTGGGAACCTTGGCTCATGTGGAAAATGTATAGATTCAGGTAATTTTGAACAACAAGAACACTCACGTCCCTAGCCCCCATTTCTTCTCAACACCTCTGCAGGTCCTCAACATAAAGTCATCCTGCAACAGCCACACTGTAGGACAGCCTAAGCAAGCTCCAGTTGTGCAAGCTGATAACTGGGACAGGCAGAGGAGGAATAGAACGAATTTTTGCTCCTGGCACTGCTGAAAACTACAATTCAAATACAAATGCACGTTTGAGAACTCTTGCTCTTCTACAGTTTGGGCTTGATGGGCCCTGGGGAATCCACCCCTGGGCTCCAATGAGTACAGCTTAAAATTACCATATTCCTCTACGTATAAACAGTGTCATTAGACTTGTACTTTTAAAAAATAAGAATAACCCAGGCCAGGGCCAGGCTCTGCAGATATAGTAGTAGCTTATCTCTTATAAATATTTTTTAATATTTTTTAATTACAAGTAGTCCTCACTCCAGGTAATGTAACTGACACAAAGTACCTGCACACACGCAGCCCCTAGACTTTCACAGAAAGCCCAGGAGCAACCACTCTATAAGAAAGGATTCCTACCTCACAGCAAAGTAGGGGAGGGTGCACATGGCCAAGATAGCCTAAATGTGGGGAAAGAGTCATTTGGAGTAAATACAACAAAATGGGATTTCAAAAACCTTTCATACAAAGGATCAAGGAGGTTAAAGCAAAAAACTCATTCAAAAAGATGTACAAAACTGTTGGAGACCAACAGAAAACTCTGCCAAAAAATAACTTGCATTTAAATCAGAAATCAATGGCATCACACAATTTTGTTGTTAAAAAAAAGGGAAATCTGTGTAAAGATCAGCATTTATAAAGAGTTATCATTAGCTCCAGAGACCAGCGTAATTCCCATGAAGTCCTGATGGAAGGGGGCCTCCTGCCACAAAGAGTTTCGTTCCAGACGAGTCGTAGCAGTGGGTGTAAACAGCATTTGGGAAGAAATTTATGTCAGAAAAATAATTCCTCCAGGTTTCATCATGATTCTGTTAAAGGAAAGTTTAGATCATTATTGTTGCCAAACAAATGTTTCACAAAAGCAGAAGGTAGCTTCCAGAGCCCAGAAAGGGACCTTTTATGTTCATACTCCCTGAAGCTTCAGACAGATCAACTTGAAAATACCGGAGTTGCCCTGGAGCTTTTTCTGAGGACATTTAGGTCACACATTGGAGGGGAGAAGGTGAAGGGTAGGGAAGATGATACACCAAAAGTTTTGTTAGTGAGAGGACAAGAGGTAATGAATCAAAACTGGAAGAAGGGAGATGTAGGTTAGACATTAGGAAAAAATTCTTTAGTGTGAGGGTGGTGAGACACTGGAACAAGTTTCCCAGGGAAGTTGTGGAAGCCCCATCCCTGCAAGTGTTCAAGGCCAGGCTGGATGGGGTTTGGAGCAATCCCATCTAGTGGGAGGTGTCCCTGCCCATACAGGTGGGTTGGAACTAGATGATCTTTAAGGTCCCTTCCAACTCAAACTGTTCTATGATTCTATGATGGTTCTATGATTAACTTTTAAAGTTACATCACAATGATACAAAAGAAAATGGAGAGAAGTTAGACAAAGCCATTAATTGGTTTATGATAACATACAGGAAACTGAACTCAAGTACCTGCCATGGCATTACCTCACGAAGCCATAGTTTCTAAAATTACACACAATTAAATTAAATGTCTCTTTCAGTACCACATTAGAATAGCACGTTCTTGAAAGAAGACAATGAATTTTGTGTTTGATGTTCTGAAAACCAGAGGTTAGATTACCTTTGAAAAGATAAAGATATAAAACCTAGTTCATTTATGAACCAGTGCACAGGAGAAGTAGTCAGTACACCTTACACTCAAGCAACTAATACCCTTCCATAAAGCTTTTGTAGAAAGCAATGCTGCAGCACTTCTTGCTTTTCATTATTATAGTTATTGGTTACATGATCACTGTTTTGTTGTGACACATTTCATACAATAGCTCCCATGACTACAAGAAGAATCAGTTCCTGAGCCCTGCAGCACTCCTGAGTAAAGGGTCTCCCACAGCCTTACGCCACTCACCAGCCAGCCTTTGCCAGTAGTCAACTTCAAAATTTCACTTCCTGCTAACTTCTGCTTCTGTCCATAGCAGACACGTGGGGGCTTTTCCTCCAGGAACCGCTGGGCTCTGATATCATAGAACAGTAAGGAGCCTTGCCCTGTTCCCACCGTGATGATGTGCTCATAGAAGCTCACTGACCGAATACCTGTCGCACAGAAGAGACACAGGACACACAGTAAGAAAGATGGGTGCTTTCACTCTGCAGCACTTCTGCCTGGTGTCTAATATTTTCTTCAAGAGGAAATTCTCACTGGTGTTCTCCATAACACTCAAGTTTCCCTGTACTATGGAGCAGCGCAAACAAACCCCACTGATGCTATTGAAACAGCAGTTTCAATGACATATACTGCTTCCCTTCTCCTCTGAGGCCATCAGCTACACTGATGGTGTATACCAGCTCTGCCAGACAAGCAAAGACCATAAACCACTTAGGATCAAGAGCAGCTTTGTTCTGTCTGCCATGAGCCTCTAGATGAACACACCGTGAGTGAGCACATGGCAGCAGACAGAGAGAGGAAAGAATGTCACAGTGGTTTCCTCCATGAGCTCACACCCTATCTAGCTACCTGCCCGGCTGGGATAAGTGACCATGTGAGAAAAATTACTGTCCAAGCTGCTACCAAGCACATTTTGCCAAACAACAGGCAAGCGTTAAGAAATTATAACCATAACCATCACTAGTCACTTTGCTGCTAAGTCAGATCAGGCTCTTAAATAATTTTGAAGCTCAAATAATTCTCACACAAGCAAACCCTGTTCTTTCTAGCTGGCACTTTTAGCACTTCACCACGCAATGAAAACAGACTAGGAATCCTACAACCTAAGCAACACTACGTTACATCAGCAGTTGGGAAGCTAGAACAAGTCTCCAGTCCAAACAAAACATTCTAGAAGAATTCAGTTATGTCGTTAGATTGAGTAAAAGGAGTACATTTTGTTTTCACAAAATCTAAATCTGAAGCCTCAGCTAAGCAAGGATCCCTTAGAAACAGTCTTGGGGGAGATTCTGTAAGTGGAATGTGCAATTTGCAACATGTCCTGTCATTTCATCTCTATTGTGCAAAAGATTTGTTCTGTGTGAGCACTCCACCCCAAACAACTCCTCTAGGCAGATCAAACCCTGCCACATCTATGCTTTTTCCTTCCTGCACAACATGACATCAGGTTATGAATTCTAGGGCTTTTAAAGTCCTCTTTAAAGCACCAATGAATTACAGCCTAAACAAGCATTCAAACAGGATGGGAAAAGAGGCAAGTTAGGCCAGCTACATCCACATGACAACTGCTGTCACCATACTAAGTGGGTCTGAGCGTCACAAAACTGGTAACATACTGGAATACACCCCACAGGACACGTGAGAGCAGACATCCGAGAGGTGTGGATGCAGCCAGGGAGTTTATCCCTCCCCTTTGTACAGAGTCCTAACTACAAACACATCCTCACCCTTCCGCCTCCGCAGCCTGATGTTATACCCACAGCCACCAACATCTGTGGCACACACTGAGAAGAGGCAAGGCCATGCTGTCGTGCTGCAGGTGTGAGTGAAGGCTTGGCTGCAGCCTGAAAAGGTGGGAAACCACTCTGCACACCTGCTGAATTTGGTTTACCAGGTTCATGTAAAAACCTCCACTTTAATTCCAAGAACTACAAATGCATCTGTGTAAGACGGAGACACCTCCTGCCCACCCACCCCCCTCCCCAGTACAAGGGCCTGGCTCTGGCAAATACATGCAGAAAGGTGCAATCACTTGGTACAGAGGAGAAAGGCACAAGATGTCCTCTTATTTTTGCTTCATAAGTGCTCTTGACAAGCAACCCAGCAGAACACTTACTTAACAGGAAAAGGTGATGGAGTATGAAAGCAGATGGCATATACTTTTCAGTGCAAATTATTAATAAAAAAGCTATAAAATGCAGGACAACTGTGGATCTTTCTCTAATCAAAAAAATTAACTGAAAGTGATGTACCAACTATTGAGAGGGTATTTAGAGCAGGCTTTCAAGAACAGCACTTCAAATCGGCTCCTAAGAAGCTGAAGAACCTCAGATTAATCATTCTCATCAAGCTAAAAGCACAACCTGTGCCTACAACTGATCACAGTAAGCTCTCCAACATATTCAGGACTCTGCCACCTGTGGACCTGGACTGTCTGGCTCAGCAAATTGAGTCTCACTCCTGAGAGGCAAGGAAGCTCTATGAAACCCAGAAGGAAATCAAGACACAGTAGCATGTCCTACACAAGGAGCAGAGACAGTCTATCCTGCACAGCTCTGTCCACTACATTAACATAGCCTTGATAAGAAGTCAACGGCAGACAGCATTGCACTGCCTGCCAGCCAAGCAGAAAGCAGTTGCTCTTGCAGATCAAGATGTAGAGAGTCCAGGGCCTGTGTTTCCCTCCCTGTAGAGCTGCTAACAAAAGCAACACACAAGATGAACTAAAAAGCATTAGCTACCTTCTCATGTAGAGCAGACACGGTTACACTGGGTAAAAAGCAGCCCCAGTTCCAGTCTTACCAAGTGAAGCTTCCTCTGATCTACTTTTGTGTAGAACACTAATGATCTGAAGTTAATGTGGACTTACCACCTTCAGCAGATCCATCTGGAAGCTGAAAGCACGTTCAGGTAACACTTCAAAGCACTTAAACGTCAACTCAGATTTTAGTCTACAAATCAACAAACAGCCTGCTTTCTAGAGGTGCTGCACCACTCCAAGTCCCCATGAGATCAACAGCAAGTTGAAACACTTGGTCTCTTGGGAAATAATGTTACCTAGGTGCCTCCACCACCATGCCAAAAAGAGATCTGCCTATTATGCAGAACAGAAAACTCTTTGTCCAGACATGAACTAGTGCCCCAGAGATATTACTTACATCACCCCAGCAGGGATCATCCCATACTCAAGGCAAAAGCTTTCAGCCACCAGACACTATACTCCAGTGTCTTGGTATTTCTTCCCTGTGATTCTGAAGTTGACAGTGTCAGGACCTCCACCTATCATAGAAACTTCTCCCCCATCTGAAAGCAGCAGACCCTGACATTATCTACACAGCACCGCCCAAACTATTCCTTCCCCACACACATTCTCTTTTGATAACTTGCCTAATGAAATGACGATGCCTAGAGCCAAGCTAAATAAGGAATGCAACTAACTAGTCTAGGATTAATATGGTTTAAAATGGGCATCACAGCACAGTGTCTTCTCACACTTGAAAATAAGGAGTATGGGACCACAGCCCCTGCCAGCCCTCATGCTTGGATTTGGTGTAAGGTCTTACTGGATGCACTGCATCCATGTCAGAAAAGGAAAATGGCACTTAAATCTGCAATTATTATTTTTTTTAATAAAGAGTGAACTTTTGTATATTTAAAGCAAATACACTTCGAAAAGTAAGACTCACTCATGGCTTTAGAATTACAAAGCAAGCATTCACACACAGCTCCCAGTATGATAGCACAGAGCAAGACAACATGTTTTTTTTTCCATTCCCAGAGGAAAATGCAAAAATGCATAGTATTAATAGTGGTACAAGGACTGGATTTGCTTTGAGATGAAGTAAAACAGAGTAAGACACAGTAAAAATAAGTAGAAGTAAAATGCACACTTTTAGAAGTTCAGTAATATTTGGATGGTGTACAATTTAGTTGATTGTAAAAGAACTAATGTCTATCACCAGATTTCAGTCACTTTGGTTTGTTGATTGCTCCAGGAATACTTTTATAAAAGCAAAACCTACCTACACTAGTACCAATTTAGTCTATCACGTGAAGAACCCTTCCCATTTATTAAAACCTTATCTTACTGCAGTTTTAATAGCTATTTCCACTAGCAAACCATCTGAAGCACCTTTGACTTGTTTCTTACCACTGCCTCGTTCTTTGGAACAGACGGATTTGACGTTGTGAGGAGGCTGCCTCGGATCCAGAAAGGAGACATGTGCCTGTGATCCTACTGCATACACTGACCACTCCTGACCATAAGCCAAACACACGTTCTCCCTGCAGTATGGCAACTTCGTGGAAAGTAACTGGAAACAGAAGAAATAAAAACCAAGGCATTATGGGGAAAGAGCAAGATGTTAATTGAATAATTCTGTAAGCTATGTTCAAGGAAACTGCAGCAAAAAACCCCAAAATGCAGCTAAAAAAAGATCGCCACAAAAACAGAACTTAAGGGAAAACCAACAACTTGACCCAGACAAAAAAAAAAAATGAAGGAGATGGGATGGCTTATCTGAACCAAACTGAGATGATAAAGGCTGAAGCAGAGAATCAGTATTATAAAGAAAATTATTATGGAAAGAACAAACTTTCTGGTAAGTTGATTTACATCTTTTTAAGGTGCTATTTCTTCAGCAGGTGTACACAGACAGTAGCTCTCAGCTGAAAAAGCTTCTTACACTAGCACAGGTATGTCTGGGTTTGATTTGCAACCACACCTAAATGAGTGCAATTTCCTTTACAAAAGCTGCTAATCAAGCATCCATCATATTCTATGCAATGGTTCCCTTCAGCTAACTCAGAACTGGTGGGAAGGTAAGAGCACTTCCCACTCTCTAACGAAAGGGGAGCGGAGAGTTTCTCTCCTCAGGATCTAATTTTTAGGACATTTCATTTCACATAAAGCTTTTAAGCATTTTACAAGCACTGCTGCTCTTTCAAGCAATTAAGGGCGAAGAAGTATAGTGAACAGCCTTAAGTGCTAGGCAGTTTTTTAAATTTAACACTAACAAACAGAAAAGCACCTTTGATAGCGTGTGCTCTGCTTTCCAAAGATGAAAATACCCATCTAGGGACACAGCTCCCAGCTCCTATAAAAAAAAAAGAGGTAAGAGTTAGTTTCACTATTACACGTCCTTACCAACTCTCACACTCTACTAGGCAGGATGCATACTCTGGATTGAACTCAACCACAATCCTGTACATGCTTATCAAGATACATTTTCATCTTATACTGATCTTGATAGAATGCGATACAGGACAAAGGTGCCAGGAAGAGTAAGAATTAATAGAACAGTAAATAACCAAAAGTTATTTCCACAAGTATAGATCTTGCTAGACAATCAAACAATGAATTACTAGTACAAGCCAGAGTTGGCAATTCCCTTCAGTAGCTCCCACGCTGATTCTGACCCTGAAGCAAACATTTTTTTCCAGGCACTATTCTACTGGAAGAGCTTATGAAGTCTCCATCACAGAGGAGTAATTAACAGCTACAGTGAAAAATGAAGCCCACAGAAGCACCCTGCTTCTGAGAGCACAGCCACCTTTGCTTCAGACCTCCTCTGTTCTTTGAGGGAAGAAAGTAAAGTAGTGGAGGATGAGTAACAATTACTATTAATAGTAATAATAGCAATACTAGTAATGACAAGAGATCAGCATGGGGGAGGTTAACATTTACTGTTTGTCAAACACAAACAAAATAACACCAAAGCAAGCACTGGTGCCTGCCCTGCGTGTCAGTCACCTCACTTGCTGAGCAATCCACTAACAATTCAGCCATCAAAACAGGAGCTGCCTGAATGTTGGCTGGTCTTCACAAAACGGGATGGAAAGCAGCAAGAGAGCTCAAGAGTGGGATTCAAGCTGCAGGAGAGATTTTCCTGGTTTATTGCTTCTTCTAAAGATTCCCTCACCTTAGGGTGCAAGTCTAAAATCAAACCCACAGGGAAATTGTTCCTTCTGAAACCATAAGACTTTTTTTTTTTTTTCTACTGGACTTCTTTATTCACTCAGGGCAGAAGCAGACATAGCAAATAAAGGCAACCATCTCATATGAGAAGGATGCAAAAGGATCAGGGAAAAATACTAGGCTGCTTCTCTGGTATTCTTTTTTTAGATTCTGTTTTTCTAATATATAGAGGAGAGTTGTAGGACTTCTCAACTGTCTTGCTTATCTTACTGACCTTGTTCTTATTGTTGAAAGCCAATGCTCGGACTTTGCAGTTGTCAGGATTGGTGTTCTCCTTGGGGATATCCTTCAGAGCCCTGTGGGTTATGTGGGCATAGACAGGAACTTGGGAGAGATTGTGCCTGGCATCACTTTTGGACAACACATCCTCTGTGACTTCCCAGAGACCCATCGAACCATCCCGGGAACCTGAATAAACAGTCCAAAAATAAACAGTCCATTTCACATAAATATAACTCCCTTTTTTATAAAACAGAGAAGATTATAGGGTCTGACAGAAAAAAAAGGATAGTATTAATTTAATCCAACTGAACACTGTTGGTGCTTACGTATTAATTATTAACAGAAATATGACTTTACTGAGCTGTAAAGTTCATAACACTATGAACTTGATACCAGTTATTAATTGAAATAAGTAAAATTTGGGGGGAAAAAATCACATTTGGGGGGAAAAAAAAAAAAAAATCACATAAATCCCTTATGTTCTCTAAAGGACACACGGAATAAAAACAGGGCCTAGATAAGAGTGAAACAGTAAGAATTAGACAAAACCAGATTCCAGTTAAAGAAAAACATGCCCCAAGCAGCCAAGAGCCCATCCTTGAGACAGGCCTGCAGGACAGATGAAAGAGATGGAAAGGAGCACTGCCCACAGCTTGTCCTGGCTACAGCCTCCAGCACTCGGGGCCAAAACAGAGTAATTGGAATGACCATATTTATATTACTATTACCATACTAAAATTCACACCCACCTACTAACAACAAGCTTCCCAACTCTCTGAGCAGGAATAGTGAAAATTTTGAGCACTGTCACTATAAATGGGAGAGACGAATTAGTTGACCAATCATGTATGGTAATGATAGAACGTTAGAAATAAAGTTCTTTCTCAGGTTTCTGTGTATAAACATAGCCCTTGTGTTTCAGGAAGCTGAGCTTGCTTTGTGCAATACCACCCTGCTCCCTTTTCTGCACAGAACTGGGTATCAAAGCAAGTATCTCGACTGTGTGTGTGGATCGGCTGCTTGCACACCAGGTGATGGACTCTGCTTTTGGGACAACAAACCCACTGTAAAATGGTTTGTCTACATGGTTTCCAAGCAGCTAAATCACTTCATCTGTTTTCAAACTGGTTAGGATTAATCAAAAACAAGATCCTGTACAACAAATCACAAACAAACACGTAGAATAAACTAACAGGTGACTGAAGAGCCTACATGCTCATACTGGGGCCAGGACTGACAGCCTGTTAAGTCAATAAAAAACCTCCCTCCATTTGGTTTATGCCAGTTTGGGTTCTTTTGATTTCTGCTGTTGTGCTTCAGGATATATACACACAGTTCGTGAACTGAACAGAATTAACTACTTCAAGCCACAATTTTTCCCAATTTGTATCAGTTCTATTTTTGAATTATTTTCCTTAAAGCTATGCAACCTTTTGTTTAAAGAATGTTAACACAAATTAAGGCTGAACAAGCAAGAACTTATTTTACTTTTCTGAATTTGAAGATATTAATCCAAAATATGAATCAAGAAGAGAAACAATATTGGATGAAGAAAGCTGAAAGTCTGGTTCATGGATCAACACAGACTTAACCCAAGGCCCTATACCTGGTCCTTTCTGGTGTTTAGGCAAATCACTTCCATCTAAGTCAGCTCTGACAGATTTGACACATACCTCAATTTCTTCTCTACACAATGTGAAAAACACACCCCTCCTTCTCTCATAAGGAACCCATAAGAAATATTTTATGTTTCAAAAATGCCCCAAAAAACTAATTATCTACATCAGTCTGTTACATTTTATAGGCTTTTGTATATCTCTAGGAGTAAGCTGCAAGTTGCAGTAGGTGTGATCCAGCACAGCAGAGATGGCTTTGATCCCTTGCAGATTGATTTAGTCATTTGCCACTATCACCTGCTACAGCCAAAACCAAAAGGAGCTTCCTGATACCACTGCATAGCAGCAGGCAGCACCTGACACTGCATTCTGCCAGCCAGTTTACATGCTGATAGTTTTTAATGGCATGGAAACTTGTTTGTGATGGGGCTGAGTACTCAGTAGTAGAATCCCTTAAACATCTTGACACACTTTAGGAGGAAGCTGTCCATTTTAATAGCCCTATCAGGGGAAAAACTCAAGGTATGTTGTTCAACTGGTTATCCCTGAAGCCAAGGACAGTACCATATGTTACCCTAGGCTCACACCATGCTAGGATTTATTAATCCCATCTGAAACTTTTGCCATGGAAATCTTTGTGTCCAGCCAGTACAACTGAGTGGACTGATGCGTTCTCCCTCAGGTATGTTGCTTAGTCAAAAGTTTAATTTTATGCTTATGGACTACTAAAATACACTGTTGAAGATTTCACAAGCAGAGCCCAGCCTTGGTTTGTTGAAGTTACACAAGCAACAGGAATAATCAAGCCTCTGATCCTCTCTGTGAGGTCAGTTATTAATTGAAATAAGTAACATTTGGGGAAAAAAGTACATAAAAGAGAACATAAGGGACACACAGAATAAAAACAGGGCCTAGATAAGAGTGAAACAGTAAGAATTAGACAAAACCAGATTCCAGTTAAAGAAAAACATGCCCCAAGCAGCCAAGAGCCCATCCTTGAGACAGGCCTGCAGGACAGATGAAAGAGATGGAAAGGAACACTGCCCACAGCTTGTCCTGGCTACAGCCTCCAGCACTCGGGGGCAAAACACTGAGTAACGGGAGTCACCAATGAATTAATATATACATTGTATATATGAACATAACATTAATATATTAATGAGCTCTTAGCATACTAAAATACACACCCACAGACTAGGGGGACCCCTACTAACAACAAGCCCCCCCACTCTATGAGCAGGTGTAGAGACATTTTTGAGCACTGTCACTTTAAATAGAAGGGGGGAGTTAGTTGACTAATCGTGTAAGGGAATGATAGAACGTTAGAGATAAAGTTCTTTCTCAGATTGCTGTGTATAAAAGTAGCCCTTGTGTTTCAGGAAGCTGAGCTTGCTTTGTGCAATACCACCCTGCTCCCTTTTCTGCACAGAACTGGGTATCAAAGCAAGTATCTCAACTGTGTGTGTGGATCGGCTGCTTGCACACCAGGTGACAGACCCTGCTTTTGGGACAACATCTGTACTCTCTCAACAGTTTTGACAGCAGTGAGAAAATACTCTGCCAAATCTCAAACCTCAGGCTCCACGATCAGTGTCATCTGCCATGGGATCACATGCCCTTTTTTCTTTCTGTGGCATGTAACCTGCCTCAAGAAGGTAACAAAAAACTTGCATTTGGTTTCTTAATTCAGATAAAAGTATTTGCTATCTCTTCAATGTTTGGAGTTAAAATATTTCTGCTCCACACTTTCAGATACAGATGTAATCTGTAAGATTAAAACAACATAAAAAGTTAACAGTCTTTGTTTTCTCCCGATTAGGATCATCAGCAAAGCTCTGATGAACTCAGTTTAGCAATACGATTTGCTAGTTGCTTTCAACAAGTCTTCCCTATTGTCTCAGGTCTGGACACTAGAACCTGCATCCTGCTGTAAGCATCATACAACTGAAGACACAGCAGTCTTCTACTCACACCTTCACCCTTGAGCAGGCAGAAAACACTGAGAGCAACAGTTCAATCTCCCATTCTGTGCCTCTATTAAACTGGGTCTTTCCCTTGGGTATCTGACATCATCTCTGCTGTTCTCTTCAAGCTCACTAGCTGACAATGCTTTTTTAATGCAGGTATTTGTGTTGGAGACTTGCAAGGATCAAATTTGATATTACACCGAAAATCAAATTCCAGAATTAGCTCTTTAAAAAAGAAGAACAACAAAACAACAACAAACCTACTGAACTAACAAGTCAAGAATTTGACTTTTGTAGGAAGATCTTAGGATTTTCTGTTATGTGTAGTTTTACACCTCCCTGTATAGAATACTACACCCTATCAGCACATTACTAAATTAATGCAACAGCACCTTAGCCCTGCTGCCTTTACCTAAGTAATACTTGAAGTTCCACTGATTGTTCAACGACTTACTAAAAAGTCAGTAACTGACCTTTTCTATTACAGCCTTCCATTAACTGCCATATACAAATATATACACACACACACACACAAAACAAGCTTAGTTTTCATTAATTAATCTTTCATAGGATTGCAGGAAACCACTATTGCTGTGCTGTATTACAAAGCTATTAACTGATAACCAATATCCCTCTTGAAATGATTCATCTTGTGTGGAATTCATTGTGTTTAGAGATGATCTCATGGCAACACCTCCTGGAAAGACAGTAATATTCCCTCCAATACAAGAAAAATAAAACCTAGAGCAGGACCCTACAAATAAAACGAAGTGAAGCCCTGTACATAAGACCAAGAAGGGTTTAAATAGCCAAGGTAGTTCCAAGTGGTTTCAAATGCCCTGATAAAAGTGCTTCCCCAAGACATGTGAAGTGCTGTACGTAAGTATTAAAATTTGGGAAAAGAAAAAAAGAAAAACAAAACCACTGAGAAAAAAATTTACCAGAAACAGCCATGGTATCACTGATCCAAGCAATTGAAAATATCCAGTCCTTATGCCCATCCTAAAAGAAAAAAAAACAGATTTTTTTCTGTGCCATTATACTCTAGAGTAGTCTCAAAGCAGACAAGTATTCTTCACTTAGGAAGCACTTCCTCATGGAGAGGGTGATTAGACATTGGAATGGACTTGCCAGGGAAGTGGTGGAGGCACCATCCCTGGATGTGTTCAAGGCAAGGCTGGATGTGGCACTTAGTGCCATAGTCTAGCTGATGGGGTGGTGTTAGGTCATAGGCTGGACTTGATGATCTTCAATGTCTTTTCCAGCCTTGGTGATTCTGTGGCTTTAATTTTTAGTACAAACTCAGAAGGACAAACCTACATTAAAAACATACAGATAAGATTCCAACATCAAGCTACATCAGTTTAATTACCTATCAGTAATTTAAACTATTTTTTATTTTGAAGTGTATAGAGAGCAATTATATGATGGAAAAACAGGTCTTTGAACACGGACAAATTTATCTCAATTTTAAGGACTTAGATTTTCCATTTTGAAAGCAGCATTATTTACTTCTGTTAAATAGCCACAGACTTTTATTTCCTCAAAGGCACATCCCTATTATTAAAAGTAACGAAAGCCTTATGTTTACAGTATGACCTACTGATCAATTTTTTTACTATTACTTCAATAATATTTTATTTAGCAGGTGAGAAACCTATGGGGGGAAAAAGACTAAGGGTCTAATTCTGATTGTAAAGCTGCACAGTCACAGCAGAGTACAAGTTAAAAGCAAGTCACTCTGACCTGACCTCTGCTGTTGTAATTAAAGCCTATGTGAAGTCCTGAATCCAGAAGGAGAAATGAGAGAGAAGTGCTTTCAGGATACCACAATACTAATTTCAGCCTTTTTTTCCTTTTAGAAACTAGCTATTTTAAAAAGGCTTCATGATGGTTCAGTAATATGAGCAGTACCAGAGTCTATCAAACTACCATAAGCCACTGGGTTAGAACTAATCCTCAAAGTCAAGTTCCGCCTCTGGAATAATAATACATACATAACCTGCACTGGAGAAGGGGAAAAACTGAACAAATTGTAGCATCTTTTCAAGTACTCAAACGAGCTTTTTCACTAAAACTAGTTTCAGAGGTCATCACCATAATTAGACTTTCAGGATTTTGTTACATTTTAGTACTTAAAAGTAATTTTAAGTAGACCTGAATGAGGGCGAATAAGAAAAAAATCTAACTTGGAACCTTCAGAATTTTCTCACATCTTTGTGTACTCACTCATATTTAAAATACGTTGTTAAAACAAGACAACTTAAATCAGGAATGTGCTCAAACTTTAAGAAATTCACTCTCCACTACAGGACTCACAAATCTTAACCTTGCTCTGACCTTAAGGACTTCTAAGTAGTAATTCCTGTAAGTGACAGAATAAACCTTCCCCAAGGACTCCCACTTACATCTCCCACACAGACAGGATCGAGTGTAGGCAGGCGATAAATGGCAAGACTGTTGGGGTTGTCTCCACCTGTGGCCAGAAGGGTCCTCGAGGGGTTGAGCTCAATGGCATGAATACCACATCCCTGCTGGTTCACTGTGCCAGGTTCACGATCCTTCAGAATAGGGATCTTGGTAATTTGACCAGTCTGGACATCTACTACAAATAACTAGGGGAAAAAAAAAAACAACAATGGGAGATGCAAGTCATCATTAAACAAGTAAGACAAATAAGATGGTCAAATGTCCTCCCTACTTTGAATTGACTTTTTTTTTTTCCAAGCTGGAACTCACAAATCCTACTAGTATGGCTGAAAAAGGCATAAATTCCTTCTTAAAACAAATAAACTAACTTTATTACAGGATTTAACTTTTATTTCACAGCAATGTAAAAGAGAGGAGAAATTTGTCACAGGAGTTTTCCCATTTAACAAACCCCTCAAATCTTAAACTCTTATCCCTGTTAAATATCATGACAAAACAATCTTCAAATTTCCTGCATCACAGCGAGAAAGATTCCACCTCACAACAGCAAGTAAGCCCCAGGGGCCTAGCACAAGTCTTCTGTCTCCCAGGAAAGATACTTCCCATGAAGTTTTGGCTTTGGCAAACTGACACTTTATAAAGTTCTATAATTTGAGATTAGTTTCTGGTGATACACAGAGAATAGTAGCTAAATACAGTACTGCCAGTACAAACATCTAAAAAAGATGTCTAGCTATATACCTCATTCTGCAAAAAGACTAGGAGTTGGAACTCTATGTCATTGTCTCCTTGGCAGAAAACTCAGTTACAAAGCCTAACAACTCCAAACATACATCATCATACCCAGAGCTATGTCAGGTTCAAACACATGCAACCATGGGGTTACAGTCTAAAGCAGAACAAAAGTTGACATCACCTGCCAAAGTGCACTTTCACTTGGGAGGCTCCTGTGCTAGCTCATTTCACAGATGTTGTTCAGAGGTCAGTTGTACTAACAGTCAAATAGGTATAATGGTAGGGACAATGCTCATGTTCCATCACCAGGGCTAAGCAAGGAAATGGAGGATCTGAAGCTGACGTGGCACTAAGGAAAGTGATGTAGAATCACAGCCCAGGATCATAATTAAATTACATCACCCCCCCATGTTTGTTTCTTCTATAACCAAAAAACTCTGGGAGTGAACTGGGATGGAGAAGACAACAAGAACAAAAAAAAGAGAAAACTCAATGCAGTTTAAAAATACAGACCTCTAGGAAACTGTTCTGAAATCCTTTGGCAGACATTTCAAGAATGAGGGAAGAGAAATCT
Source organism: Hemiprocne comata (assembly GCA_020745705.1). Classification (NCBI taxonomy): domain Eukaryota; kingdom Metazoa; phylum Chordata; class Aves; order Apodiformes; family Apodidae; genus Hemiprocne; species Hemiprocne comata. The sequence goes on along the minus strand of CM036616.1, from coordinate 27,452,151 downwards.
AGATGTTCTCAAAGAGTACAAACAAGGATACAAACGAGATACAAACAAGGTTCTTTTGGTGAACTCTCACACACTATAGATCTGTTCTTTAATAAGCGTACAAAAAACCCCAATAAAATCTAGCAGTGTATCTATTACTCTTGAGATACTGAACTAGCAGAATATTGTAAAATCAAAACCTAATAAAAGTGTGACCAGTCTTGCACAAACAGATGACTGTTGCTACAGGAACTGAATTTTCGTGTTTAGTTCATAATTTTGTATGCAGGTGTGAGGTCAGGCAAGAGCTGAAGTGCAGCTGAGTAGAAGGGAGGTACTTCTCACTTCTCCCAAGGCTTAGGATGCAGTTCACTGCCTGAGACAGCTGGCAAAAATACCACGCACACAGCAGCCCCTCTCCCCTAACCACGTCCCTGAAAATTAGCACCTGCACTGCAGGATCAGGACAAGCAGTTCCCTCTTCTCTTATCCTCCCTTGTCCTTCCCCTGTGAGTGCGTATCCTCTTTTCCTCCTCAGTATTTCCCTCCAGCAGAAACGCTCAATTCCCTCCCCATCCTCCTTCAACTACTGAAAAAACTTGCAAAATCAGGTTAGCTACCTCAGATTCAGGCTTGCAGGTGTCATCTGCAGGTCCTAAAGCTGGAATCAGAAGTGCTAATTAGGAAAACCCATCCATACTTCAAGATGTCAATAGACTCAGGAAAATTGTGCTTCAGCTCTAAGAGAGCATCTCAACAGGCGTGAGGACTGAAATTACACACCCTTCATGTTCTCCAACCTGACACCACTGTCATAGACCCGTGTTCCACACAAGCTTAAAAAAAGACTTGCTCTAATGCAAAATTCCTTTAGCTAAACTCTAAACTAAATGGGCTGACAAGGAAAAGAACTTGAGTCCTGGTTTGGGCCAGGATGAAGCTAATTTTCCTTTTACTGATTTTTTTTTTTTTCCTTCAGTAAGCTCTCTTTTAACCAGCAACAAGTGAAACATGCAATGCTGCAGCACCAGACCCTCACATCTCTGCCCTGGATCTTCAACCTCAACATTGTTTTCCTGTCAAATTAAGATATTCTCAGAAGATGCAACAGGACATATTTCCTGCAGTGCTTTCACCTGCTTCCACCCCACTCCTATCTACCATCAGCCCTTGAATCGCTTTGTCATTTCCTCACTTTTCTCCTCCGGTTGCACAGTATTACTGTAACCAGAGCAGCAACTGCTCTTAGGGCAAGAAACTTCATACAGTTAGGGGAATGGCTTTGTAGTTTCTGCTGTCAAGTTCTAAGCAGTAACTCCTCCCCTTGCTTGGGAAGGAGCCTGGCACACTGTGGCTAGTTTAAAAACAACCCCCACCTCCCTAAAAGAAAATAAGCAAGCACTGTCTGTGTATGCTAGCACTCTTGCATCATCTGGGGCAGGACAGGAAGTTGGGAGCTCACACTGATTGCCAAGAAATCCTCCCTGTAAATCAAATAAACAGAAGCCAAGAGAAGCCTTACATTTGTTAGACACTTGAAAAGCCAGAAAGGGAGAAATGTTAAGAAACAAGAAAGGCACCCAGCTAAGAATGCAGAAAATCTTAATACCATTTAAGAGTTTTAAAGACACTATAGTAAATAAAGTACAAAATATGACTGCTTTTAAATAAGTGCAGCCAAAATGACAGCATACAATCACGTAAATCCAAAGAAGAAAGAAATTGGTCTACTTCTTCCAAGCAAACTGGTACCCTCACTAAAAACTCTTTGTGCATGCAGTAAACCCCCACCAACATCCTGACAGTGAACTACGTATCAGTCCCTCGATTTTACGCTTTGCACATAATTCATTCAGTTCTTCCTCCTTATGTAAATCTTACACATGCCAGCCATTAGCATGCCAAATAACTCAACATCCAGGATTGAACCAAGCCAGGATTGCTTTGGCCATCTGCCTGGAGTCCAGGGACCACACTTCATCTGTGAAAATCAGAACAGACCCAGCAGACTCATGCCTGCAGGACAACCCTGTTCTAACAAGGAAACAGGCTGGATGATGTGACAGAGAGAAATCCACCTTCACTCTTTTTTTTGGTAAGCATTTCAGATGTACAGCTTTCAGCAGTGCTATCACTCAAGGATCAAGGCAGATGGGCATGGCTAGGTACTACAGTTGTCATAGCCACGAATCTCCATGATCTGGTCCATGAGATTACTAGCTGTAAGCTTATTTTTCCTTTGCTTTGCAGGAGTGGCAAGTAGTCATTTTGGCAAATGGCTCCCACGTGATTAATATGTGGCTGGCCCCTTTTCAAACTGCTTACAATCAATTTAATCCAAAAACTGCCCCACTTTACTGGCTAAGGAACTTCATTAATCAACTTGCCAGAAGTAAAGACTGTGGCAGGGAATCATGAATCTGAAGACCAGAGTCTAAACTGCAAAATCCATTCTCCTCTTATATACAATATTGACAGCAGAATGGTTTTCTTCCATCAATTCCACTTCCATTTTTTCACCTGCCTTTCAGAGACAATAGTTTAGGGGAAAAAACCAAACCAAACCAAAAACAAAGCCACCAATTCATTAAATATATGTGCCCTTCCTATGCATCTTTAACTTAAAGCATTTTTATATAGCAAGATAAAAAAATAGGCCTACAAAATGCCATTTCAATGCAGCATACAGACTCTCATGTCTTCAGCTGCTGCCCCTGCACACAGAACAGCAGATGAACAGGCAGCCCTGTTTCTGAGTTGACAGAACAAAAATAAAGGGTGCCACCCTGAGCTACAGCATGTTTTTGTTACAGAAGGACATAGATTTACAAGACACAAAGAACATGCATTAAAGAGACTGCTTATTCTTCATGCAAAAAAGAAGTGCTTATGACATGCTCTGTGCCCCAGCTCTTCACATACTGCTCTCAGAAATCACACATTCTTGTCATTCATACCAACATTTGAAAGAAACCTAAACACATTGACTTCCTGAAAATAAAAAGCCAGTCTTTGAGAATCCACATGCTTCTCCCTCACCTGGCAAGTCTCACCATCCTTATGACAGCAACTAGTCCTCAGGTAGCTGAGAGGTCAACTGGATCATATCTCTGTCTTTGGTGAAAACTAACCCTACAAGACAACCAATCTGAACAAAAAGCAGCAAGCAGACCCAGCTGATTCCCCAGCCACACGCACATCAGTACCAGCAAGAGCAAGCAGGTGGGAAATCCTGTTCTGCAATGGGAGAACTCCAGACCAGCTGAAACTGGTCACAAAAATTTCACCCTCAACGAAGCTGGAAAATTACATTGCTGTTCTCCTGCAAATATGTTTTTTGCTAACAAAACATTAGGAGCAAGACAATGCTTACAATATCATGACACCAATACTATTGCTGGTCACACTGAGCAGTACTGTTTGTTTTTACCCATTTCTCAGTCTTGCCTTTCATGCAGATTATAAGCATTTCTCTTCTGTGTTCATAAAACATCTGCAGTAAGGTTCTTCTGTTCTATGGCAACACAGATTTACTAATATACACCAAGTCCCAAAGGAACTTGGATTCCTGAAAGACTAAGATATCAAGCTGGCATATGCCTCTTTTCCAGTGGAGATCAGAATATAGAATCACAGAATGGTTTGGGTTGGGAGAGGACCTTTAAAGGTCATCTACTGCAACCCCCTGCGGTAAGCAGGGACATCTGCAATTAGATTAGGTTGCTCAGAGCCCTGTCCAGCCTGACCTTGAATGTTGCCAGGGATGGGGCATCTACAATCCTTCTGGGCAACCTGTTCCAGTGTATCACCACCCTCATGGTAAGAAGTATCTTCCTCATATCTAATCTGTATCTACCCTCTTTTGAGTTTAAAACCATTACTATTTGCCCATTGCAACAGGCCCTATTACAGAGTTTGTGCCTCTCTCTCATAACCCTCTTTAAGTATTGAAAGGCCCCTCTAAGGTCTTCCCGGAACCTTCTCCAGGCTGAACCGCCCCAACTCTCTCACCCTGTCCTCACAGGAGAGGTGCTCCAGCCCTCGGATCATTTCTGTGGCCCTCCTCTGGACCAGCTCCAACAGATCCATGTCTTTCCTGTGCTGAGGACTCCAGAGCTGGATGCAATACTGTAGGTGGGGTCTCAATCCCCTCCCTTGATCTGCTGGCCATAATTCTTTTGATACAGCCCAGGATAAAATTGGCTTTCTGGGCTGCAAGTGCACATTGCTGGCTCATATCCAGGTTGTCATCCACCAGTATCCACAAGCCGTTCTCTGCAGGACTGCTCTCAATCCTTTCATCCTTCAGCTTGTATTGATACCAGGAGTTGTCCCAGCCAGGGGCAGGACCCTGCACTTGGCCTCGTTGAACCTCATGAGGTTCACCTGGGCCCACTTCTTCAGCTTGCCCAGGTCCTTCTGGATAGCATCATGTTCCTCAGGCATGCCAACTGCACCACTCAGCTTGGTGTTACCTGCTACTTGCTGAGGCTGTGCTTGATCCCACTATGTCATTATCGAAGATATTACTCAGTACTGGTCCCAGTATGGACCCCAGAGGGACACCACTTGTCACCCACCTCCATCTGGAAATTGAGCTGTTGACCACTACCTTCTGGATGCCAGCACCCAACCAATTCCTCATCCACCAAACTGTTCAGCCATCAAATTCTTATCTCTGATTTAGAGAGAAGGATGTTGTGGGACACAGCATCAAAGACCTTACAAAAGTCCAGAGAGATGACATCCACTGGTTTTCCCTTATCCACTGATGTAGTCACTCCATCATAGAAAGCCACTATGTTGGTCAGGCAGGATCTGCCCTTGGTGAAGCCATGCTGGCTGTCTCAAATCACCTCTTTGTCCTCCATCTGCCTTAGCATAACTTTGGGCAGAACGTTCCATGATCCTCCCAGACACAGAGGTGAGGCTGACAGGTTAGTAGTTTCCAGGGTCCTGCTTTCTACACTTTTTAAAAATGCATGCAATGTTTCCCTTTTTCCAGTCACCAGGGACTTCACCTGACTGCCATGACTTTCCAAGTGTCATGGGGAGTGGCTTGGCAACTGCATCAGGCATGCACTTAACTCAGCACAAAACCTACTCATGGATTGTGTAGTACAGGCGACACAAGTGGGTAATGGCCTTCCACATCCTCCTTAAAAGGGTCTGAAGTGAACAATCCAGAATATAAAAAACACATCTGAGAAGTAAGCAGCAATAAAAGTAGCCAGCAAGTTCACTGACTCAGAATTTACATTTCCAGAGACAAGACCATCTAATCAGGCCCTCCAGCATGCTATGAAACACCAAAGCACTACTAGCTACAGGCATACTTTGATGTCATTGAATTTGTTCACTGCCAAAATCACTTTTGTCAGTTTTTGTTTATGTCTTGCCCTCTGTGTTTTATTTCAGGAGGCTGGCAGACAGTTATCACATCTCAACAGATGGCAAAGGATGGAGAAGTGACAGACTTTGTCTGCTAAAGGGCACCTCTACCACCCTCACCATACCTGGCACAGAAACCACAAGACTCTAAAGATAGACATGGTTATCCCATGCCATTGACACAGAACCAAATACTCCTGAGACGAGAAACAATACCTAGCTGTTAATTCAGGTGAATGGAAGCATCAATTAGTGGCACCAGATGTTTCTTTACACTGAGTTTTGGTCACTGTTTAGTGACCGTTTGAGTACAGTTACAAACTGCAGGAGCATGACTTCTCATTCCCCCCCTGGAATCAGAAACAAGCAGACTTCTGGGTTTTTCATTACAGGTGCAAAGCCAGAAGATACGTTAACTTGCAAAGCAAGTGGAAATAATTTTCCCCATAGAGAGTCCACAATGAAGGACGGAAGAGCAGCTGTGCATGGGATCCCCACCACTACAAGCCCCAGACTACAAGACTAGGTTATATTGTACAAGATGCACAGAACAGACAGGGGTCTCTTGAACAAATTTAAAGTCTCTAAGCAGAAACAACAGCTGGTGGTTTACAGCAGGGCATCCAAGGCAGCACAGGGATCTACCAGAGACAGAAAAGGTATCCGTTAGCATGCAGAAAGCAACCCATTCATGCCTTGGAAAACCCACCTGAGAAACCAGAAGAGAGTGTTCAGTAAGGAAGTTTTTAAACACAGATATACCTATCAGTGCTCCCTGGGGTAAAAAAATAAATCTATTTGAAGCAGTTCTATTCTCAAGTAAGTAGAAACTAATAAGCTTCTCATACTCAAGAAATTATGTACAGCTCTTGTCTTTTTTCATCCCGAACTTCACAATTAGCAAAAAAAAAAAATAATTCTTTCCTGAACATATACACAGAAGCTAGGGAACAAAAGAAGCTGGAAAATCATTATTGAAGCTTCTTTTTTAGAGGCTGCCTTATTCTTAATTGTTTCCTGAAAATAGTAAAAAAAATAAAGAAAAAGAGAAAAGAAAACTTAAGCTATCTCATGTTCAGTGTTTTTGTTTGCCATAAACTTGTCTTTCAAAGTTTCTCTAGGAAGCTTGAACGGAAGACATTGATTACAGCCAGTATCTACTGAGACTTCATGGTATCTGCCTTTGGTGATTTAGATGCCATGGTGACACACTCTAAACATCTGCACCTCTCAGAGGTTTGCCTGCTCATTTATTTGAATCTGAAAAACACTAAGAAGTCCCTTTCATACAAGATCAAGGAGATTCCTGAGAACATGAATCCTGCCTCAGAAAAGCCCACCCAAGTGACTGTGTTTGAATTCCTAGACACTTTAATGCTTGTACAGGTTCCATAATCCTAACTCTATCAGAAAAAGCATGCACCTTTGAGAAACTCAAATACTGGAGTCACAGCTGTAAGCACCAGGATGCTCTGGAGAACCATAACATTCTTTTATACACACAACAAAGAGGGGTATTTTTAAGAAAAAAAGTTACTAAAAAAAATTAAACCAGTTATAATGCTAATTAAAAATAAGCAATTGACAGAGTGTTCCACATTCTCTTCAGTGTTCATGGTGATTATTACAGCCAAGTGACTAAAAGTAAACCTACTCTTCTATGAATGGAGTGTATTTTTGTTTTGTTATTAAAAATAGTGATTCCTTCTGGCAGGGCATAGCCAAGGGCAATTTCTAAATTAAATGCTAAAAGCCCTCAGTGCCACATTCAAGCTTTGATTAAGGTAACTGCTATGGTTTATATTTTTCTGTTGCATTAACTTTAATTACATGCAACTCCAATGCAGCAAACCCCATTAAAGTCAACAAAGCTGTTTTACGTTTACTCCCAACTTAAATGCCACAACTTCATTGTGTGAGAATCAGCAAAGGAATTCTTCTTTATTAGGTGGCTTACTCAGGAGATGAGAGAGAAAATCTTACAATTAGAGTGCAGAGTTTAAAAGCAACCAAGCTAAAGCTCTTACGGTATTCATAATTCATATACAATCTTTCACAATGCTGAAGTGACTTCTTTTGTAATCACTGTACTTTGCTTAATAAAAAATGAGGTCCACCTGTAACGCTAAGCCTAGCTGTGGAAGCATACACTTCACTGCAGTGTATGCAGTGGGAACAACAATATGGTTGACTCCCTCTTCAGTTCTGCAACTGTTTGGTCTCAAACCACTTTCCGCCAGGTTGTGTTAACAACACACTTGCCTGTTTATCTTCCCTGCAGCAGGGCAGGAGCTGCACAAGTTACAGAACACAGCAAAACTGCTGCAGTTCTATAAAACATGCAGCAATCTTACTGGGATAAGCAAGGTTCCTCGTGTTTTGGCAGGAGTTTGTCCCCTGTAAGCTGTACCATAAACAGTGCTCGCTGCTGACCTGCCAGGGCAACGAACACATGTGGAAGAAGCAGCACAGTGCTTCTATTTCAGGCTTATTCCTCTTAAAAGATTGGTTTTTTTGTACAGCTAGGCCTGGCTTCTTCGGAGCTACTGCCTGAAAGCCTCCTGCTGTGTGACCATGATTAATGATAGAACAACTGAAATTAAAAGAGAAATCTACCAGTGTCCCTCGCAAGTGAGACGGCTCCTGTGCAAAAAAAACTCAAGGCAAAGAAAGAATCACACCAGCTGATACACTCTGAGGTTTAAGAGCTACTTGACCTACACATTCCTTACAACACTCAACTCACTTCTCTGGCACTAAGCAACCTGCAAAGAACAAATTTGGGATTTTGCACAAGTTGAATCAGAACTTCAGAGGTGAAATTGCAAACTCAGCCAATTAAATTGTCCTACTAACTCTGACTGAGAGAATACTACCTAAGAAGTGTGATTGCCTCCGTCACATAGGACACAACTTTTTCACGTTCCCCTATAATGTTTCAAATCCAAAGCATCATTTTGAGAGCCTGAAGAAATGTCAATTTTTGCTGAAGCACATAAAGGTACACAATTAAGAGAAATTATTTGAACACTGAAAACAAAGAGTGAAAAAAAAAATAAAAATCACTAAGTGAACAAGTGAATGATAATTCTGAACATCTGAAATTAATATTTTAAGGCTGGAACACTTCTAGCTACTCTGGTGAATATCTGAAGTTTAACCACAGGTTTTAGTTTTGTAGTAGCTTTTCAGAATCATCAGCATGGAACCATCCATAAAACAAACCATACCACACAGAGCCTAAGGAAAGAAGAGCCTTACTAGCAGTTATGCCAGGCATGACAGCTACCTTGGAGCAAAGCTGGCATTGGTCACTAACTACCCATCTGCGGGACAAGGAGAAAGATCCAACCTCATGGTCGCTCTCCACGTCACAAATGGATGCCAGTTGCTCTGTGCAGATTAAACAGATGCTGCACCCAGGCACAGGCTTGGGTTTGCAGTCATCTGCTCAGCACCATATTTTCAGATGAGAACAGGTCATCACTAAGCACCACCTTCCTTCAAAACTAGTTGTGTGTGATTTTTACTCCATTTCTAATGACCTCCCTATATTTTCCTTGGCAGTCGACATAGCTTGATTACAGTAAGCACCATTTGGAGGTGGAATAATTAACACAGTGAAGAGAAACAGAGAGGTGGCACTTACTGTGTTGCATTTTGTCCCACACACCACTTGTCGGTGGTTCAGCCACTGGGAGGCAAACACTTTATTAAGGGTTCCGAGGTGGAATTCTTTCTCCTTCAGGAGGCTGGGAAGCTGTTGGGCTGCACATCCGTGCAACAAGCGGCGATAGCTAGACTCATTCTGCAACCTAACCTCTCTGCCTTTCAGGTAGTACACGAGAGACCTCTTAACGGGGGGGAGTCTTTTCCTTTTGGGAACTGGGTGATCCCACTCATACTGTGGAAAATAAACATGGAAATTACACAGAGCAAACAGAACAAACTTAAGACACCACCCTGCTAAATTCAAAGACATTCCCAGAAAGTTACCGAAGTCTACCAAGCTACCCACGGGATGCTGTACAGGAAGATTAGCTCAGAAATGCTGACACAGCCTTCAACAACATAAAATTAAACGTAAATATTTACGAAAGAAGTAACACTGCAATGATATTACAACCAGTCCACACCAGTTCTGCACCGAGATGCCAAACGCTTATACAGACAAGAGGAGATCGAGAAGCACTTTAGAGAGGCGGGGGCAGCCCCGAGAGCCTGGGCCGTGCGCTCGGCATGTTTGGGGTGACACCGTGGGGGCCACCCGGTACCGACCACGCCGTCCATCGACCTCCTTATCCCCCGGCCTGGGTGTCCCCGCAGCACGGCTCAACCCGGGGGCGGCGGGGACCCGGCGGTTTCGGGCCGAATGCCTGAACCCAACGAGGGCAGCGCGGGGCGGCAGGGACGCAGAACAGCTTCTGGGGCAAGGAGCGGGGCAGGGGGAGGGGGAATTGCCGGCTGTACCGCACCTGACACCCCCCACCACGGTGTCCCCACACCCCTGGACATCTTCCCCAAGCATCGGGACCCCCCACCCGGCCGCTCTCCCTGCCCGCACCGGGACACAGTAACCCCCGGTCAGGGTCACCCTTGCACCCCGGACACCGACATGTTTCCACCCCGCCGGGGACAAGGGCTTCGCCTCCCCGCCCCTCCATACAAGCGTTTTCGTCCCCCTTCCCCGGCCTACCTGCTCCCCCTGGAGCCCCGCAGCAGCGGCCGCCGCCGCTTTCCGCTTCCTGCTAACTGTTTTCCGGGCCATAGTAGAAGAAGGAGAAGGAAGCGGAGGAGGAGGAGAGGCCCAGAGCCCGTCCCGGGCCCCACATGGAGCAGGAGGGACAGGCGGCCGCCGGGGGACGGGGCATATAAGCGCGGGGAGCCGGGCCCGGTCGCTCTCTCGGCCGCAGGCCCCGCCGACCGCTTCACGACATTTTTTTTTTTTACGACAACCGCGTCTCACCTTTGCGGCAGCTGCCCCGCCCCGCCCCAGAGGCTCGTTTCCTAGCAACCGGAGAGGAGCTGGCCCGCCCCCTCGGCGGTTGCTAAGGCAGCGGGGCCCCCGTGAGGTCCGGGCGGCGCCCCCTGGTGGCCGCGGGGAGGGGGCTGAGGGGGGGTGGCCTGACCGGGCCGCGCCGGTTCCTAGTGCTTTACAGCTGCTGCGGGTGGGCGAGTGCTCGTCTTGGTGGCCACGGGCCTCGTCTGCGCCTTTGCCTGTGTTTATGTGTGGTGATAGGCTGTTTTCCTGGGGAAGAAGGCATTTCTCCACAACAATTTTGCGTTTTCTTTGGACAGTAGGGGTTGGAAGGGACCTTGAAGATCATCTAGTTCCGACTCCCCTGCACAGGCAGGGACACCTCCCACTAGACCAGGTTGCTCCATGCCCCATCGAACCTGGGCTTGAACGCTGCCAAGGATGGGTCATCCACAGCTTCTCTGGGAAATCTGTGCCAGTGTCTCATCACCCTCACTCGAAAGAATTTCTTACTAATGCCTAACCTAAATCTACGCTCTCTGGGCTTAAAAGCATTCCCTCATCCCATTGCTACATGCTCTTTTAAGAAGTCCCTCTCCAGCTTTTCTGTAGCCCCGTCAGGTACTGGAAGGTACTATAAGGTCTCCACAGAGCCTTCTCTTCTCCAGGCTGAATGACCTCAACTCTCTCAGCCTGTCTCCATCACAGAGGTGCTCCAGCCCTTGGATCACCTTCATGGCCCTCTGGACTGTGTTGGGGGCTCCAGAACTGGACACAGCACTGCTGGGGGGTCTCACAAGAGCAGAGTAGAGGGGGGAGTATCCCTCCCTCGACCTGCTGGCCACGCATCTTTTGATGCAGCCCAGAGACATGGTGGCTTTCTGGGCAGAAGGTGGATGTTGCCAGCTCATGGTGAGCTACTCATCAACCAACACCCCCAAGTCCTTTTCGTCAGGGCTGCTCTCAGTCCATTCTCCATCCAGCCTGTATTTGTGCTTGGGATTGCAAGACCTTGTTGAACTTCATGGGGCTTGCACAGGCCATCATCTAACACACCTCAAAGGCAAGGGTGCTGAGAAAAGCCAAACTGAAAAAAAGAAATAAACTGAAAAGAACCTTACAGGCACTCCAGCTTGCTCTGAGGATAAAAAGCCCAAGGGATCATTCTATGCTGGCTGTTTTCAGTAATAATTTACCACAATCAACCCCCTTCTCCACATCCACCCTAGCACGCACAGAGCTGCCACCTGCATTTTGGACAAACCCCCTGCATTTTGGGGCAAGGTCCACTCAAAAGGCTGATAAACTGCTGCCACAGCTGCTCTTGGGGGTAAGCACCATGCTCGGGGTGGGGATGCCCCCTTGGCGACGCTGTGCCCTGGTGACGTCAGTTATTAATTGAAATGAGTAAAATTTGGGGGGGAAAAAAATCACATTCGGGGAAAAAAGTACATAAAAGAGAACATAAGGGACACACAGAATAAAAACAGGGCCTAGATAAGAGTGAAACAGTAAGAATTAGACAAAACCAGATTCCAGTTAAAGAAAAACATGCCCCAAGCAGCCAAGAGCCCATCCTTGAGACAGGCCTGCAGGACAGATGAAAGGGATGGAAAGGAGCACTGCCCACAGCTTGTCCTGGCTACAGCCTCCAGCACTCGGGGCCAAAACACTGAGTAACGGGAGTCACCAATGAATTAATATATACATTGTATATATGAACATAACATTAATATATTAATGAGCATACTAAACAACATCCCTACTAACAACAAGCCCCCCACTCTTTGAGCAGGTGTAGAGACATTTTTGAGCACTGTCACTTTAAATAGAAGGGGGGAATTAGTTGACTAATCGTGTATGGGAATGATAGAACGTTAAAAGTTCTTTCTCAGACTGCTGTGTATAAAAGTAGCCCTTGTGTTTCAGGAAGCTGAGCTTGCTTTGTGCAATATCACCCTGCTCCCTTTTCTGCACAGAACTGGGTATCAAAGCAAGTATCTCAACTGTGTGTGTGGATCGGCTGCTTGCACACCAGGTGACGGACCCCACTGGGTCCATCTCACGGCCTTCACCCAGCCCCTGGTGAGGCCTGTCACTGTGCCTGGCAGGTAGAGCGGCAGTAGGTGCTGGGAGAGCCCTCGGGCAGTGCCGGACCCGGGCACCGGCCCGTGGCTCGGACCTGGACACTGACACGAGGACGTGCCGGGGCGCTGCCCCTCGCGCAAGGGGGCGGGGATTCCCCGCCTGCGCCCCGCCCCTCTCCCGCCTGGATGACGTCACCGAGACACGCTCCCGATTGGCTGGGTGGAGGCAGGTGACCTGGCGGTGTGACGCCAGCTCGTGGCCGGGGCGGTGAGGCGGAGGGCAGGTAGACAAGATGGCGTCGCCCGGTGGTGGGGCTGGAGGTAGCGAGGCGGCGCGGTTTTCCTAGGGGCGGGCGGTGGGCAGTGACCGCAGGCACAGCCGGAGTCGCCAGCCGGAGGCCGCCGGGCACCGCGCAGGTAATGAGTGGGCCTGGAGGGGTCGGGAACGGGGATGCTGGTCCCACTCCTGCCGGGGCCTGGGCAGGGGGCCGCTCCCCGGGGCCTCAGCTCCGCCGCCAGGCCCAAACTTTGCCGCCGCTTCTCCTCGTGTGCGGCGAGGCACCCTCCGCGCTCCCGTCGTGATTCAGCAGATGTGAGGTGTCGGTGGGGCGGCTGCGGGGCTGCTGTCCTCCCGGGAAGGGAGGGTCGCGGACTGGGGAGCCGCTCCCCTGGCCGTGGAGAGGAGCGAGCCTGCGGGCGCTGCCTCAGCGTGTGGCCTTGCTGCGCAGCTCCTTTTGCAGGGAGTGTTTAATAGAGATGAGAATGTGCCCGATGAGCTCAGAGGTGTGTTCACGGTCTGTCCCGGGCTGGACATGGGGAGCAGAGAGGGTTCAGGCAAGTAGGGTGACGCTCCTTTCCTTGCAGTACTCGGCTTTCCGGCTGTTTCAGGGACTGCCTGAGTCACGGCAATACTTTTCTGCTTAATAACCCTTGATAAATTTGCCTTCTAAGAGGTGGTTGCTGTTGCAACCTGAGTATATGGTTAGTGTTCATGATACATGGAAGTAAATTCCTCCCCACGGTAACTAAGTCTTCTGTGAAGAACTGAAACATCTGCTTTTGTTTGGGGTTCGCGTGTGTGATTTTTGTCAAGCCAAACTTGAGGTAATTTGTTAATTTCTGACTCTTGCACTGTGAAAACCATAGTAGTCATCTCCCCTGTGCCACTTGTGAGTTCAGATTTCTGCTTTATTCAGTCTTTGGTTGTGTCTTCTTACAGGCTGAAGAGCCAAAATCTTGTTAACTTCCTGGTTCATAGTCCTATACATCTCTGCTTATGCTTACTACCTATTTCTGGATCTTTTCCAGTTAGTTGTTGTGCTTTTGAATGGGGGAGAGGATCATGTCTTTACATTTGGGACACAGATGTGCCATGGATGTGCACTCTGGTGCAAGAATGCTTCAGTTTTGTCATTTCTGGCTTCCTGATGCTGCCCCGTGTTCTGGTTAGCTCCTTACTAGAACTAAAACATTTAACACCTTTATGAAGCTATTTAGTATAATTCAATAACTGTCTTCCTGAGTTTCAGTAGCTCAAAATCTGTCATTTCTAGAGGGAAAGTTAGGATTGTTTTATTTTTTTAATTAGTAAAAAAAAATTACAATAGATGGAAATGAGTAATCACCTCATCAAGTTTTTTATTCCCCACAACGTGTAAAACTTCCAAGCAAGCAAGCAAAAAAAAAAGTGGTCTTGCAGAAATCTTATGACGTTGGTGCTGTCTCATTAGTGTAGAAAGATAAGCAAGTGGCCTCTGGCACTGGAGTGTTCAACTGTCATAGTTGCCATTCTGGCCTCAGTAAAAGTCTTCGTGTTGAGGTGAAGCACTTCGAGGTCGATATTCTTAAACGGCAAGTGTGTATTGCCAAATTAAAGAGCAGCTGAGTTGTGACTGGTGGTGTAACTTTGGTGGCTGTGCTTACTGAAAGATGGCTTAGTTCATCTCGCGGCTTGGTGCTGGGTTTAAAGGCTTTGGCGTGGGGTTGGTGCGGGGAGTCTTACTCCAGCTGTGATCTAGAGTGACAAGGAAAAAGAGGCGGTACTGCCATTGGCCAGACCTCTTCCTTGCCGTTATTCTCTTACCATCCTCAGAGAATGAGGCTGTTTGACCCTGTGTAGGTACTCCTTCAACTGCTGGCTTCCTAGGGCTGAACCTGCACACCTGACATCTCTGCTCTGCAACAGCATTTCTAGGGAAGAGGGGAAAAAACTGTTTTGGCCTCCCCCTCTCCTCTTCTCCACACAGAACAGAGCTATGTGTGTAGCACTGTACAAGCTGCGGGGAAGGGGCTGGGGTGGCATATGTGGTAGCAGCACAGCAGAGCTGGACTGTGCGGGATAATGTTAGGTTGCAGTACTGCTGCTAAACGACATCAGTTTTCTTTGTACACAGAGCTGTGACTCCAAAGTGGCAGCGATGCCTTAGATCACTGCTGCCACTGGGTGACTTAAGCCTTTTAGGCAAAACCTTAATTCCAAGGATAGAGGGAGAGAAAACATGTAGTCTTTAAACTTCGCTTTTGCAAGCTTGTGGTTTGAATCTCAAAAACAAAACTGAAAGCCACTGCACTTTTGTTGTCTCACAGACTCGACCTAGCCTGCAAGTTTGGTAGTTATTTATTTTTTTCCCCCTGTGAGTGCATTGTGGAACTAAGGAGACAGGGAAGAAGTTGCATCTACTAAGATCAGACACTATGCCTAAGTCAGGTGTAAGCTGAAACAAAGATACCCTGAAACTTCAAAGGGAAAACCAAGGTAGTCTGTTATAAGTGAATAAAGAAATGTTGTTTTCTCTCTAATGAATGCAGCTCTGTTTTTCAGAATATTGTAAGAGTATACTGATCAGTATACAAAATACATTGATCAGCTGGGAGACTTGCTGTATAGTTTACACTGATGAATGGAAAAATCTTAATGATGAAAAATCATCAAAAACATGCAGAAGAGCTCCATTGTTGACATGGTGTTTTGCTGTGCCCGGTACTTGTTATCCTAGAGACAAAAATGTCTGACTGGCAGAATTGGAGCCAGGCTTTGGGACCAGTCCAGAAGACCACCTCATCTAACTCTGTTACTTTGGCAGCCAGAGCTGTTTTGGCTGTTGCTGGTGGCAAAAGTGCTATAACACCACAGAAGGCATCACTGTTTCTCCTTGTTTTTATTTAAGCTTGTGGTTTCCTGTTGCTTCCACAGACTTTAGGGGTTGATGATTTGCGTCATTCAATATTGTTGTCAATGTCCAGTCTCTATATCATAAATTTTTGACATCAGCCTCTTCCTGTGTTTTACAGTTCTGCTATGTTGAATGCTTTGGTAAATTGATCTGTGAGAAATTTAATTTTACTTATTACACAGAACTTCCATCCAGCCTTCTCTGGCAGTTTGTGTCAGTCTCTTCAGTCATAAATTCCAGAGCTTCAGCTGTCATTTTGCAATGATGTCTACCTAAAGGCATTACTGTCTATTTAAAATTGATCAGTGTAATTCAGATCAATGTCAATGTAGAGGAGGGCTGTAATTTAAAAGCTCTGGAAGATGTTTTGGAAACTGTTGTTTGAAGAAAAGGCAAAGAAGGGTTGTTTACAAATTACAAATAGCTTTCTTGTTTGAAAAAGTGGGTCTTCCAGGGTGTATCAAAGGTTGGTTTTGTGCCGGTTTGCTCTGATAACTAGGAAGACAATGCTATTGATCTTACAGCCTGTACTGCTCTGCAGTTGATCATTGGGATTGTAGGTGATTGATACAAGCCTGAGCTCACAGTTTTTCTGTGTTAACTGCTTAGGTAGGTAATCCCCCTGTTATGCAAGTGCATTGCTTCATGCTTTGACCCTCTGACTTGGTTTGAGTAAGCTCATGTTCTATGTCCCTGCTGACCTTTTGCAGTCAGTGTAGTCTTGGATTGAGCTCTCCTCAGAGAAACTGACCATTGGGGTTTTTCCTTCTCTGAAATGGTCAGATTTACTCCAAATCCTTGCTTGCATGGGGAAGGCATTTTCTTAGATGTGAAGACGTACTCTTGTTGCTGTGATTGGGAAATTGGGAAAGAAGAGTTTATATGTTCAGACTTGGTGGTTGTTTTGGTGTTTTTGTTTTTTGGTTTGTTTGGGTTTTTTGTTGTTTTTGTTTTGGTTTTTTTTCTTTTAACAGCTACAAGGTCGTTTCAGAATCCTTTAAGCTTGCAATGTGCTTGAAACACAGAAGTATATCAAAGAGGGAACAGAATATCATTGCTCTGGCTTAGTTTTAGATCTTTTCTAGAAAGGAAAGTAGATTGGTTCAAAGCACCATGTTGCATTAGTAGCATTACAGTTTCTAACTAACTGACGGAGTTCAAATGGAAACTCTGAGCTTGTATTTTCTCTGCTGCATTTTGTGTCATAAACTTGTACACCAGAGTAACATTTTAAGTGGGGAAATCAGAAGAACATGAGTCCTATCCAAGAAACAGTCAGTTCTTCAGCTGGAAGATGATCTGAATATGAATATACTAAAGCTACTAAGCTTTTGGTAGTCAGTATCGTGGAAACTAGTAATAGAGTTAAGAGTTATGAGCTCCTAGTTTTCTGGTCTGTGTTGCTGGAGATCACCATTCAAGATAACTATCTACTAGATTAAGTGAAAGATTTTATATAAGTCCTTTCCTAATGTGTATGTTTGTGCTTGCATCATTTGACATCTCTAGACTAGCAGCAAATGAACCTGTGACTGAAATGACTGGTGACATTTGTTCTCTGAGTTTGGGAGGCTGGATTTCTACTAGTATGGGTGTTACTAGTTGTGCCACCTGAAGTGCTGGCACTGTGCTTAATCTAGGTACAGAGATGTGCTTATTTATTCAACTTGATTTGCCTTATTAATTCTGAACTCTAAAGTAAAACTAGATTCTTAGTTTGTAAAGACTTTGCAAAGTAATTAAAGTGTATATGTTTCCTTTTCTGATACAGCAAAGCCACACAGGGTTCCACCCTAATGACTAATAACATCATGTGGTATCTTTGCACAGTAATGTATAATAATTTCAAATAGAAATGCAGGAAGCACATGCAGTAGTGAAGGGAGTTTATAGGAATAAAATCAGTATAAATAATCTGAAATAAAATTACATGTGGTAAAAAATGATAGAAAAGCTTTCTGCTGCATACCCTCTGAGGAAAAGAATGTGTTCTTAATATTTTAAGGAAGTACTAGGTCACCACAAGCAGTTTGTTGCAGGTCTGTTGGACTTCTTGGTAGAAAAAAGCTGAAATATTATTTGTTTTAATTTTGCTTACTGTGTTTGTAATGGTATTAAAAGAAATGGGGTTATTGTGCTTTTCAGAAAGTACTATTAAGTTCTGTATGGGGAAGAGGGGGGAATGAGTAAGTGAATGGATCCCCTAAATCAGGTATTAGTTGGAGTTTTGGAAGCAAAAATGGATAAAAAAATTATGGTATGATGAAATAACTCTGCATTCAAGAGGGGTGATGAGCCATAAAGATTCTGGGGGACAAATTTCTGTGTTACATGCCTCAGAGATTGGTGAGCTCTTTATAAACCCAGTATAAACCTATTAATCAAGCTGTAATTTTGTCAGTGGCTGTTGCCAGTACTGAGCCCTGCCAGCTAATTACTTTTGCAGCTAAGCGTATAACTATGTGAGATGCTGTCTTCTAGGTACTATTCTGAGAATAATGTAAAGCAAGTATTTGGCTAATGAGGTTCTTTGTCAAGTTTTAGTCAGCCAACTACTTGCATTGCCATTTTAATCTGAAGAACAGTCAAAACTTTGTGAGGTGGAGGGAAGATGTGTTTCAGGACTTGGACAGCTGAGAGGGAGTCCTGTGTTTGCATGATTCCTGAACTGTCTGTGGAAGAAAAATTGCTGGATTCTGATTAGTGTCCTAGCAAGGGACAGTTCTCAAGATATCTGCAGTTACAGGCTTCTTTCTTGTTTGTAGAAGGGAGTTTAATACATGATATTTCTTAACTTACCTGGAAGTCTTTTGATCAGTGGTAAAAATCTCAATGCGTTCCTAAACCAGTGGATGCCTGTGCTTAGTAATGTAATTTATCTGCAAAGAAAATGCAATAAAGACAGTAAAAAGCTTGTGGCTTTTAACTAACACTATTGAATTGTTTCTTAGTTTGTATGCAAAGGGAAAGCTAGCAAATTCAGGTGTGGAGATACATGTAATACTGTTATGTTCTGTAATGTCTTCTACAGGAAGATCTTCAACTGGAAAAGCCTTAATAAATACAGTTTAAGAATCCACAAGTGTATTATGAGATCCAAGATAAATGAAGGTAGACAATGGTGAAGAAAAATGTGACATGAAAGGCTGGTTTTGTCCGAGTGCCTTTTGCAGCTGGGAATGGATTCTAGAAATACACATTTGGTAGACAGAATGGGTGTTACATCTCTTTGTTTGACATGATAATACAACAGTTTTCATACCTGAGCTTCCATATTGCATATGCAAGTAGTATGCAGTTCTGAAGGTCTTCCTGTCTCTTGGGATGTTCTGAATGTGTTTATGATACTGGCCTGAAGAAAGAGTTATGCCTTCTACCTTTCTGCCATCTCTCTCCTCTCCCAAGGAGATGAATACTTGAAATACACCAGTATTTAGAGCTGAGATCTAGCTGTACTCTGGAGAAATTGATTCTGCTGAATAATGTAAAAAGTCTTCTTTCCCAGCTAGAAGGAAAAGAGAGAAGTTGTGTATCCATTTTACTACAAGCCTTCTTCAAGGTAATTTAATGTTACTGTAGGAACATGAATGTGATGCTCTTGTTCTGTTAGGCAGCACTGGATTTATTTACTGAAGTAAGCCAGATTGAATCAGACATGGGTTGTAAGAGGAAGGCTGGGACTGATTCTCAGGTTACAGGAGAAAATCTTAACATTTCAGTTGAGGAATGGTCAACCAATCTTGCTGCTTGGTCACAATAATGATGGTCCACTAAGACAGATCTCTTTACTGTTAGCAGCCCCGTATTATTGCCAGTCTGTTAGATGCCTAGAGAGGAAAACAGTAGGCATGACTGTTGGATGGTCATGGGGCAATCTCATCCAGAAACCTACTCTGGTCTAGTTATAAAATAGAAGTAAGACTAGATTGCTGAAGCTGAGTCAGGTCTGTCAAAATGTCTTCAGGAAATTAAACTAATATGTCTCTGAAGGCTACTTTTGCACATGAAATAGAAGCTGTTTGTGTTTAGTTATTAATTGCTTTAAGTGTTTCAGGTGTTGCATTCATTACTGTAGCTGTTGGAGAAATTTCTAATGTGCAGGAAAAAAGTTTATACCACTGAGACAGGCTGGAGATAGTGTGTAACAAAATTACAGACTTAAATGGTTTTGAAGTAGTAACTTAGAAATCAAATCTGGGCTAAATCCAGTTTTGCATTAGCAATCCAGAAGAACATCCTTAAGGCTTTTGTAGTAAAATTAAAAGCTGAATAGGAGTGATTAGGGAAAACTGGGTGGACTAAGATACTGGTCCAAACATGAGAGAATGCAGTGACATTTCTGGGGTTACTGTGGATTTGGGATTCAGGAAATAGAAGTTCAGTTCTGGCTTTGTTGGTGGCTGATCTGGATGGCTGTGTGCAAACTACTTCAGCTTTGTGCCTTGTTCCCCACACCTGCAAAAGAGGGATAGTTTTACTGCTGGCTAGGTGCCTTGACAGCTGTTTCAAAGTCTCATGCAAGAACTAGGTGGTGCTGAAGGGTATAAGGGAACAATTTTGGCGAAACTGCTTTCCGCTCAGGTGAAAGATAATGAATGAAAATGTGTGTAAAGGTGTTCAGTTCCTGGCCACATTAATGTCCTGTAACCTTCTAGATTTCGTGTGAAGGCAGTGTCTTTCTGTGGCTATGGTTTCTTTTCCATTCCACTTAAGCATGAAGCTCAGGTTCAGCCTTCACGTGCTCCTACCGTTGGGAGGCATGTAATTGTGTGTGTGTCTGTCGCTCCCAATATCTTGTAAATTTCTAGATTTTGCTCTGTACATTTGTGATAGAAAGATCATTCTAGGTTTGTACAGCAGTGCTGGCTTCTGGTCTACACTAGCCCTTGAACTCATGTGCTCCAAACTCTAACTACCACTGTAGGATTGCAGTGCTGGCAGGACAAATTGAACTGTTGTCTTACACAGAGAGAAAGCAGATCTTTTCAGGTTTAAGTGAGGCAATGGAAAACTTGAAACTAATTTTATGTGGTAACAACTAGAATTAAGGTAGGGTCGTGTAGAGGTTATTTTATGATGCTTAGGCATCTACTGAGTATCTTGTTTGAATGTGACTGGTGACCACTAGATAGTAGGGAGGGAGGAATGACCCCTGTGATACAGAAAGGCTTTCTGAAGCACTATGTAAAGGTGAGTGTAGCAGCTGGAGCATCTTTCAAAGTTACATCTCAGGGATTGGGTAGTTGCTCTGCTTTCTTTCTCACAGGTGAGGGTTGTCTGCATGTTCATGTGCCTTCACTGCTAGTGACCTCAGCTGTAACAGTTGCACACATAGAATGAACCTCGTTTAACAGATGCACTGACTCTGTTTCTTCCCTGGTGCATGTGGCTTCAATTCCTGAACTTTTCAGTCTATTGGACTATATTTCCATCTAAGAAGCCCTAAATAGAGAGACCTTTGCTTTTTGAGAACTCCAAAATCAAGAAGCTGCAAGGAAGATGTTTCTTCTCAGGGAGCGTGCTGCCTTCAGATCGTGTAGGACACGGACGTTTTCTAATTCACAACACAGCAAGTAGCTCTGCTTTTTATCATATTCTGTTTTTTTAATATATTCACTGTAGCTGAGGGCAGCCTTAGTTTGACTTTTCTGCACAAAGATAAATTTCAACTTTCCTGCACTAGGCAGGGTCACTCAAGACAACTTAACTTCCCACATTCCTAATGATTTCAGCTCCAGAAGTGTACTCAATGTGGATACCACCACTTTGCTGAGTCTGTTCAGGTGTCTGCTGCTGTTTTCATATGTCAAAGGTTCTGGGTTTTTTTTTTTGATACTTCTGTTCTTGTGGGTTTTTTTAAATAGCAAAACTTAGTCTTTGCTGCCAGCTCTGGTCTCCTCTAAAGTTAACAAGCCTTTTTCAAGTCATAATTGAGATATAAGTGTTCACTCTAAAGCTGTTACCTGCTCTTTATCCTCTGTTATGCATCAGTCCCACATTTAGTTGAAATGAGTGGAACTTGCTAATTTAAAATACGACTTTTGGTAGTGAAATTTAATTTAGTGTTCATTACTGATAGTGTTTCCCATCTAGGTAATCGTTTTAATGCAGATGTTTGGCCCTGTTTGGACTGGATGGAAAAAATGAAAGCAGGCTTGTCTGGTACTGTATCTGGAGATTAAAAAAGGCTGGTTCTTATTTAGGCATTACTGCAATGGGACCATATATTAGTCTAAGAAGGGGTGTGTCCCTGCTGAGACCTCAACTCAGTGGACATGTGAAAATAGCTGAAGTGTTGAGGTTTGTGGTTTTTCCTTGTGCCTAAGTTTATAGTCCTTCAGTGCAGCAAAACCTGGGATCTTTCCAGATGTGTATTTCTGTATAAGCTTATTTTATTGTCTCAGCCTTGATAAGAAGTGTTGGATAAAGACACATACCTATTGGCTTAGAGTAGGAGTGGCACATGAATTAAGGGCAAAGTGAGCTAGCATCAAAAGCTAAAACTGTACCAGTGACGCGTTGATGGGTGGAATGCTACATCTGTAGCATCTGAGATGGAATTCACATTTCTCGTGTTACTGCTGTGAAGATAAAGGCAAACCAAGCTTATGAGGTATGTTTTGAAAAGCAGGATGATTTAATTAAGGCAGTTTGAGTTTTATGTTGTCACTTTGCAGAAAAGGGTTTTGGTAAGCACACTTCTCCAGGTATGCTGTGACCAGCTCTTAGGTGCTTCCGTAGTAGCCAGTTCTTAGAACTTAGGCTGTCTTCTATCTCAAAGTGTATATTTGGTGAAAGAGTAATTTATCACAGAATCCTAGGGGTTGGAAGGGACCCCAAAGGATCATCTAGTCCAACCCCCCTGCCAGGCAGGGTCACCTAGAGCACATCACACAGGAACTTGTCCAGGCGGGTTTTGAATGTCTCCAGTGAAGGAGACTCCACAACCTCTCTGGGCAGCCTGTTCCAGTGCTCTGTCACTCTCATAGTAAAGAAGGTATTTTTGATATTTATGTGAAAAACTTACGGCGAATAGGGATGTTTCCTGGAAAACAGGCAACACTGAGAGGTGAAACTGAAAGAGGATAGACCTAGATCGGGCATAAGAAATATTTTTACAGTGAGGATGGTGAGACACTGGAGTTGCCCAGAGAAGTTTTGTATGGCCTGTCATTGGAATTGTTTAAAGCCAGGTTGGACAGGACTTTGAGCAACCTGATCTCCTGAAATATGTCCCTGCCTGTGACAGGGGGGTTGGACTAGTTGATCTTTGAAAGTTCCTTCTAACCCAAACTGTTCCATCATTGGTGGCTTCCAAATATGTGAATTTCCAGGAAACCTGCATTCTCAAGAGTGTGACTCTTTTAGTAGACAGAAAATGAGCTATGTTAGTGGAAAACAGGGATGTCATATGGCTGGAAAAGTTTAGCAGTTTTAACCACATTATGGGAGACATCCCATAGGTATCTGGGAGATCCTGTAGGGACTGGGAGAAGGCTGTTGATGACCTCGTGTATTTAAACTGCTTGGACAAGGAGTACAATGGGGGTCTGAAGCAGTAGCTCCCATGCTGAGTTCAGGGTTTTAGTGTGCAGAGCATGCAGAGTTGTTTGTAGGTGGAATGGTTAATTTAACAGGCTGTATTTTCTGTCAGTACCATGCTGAGTTTTGCTGGGGAAATATTAAATGTGTGGTGAGAGTGGGTAGCACATGTGACCCTAGTGTAAGAGGAAAAATTGATGAGTCTAACACTGGTCCCATTATTCTTGCACAGTGCAGTGGACATGTATTTGGGCTGAGTTCAAATATATAAAATGACAAGTGATATTTGACCTACTGGCAGATTTTATGTCTCCATTTTAGAACTCCTGTCCAACCTGATTTGTTGCTGGATGTTTTTTGTCTACTTTGTTAAAGTAATTCCATAAGCAGTCATATTTCACCAAAATTCTAACCAAAAACATAATGATCAATAAATAGTACCGTTTCTCGTCTGAGCTTTAAAAGGGAGAAGGTGACAGTTGTACAGCTTTTTTTGGAGTGGATTTTTTTAAGTAGAATAATTTAATTCCTGTAGTGTGTTTAAATGCGTTGCATTCTGGTTGATTAGTATTTATCAAAAGAATACGAATTGTTTTCGGCAATAAAATAGTTGGAGTCCTTGTGTCGATATGGGGAGTAGGTCCTGGTATGGTCAACAGAATTGAACTTGTTTCCCAGTAATACAAGATCAGCTACCTGCACACCTCTTGTCCAAGAGCAGAAGTAGTAAAAGCTTGAAACTGCAGATTCTGTTATTTTTGGATTAATGGCAAAAGCTGTTTTACTCCGTTACGTTGGCAGGATTTTGTGAATGTTTGTCTAGTTCTCATCATTCATAACTGGAATAAGTCTGAAGTATTAATAATATTGGAGTACTTCAGAGTCAGCTTGTTACATATTGAAATACACTGCAAGAAATAGAGCAGCATTTTAATTAGCTTTGGTGCTCTGAGTTCCAGACATACATTTTAAATAAGCAGAATATTCCATGGGTTTTTTCATACATATTTACCAAAAGAACAGAATAAGTGGGCTGTTTAGTTGTTGAAGCTACAATGTTCTCTAGCTAGCAGTCTAGTCTTGACCCTTCAAGAAGGGTCATATTACAGAATCACAGAATCAATTTGATTGTGAAAGACCTTACAGATCATCAAGTCCAACCATTAACCCAGCACTGCCAAGGCCACCTCTAAACCATGTTCCTCATCACCACATCTACATGGCTTTTAAATCCATATTAGCATTCTTCTAAAGTGCTGGGATTAGCAGGAAAAGTTAATGCAACATACCTGGCTCTGGCTAGTGCTAAGATTACTGTTAAAGATTTGACTCATTTGTAGTATGAAGTCTTGTGCTAATTAAGCTGAAGTAGCTAAATTTGTTAATAGTTTCTAGATGCATTCTATCTATTTTAAGCTCTTGGAAGTGGTAGGTATTAGATATAGGAAAATAGTAATTAAGCAGTTGCTCTGCTCATCAAATTTGGGACTGGTTTTATTACTGCATTGTGAGATTATTCTCACCCTCATTGGTGGTATGAGTGCTGGGTCATCTTTTCTCATTTTTTTCCTAGCTGCACAGCGTGTTTATATTTTGTGCTGTGGCTTATGCAGATGTCTGTCTCACTTCTCAAAGAGAAGATGTCCTTCTATTTCTAGTTTACCACCCTCTTCTTGTTGATGTTGCAGTTCACAGATAAGTGAAGCCGATCTCAAAAAAAAAAGTGAACCCATATGTTTTTTAAAATTTGTTTTTCTGTTTAGATGATCTTTAAATAACAGGTAACAATCACTGGTAGGAACTACACTCTAAAATCCATAACCTGGGCTATCCCCTTGTTTGCTGAGTCTGAAACTCAGGCCAATCTTACATATTAGTTGCAGATGGTTTTCTTTTGTGACAGAACTCTGTTTTTTGAGAAGAATCTATTTTGAAAAAGGTCACCCATTTGCTGCAATGGTTAAATGTGAATTTAGAATAGGTGGATCATCTATACTTTTGCCTGGCGTGCCAGTCTCTGGCCAAAGCAAAAGCTTGCACTGATCTAGCTTGACCACAGGGCTGTTTTTAAGTAATTTTCAGTTTTCTTATACCTGTTGCCAGTGAAACTTGTAGTTCTAGAGGCTTGTGTTGTGCATAAGCTTCTTTCTACTTCATTGGAAACTTGTATGGCTGGTAACTGACTCAGTGATGGTAATAGCAGTGCATTAGTGTTTTGCACTTCCTCAGCCATTGTAGGGTTTTCCCTTATTTTTGGGTGAAATAGATGGCAAGTTACCTTATGTCCCAAATGCACAGAGCTGTCAGTTGTCAGCTAAGACCCTTAAATCCTTAACCTGGCCAAATAGTATGTGGTTTTAACAAGTGTAGTGTCTTCAGTGAACAAAGTGGGACAGGACGCGAGGACAGCTGTGTAACAGATTCAGAATGGAAAACAGAACAACAGAGTGAGAGATGCTGTGCTTCTCTGTGGGAGCCTGTGGAACAGTTCTGCTTTAGCTTCCCATTCATTGGTGTGTACTGAAGTAGAAGGTCTAATTGCCCACTATGTCACATTAAGCAACCACACAATTTGAATCAATTTCTCCTAATGTTTGTCACTGCTAGGAAGATGCTATCAAGCATGTGCAAGTGAAGCCCTCTAATGAATGTTAATGCAATCACTAAAGAGTGTTGTCATGTAATCCAATAATGTGATCTGCTCACAGACCTACTCTTCAGGGGCTCTTTTCTCCCTGTTCTTCCTACTTGCATATTCTGAAAATGTTTTTAGAAGTGCCATTTAATTGATTCCCGTCCTTCTGCCCCTCAATCACTGCACTGAAAGTAACTGACTAAATTAGTTTGATGTTATAGGTTGTCCTTCAAAATGCAGATCTCTCATAAAAGTTGATTGAATTGTTGATCCATGGTTTGTGTATGCAGCAGAGATCTCATCCTTCCTCCCTACATCCCCTGTTGTCGTTGTAATCCCTGGTCTGCATTTGATTAAAGGTTTGGTGACCACTTATATCCCTTAAGAGGAGGACATGTCATTAAATTTGTTTTAACCAGTGGCCATGGCTAATTGAGTGGAAACTCCACACCTGTATTTGCTTCAGGGAGGGTCCGGCTTGTTCTTGTTGCTCTTAAAATAGACAAAGAACCTTAGTGTACTCTATCTCCTGGACTGCAGTAGCACTTAAAGGGAATTACTGTAGATACAGTTAAAACTTTTTTCTGTTAAGACTAGTGAAAGTGATGCTTTTTTTTTTTTCATCTTTCCCCCCCCGCAAGGCATGTAGTTGCAACATGTTAAATGCAGTTTTACAGCAGCTTTATCTGAGGAGCTGTTATCAGGGCTCAACATGATCATGCTTTATCAAAGTGAAGTACCTCCATGCAGCTGACTGCTTGTTGTTTGCAGAACTGTTGGAGGTACAAAGCCAAAAGCATTTGCTGCAGATTGGGGGGCGATGTCAGCTATTTGGACACTGCATTAAATGAAAATGGAATCTGTTTTGTACTGTAGTAAACTTCTGTGATCAGCTTTGTACTGTCAGCCTACGTAAGAGAGCTCAGTTGTGTAGCAATGATTGAGCACTTGCATAGTTGGGAAGCCTTGATATGAGAATCTTAAATTTTATTTTATCTTATTAGCAGGCACTGTGTTTTTGTTGCATGAGGCTATATCCAGAGTCCTGATGTTGGTTTTAGCTTTTCACTTGCACTGAAACAAGTAGTCATAGTGGAAACTTGAACCACTGTCTAAATCTGGAATACCTGTGGCACTTTTGAAGTGAATTACTTATAGTGAAAAGCATTTTGATTTTTCTCGGTGTAAAATCAGTAGTAGTTCATGAATGTAATATAGGCAGCAAAAAAAAGAAAATTTATTGTGATGGGCTTTTCTATGTCTTTTGAGTTTTCAGAGTGAGACAGACTGTATGCAGCCTCTGTTCTGTGTACTTAGAATACACTGTGTGTTAGCAGGCAAAATGGAAGTTGAAAGATCAGGTCTCTCTTCTCTGAAAATCATACATGTGCTGCATTGATTAAAGTTGGTAACTAGAGGCATTTTGGTTTCCTCTGACCCATAATAAGTACATATCTCATTTATCTGAGTCTTAGGTGGGAGTTACTTCAGAGAATTCATGTATTCTGGAATCTAGACATCCTTGCACCCCAAAATGAGGAGTATAGCAACAAGAGACTAGTTCTTAGAATCATAGAATGGTTTGGGTTGGAAGGAACCTTTAAATGTCATCCAGTTCACCCGTCTTACATTGGGCAGGACCATTCTTCTTGACAGTTACATTGGCTTGAGTTATCACTAAGAAAGCTGTGCCAGGTGCCATTAGTCCCAGGAACCATTAGGATGCTTCCAACTTGACGAGTAACAGCTCTTGCAGAAGAAAAGGAATGAATATGAAACTTCAGGGAAAACACCAACTGAAGGAACATGGAAATAATACTTAAAAAGTACCTCAACTTCCCAGCAGCTCCCCATGAGTCACTCTTAATAGTAACTGTTTTTTTTTCTCATCTGCTGATGAGAGTATCCCTTTGGTATTGCTTGACTGCACCAAGTCACACTTCTCTGCATTCTCCTTGTTGTCTGGAAGCACAGCTAAGTAGACATCCAGGTTTAAGTGGGTGACATGCCAGATGCTTCAGTGGTTAATGATGTTAAAGTTGCTTCTAAGTTTTAGTCACTTGTGACCCTCATCTTCTCTTCAGAAGATTAGCCAGAACCAAGAATGAGGGAATGAAGTTAAGGAGATCTACATTTATAGAAGAGAGCTTGTTGATAGCTATAAGAAATTATTGTAGTACTATGCAACTAACTTGTTTCCTTAGCCCAGGAAAGGTTTTGAAAAACTTTACATGCAGTAGAGTATATTCTTTGTCAATTTAAAATGTGCACTAAATCATCAGACCAAAATGTGTGCCCCCATGTACCATTCCCACACATGCCCTTCAGCATCTGTTCTGGAGTCTCGGAAGCAAAGGTAACAGTGATAAGGCTGCATTAGTTGGTTTGGAGTAAGGTTTTCAGAGCAAGTTCTTTAAATTCTAAAGAGGCAGTTAAAAAGGTAAGCAAGTCTTTACTGCACAGTGCAACTGCTTTGATTAAGCAAATACAGTTCAGATAATGCCCCAAAGCATAGTAGTAACATCAGTGTAACCTTCCAAGTGGATGCAAATTTTTTTTTTTCCCCAGCCAGGAGTACAGAGCAACAGCAAGATGCTGATAACAGTGGTCCCTAAATAGCTTATCGGATCTGATTAGTCACAAGACAGTATTTTAATTAAACTCTTTTTGGAAAGGAGGTGACAAAATGTGGCTGGCAGCCTGTTCTAGTGTTACTCTGTGTAATGCTTAGCAATACTGTTTGCTGACAGTGCCTTCTGCAGTAATGGTATCTTAGTAAGTGCATCAGGAAGACCTAGCGTGGTGCAAATGCTACCTGAATCTAAAATGTAGCTCTCTCTGGAAATGGTCCATTTCATGATAGCTTGCTATTGATATGCCTTAGCTAAATCTATAGTTAAAATGAGGTGTTGCATGGTTTTTGGTTTTGCTACTAACCCAAACCGAGCAAATGGATAGTGTCATGGTAACTTAATGTTCAGTTATCCACGTGTGAGATGGTAAATGTAGTGTGTCCTTGCAACAGCCAGGTGGGGAGAGGATATGAATAATCATTCTAAGAATGGTCTCTTTGAATTTTCTTTTCATTGTCCTCTTTTTTGGTGCAGCCTGGAGTAAGCTGCTTCTGGTGAATGAGTTAGACAGCTTAAAGTGTATTGTTTGTACGTAACTGGTGCTGCATTGGAAAACCTTCCTTGTTAGTTGAGTTGCCAAAGTGAGGAGGCTGCTTCCTCTCATCGGACATTTTAAAATTGTATGGAAAAGCAGCACTTGATTTTTCAGTCTGAGATAGTAACTAGAAGAAAGGCGAACTTGGAGAAATTAAAGGAAGTGTGTAGAGATCTTGTCTGTAGTTCAGCTCCGCTGTAGCAGTGGTGGGCGATGGGCAGCCATCATAGACACCTGCAGGCACTGCATCACAGTCTCCAGTGACATCCAGAGAGGACTGGTGAGATGTGAAGGCTGTATGATTTCACATGGTCTGGCTTTTTCAGTAATAACAAATCAATTTGATGTCTTAATTGCAACTCTCCTACAGAGGAACTAGCAACATAGCAGTTTGTCTGACAGTGTCATCTGGGTCTGAAAGGTGCAGCCTAGTTTGTGTGCAATTGTTTGCAGTCTGGTCTTTTCCTCTGGGGCACTGGGACTGGTAAAGCCCATTCAGCTGTAGTAACTGTATTAGCTGTTCTTGTGGCTTTGCCCTGACAGCCTTCCTAAGATGGCAGTTTCACCTCCTTTTCCTTACATCTTTGAAGCTTCAATGTTTTGTTTGCTTCTGAGGAGCAGTTTCCAGCTAGTGCCAAAGCCAGTTCTCTGGCTTATTGTTTGGACATAATACCAGTGAAGAGGGAAATGTTGGCATGTACTGAGAAGAACCTGACAAACATGAAGCAGAATGACACACAGCTTTTATGTACAATGTATGCCTGGGGTGCTCAGCATGACTCACTTCCCCATAGCTGAGCAACAGGTTTTTGTGTTTCATGAAGCTGGTTTGCACCCGAGTAATCTTCATACAGCACTGGCTTAAGCTGTGTGTGGAATTCCTATTAGCCAGTAGGGTTGGTTCACCTATTGATTTCAACATAATGTTGAAAGGGACCTTTGGTCAGCAAAGACTACTTGCCTGAAGTACTTGAAACTGGCCCTCCCTGACCCCAGTCAGGCCAGCAGCTGCCGGGAAGAATGATAGCTAAGCTGTGTGTGTAATCCTCACCTTATGACACCCTTCCTTTAAGGTAACATTTGCAGTTGGAATCTGCAATGGAAACAGGAAGGCTAAGACACCTCGATTGAGGAATAATGGAGGTGAATGTTATATCTGCTCCACATTATGCTTTGAGAGCTTTCTGCTGCTGGTGGTTATGTGCCAGGTAACTTCTTGTTTCTGAAGAGTGGGTGTTGAGCATTTCAGTCCATGAGCTAGAGGGCTTCAGAAAAAAAAGGACAACTCTGATTCCTTGTCATAGATAACATCAGAGGAGGGCCTAAAATTCAGCTATTTGGAGAACTGTGCTGTGGTGTCTTGAGATGGATCTTGTGATGGCCTTCTAATCTAGTAAAAGTGCCAGTTACATTGTTGAACGCAGCGTAAGCATCCTGGAGCAGGGTTTAACTGACAACTAATTAGACAGCTAATTCTGTCTTAACTTGGGAAATGCCTGCTCTGTGTTAAATCTGGCTAGATGCTTCTGTGTTTAACATCCTGGCCATGTAGGATTTGCATACGAATTTCGAAAGTTGTTAGCAAAATTTCCTGGGCTGTGGGAGGGCACTCTTGTTTGCATTGTTTTCCTGTCTGTATCTGAAAATATCTTCCTAATTGTACAGTTTATTGTATGCCTATGTAGTTATATATGTATTACCCAATGTGTCTGGGTAGCCACACTGGCTGATTGCATACCCAATACGATAGTATCTCTTTTCAGAGCAGCAGGGATTAAGCTGAAGAGGATCAACGTGGTATTTCTGGTAGAAAGGGCTATTCTTAATGTCAAGGGAGGAGGCAGGGTGTGCGCCATGGGGCTGGCACAGAGCGACCTCTGAGTGCTCTGATGGGGAACTCCCTGCCTTCATGATCAACCTGGCTGCTTCTTGGCTGTTTTTTTTTTTTCTGGTTTTGTTCTTCATTTTGTGATTTAGATAGTCAGACATTGGGCTAAGTTAATTTTCTACTCAGTCTGTTCTCAAAGCTACAGAATAAGTTTGCTTATGTGTCTTGGGAACAAGATAAACAGCAACTGTCTGCAATGTGTTCCATAATCTAGAGATAAGACTCTGCAGAACTGCATGGACTCATGCTGTGCTATATGTATGAAGTTGTTAAAGGTGTTTTAAAATGTTTTTCAGGTTCTAAATGGCTTCTAAGAAGTTGGGATCCGACTCTCATGGTAAGTTAAATTTTACATACTTGTCTTTTCAACAGGATGAATCCTACTATTGCTGCTGAATAATGTCCTGGCCTAGGCAGTTGATAGAGACTGATCTGTTTAGCCTCTGAGTAGCTTTTTGTTAGGAATGAAGTGCCTTGGCTTCCTTCTTGCTGCTTGCTGATACTGTGCCTGTTCTCTGGTTAAACTGAAATTCAGTCTGTGACTGTTCCCTACTCCATGGCAGAACAATAATTAATTAATCCCACTAAGAGAATGTTGGCTTATTGTTAAGCATCTAGCCCAACAGTTACCTTCAGCTTAGTTTCTCTGATAAGCTGATGAAATTGGTGAAGTTGATTCATGGCTTGTACTTATTGTTGAGCTGCTTATTGGAGGTTATAGAAGACTCAGAATGGTTGAGGTTGGAAGGGACCTCTGAAGAACATCATGTCCAAACCCCTGCTCAAGCAGGTTGCTCGGGACATGTTCAGATGGAGATGAAGATGGGAACATAAGGTATGGGTGGAGAGAAAGAAACCCTTTTCTTGTCTTGATGGGTATTCTTGGCATACACCTGTAACTATGCCTAAGCATGTAACTTCAAATGCTCTCCTGTAATTTGAATAATCAGAAATCTAAAGGTCCAGTAATGACTGGTATCTAAAATGCAGCTCTCATCTACTGTACAAAAAGTATGTTAAACCAAGCACAGTATTTAATATTGCTGTTGTGTTGTCACTGCCACTATACAACTTGAAAGCATTTAACTCCAATTTCTGAAAATTATCTAAATGTGGTTTGTGTGACCACAAAAGCTAAGTTCCCCTTGGTTTCTAAACTGTTCCCCATTCATAACTGGTAACTGGTGTCACCTGAAGTGTTTCCATTTAGCTGCCAAACGTGTGGACACTTGTGTGAGTTGGTCAGTGATTTCCTCATTACACTGATGCAGAGAGATCTTACTCTCTCTTTTAGTAGTTCCTTCGGCCAGAAATACCATACAGTGTTCAATGTCAGAGATCAGACTGACAGGTACAGTTTTGCCAGGGCTTTTCTCAGAACTTCCTCAAGATGCTTCTAGCTGCTAAAAGGATGAATTGGGTAACAGCCATATTAAATAACAGTTCAAAAAAACCTTTAATTGCTTCACTTGAACACATGATTTACTGAAGCAGTGGCTTATGTAGTACTTTCTATATGTACTTTTTGCTTATTGCTTTAGAATTTGCCACTTAAAACAATTTGCACCCTTGCCTATTCGTGTGTTCCAGCAGAAGGGTCATCTGTTTACAGAAGAAAAGGGTTCTTGGCTTTCTGAATCAGGTTTTAACTTCAGTACACTAGTACTGTTCAGATACTATGGTCATCAGTGTATTGCCTCAAAGACTTTTTATCATCAGATGTCCTAAATCACTTGGTGTGTATCTTAACGTGTGCTTGCAGGTTTTGTAACAGTTATATTTAAGATGAGATTAGAGCCGTGGTTGTTGTTAGAAAATCAGTATACTGGGAAGAAACTAGAAGGTTTTTATTCCTTAGTCTAGCTTTTGAGGTTAAGCTGGCAGCTATCAATGCAGCCCATCTAGTGTAGGTATGTTTAGGGTTTTTTTTTAACTGCACCAAAACAAGGAATGTTGCTATGTAAACAGCACATGTGCTTGTACCCTCTGTGGCTGGGATCTGTTTCAGGCAAAGGCTGCAGCTGTGCAAGGGGATGTGTCTACTGCTTACTGTGTCAATAGGTCTAACAAGAGCAGTATTTGCACACTGAGCAATTTGGGCTGAGATGGTGTGGTGGTAATCCTGCTCCGCTTGGATCATCCTGCTTAGAGCAGGACTTGTGCCAGTGGGACTAAGAAGGTCACAGTAGCAGCAGCCATTGCTGAGCAGTCAGGAGATTTGGTTGTCTCTGACCTGGCCACGATTTGCCTCTCTCCCTGCAAAGGCTGCAACAGTTGCTATTTCTGCATAAGCAAAACACTTTGGCATATCCAGGTCTCACGTTGCCGGCTCAAATACTATTTAGATGCTGTGTTGCAAGTAGTGGTGTTGGTTGCCAGTGAGATGCCATCTGGGTACTGTGCTGTATAATGCTTGAATGTGTGCTTCTCTGTAAGGATCAGTGAAAATGCCTGGAGCATTCATCCTGGTGGTGCAGGTGGGATGTAGGTTACTCAGCCTGATGGTTTCAAAGCTGGAGGAAATACCACCTGTGTCCTAACAGGACTATGGCACCATCGACTGTGGTGCATAGTAGGAGTGCTCAAGTGATGACAGCACACAAACATTTAAGTCCAAATCAACAGGATGTTCCTGTTTTCAAAAGCTGTTCCTCCTTTTGGAGCCTATGGCTGCCTTGCTCTGGATGAGTCAATAGTGAAGGAACACAATACTTAAACTGTCTTCTGAGTATGAAAATGGGTCAGATAAAAATGGCTAGTCACAACTCACTGAGCAAGAGGTTAGTCACTGAAAACTATTTTAGATGCTGCCACTAATGTATTTTTTGTTCTGCAACACTCGAAGTAGAAGAACACTTCAGATTGTTTTACACAGCCAGAAACCTTGCCTGAAATTCCAGAAACTTAGACCAGTTATCCAAGAGACCCCTTTCAGCTAACAGAGAAACTGTGTTCAATTTGTAGTGTGGGAAGCTAAGATGTTTGGTATATTGTCTTCAAATCAGTTGTTGAGTCATTATGTTGTGGGTTTTTGTTCATTGGGGTTTTTTTGAATAGTTATTAGCTAGAACATTAAAAAAAACCCCAAACCCTACAAATAAATACCACAAAAAAAACTGGGGCAATGAAGTCCAAATAGATTTAAATGTGTTTCTGATCAAGTAACTTCCTTTGTATAGTGTCAGCTAGGGGAGTTGGGGTAACAGAGGTAAAATAGCTCCCAAATAGAGAAATGTGTCTTCATTGACTGCATAAGGTGTTTTTTTTAATACAATCTCTGCTTTTGATCTTAGGGCCTTTCAGTTATCTGGATGATGTCCCATTTAAGATAGGAGACAAATTCAAAACCCCAGCCAAAGTTGGATTACCCATTGGTTTCTGCCTGCCTGATTCTTCTCAGCTTGTCAGAGAAGCCCAGGTAAGTGATGTGTTTTGCTTTTCCACTCTGTTCCTCCCTCACCTCTGAGGTGCTGTAGATTGCAAATATTACAGATTGCACACATGTTCCAATGTTAGTCTTGTCAGTCCTGTTGTGTCATTTTGTAGTTAGGGAAGATCTGTTAAAATGGTTTGAAAGACAAAAATATGATGGGGTGTGCAAAAGCTTCTGCTTATCACTTAAAAAAGCCGAATAGCATTTATTTTAGTGTATCCATTTCAAAAAGCACAATGTTTTAATGTAATAGTTACAAGTCTAAATGTTACCCTGATTAAATTTGAATAGCATTTTTAAGGGGAAAAATGGTAAGAACTGATACACCTATGCTATGGCATACTTGCAGAATCTTTTTGAGGGCAGCAAGTGTTTCTGTAACATTGTTTTATGGATTCTCACAATAGTTGGATGAAGACATTAATTTCCAGTTCTTGTGTTCTCTGTAGTTCCTAGTGGGAATTCTCTTCCAGCTGTAGGGCAAACAGGTTACAGCTTGGTATAGATGGCTTCCAGATCTTTGAGAAGCACATCTCTGTTACCATAAACTCCTGGTAGCATAAAATCAAGTGCTGTTGCATAACTGTTGAAAATCTGATCTTCAAATGCAGGTTGTGATACAGGAAATGTAATTGAACTATGTTTTCTCATTTGGATCCATGATTTTCTGTGGTCCATCCAAACTGATGATTGTTTTCACTTCAGCCATTACAAATTGCTGTAGATAGTTCTGCTTTTTTTTTTTTCATGCCCTGCAGCTCATCCACTGGACAGCTGAATATCTGAATTACCCTACATCATGGCTTTTTCATTATAACCATGACACGATTACCTGATCTAACAAGCATCTTTCCACCCAGTTAAGCTGATGTGAGAGATCTAAAGGAGACTTTCATGTTCTGTTGCTGGCTTCATTGTGTCATGTCTCCATTTTCCTGCTAAGTTGAGGCTCAAATATAGTATGCCTGACTGGCCTGCGGTGCCTTGCACAATATGATGTGAATATGTAGATTATGCATCTCACAGTGCAATTTGACTTTTTTACAGTTGTAGTGTGAGCTGTTAAAAAAAAATCTGCAGGGAAGCAAAATTGACCCAGGCTACCTATAAATATAATATAAATAATATAATATAAATATAATAATATGATAAAATATAAATAATAAATAATATAAATAATATAATATAAATAAATATATATAAATACCCTAAATTTCTTTAATATTAAAAAAAATGTGGCTTTGGTCAATTTTAACCATATGTATGACCATATCACATACACCAAACTGATAGCTCTGCTCACATAATGGAGAATGTGTAATTACTAGTGCCCAGCATTTCTGCCAGTGACATGTTTTTCTTAGTGACCTTTGCTGGTAAATTGTGGATCACACCTCTTGGAGTCTTAGAGCTACAGGAAGAGAAAACTATACCACAGCTGATTGACACATCCCCAGGATCTCACTGGAGCCCGCTATGGGTGGGATGTTATGCAACATACAGTGAGTCCCAGAAAAGCCTAGTAGAAGCCTGGCAAACTTCACTGGTTTGTTGCTCTTTAGAGCTAGGAATTTGTATGACCTTGCAGTCCTGTGGCAAGAGCACTCCTGTTTGGTTATGTGCCATTATCCTGGCAAGAGTATGTTATGACTTCTTGACTTGACTACACCCTGGAATTAACTTGTAGGCTGTGTTCTCTAAACACATTGTGGTTATTTTAAAAATTCATAAAATCTTACATTTTTAAGGAGATTTAGTCTGTTCATAATTTTGTCATCTGAACCAAGCCACTAAAGTGGCCAGTAAGCTGGTAGTGAGTGGCTTACAAATGCCTTCCTGCTAACCTGGCCCTGGAGAAGCCTGTGTTCAATGAGCAAATCTTGTGGGATCCTGTCATGGCAGTGAGTGCAGCAAGATCTCCTGCTGCAGGTAGTTGTCATCATTGTTGTAGCCAGTGTATCACCTCTGGCTGGTGAGCCATTGTCACTGGGGTAAGAATAGCAATGCCTCGTAAATGAGTAGGTGTAAAACTCTAGTATCAAGATCGCTTGGGAATCTTTTAAGGGAAACTGAGTAATACTATATTGGTCTTTGGATGGAAAAATACACTGCCGTAGTCTTGAATGACTTTTGCACCTTGTGGACAGGGTAGTTCAGTCTTGTCGGGTCTGGGTATGATTGTCCATCTAGTAACACATCAGACTTTCCCTTCCTGTATCTGTTGTCTGAGGGGGAGAGTGCAAGAGGGCCATGAAACTGATTTTTGGGATAAGTAGCTCTGAAGTAAAACTAAATGTAGGAAGGAGGCAAAATATGATACTCTAATGTAGACTATAGCCAGGTTTTGCCGCCAGAAGCAAAATTAACTACTTGGTGGTGTCTTTTAGCTTTGCCAGTCTGTATGTTACAAGAATGCTAGGAAAAAATTGTCTATCCTTGGTAATTCCTGTAGCTCTTACTCTGTTACTTACGTAGCTGTCACAAGTAGCACTATTATCCTTGTAATGTATGCTTTTTGTTCCCTCTCCTTTCCCCTCCACCTCTGCTCAGTATGACTTCTCACTGGAAAAGAAAACAATTGGATGGGCTGAAGACATCAAAAAAATTCAAGCTGCCCAGAGAGAAGCTGAACGAAAGGCGGAAGAAGCATTAGCAGACTCAAAAGCAGCTGCAGAGGACAGCAACAAAATGGGGTTCTCAGAGGAACCTTGCCCTGAGGCCATGCCTCCTCCTATTAACCCCATCCTC
Organism: Hemiprocne comata; assembly: GCA_020745705.1. Classification (NCBI taxonomy): domain Eukaryota; kingdom Metazoa; phylum Chordata; class Aves; order Apodiformes; family Apodidae; genus Hemiprocne; species Hemiprocne comata. The sequence continues at coordinate 27,415,129 of CM036616.1, read as the reverse complement.
GCTAGCCTGCAGCACAATAGTATTCTTACTCCCACACCAGCTGACAGCAGCGCTGTGAAGCAAAAGGTTCTCAGTCCACCTCGTCCAAAAGCAGATTTCAACCCAGCTGATTTTGAATGTGAAGAAGACCCATTTGACAAACTGGAATTAAAAACTATCGATGATAAGGAAGAATTAAAAAATATTCTTGAAATTCATGTTGGTACTACTGGGCCAATTGTTGCCCAGCTGTTAGATAATACTTTGCCCAAAGGAGGGTCTGAGTCTGTGTTGCAAGATGAGGAAGTTCTGGCATCCATAGAAAGGGCCGCGTTGGACTTCAAGCCCCTTCACAAACCCAATGGCTTTATCACTTTACCACAGTTGGGAAACTGTGAAAAGATGTCCTTGTCTTCCAAAGTGTCCCTGTCCCCTATCACTTCAGTGAGCAATATCAAATCCCTATCCTTTCCTAAACTTGACTGTGATGAGAGTGATCAAAAAGCATCAAAGCTCACGAGTCCTTTCCACAGCACTACCTGTCTCCGCAATGGCACTTTGCTCAGCTCTTTGCAGACCTGTGCTCAGAGTAAAGCTAGTGAACTGAATGGACACCATATGGTTGGTCTTTCTGCTCTAAATGAGGACAGTGGCATGGAGACATCAACATTATCCTCTTCATCCAGGCTGCCTTCCCTGGCTGTGTCGACAGTTTGTACAGAAGAAGAGTCATCTCAAAGCACAGCAACTACGGTAAACATGCAGTGGATTAGAGCTGGGGTTGCTGGGGAGATGTGGAGGTGCAGAGGCAAATGTTGCTTCTAAAATGTACTGTGCCTTAGGTTTTAGTTTCATTTAGTGGGGGTGATGTATAGATCCTCCTAATTTACACAACAAATCGATCACTCCAACAGGCCATCATGCTGGCAGTTCTGAACCTCAAATTATTACTCTGCAGGTTTCCCAGAAATCTGGTATTTTTAGAACAATTCTGGTGACTTTTACTTCAGCTTTTGTTCATAGTTCACCAAATCACAGAATTGTTCTGGTTGGAAAGGACCTTCAAGATCATCAAGTCCAACCACTAACTTAGCTACAGAATCCCATGCTAAACTGTATTCCCAAACACCACATCTACATGTCTTTCAGACGTCTCCAGGGATGGTGATTCAGCCATCTATCTCCTGGGCAGCTTCTTCCAGTGTTCAATAACCCTCTACAGTGAAGAATTTTATTCTAATATCTGATCTAAACCTTCCCTAGCACAACTTGAGGACAATTCCTCCTGTCCTGTTGGTTGTTACTCGTGAGAAGAGACTGACCCCCACCTCTCTATAACCTCCTTTCAGGTTGTAGAGAGCAAGAAGGTCTCCCCCCAGCCTCCTTTTCTCCAGGTTGAACAATCCCAGTTCCCTCATATGCTCCTCATAAGACTTGCTCTCTAGACCCTTCACCAGCTCTGTTGCCCTTCTCTGGACTTGCTCCAGTCCCTCAGTGTCATCCTTGTCATGAAGGGCCCAGAACTGAACACAGGATTCATGGTGCCCCCTCATCAGTGCCAAGCACAGGGGGACAATCACTGCCTTGGTCCTGCTGGCCACACTATTTGACACAAGCCAGGATGCTGTTGCCCTTCTTGGCCACCTGGGCACACACTGGCTCATACTCAGTCACTGTGTACAAACATCCCCAGGTCCTTTTCCTCTGAGCATCTTTCCAGCCACTCATCCCCAAGCCTGTAGAGTTGCCTGGGGTTGTTGTGACCCCAGTGCAGGACCCGGCACTTGGCCTTGTTGAACTCATACAGTTGGCCTTGGCCCATTGATACAGCCTGTCCAGATCCCTCTGGAGAGCCTTCCTACCCTTGAGCAGATCAACACTCCTGCCCAATTTGGTGTCACCTGTAAACTGAGGGTGCACTCAATCCCTTTCATCCAGATCACTGATACAGATATTAAACAGAACTGGCCCCAGTGCTGGGCCCTGGGGAACACCACTGCTGACCAGGTGCCAGCTGCACTGAACTCCATTCACCACAACTCTTTGGGCCTGGCCAGCCAGCCAGGTTTTCACACAGCACAGAGTACACAGGTCTAGGCCCTGTGTAGCCGGTTTCTCCATCAGAATGCTGTGGGAGACAGTGTTGGAGGCTCTACTAATGTCCAGGTAAACAACATCCACAGCCTTTCCCTCATCCACTAAATGGATCACCTTGTCAGAGAAAGAGATTAGGTTCATCAAGCAGGACCTTTCTTTCATGAACCCATGCTGACTGATCCTGATCCCCTTGTCATCTTACACATGCTGCATGATGGCACTCAATCTGCTCCCTTACTTTTCCTGGCACCGAGGTCAGACTGACAGGTCTGTAGTTCCCTGCATCCTCCTTGCAGCCCTTCTGGTAGTTGGGCATCATATTTGCCAAGCTCCAGTCAACTGGGACCTCCCTGGTTAGACTGGACTATTGATAAATGATGGAAAGTGGCTTGGTGAGCACTTCAGCCAGCTTCCTCAGTGCCCTTGGGTGTATCCCATCTGGCCCCATAGACCTGTGTGTGTCTAAGTGGTGCAGCAGCTCACTGGCCATTTCCCCTTGGATTATGAGGACTTCAGACTACTCCCTGTCCCTGTCTTCCAGCTCAGGGGACTGTTTACCCAGCAAACAACTGATGCTACTACTAGTTGCATGCCTTTGAGCTAAGCATATAAGATATCTTCTTAGTATGGTCCAGCATTCTGTCTTATCCAACAGATAAATGTGATTCTGAAGGGCTGTTAGGTTTTGAGTTAAACCCCTTCTAGATTTATTCCTTAGCTTGCTTATTTATTTGCTGGAAACAATGGGAAATGCAGGCTTTTTAAGGAATGGAAGCAATAATAAATTACAACACAGGGATGTGCTGTGTCATTCAGGAAGGAAAAAGGTACAGAACTCAGAGGGATGTGATCAATGGATCTGGGTCGAGTTGGAGGCCTGTAACCAGTGGTGTCCCCCAGGGGTCAATACTCAGTCTGGTCTTGTTCAACATACTCATCCATGACCTGGATGGGACAAGGGGACAGAGTGTATCCTCAGCAAGTTCACTCATGATACCAAACTGGGGGGGGTGGCTGACACTCCACAGAGCCGTGCTGCCATCCAGTGTGACCTGGACAGGCTGCAGAGCTGGGCAGAGAGGAACCTAATGAGGCTCAACAAGGGCAAGTGTAGGGTCCTGCACCTGGGGGGAAGAACCCCATGCACCAATATAGGTTAGGGGTGGGCCTGCTGGAAAGCAGTTGTGAGGAGAAGGAGCTGGGAGTCCTGGTAGATGGTAAATGATCCATGAGCCAGCAATGTGCCCTTGTGCCAAGAGGGCCAATGGAATCCTGGGGTGCATAAGGAAGAGTGTGGCTAGTAGGTCAAGAGAGGTCATTCTCCCCCTCTACTCTGCCCTGGTGAGGCCACATCTGGAATACTGCATCCAGTTCTGGGCTCCCCAGTTCAAGAGGGACAGGGAACTGCTGGAGAGAGTCCAGCAGAGGGAAACAAAGATGACTGGGGGATTGGATCATCTCCCTTAATGAGGAAAGGCTGAGAGAGATAGGACTCTTCAGCCTGGACAAGAGAAGGCTGAGGGGAGACCTTATCAATGCCTACAAGTATGTAAAGGGTGGCTGCAAGGAGAATGGAGCTGGAGTCTTTTCAGTAGTTCCCAGTGACACGGCAATGGGCACAAGCTGGAACATGGGAAGTTCCACTTAAATATGAGGAAAAACTTCTTTACAGTGAGGGTGACAGAGCCCTGGAACAGGCTGCCCAGGCAGGTTGTGGAGTCCTCTTCTCTGGAGATATTCAAGACCTGCCTGGATGCAGTCCTGAGTGATGTGCTCTGGGTGATCCTGCTTTAGGAGGGAAGTTGGACTAGATGATCTCTAGAGGTCCCTTCCAACTCTGACAATTCTGTGGTTCCGTGACTTGCAGTTGATCTGCAGTGAAATAAATGTCTTTAAGAAAAATGGTTCTTCCTGAGAACCTTTTAAAATCTGATCTTTAGAAGGAAGAAAATTATGGTGATCTGCGATCTGGTATTTACCCCTCCTCCTTGTGAAGGAGGGTGAAGGATTGCTTGGTGGATGCCAACACCAGTCTTGAAGATCACCTTGGATCTCTAGCATTTACAGTATGACTCCAACGCTGGAGTTTGATGCTTTGTTTCCTCAAAGTTGTAGCAAGTCCTAAAATTACTTTGGGGACACTTAACTTCACACTATCTGTTGTTGTCTTTATCTCCTTGTGAATAGGAGCAGAGATTTGAGTAAGCTTGTGAACTCTTTTTTCCAGAAGACTTAAGATCTGGACACCAACACTAATGAAGCCTAGTGAAAGCTGTATAGTCAAATCCTTTAGCTGGCTCTAAATCTGGTTTCTTCTGTCCAATATAAGTGGTGCTTCAGTTGTTTTTCATGTGACACCATGTGCTCTGAAACACATGACACTGCTTCACTCCCGTTGTTCTTTCACCTCTTTTCAGGCTTAGGTAAATGCATTATTAGCTGTGAAATCAAGTATTCTGTCCAATAGTGTATTTGTCAGAGCACAGCAGAAGAGCTGTTTATTAGTCTCTAGAATAAACTCAATCCAGTAAACTTTGTCAGAAGCAGCAGTGCACTGAGCAGCTGCTTGCTGCTGACGATCACAGGTTTGAGAGACAATTATATGATCATAAAATAGCTCAGAGGTGAAATAGGATGTGATACATCCCTAGGGACTAACATGTAAGATCACTTACAGGTAGATAGATAGGCAGTTCAGATGGCCAGATTTTCCCTCTAGCTTTTCAAGTCTCTTATTTATATATCTTATTAAAGACCAAGAGGGAATCTGTATTCTCAAGTTCTGTAAGGGAAGGTACAACCTGATAAAAAAAATAGACTTACTAGGAGAAGTAATAAAGATCCTAATTTTAAGCCGTTTCTTCTTGGAGGTAGCAAACTGAGAGAGAGGTATGTCAACAGAACTAGTTCTTCCTGTTTAAATTCCTAGACTTTGGACTATGGTTGTTTTCATGTTTCCACAAGATGGTCCCAGGGGCTGGGAAATGACAGTTGAGCTGCAAGCATGTGAAGCAGATGCAGCAGAAGTCCTGAAGTAAATGTAACAGAAGTCCTTAGAGTATGAAAATGATAGAAGGAAGTCACAATCATCCCTGTGGTTGGGAGCAGAAGGGTTGTACATCCCCTTTCTGCAAGGTTACACACGAATAAGCCTGGATCCTCTTTAGAAAGCCTCAGGACAATCATATGTCCCAGTGTATTCCACAGTGATTTCATATATTTATTTTTTTCTCACAAGACTAGAAATTGTAACTTTGGATTTGGAGTTACCACTGGAGTTTGTTTTACCACTGAATTGGATCTAGGATTTTTGGATGGAAATAAAACTTGTGATTTCTCCGAGGCTGCACTGATTCTGTCCTGGGTGGTCTCCTCTCTGCTGAGTTGTTGTTTTTTTTAAGCTCATTGGTTTGCTTTTTTGCAGCACTGCCAGAGGGAGAAATGGCTAGCAAAGAGAACAGGTTGGAATTAAACAAAGCTGGTCAGAGATCTGATTAGTATGATGCAATTTATTGATAGAAATCTCTGGTTACAGGAGGATGGGGCACTTGTGGACTTGTGGTGAACCATTCAGAATATATACAGCTGTGGTAGCGTGGTCTCTGGGCACAGCTGCACACTCTGTGAGGAGTGCCTAGAAGAAGGCACAGTGTGTAAGCACACACTGAAAGCACTGAACGTCTGCTTCTTGAAGGGCACTGACATGCAAGTTTGAGACATAAGGGAACATGGCTGCTGAATTACCAGTCCTGGCTTTGTCCCCTGAAATTCCTGTAGGTGTTTCCCTCCTCCACTGGAAGTCACTGACCACAGGCACGCATTGTCAAGCTCAAGTAGATTGAGGAGGAGGAGTTGGTTTTCCCAGACTCTTGAATTTCTGGTAGTCAGAAGATTTGGTTTTCCCTACTGCATCATAAGTAGCAAAGTATTTTCCTTCAATTTGATAACCAGCTGATTTCAGGGCCACTCCAGACCCCCATTTCAGTGTAATCTCCTATTTTAGCGCTTTTTACTCTGGCAAAAGTGCCTGAAGAGGGTGTGTGAGGAGAGCTTTGCACACCACCATGAGAAGAGGTTCTTGGGTAAACCAGTCCCATCAGACTGAATATGAGTTCTCAGGCTTTGTCTTCTAAAAGAGAAATTCTTACCCTCGAGGTGAAGATGGTCAGAAATACAGAACAAAATTTCCTTTATGGTGGTTCGGGGTTTTTTTGCAAATAAATGGAGTTTGTAAAAAAGCTAACAGATTTTTCTCAGAATTTGTTTTTGTAAACAGTTTTTATTGTTTAGTTTGTGCCCAAAGAAGACCTTTCTGAAAGACGTGGACAAGCTTTGGAGCAATCTATGTTGGCATTGTAATTATTAAGAAATGCAAAAAACGGAGGCACTTGGTCTGCAGCATTTTTTTCAGTCTTTTCTTATTCTACATAAAATACAGGAAGACTTTTAAATGGATGAACTGAAATGTGCAGATTTGGTGGGGCTAAGTTCTGACTTTGCACTGCTGTGATCTTGGGTGGAGCTCTATGAAGTGGGGTGGTTCTGCCCTCCAGCAGCCTGGTTCTGCACAAGAGGAGCGGGAGTGCAGCAGGGAACGTGACCAGCCTTCATGGCATACTGGGAACGGGACCAAGTGTTGAGCATTGGTAGAAAAATCACGTGCTGTCTTGAGCCCACTTGCTGTGTTGCTCTCATGTGGCATATGAAATGCGGTGCTTTGAGAGTAGAAAAGGGGTATGTGTTTCTCTTACACCTTTATGTGGTCAAAAAGTCAAGTCTCTGGGCAGTGACTTCAAAATTGTTAGTGTCATTCAGGCTGGGTAGCACTGGGTCAAAAGCTGAACAAGCAGCAGCATGTTACACTGAGCTGTATGAACATGTAGCTGCTCCAGTGACCACATAAACAAGCTTACAATCACAAGGTGGGGACACATCCTTCTTGGAGTATAATTGGTTTGTGGAGTGCTGGGAGAAGAAGTGATCCTTATGATGGCTGTTCTGTAATTCTACACAACTGTGTAACATCTGCATCTCACATGTGGAAGCCTGATCAGACCACAGGTCTTCCTGTGGTAGAGTTATTCCCGGATCTCTCCCATAAAAACCTTCTCCCCTAGCTGTAGCAAATCCTGCTCACTAGTGCATAATGTTTATAGTCATCTTATTCATGTGTTGTCCAACAGGTACACCCAGACTACAAGGAAACAGAAATCCCTGTGGTAAGTTCCCAAACACCCGTGTGATTGTACTGGACCATGTTTGTGAATGTCCAGAAGTAGTGGAAATCAAAAGTGATGAGTAAACTTGGTGTGAAGAAAGCAGTCTCCATGCTTCCTCTGACATGCAGGGTTTGGCTATATCTTAAGAACTTCCACTGCTTCAAAGATTGGGAATTTAAACATTCTGGTCCCTCTGTTAGGAGAGGGTATATTGCAAAGAATCTGGGTTGCAGTTTGGTTTTCTGAGGGTAAAAAGGGTGTGGTGAGAGTCAGACTGTGTGCATTGTGTGGTTCCACCCTAACAGTGGGTAACTTCCCAAGGGCAGCCTAGAAAGCCCCTCAGGTTAATTACATGGGATATCCTGGTTCTTCACTAGCTAGAAACAGCATGTCAGGATACAGAATATGACCACCACCTCCACCTCTGGGTTTTCCCCTTTAGGTAATGCATCCAAATTTCCCTGTGTCTAAAGTGCCCAATAACACCAGCTGCACAAGGCGGTCGGGTGTCTCCGCTCCTGAGCTGCATCAGGCCCTCTCTGCCAGTGAGAGGCAGTGCGTAGAGACAGTCGTCAACATGGGGTACTCACCTGAGAACGTCCTGAAAGCCATGAAGAAAAAGGGAGAGAACATTGACCAGGTAAGAGCTTGTGCAGTGGGAAATAAACCCTTGGATGCTGATTCTGCTGAGAAGCAGCGCTGGGTTTGCAAAATGGATGGGGAGGGTACTTTTATTCTAGCAGAGGGGTTGCAGCCTGTATCCACAGTGAAGTCCACTGGAGAAGTCAACTGGCAGTATAGGCTCCCAAAACCAAAGAAGAGAGTGTCTGTGTCCGTTTCAGTTGAGAGACTGCCTGAGCCAGCCACAACTGTGGGTGCCGGGCCAGAGCTGCACTGAGCTTGGGCAGGCAGTACTGGGTCTTCCCAGGACCAACAAAACCAGCTGAAGGAAGCTCAGCGTGGCTCTATGCTTAGTGCTGTGTGACAATAAAAACAGTCAGCTTCCCTTGTTCTGAGACCAAGGGGTTATGGTGCTGACATCTCGCTTTGTAGAGAGATTGGGCCCCGCAGGCTTAGGACAGCCCTGAGAGGCTCCGACGAGGCCCTGACTTTGTTCTGTGCCCTCTGGCTGTGGTGCTTCCTGCCCCATGTGTTGCCTCAAATCTTGCTAAAACCAGGTCATGGGGCATAAAGTGCTGCAGGGTGATGAGTGGCTCTGAGTCTTGGATTCCCTTCAAACAAACATGTTAAAGGAGAGAAAATGTGGCCAAAGTTTCCGAGCTGACCCTAGACAGGCTGTGTGCTGTGCAGAGCATTGCCTGGCAGGACTGTGCCTGTCCCCTGGGGAGGAGAAGTGTCCCAGTGCCTTCCTGCTTGTGGAGCTGATCTGCTTGCCCAGCACCCACACGTGAAGAGAAGTTTAAGCTATGCACTGCAATGAACCATAGTATCCAATGGAAGAAATGTCCCTTAGGAGGGTGGTTTTAAATCCTGCTGTATTTGCAGGCTGTGTTCTTTAACCTTCCTAGCATTGCCTGCCTGATCTTTCCCTGTACCTCCCGAAGCTGAGGACGAATAAGAAATTTGGCAGTGGTTTGTGGGCCTGTGAGCTGGGATTTGCAGCTCACTCACCAGTATGATGAGTTGATCTTGAAAGACTGACTGCTTTCAGATTACGGGAGCTCTTGCAGCTGTCTGAGAGGAAGCTGAAAGCTAACACATCTTGACTGCTGGACCTACAGTTTCATTTTAAAAACTTGTAGTATAAAAAGCACAGTTAAACTTCTGCCTTCTGCTCAGTGTTCAGGCATGGAAGGCTAAATATAGGCCTCTGTGACTGTTTTCACTAGAGTGGAAGATGATGTTCAGAACTGGTGGGAGAGCACAGGAGGACAGAACGGCTCATCTGTTTTCTCTGAATGATCTCTTGCATAAAGAGCATCTCAACTATACTAGGAAGGACTTTATTCCTGGTGAAACCTGGGCTAGAGTCATACTCAGCCCCTCTGCAAGTACAGAAATGGTATTCAACCACGTGCTTCAAATGCCACTTTATAAACCTAGTTTCTTTTTTTATTCCCCACAGGTTTTGGATTACCTGTTTGCACATGGGCAGCTTTGTGAGAAGGGCTTTGATCCACTTCTTGTTGAAGCAGCTTTGGAAATGCACCAGTGTTCAGAGGAGAAGGTGAGGGTGCGACATGCTGAGCAATAGAGAGAGTGCACTATGATGGGGAATTCCAGCAGCAGTCACTCTGTTCCTCTTGTTTTCAAAACTGACTGCCAGGGACACCCTTGCAGTGATACACTGAATATGCATTAAAACATTAAAATTCTTCTGCGTTGTTTTATTACTCTCACTTGCTTGAGTTTTTATGGGGATGGGATTTTTTTAAAGACTTTGCATATTCTGATTCTAATGGTTTGAACCCAGAGTTCTCTTGTGAGCAAGGTGATTGGTACAGAGAAGGTTAATTTCAGAAACAGTAAATTATCTTTTAAACCCTGCCAGCCTGCCCTGGCCCTGAATTTTCTCCCTTGTACAAATACATCTGACTGGGTGCTCAGCAAATTGGATTAAGGCTTGCTCTGGAAGAAGCTGGAAAATGTTTCTAGAGGTCTTGTCCATTGTCTGCTTGCTTTTCCAACACTAAAAGTACAGCAGGAATGGGTAGCCAGGGCAGAGTACAGTTGGATCTGTTAAAGTCCACCAGCCTGTTGTGTCCCAAGTAGCTGTATGAAATTTTCAGAGGTGCAGCCCAACCCCCCAGAAAGCCTTCCTGTCTTCCTTGGACTTAGTGATGAGCTTGTAAACAGATTAACAACAGTGTGAAGATGGGAGAAGTGACTGAGCTCAGGAAACATATTTGCAACTATCTTAACCCCAAAATTGGAAACGGATAGTCTCCTGATTGCCCATTACAACCTGCTTGCTTGTTTTTTTCCCCTCTGGAGTGGAGTGGAGGCACTGTAAGTGGTAGAGGCTTCACAAAAGTCTGATCAGTTGATTGACTTCCTGTTGCTTTATTTTTTCAAAGCTCTGGGAGGATTCGTGATTGATGGTAGTATTGTACACAGTGTGTCCAGTAGATTTGTGCTAATGCTCCAAGTCTGCCCTAGATCAGAGGAGCCATTTGATAGCAAGGGCTCCTCTACTGTTCCCAAAGCCAAAGTAAGTTTTAAAAAAATTCAGATGTGGCAGGAGCTGCTGGATGGGAAGCAGGGAGGCATTAATCAGCAGTTTTCGGAGCCCAAATTGGGCAAGGCTGATAAAATGAGAGACTGAGCTTTGGTGCCTTGCTGAAGAGGATTTTGGAAATGCAGGACTGCAAACACAGGGGACTGAAAGTGAGGCCCCAAGGGCAATTGCACCCAGACCTCTGCTGGTTCTGGTGTGAGTGGACTTTCTCTGAACAGAGCTGGAGCTGGAACAAGCTGTACTTGGGGAGGAGGAATCCACCCCGTGGGGTGCCCACTCGCTGAAGACAGGCTCTGTGCTAAACCTTCACCAAGAACTGATCCTCTTTTCTCTTGCAAATAATGGACTGTCTGTGTCTTTCAGATCACAGAACTTCTTCAACTAATGAGTCAGTTTAAAGAAATGGGCTTTGAACTGAAAGACATTAAGGAAGTCTTATTATTACATAACAACGACCAACACAATGCTTTGGAAGATCTAATGGCCCGTGCAGGAGCCAGCTGAAAACGCATTCCTGGATTCTCGGCGAGCAGCGGTGCAGGACCAGCCCCACCACCTTCACATCCAGTGTGACTTGCTCTTGGCAGGAGGGAGTCCAGCTTTTTGCTTATATGGGGGAGTGACTGAGCAAGCCTGCCTGCGTGCATCACTCCAGCATTTCTCTTTCCATGGAGAGCTAACGTTCTTTCTTAAATTAAATTTTTAAAGTGTCCTTTCTTAAGTTTCCTTTTTCCAGCTTGGCCACGGAGCATTTAGACTGCCCAGCCTCTACTGGAATTGTACATAGGTAGAGATGGGAGTGGTTTCCCCCCCACACTGTTGCACTGGAGTTGGACAGAAGATGACTAAGTTGGTTCTGAAATTAGGATGCTTTGGTTCTTTGAAGCTGCTTTCACAGTGTCTGCTTGTACTGAATTACTTGACTGTCACAGACCAGATTAACTGGTAATATTTGACCTTTAGTGCAATGGAGTGTTATTTTTTGGTTGAAAGCTAGTCTGTAACTTAGTAAAACACTGGTTCAGAAACTGTTGCTATGCATAAAGAGAGAAGCTGTTCCTCTTGAGGGTTTTTTTTTTCACCCATGCTTCCAACACTTCTGCCAGTCATGAGTGTCCAAAGCCGAGTGGTGTGTAAGTTCTCTTCAAAAAGGTAAGCTGTGAACTCCACCTGGACCTGCAACTTTTGTTGGTTCTTGAACCTGAAGGTGGAGAGCTGGGGCTCAGCATTCGTAATCCCCCCAGGCTTGTAGGATGTTTAAGACAAAGCCCTGCTAGGAAATCAGTTATCTTTTTGTTTTAAATAATACTCAGTGTGATGCAGGAGGTTTCTTTCAAGCACTTTCTTTAAAACAAATATACTCACTGCATTAGTTCCATTTCTCACACTGCTATAGAATTACATAATAACACCTAGTACTAGAAATTGGGTTTTGGGTTGGTTTTGATAGTTCAAAGTATTACGTTGTACATTGCTCAAGTTTTAAATACATAAAATATCATTCTTGAGGAATCTTTAAAGTAATTTGCTAAATATTTTGATTCTGCAGAAGAAAAACTAATAAAGCCCTCAAATGTAACTCCCAGTGTCATGGTTCCCATCTCTCATGCTCTTTGGCTTCAGCAGATGAAGAACGTGCTGGATCCCGCCCAGGTGCTGCCTGCTTCTGCAGGCACACATGGACACAGTCTGTGTTGGACAGAACAGACAGAGGTCTCCGGCCAGGTGGCTGCAGTGGTGGAACATGCTGCTTTTTTCTGTGGCTTATTTCTGTTTTGTTGCAAAAACCAAGCCTGGGGATCCAAACTCATGTTAGAGCACGGAGCTGGGAGCATTGGACTTTGGGAGGGGAAAACTGGGCTCATCACCTCAGATTAGGTTTTTAAGTAGGAGGTTTTAGCTCATTAGGACCCTGAAGGGAGATGGCATTTGTCTCAATGATGTTACTAACTATATATGACCAAAACATCTAAGTCCTGGAATTCTCTGTGAGGTGCTCAACTACGTTAATTACATACCTTTACTTAAAGTGATGCTGAGATGTAGCTGGCAAGTATCCAACAGATGTGGAGATGGATGATGAGTGGGACCAGGGCAGAGGGCCTCGCACTGTGTCCTGAAGCATTGAGCTTCACCAGATTCTAGTGGTGGGGCTGAAATTTAAGTTTTGTCTAAGAAGGACATTCAGCAGCTGGAGGGTCAGCAGCTGGAGGGTCAGCAGCTGCTGCTCTGCAGGTGTGGGTAAAGCAGTTGCCCAGCTTTCCTTCCCAGGTGAGAAGTGTGGGTTTGAAACAAGGAAATGGGGTCCTTGCTCAGTCAGAAAAGCTGGAAAACAAACTACTTTACTGTCACTGCTGAGAGCCTTCGGTTGTGTTGCTTGTTTTGGTTCTCTGAATTAATATTCGAACAAGTCCTTGTCTGCTACTAGGCAGTCCTGAAGGGGCAAGAAGTCCTGCCAGCAGAAAACAACTATTTAAACCAAACTTCTAAATAAAATCTCATTGGTTTTGGTACTGTGCATGAAGTTTTTTCACAGTCCCTCTGCGGGTGCTGGTGCTTAACCCCACTCCAGTGACTGCTCTGCTTATGGAGGCTGCTGTAGAGGTGAGAGCAGAGGAGTGAAGGTGGGAAGTGATACCTGTGATGCTGGTGTCCTCCTTCCAGTGAGATGTACCCATCTGTCTCTTCCCCTGGTGACATGGATTTGGCTTCAGCAGTTTCTGGATTTGTATCTGGAAGTGCGTTTCTGGGGTGGCTTCTCACAGAAGGAAAGAGTGGGGGTTAACCTGCTGGCTGAGGGGACATGCACTTCTGAAGAAACATGTAATGTGGGACAGAATGTGATGAGATCTGAATGTTGTTCTGGGTGCTGCGCATCGCTGGTTATGCTGGTTCTCTCATTTCCTATCAAATTGCAAACCAAGCCCAGCCTGGATGTGGGAAGGTCCTGCTGATGCCTGATGCAAGGCAGGGCTCTGCCCTGCTGCTGGCTGGTGAGATGACTGTCACCCTGGACAGACTTGAGAACTCATGGCTTTTCCTTAGGCTGTTAAATCAATCTGACTTGTGTGCCTGATTTGTGTACCTGGCGTTTGGCACTTCTTTGCTTTGTCAGAGGTTGTTCTGCCTTCTTGCACTAGCTGGGTGCCTTGGTGTAGAGGCTTTTGAGAAATGTAGAGGAAGAGCCAAAACCGTCAGGTGTGCTTCAAGGCAGAGACCCCCTGAGGTGCTCTCTGATGGTGCTGGCAAGGGCTCTGACACTGAGGAGCCGTTGGTCACCCACAGAGTAGCTGAGGGCTCCCGCTCTGCTGCAGATGTTTGGAGACCTGCTGGGATCAGAGGTGTTGCTGTGGTTATTGCCCAGCTTCTTTCTGGGATCCTGCAGCCCGTGAGGCAGTGGGAGCTGCTGATGCCCCTGTGCCCCATGCTCTGTGGTGTGCCCTGAGGCTATCTTCATGCAGCCGGGTGCCTCCTGCAGAGGCTGAGCCCTGCCGGAGCAGCCCTAGGCAGTGGTGTGTGGCTGACCCCAGTGCCTGTGCCAGCAGCTTTTCTGCAGCTCTGCATGTGGGGGAGACGAATGGCTTCTGCCAGCCATGCACCAAAACCTGGTGCAAGGGTCACTCTGCTGCCACAGGCTCTTCAGGTCATGCACGTGTGGCTGGAGGACAGCTTCTGAAACACCAGCCAGGGCAACAGGCCTGGTGGGAAGGGGGTCTCCTACTGACTCCCAGCCCCAGTTAATCTTTTGCAATCACACAAACAGGCATTTTGACCACACTTCAAAACATATTTTAGCAGAATTGTGTAGTAAATTGAATTTTATTTTAGATAATATGAAATACTGAAATAAAATATCAAGCTTCTACTATGAGCATTAATAGTTTTGTTGCACCTGAATGCAAGAGCAAACCCATTTTAGTTCTGTATTTATTGGGTTGGTCTCTCTTGATCTCTTAGACCTCTCTAACAACAATTTCACATACATTTCTCAAGTTGAAATGAAGACCATTCATATCAGGTGTCAGTGCAATATTAAACTTTTAAAATGCTCACTTTAGCACATCTTCACACCAGAATTGAAGCAGCATCATCATAACCTTAAGAGTGGAGAGAAAAACATTACTGTTCTTGACAGCAGCTGTGGTAGTTTCCATTGAGTACTAGGAGCCCAGTTCTGGTATCTGTTGGGTGTGCAGAACTTCAAGCATGTCTGTAGTCCTGGTGTTGCCAAGGATGGGTGGATTTTCACAGCCACAGCTACTCTTTTTTTTTTTTTTTTTTTTTTTTTTTTAGTCAACAGGGAAGATTCTGAGAACAGATTGATAATAAAACCTGACATTTAACAAGATACAGTCTTGTGGCTTGGCTGCATGGCTCCAGTTTAAAAAGGATTATCAGACCTTGGAAAACTGCATTATTGTTTTGTTTATTTGCTGTTTCTCAGTGTTCCTGGCCATTCCTCCACAGAGTGATTAGTTCCTGCTCTGAGAACTCACACTGGGGCTCAGATGTGGCAGACAGCCTTGCCTTTTTCACAGTGGACTGGACAGGGATTCACAGGTGTGAAATACTCAAATCTGGTAGATGACTTAAGTCCCATCTCCTCTGCTCATGCACATTTTCAGTCTGTCATCTGTTGTGGAGGACATACCCCACATAAACAGTGGACTAATGATTCTCATGATAAGGACCCTCAATTGGGAAGTGAAGGCAAAGCAGAAAAGCAGACAAAAGTAAGAACTGACAGTGCCTGAGGTTGGAAAAAGACTACATTGTAGCAACCCAGAAAACGCCTCAGAAAGACGAGAGACCTGATTGGTGCAAATGAACCAATCACCAAACGGATTCAAAAGCGCACCAATCAGGAAACGAGGTTCACCATGCCAAATCCCATAAAGAGGCGCATGGCTGCTGCTGTTGTTGCTGGTTCATCGTGCACTCTCGCACTGTCACCATTACAGGTCAGAAGTCGCTTCTCACCACAGCCGCCATTTCAGAAACTGCTCGCCTTGCCAGTCATCACTTCGCTACGTGCTGCCAGTCAAGGCTTGAGCCGGGGGGGGGAAAGCCTTTTTAAAGGCTCCTAGGAGCTGAACCCCCCCATGAGCTTGCCTTGTGAAGAGGATTGGCAGGACGCTGGCCAGCAAGAGCCAGGGCAGGTTCCCCGACTCCACCCACCGGAAAGGTGTAAGACTACCTACCCTAAGACTGCCTTCCCTGCCACGTTCCTTCCCAATTCCCTAACTTTCCCTGGGAGGGGGTTGTGGGTCCCTTTCCCCTGATACCTTTCCCTAACCTCCCCTTTAATTGGCACGGGTTCCCCCAATTCCCCTACATTTGTACGTTTAAGTGTTTGCTAGTCCTCTTCCGTTCTTATTTCTGTATATATTGTGTTTCACTAATTATAAAGTAAAAGCACATAAATTTAAATTTCCCCAAGAGGGGAGCTCCTCATTCCCGTGGCTGATATTCCTTTAAATACCCGTGTGTGGGGGGGTTGTACAGCGGGGACAAGTGCGGGACTCTCAGCTGCTCAAGTCCCCTAAACGCACGGTTCCTGGGCTTCCATTCCTAAATACAGAGAGTGTGTGTGTGTGCTTGAGACGCAGCAAAGGCTGCGAAGTGAGTGTGGAGCCCCGAGCTGTGGTTCTGTTCTCCCGTGAGGGAAACGGCCAGCGACGGACGAAGCGACAGGCGTGCAAGGACAGCGTGAAAGAGGGCGTGCCTGAGGTCTGGTGTGAAAGGCGGAGCGAGTGTTCGTGCTTGCTTACAGGACATTACACTAACCAAAGAATCCACCTCGCGAAACACTCTTGCACGTAGCATCCAACACGCTGCAACACACCCTCACACAGAAGCTTGTGAGCCATAAACTTGGACCCTGGAGGGACTTTGCCCTCTGTTTCACAGTAATCAGTCTCAGTTGCAAGATGGAAATCAACCACTGCTAAAAAAAAACCCAACCCAACAGTCATGGCACTGATGTGGGACTTTCTTCTTGTTCTGAGTCTTCCTCTTGTGCTTCTGTTCCTTAGGGCTATGCCTTCTGACATTCCTGGGAGTGCTTGCACCAAGTATGCAAACCAGATAAGGAGTGTCACTGCTGGGCCAAACCTGGGCTCCTCGGGGTCGCTGAAGAAGTGGACAGCTGGTCAGACAGCAGCTTTCCCTGACCCTCGGCATTTCTGGCTGCTGAGCAGGCTTTGACTGAGTGACTACAGGCATTATGGAGGAGACACCGAGATGGCCGAGTGTGCTGTGGCAGCCCTGATTTTGGAGTGGGAGCGCTCGCACTGCATGCTGTCAGCTGAGCATGTTTCAAGGTCACCTGTGGCTTCAGCAAGTGGACTTGCCAGATGCGATGCATGCAGCAGCAGAGTTTGTGAGTTTGTGCAGAGCTCCAGCTGATGGTTCTGTAGCTCTTGCTTCAAATACCAGCTCCACGTAACAGTGGCACAAAGCAGCTTCTGCAAGCCCATTGCCTCTAGCCAGACCCTCTTCTCCGGTGAAAAATCCATTCTGTGAGCCCGCTGCTGAGCACTCTGCAGCTGTGCCACAGTGCAGAGACCAGACATGGTTTGCAGCGGGGAAGTTGTTGGCCAGTCCCTGTTGCCAGCAGCATGAAACCCACGTGCTTATTAATACACTAAATGAACCTTCAGTACAAAGTTCTGACTAAACCACTCGTTACCCATGACTTAACCCACCTCTTTCAGGAGCTCTGGAGTTTAGGCCCAAGCCTAGAACAGTTGTGACAATAGCTTCCCTTCTGCAAGCAACAGCACTTCTTGCTCTACCTTGACTTCCATTTACTTATGGTCTAGTTATATTAGCGTAATTAAACAGTGGCTCCTCTCTCTTTCCTGGCTCCTGTTTGCACACACTTTTCTGGATAGTTTTTGAGCATTTCTGTTCAGAACGGTGTCTGCCTTCAAAGTGTTTATTAATCCACCCCCCACCACCACCATTTTCTTGGCAACACATTTGAGAAGCTACTATGAATACTGTGGACAGGACTGCCTACTGCTTGGTGAGATATTTAAAGCTGCTGAATTGTTATTCTTAAGAACATGGTTACTGGTATTAAGGAATTACAAAAGCTTGTGGTGCCAAGTAGTCATCTTTCATTTACTCAGAATTCTCTCCATTCTTACCTAAAATGCACACTAATCACAAACATCAAACCAAAAGCTATCCCCTACCCACCCACATTCTGCAGCACCAAGCGTGGAGAAACACTGGCTGTTTCTGTAGCTGTTCTTGGGCATCTGTAAGCAAAGAACGTCTAAACTAGTGGAGGTGTTTTCAGAGACACATCAGTTCCAGGAGAGGCTAAACAGAGCTGAAGCTGGGCTCGCATCACTTGAATACACTTTGACTTCAGTGCCAAGATTTCATCCAGGTTGGTCACAAAATTCTGAAAATCCTGGCAAGGAAGGCAGAAGGAAAGTTTAGCAAACACCACGAGGCAGGAGAAAATCTGCATACTTCATGCACTGCAGCATTACATGAAAGCAGGTTTCCCATTCTGAAGTGTACTAGATTAAATCAGTGTTTGCTTTGAAGTCCAGTGTCCTGAACTTCACAGACAAAGGTCATTGCCTCTAAATACTGAGGTTCACTTACTCTGCTAGTTTTATCTGTTGTTAGTGAAATTACAGCTAATACAATGGTTTAAAAATGTGTGAAGCGCCTGTTGTCACCCTTCTACACCAGTTAGCTTTTCAAAGGTTTGGTATAGGGGCTGGCCATCTGACGTGCAGTTTCACAATGTACTGAACTCTGTTCCTGACACCTCTCCTGTTGGATCCAGCAATCATGAAAATTAATGGTGAGTTGGGCCGCTCATTGACCAGGTATAATAGCATGTTCTTGGCAGACAGAAGGGATTTCTTCACATCAGGTTACAGGGCCAGTCCAAATCCTGCATGGCTACAGGCCTGCTAGATCTGACATGAAAAACATCAGCAATGTACCCTCAGTTGAATTAAATGCCACCTTCAATAGCAACCTGCCACATGGATAAAAAGTTATATGAAACTGTGATTAAAACTGAAATGGAGGCAGTTATTTTTAAATAGGGATTGAATTAATAAAGCAGCACTCAGACTTGTTCTTCTCTCTAACTGGGAGCCAAATTTGGTGCCTGTATTCACAGGTCAGTGTTCAAGAAGCTGGAAGGTGTCAGCTTGCTTGGGGCTGGGGACCTCAGCTGCTACTACTGCATGAAAATCCATCATTCAAAGGCTTATTTGGCAGGACTCCCGTGATCTCGTGCACTGTATCTGTCCTGCAGGGACATCAGGACTGTAATGAAGACCAGCCCAGCTGCTGTGGCTTGTTTTTCTTAAGCACTTTAAATACTCATTGGTTCAGTGTGTGGCCAGTGTTGGCAGGAGTTTCTCCTGCAGCCAAAGTTTCATAGCGGGAAAAGTTGCAACCATCTGAAAGTGGAAGGAGAGAAACTGATACTGGAAGTCCAACCTGAGTTGATTGCCCAAAAGGTCATGCTGTGAAATAACTCTACAGGATGTAAGTTATTCACACACTGCTGAGAGGTCCAGCAACCTTGTCATAATTCTGCTAGCCAGAAAATCATTGCTTGCTGCAAGGGGCAAATAAATGACCCGGGGGGAAAGGAATGCTGTCCAATGAACAACAGACTTAAAACAATCTCAAAAGATTAAAAAAAAACTAAAACAAAAAAACCAAAACAACAACAAAAAACACACCAAAAAAACAAACCCAAAAGGATTGCTTTGTATCACTTCATTCTCTGCCACAAAACTGATACAGTTTATGGCTCTAGTGCTGTTTTGTGAACTTCTGTATGTTACCTGGTCACACATCACATGCAGCTGAACATCACAGCAAGTGAGCCACATGTCACAGAACCTCAGAATTGTCATGGTTGGAGAAGACCTCTAAGATCACTGAGTCCAGCTGTCCTCCCAGGAGGAAAAGAGCAAAAAAACAAAAGAAAAACCCACAACAAAACAAACCAAAACTAACCAACCAACAACACAACACCACCCACCATGTCCACTAGAGCATGCTGTGAAGTGCCATATCTACACGTTTTTTTAACACCTCCAGAGATGGTGACTCCACCACCTCCCTGGGCAGCCTCTTCAGTGCCTGACCACTCTTTCAGTAAAGAAATTCTTCCTAGTACCCAATATAAACCTCCCCTGGTGCAACTAAAGGCCATTTCCTCTGGTCCTGTCGTTACTCACTTGGGAGAAGAGGCCAACACCCACCTCCTTTCAGGTAGTTGTAGAGAGCAATGAGGTCTCCCCTCAGCCTCCTCTTCTCCAAACTAAACAACGCCAGTTCCCTCAGCCTCTCCTCATAGGACTTGTTCTCCAGATCCTTCACCACCTCCACTGTCCTTCTCTGGACTCACTCCAGCACCCAGGACTGAACACAGTACTTGAGGTGCAGCCTCACCAGTGCTGAGCACAGGGGGACAATCACTGCCTTGGTCCTGCTGGCCTCACTATTTCTGACACAAGCCAGGATGCTGTTGGCCTTCTTGGCCACCTGGGCACACACTGTCTCATATTCAGCGTGTCGATCAGCACCCCCAGGTCCTTTTCCTCTGGGCATCTTTCCAGCCACTCTTCCCCAAGCCTGTAGCATTGCCTGGGGTTGTTGTGACCCCAGTGCAGGACCTGTCACTTGGCCTTGTTGAACCTCATACAGTTGGCCTTGGCCCATCGATCCACATGGTGGCTCCATGTGGAAAGCCCTCAGGCAAGAGTCTCTGCAGCTGAACTGTGATAGGAACTGAAATGGTTTGGTAATGTAATGCAGTGATGGACCTTGGCTTTATTGATAAGATGAGGGCCCTGGGGAGACAGGAAGTTCTCACTGGGAAATGTCAACAGTCTGGTTGAGCAATGAGATTTCACGCACAGCTGTGATGTGCATCTATCTGGAGATGCAGGAGAAACAGACAACTGGGATTTGCCTGTCTAGGAGTGGGGCCATGCAGGTGATAGTCTTTAGATCCAGCCTACACTACTGTCTTCTGAGACCAGGATAAGCCAAGAAACACTTGAGTGACTAAAGAGAAGAGTCTGTGAGAGAGCAAGTCACAGTAGTTTGAACACTGGAGTGGGGGTATGGCACATCTGCAGTGTAGTAGGCAAAGGAGTCCCAGATGAAGAGGTAACGTGGCACTATGCCACCAATGGTGACATCCCAGTGTCACGCTCTAGGCAGGTGCTATTTTCTGTGGTACTGACTTACTTGCTCCAGCCTGTAAGGAGAAAAATGTCACATGAAAAGATACCGTGTTTGGTACAGTCTGGTACCCATGATGCAAGATAAGAGAAATCTGTCTTATTAGAGACACAGAGTTCAGATTTGGCCCATCAGCCTCCTTCTTCTCCAAGGACTTGGCACTGCGGAAACTGGCTAGGACTCAGGGAAGCATCAGAGGATGAGCTGACAAGGAATGTTGCATCACTAATTCCAGTTAATAATCTCTATGATTAATTTATGCAGTTTCAGCAGGCACTGAATCATCATCTGAAACACTTACCATTGCTGACATCTGATTTATCAAGCACTTTTCCTTGAAGCACAAGGATGCCATTTCATCCAGCTGCTGCCGATGAGCCCGAATTACAGCCTGTCTGATTAACATAAAATATTCCTCTGGTTACACAGCCTGCTGTGTTACCTACAGTTGCTGTTGGCCTCAATAAAGCTTTAAGAAGGAGAAAAACCCCAGAAGAAGCCTTTCTGTCCCATGTCCCTGGCATTCAGAAAGTGCACACCAGTGCTCCCAGAAGTGCAGTGGGTTAAAGAAGTTTGGGGTTAAAGATAACTTGACAATTGCAGATTGCTCGGAGAGGAGTGACCACCTCCTATTAGCAGAGGCAGCACAGGGGCACCTACTGCTTTTTACCACAGGGAAATCTAGAAAAAAAAAAGTTGTCTAATTAATTGGTGGTATGGCTTACAACCATGAGGCTGTAAGTCATGTTGGTGCAAACTAGGCAGAGAGGGAAGGCAGCGTGGCTGTTCATTCCTCTGAGCAAGTTTCTCTGACCAACAATGTATTTCCAGTCATGTGGATGCAGTCCAGTCCTTGGGAGCTGACAGAGGCAGCTCATACAGTTTTAGATCTACATCTTCTGGAACTGCACGGCCACTCCAGTTGTTTTTCTTTCCAGAGGGATGAAACAGCTATCATCTGATTATTGATGGGAGGTTTTGATATATTTTAGGTACTTTAGAGCTTATAGGAAGCGAGCTAGCTACCTAGAACTGCAGTTTGTATTAAAATATTCATCCCTCTAGCATTACCCTAGGAAGCTCTAATAGAATAATTGACTTCCTGTGAGATTTAAAAATATCACTAAATAACAACCAATCATATATTGATAAGATAATGACTACAAATTTTCATTACTCTTATTAAATAATTACTTCATAGATTGAGTTCTCATCAGTTTTTAAAGTATGTACAGGTTTGATACATAAATAAAGGCAAATGTATCACATGTCTAGGATTTCTAAGCTTCATGACAAACTTTGGTGACAAGCAAGACTTACTGTGCCTTTCCTAGGTCTTCCCTCTTCCATTTTCCCATCTCCAATGGAACACTTGGAGAGCTGCTGCTGCTGGACATGCCTGTGGGGCTTTTTGCATTTCGTAGTGGGTTATCACCTTTGGTTGCAAATCCAGAATCTGCAGCAAAAGTCTCTTGTGTAAAAATACTCTGCATTAACTTGTTCTTTAGCAGCCCTGTTTCCTCACTGCTGAGTGATGAGTTGGCTGGGTCTCCAGAAGGACTGATGTCCTCATTCTGCAGTCCTGACTTGGGCTGCAGCAGCAGGCTGCTTTCATGAGAGTGAGGCTGGACTGCATACTTCTTGTGTCCCACACTGAGGAAACACGACGCACCTGAAAAATAGCTCTTTTCAGGCATATCAGCCTTTACTTCCTGAGCCATGGGCTCAACACTGGGTCCTTGGTTTGGGTTAGATTTTCCTGAATTACCAGTATTATCTTCAACATCAGCATCACACTGTCTGCCACCTGAGTATTCTTTGCACGTTGAGTTGCTGAGAAACAAACCACCTTCTCTCTCTCCCCTGGAGCCTGCGGATTCAGCTGCAGATGTTCCTGTCAGGTCACATCCAACAAATAAACTCTGAACAGCTGCTTGCTTTGATGAACCCAAGCCCAGGAGGCAGCAGCATGCCTTCACATCACAGCAGGCAGGTGGAAGCCACTTGTTCCCTGCCTGTGGGGAATGCAGCAAAGCACAGTGCCTTCCCCCACGACGCATTTGCTCCCCCAGCTCCAGCATGCTGTCTGTCAGAGCCCTGCTTCTGGTGCACTGCCAGCCCTCCTCCTCAATCCTGTCCTGGGGGACATGCGTGTTCCTGTCCAACATCTGCTTCACACGGGGCGACTTCTCTTGGTTAGAAGACATTTTCTCTGAACCAGTTGTTTCCTTGTAGTCAAGAAGAGATACTGTGAGAGGGGCCACTAGCTCAGAAGAGAATTCTGAGGAACAACTGGAAGGTCCACAATGGTTAAGTCCCTTTTTCCAAGCTTTCCATTTTACATCTGCAAGGGCAGCCTGTCTATCCAAAGTGGATTCTTCATTCTCTTCATGCTGGAGGTCAATCTCTTTGCACTCTGGAGTTCCTGACTTTAATACAGGGGAAACATGTGAATTTGAAGCATCCTCTTCTGGAATTAAGGTGGCTTCACTGGAGCAAACGAGACATCTGTGTTTGGATTTGTACTGTTTGGGATCAGCTAGGAGATCTTTGCCATTTTTCCAGTTATAAGCAGGATCCTCCTGCAGGCAGTAAGGTTTTTCTGCAGTATTGCTTGGAGAAGACTCAATAGTTGAGTCATAGCTCCAGCCTGATGGTGTTTTGCTGAAGCCTACATTTTTAATGGATTCCTTTGTCTTTGGGCTGCCCTCACTACCATCCCAACTACCATCGAGTTCATGTTCTTGCATGGGGATTGGACATTTAAAAAATAAATCCTGTCGCTTTTGGCCTTTTTGCTCTTCTTCAGTTCCTTGTTCTCTTTGGTGAAGGAAAAATGACTGTTGACTGCATTTGTTGGTGCCCGTCCTTTTCACACTCTTTTGACTACAGACAGGTGAGAAAGAATCTTCACTGAAATCACTGTCATCCAGATCTTCCAGCTGCATCCCCTCTTTGCTCTGTACCTCTGTGGGTGTCAGGCTCAGCTCCTGCTTCACTTGAATCTCCTGGGGCTTGTATTGCGTTAAAAACCTCTCAAGAGGTTGGTAGTTCAATTTTTGCTGTAGAATAGGTGGCTGCTGAAACTGCTGGTGATAAAGACGTAAATGCTCCTCTCTTTCCTTCTGAAGTGGGGGCAGATTTGTCCAGGCTTCAACACATTCTTTAGCAAAGGTGTTTCCCCACTCCTGTCTGGTGTCAGAAGGCAGATTTCCATCTTCAAAGGAAATATCATCTCTAGAAACAAGCTGTTTCTGAACAGGTCGCACTGTCTGGACTTTCAGGCACTGGACAGGTGGTCTGTCTTGCATATACTTGCCTCTCTGGCCACTCTCTTTTGTTTCTGCTGTGGCAGCATTTTTGATGATGAAATCCTTCACAGTGGGGTTCTTCTCAGAGAGGGGGGACAGGTCCTCAGTTTTCTTCTTCAGGGGATGTGCCATCCTTACAACTCCCTTAACTGGGCTAGTCTGATAGAACCACAGTGAGCTGGGATTTCCTTTGTAGGCATGTCCTTTGGTGATTCCCCTGGGAGTAGAGGTGAAAGGGACACTCGGAGGCTGGAGTGCTGAGGGACATGCCTTTGCCTTTGTGGCATTTGCGGGATGCTGGAGGCCTAGCTTCACTTTCTTTGGAGAGCTCTTTTCTCCAGTGTTTTGGACATTTTTTGGAGATACGTTTGCAGCTGTCTGACACCTGCTACTGACAGTGGTAGAAAATTTAATCCCTTTCTTCAGCTCTTTCACCCTGTAAATGAGGCTGGCATTAGAAGATGTCATGCTTTCAGATAAACAACTATGTCTGTAGAACAACCTAATGTTTTCACATATTAAAGCTAAACACTGAATTTAACATCATGATTTTTTTAACTGCCAGTGATCCACGTAGGCATCACAACCCTTCTGCCAAAATGCCTGAACTTCTGGAAAGGTCTGTAGCAGCATTTTGAAGTGCTTCCTTGAACAGTAATAGGTAAAATGAGCGAAGGTGACCTCTGTTCCAGTTTAAGGGGGTTCCATTTCCACACTTTATAATGCAGCATGGCACAGTGCCAGCTCCAGACAAGCTGATACTCTCCACAGTGCATGGTAGAGTCCCACAGGACATAAAATAGGGCTTTTGGAGTAGTTGCAGTAGGGCTAATTAGCTCAGGTGATATGTGTACAGGGCTACAGTGTTCCTGGATCAGACCCATCACAGCAACTGTGAAGAGCAGCTTAACTTTTATCACCCTCTCCCTCAACTGCTTCCTTGACTCTTCTTCCTTTTAAGCACCTCCTGTACCCTTAACCCCTCCATTGCACAGCCTGTAATTTACCTCCTCCTGTACAGGAGGGAGGGTGAAGGACTTGCACACATCCCAGGCAGAACTACAATACCAAACTAAAACAAAACTTTTGATTACTGAGGTTAGCAATCCTGCAGACACAGGAAGCACGGTGATATTTCCATCACTAAAAGCTGCCATCAGAAACAACTTACAAGACGCAGAGAATTTTAAGGCCAAATATAAAACAGGTGAGGATTTTATTTGCATTGCGAAAACTGCATTTCTTGCTTAAAACAACATTTCCAATGCAACCAAAATAAAATGTAATAATGAACAACATACATTACTTTTTTGTGTTTTCACCTTGGCCTTCACCTACCTGTCAGCATATCTTAAAGTGTTCAGGGTGTGCTCTGTAGCTATGTGGCTAGGAGACACGTTGGCTATCATACATGTCTTGGAATTGCCAATGAAAGAATCCTTTAGCACCTAGGGTTGGAAATAAAAAAATAAGATTCTTAGCAATTCATGAATTTCTTTTCAAACCTGTGCCTGCTCTTAATTTTCACAACATATGAGGGAAAGTTATTTAACTAGCTCAGAACCTACAAAAGTTAAGCTCAGTTGCCTTGCACTTCCTGTAAATTAGCAATGTGTACAGAGGCAGTTTAACATGAGTCAGGGGATGCAGTTACTGTCTCTTTTTTTAAAATGTACTCTGCTTGTCTCAATTTGTCTTGCAATTGTTTGTTTACAATTTAAAATGAATACGAGTGTTAACTGGGCTCTGAACAAGCCTTGCACAAGGGTGCCCATATGTTTTGAGGGATAAAGCATATGTTACAGCTGGAGTGAAGAAATGCTGATGTCCTATGATTGTTACTGCACAGGAGATGCAAGATTGGTTGCAGGGTGGTTGGCCATATAGGGTAACTGAATGCGGGTGGAAGGCTGCATTTGGGGTGGTTGTTTGGTTATAGGATTTGGTTTATTTGGGTTTTACCATGTCAGTCCCCAGCACTGACTGGGGGGACTGGCAGTTGGCCCTAATTCTGTGTTTATCTTCAGAATTAATGCTTGGAAAAGTCATGTGTTTCTCTTGTCTTCAATAGTTTAAAAGCAGTTATTGAATCACATCTCTTTTTAAATTTTTTTTTTTTTTAATTATTTTTTCATTTCCTCATCCTCACCAAGAAAATCTCTGCTGTTGCCTTTCTGCTGGTCTTACCTGAGTTAACTTGCTTTGCCGGAAAGGAGTATGTGCATGTTCCTGATCCAATGCCCGGATGCATTCCTTTAGCTAAAAAAAAAAAAAAAAAAAAAAAAGGAACAAAACAAACAGAGTGGGAAATCACACACTGGAAAGGAACTGAGTTGCATCAAGCCTGACCTATGGATTTCCTGTTTCCTTCATGCACTTTCGACTGGCAAGGGGATTTCGCTGCTGTCACAGCCACATGGATCCAGCTCCAGCTCATTCAGGTACCAGCAGTTGAGCAGCACTAAAGAGAGCAAAACTGCAGCAGTGAACACAGCCTGCCCTGCCTGCCAGCTCTGGCTGCTGTGCAAAACCCAAGAAACTGAGTAAATAGACATGTGTTCAGCACACAGAGAGCTCCACACTGCTGTGCACCTGCCTGAGCTATGGCTAACAAGTTAGAAGCCAGACTGGGTGTTCATCAAACTATGCTGCAGCTTGCAGGGCAGGTGAACCCCAGATTCAAATACCTCAGAACAGAGATTTTTGAGCTCCATCTCTTTTGCATTTCTTTCTTCTAAAATAAGCTGTTCCCCTTCTGAAAAAAACACCCAACACTTTGGACAACAGCAGTACAAATTTCTTATGCCACTCTGGCAACATTTTCACACCTTAGTCAGCGATAGCATGAGCCAGTAAGTGCATATTCCTCCCCATGACTGTAATCTGCAGTCCAGGTGTCCCATCTATGCATGGGTACACTGGGCTGTGTTAGAAGGCAGCTGATCTCAAGACATTTCCTCTGCACACCAGTGCAATGTGCCAAACCCAACCAAATGGGAGAGCATGGACCAGGACCAAGCAATTAGCTGTGGGGGCAGCTGGGTTTAAGCCCATGCTCAGAAGGTAGCTTCGATACAGCCTGTCTGAACAGACATGTCACTGTGACCTTGGACAGGCTAAGAAGAACTGTACACAAAACAGTGAGAATGAAGCAACAGAATACCCAGGGAGTGGAGACACAGCTACAGAATTCTCATTAGAACTAACACAAGTGAGCAGCTAGCTACACCCCTGCCTGTCACAGAACACGCAACATCTTCTTGTTGTTAATAACCATCAGCAGAGGTAGCCTGTAGTCTTGAACAAACATCCCTTGATTTATTACCCGCCTTGGAAAAAATGTCATGTTCAAACTCAAAAGTGTGCACTTTTTTTTTTTGCCATGTTTCCACTGGAATAAGCACAATAGCATCACACTCCATGTCATGCCAGGATGCTCATTAGAATTGGCAGAAATGGACTGTATAACCATAAGACAAGGAATTTAGAGCAAATATAAAAGGAAAGATAAGCAGATTACAGTATTGTCATGGTGATACTAGCAGGAAGCTGCCTTTCTACATTTAAAGCCTTTCTACATTCTACATACACCCACTTAAAGTGACAGAGATCAAACTATTAGAATTTTTTATTCTCTTTCTCATAGTTGTAGTGCCTGAATGTCTTTTACTTGAATCAACACAAATATTGAAACCAGCAGCTGACTTTAAACTCCATGTGTTTTAAGGCCTGAGGACAGCATTATGATCATTGAAAGCAGAGTTAGGTTTTACAGGCTGCAGGTCATGCAGGCTTAGCAAAGATGGCTTTTATAGTTGATTCAGTCACCACTGGTAGACTGCCTAGGTATTTACGCAGCTTCACACAATAGCAAAATTACACACACACTGATTTTAAAGGTCTTTTGAAAGAGCTCCATGAGCTCACATTAAGCCTCACTTCTCAGGAATCCTTTCTATCCAGGTCCTGACTCACCATGCTACACAGTTACTCACCAGCAAGTACTCAGCATAAAGCACAGAAACACATTCACTTTACATGCTGTCTCCCATTATAAATCCTAATATTCCACAGCAGGAAAGGCTCTGTGCAAAGGAACAATTTACATTCTCAAAACAGAGCAAGCACCTCCTATTTTCAGCCCTCAGTCATCAGTGAGCTTTGTTCATTTGAATTAAAGGAGGTGCAAAGTCTTCTGCACAATTTATACTTAGAGACACTTCTGCTTTATCTTAGATAGCATTTCTCTGCTCTTTGTCCCTCTTTAAGTAACTGTGTACATTTCTAAAAGACTGTTTGCACTGAGTGCCTTTCTTCTTGTTTCCATTCTTCCCACACATGAACTGCTAGTTTCTATGCTCTTGGGTATTTAATTCCTTTACTCCCAATTTGAAAGAGGAGCCCGAGCTCAAGTGGTGAAAACAAGCAGCAGGAACAGGAGTGCTGTTATGAAACAAATATGCCAATTCTCATCCAGTATTCCCCGCCAGTAAAAGGGACAAAACTTTCCATATAAAATGTGGGACACGTATTACCCCACACCTAACAGTCTCCATGCTGTGTTTACCTGGCTAGCTGTAAGAATGGATCTAAAAGACTTTCTTTTCGTCACAAAATCTTTTCTGTCTTAAATAGTCTTTCAGGCACGAGACCAGTTAAACTGGACACAGTACTTTGGTTATTTTTTCCCCCTCAGGGAATACATACGTATGTTATCTGTCATTTATTTTTATCCTAGAGTACATGTTAGTAATTAAATACAAAACCTTCCCCAGACATGCTAGTAGCTTACTGCTAAAAGACTTTGGTTTATTTCTGCTCCTTCCATCTTTGTTTGTCGATTTGAGCCTCTGGCATCAGCTGCCCTTTCACTTCCAGCCAAGTCAATGAATGATATCCTAGAAAAAACAAAGTTGCATTTATCTTAGGGGCTTTATTTTTTTTCCTTTTTCCTTTTTCTTTTTTAAACCAGAGGGCTGCAACACATGACATCAGAAGAATGACTAGAAATAACTACTTTTGAACAAAAAGAAATACGCACTGGACATCTCTGAGGCACCAAAATAAGCACAGAGCAGAAACAGCGTCAGAGCATCCTGGCACTAACACGATTGTAGCAGATAGTGTAATTGTGTGTCATGAGAGTGCTCCACACTTCAAAGGGTAAGCTGTTTAAAGTGCAACACATTTATCTCTCCAGATAATCTCTATGCTTGTAGCTTCCTAAGAACACAGTTAAAGAAGTTGTAAATTTCTTGATTCTCCTGCCAGGTGAAACAGACAACTGCCCTGTCAAATGGGCATTCAGGGCAATATGAACAGAAATTTCCAGTGTAGTAATACACTGAGTTTTCAGTGTTCCTTTTCCCTTCCTTCCACAGAAGTCCATTACTCCCTCTCATGTTCCCTTGCTCTGGGTGCCAGCTGCTGTACTGACTGTTGCATTGTACCTTTGTCTTTGCCCTTCTTTTTTTCTGGAACACCCCAGAGTTCTCTTAAAGGCATATCTTGGGATCCTTTCCCCACTCCAGCTCCACCTCACTGTCAGTAACAAAAAGCAAATGGCACACATGCCACACCTACATAACCACTATACTTCTATTTCCAAGCCTGCCTGCTCTGCCTTTTCCTCTTTCCCCTATTTGTGGGTCTTCCAGTTTGCCTTGTATTTAAAATAATTAGATCCTGAGAAGCAAGAGCGTGTGGGAGTTGCTGCAAGGGTGTGTCAGCATGGCTTTCTGACACACAGCAGTAATATAGGTACCTAGACCTCATTCCTCAGACCTGTTTCTTGAGGCTGTTTAGTCTGGAGAAAAGAGGACTGAGAACAGACACAATTACAGTCTTCAAATACATAAAATGGCTGCCACAAGAGGAAGTAAACTTTTCTTTTTGTCTGCTGCAGACAGCATCAGAGTCACACTCTCAAATTGTCAGGCAGGTTTAGGTGAGGTACCAGGTTTCCTCTGACCAAAGGCAAACATCTCTAATGGAATCATCTCCACCTGAGCTAGTATCCCAGGCTTCCTTTGTAGTCAATTACAGGACAGAGGTGCTTTGAGGGGCAAATCCATCTGACCTAATTTATGTGAGACTGCAGAATGGCATGAATTGGATCCCTGAAATTACTCTTACTTTACAGAATCACAGAATTACCAAGGCTGGAAAAGATCTTTAAGATCGTCAAAAAGATAATCACCTTTAAGATCATCAAGTCCAGCCTACTTTCTACTGACCTCAAAAGCTCATGGGTGGATATGCCCATTGCAGACATCTACCTTTAGGAAGATTCATGCCAAGACAACAAAAACATTCTAACACTGAGATGAAGGGATGGATTTGATTGCTGAACTCCTTCACTGGAAATTTTTACAAACAAATTTGACAAAGCTCTTCACAGATGTGGCTTAAGTGCTCTCCCTGGGAAAAGAGAAAGGACTGTGAAACTTTTCTAAGTCACTTTGAACCCTACCTTCTGATTTAACTCACAGCTGCTCACTAACTCAACACCTCCTCTTTGCCTCTTGGGTGTCCCAGAGCTTGACTTCATTGTCCCTGAGCACTCCTGCTTCTCATCTTACCTTCCAAATGTCCTGCTGGCTGTGTCTTTAATTTGGATTTGGATGATAGCATGAGATCGAGAGGAATCAGAGTTGACTCCAGTAGCTCCCGTGCTACGTTCTTTTCCCCCCTTCAAAATCACCTGCAAAATAAGGGGGGACAAAATCCAAGCAAATAGTAAATGAACCCACAATCTTTCAGAAAGCTATGTTGCTCTCCTAAGATGAGATAACGTAAGGAGAAATGGTTCATTACAGCCTTAAAATTTGGTGCAAAGCAGATGTTAAGTTAGACTGGATGCCCTCCAATGTCTCCTTCAGAACTTTGTATACGGACTTTGTATATGTGACACATTCAATTGGATTTGCAAAATATCCAGACTATAAAATTAGAAAAAAAAAAAAAAGAAATAGGTATGGCAGCAATGAAAGAAGTACTGCAGACATCACCTAAGAGACTCATCAGATTGACTGTTTGTGATGTTCTTTCAAAATTTCGCTTTCTCATGTTACCCAGGAAGTTACACACAAAATACGAAGTGCCAAAATATTTCTCCACTTCAGCAACTCAAAGAAATTACACCAGAGTAAAGAACAAAGTTCAAAGATAAATTATACTCAATACAACAATAAAATAAGAAAACAAGAAGACAGACAAGACAGAAAGAGAAAGGTTTCTTCAAGATACAAATCTGGGTGATTGTCTTTTGAAAACTTTTAAGGCCTACTGCAGAAAGTCTAGCAGCAACTGCAGCAGGGCATTCACAAAACCATCATTAATTTTGTTTCTGCTTGTAAGAACATTATTCTTGCCTTTCAGTGGCCAGTTCTCAACCAGCAACATAACCAACTTCTGCAGCTCCTCAGCGCAGCATTAATGCTAAATGCAGATAATTTCTGCATCAAAGCCAACATCAATGAACAGTGAATAACTAGGGACGTATTCAAGACTCTTCCCATAAAACTGTTGCAGACTATTCAGGAGCTCTGAGTCAAACCGAGGACCTTTCTGTGTTCAAAAGGGCCCATGGACAATATCAAATTACTTTTTTCCTCGAAATACCTCAAGAATAAAGCCATCGGTGTGTGGAATGTGATAATACAGAGCAATGTGTTAATCAGCCACATAACAAATTTACACTCTAATTTACAGAAGCATCACCAGCATGTCCCAAAGCTTGGAGTTAATGGAGAAATAAAGAACAAAATTAAATGGCATGTAAGTGGGCAACACCATCCCAATTTTAATGAGTCAATTACACTATCAGCACTTGTAATTTACATGTCCTTACTGAGAAAGAAATTAAATGATGCAAAGTCAGGCTAAATTAAAAGCAGATTTAACCAACTTGCTTGCTGCAGGACAATGCAGAAAATTTGCCAGTGCACTTTTAGGTCTCAGCCAGGCACGGAAGGAAAACTGAAGCCTTGTTTGTACTGAATGTCACCTATGTTTTAAAGATCCTAATTATATTTGGCTGTTATCATCCATCATTATCTAAGCAGTGTCTTAATCCCAATTCAGATCAATATCTTCAACCTCAAGTATTTTCTAATTTCTAGTTCTATTAATTTTCAAATTTATATCTTTCGTCCCACATCCACATACCTTTTATCTAGAAAATTTAAGTTGATAGAAGCCAAAGAAACCACACTGAGAGAAAATACTTATCCAGCTTTCAAAGTCCCTTGCTGGGACACTATTTAATTCCTGGAATAGTGACAGCAGTCTATTTCTTGGCAAAGATCTTTCCATAAGGAGTGGCAGCAGAAGCGACAGCTGTAAATCAACAGCTTGCATGTGGCTAACACAAGTCACAGTGACCCAAGAATCTGACTGAATAAAGGCACTTCTGTTCCTGCTCCTCAGTGATCTGGTGGGGCTGCCAGTCTCAGAACCTTAAACAGGAGCATATACATCTACTACACAATAAATAACATTCACTGCAAATTACACATCTCAAATCAACAAATCAGGTTGTACAGGACAAGAAAAAACCTGAAACATAGAGGTTACCTCCAACAGTAGATCTACAGAGTCCACCTGAATCTCCCGCAGTCCAACTATTTGGACAACATGTTTGCTGTCTTCTCTTGCAAAAAGTCTGAAATGAATCAGGGCAGAAAGGAGATTTCTGAAATCTCAAATAGCAGCAATGAAAACATGTGTCAGTGCTATGACACTGTAAAAAAGCAATCAAAGCTACTGACTAGGGAAAGCACCTCTGTCATTCATGTATTTGCAGAGCCGAAGAGTTTTGTGATGTTATGTTTTATTCATAATGTGCACCACTGACATCTCACTGTTAAAAAGATCTTAGCAATGTATTTCTGATAGTTCAGGAATATAATAAAGCTGGGAAGTAACTGATCACGTTTACATTGTAGAGGTCCTGTCTCTCTTTAAACTGCATCTCAGGCTTCTCTAGGAAGTTCAGGCTGTAAGTTATCCTCTGTTCAAGTTCTCAAGATTTTTGCATAGGACTTTAAAGCCACTCCCATAGCCATAGAGTCAGATTTCAGAGCCCCTCTGCTATGAATCACACATAATACAGACACAATGCACGCAGGAAGAAGTTTAATCTTCTCCTTCAATGACATGTAAAATAGCTAATGAACATGCAGAAAATAGAAGGACACACTTTCTTCTTTAGTAAATTGGGTCCCTACATAGCAGGTTACACTCCCTGCTCCTTAAAAACTGTTTTGGAGAAAGGGAACACACATGCATAGAAACAGGTGCTTCCTTTGAGAACAGATGCTCACTTCCCTAGGCAGAAAAAGCCTCCTTCTTGTGTGCTCTAAGGGTAGTACTTTCAAGGCTGCTAAAGGCCAGCTGACAGGGAATGTTCCTTAAAAATCACTCTAAAAAGATTTCACTGCTGAGATCTTACTTTATTCACAGATTCCAAACCACAGTGATTTTCTGGTATACTGATTACCTGTTGTCCCAATTTCCATTCTGGATGGAGCTCCTGTAGGAGTTTATATCTATCCAAATGAGTTTGGAGCTGAGGTACTAGTACTGAGGGTGATGGCAGCATCACCTGCAGAGGCTTGCTCCAGTTCAGTCACTGGGCTGCCAGGTAAAGGCACTCAGGGAGAAGATGAGTAGATGCTGCAGGGTCAAGCATGACAAGTGGGAAATCAACGGGTTCTTCAGAGACTGGCAAGTGGCAAGAGTAAAAGCCCCACTGGCACAGCAGGAGGGACAGCCAGAGGTTATGTCTGAGTAGGTAAAGACAGGGACTCCACAATGGTTGGCATAAGAACTTTTGGCCACAAGAAGGTTCTCTCTCTACCTATGGATATTAAATTGTTATAGTCTAAGGAAAACAGCATGAGCTCATATCTCAACCATAGGTCATATTCTTACTTATTTCACAGAATCACAGAATTATTGAGGCTGGAAAAGACCTCAGAGATAATCAAGTCCAACCTATGACCTAAAACCACCACATTGGCTAGACCATGGCACTAAGTGCCACATCCAGGCTTTCCTTAAAGACCTCCAGGGATGGTGACTCTGCCACTTCCCTGGGCAGTCCATTCCGATGTCTAATCGCCCTCTCCGTGAGGAAGTGCTTCCTAATATCCAACCTAAACCTCCCTTGGAGCAACTTCAGGCCATGCCATCTCATCCTGTCATTAGTTTCCCTCCACAAACATAGTAAAAACCAGCAGCCCTATCAATGCCACAGTATTTAGTGTCAGATTCTGTCTTCATCTCTAAGTAGCTCCTAGGAACAACCCTAAATAAATACATATAATTTACTAGAAATCATAATATGTTGAATGTAATTGCATGAAACAGTAACTGATTTATTCCCAGGAACTAACAGATTAATAACCACAGGTTTATAGTAAAACACATTTTTATTTAAATACCTCTTCCTTCCATTTAGCAGGTCATAAAGCTGTCCACAGTAGATCTCATAAAAGCTGATGAAAACAAGGAGATCTTTTCTTGACTGTGATGCTTCCAGGTGTCTAAAGATGTCCTTGGCAGCCAAGGCATAGAGTCCTGGGTTCCGGGGAGTACCTATCATAGTGTAAGTCTTGCCAGCTCCAGTCTGCCCATATGCAAAGCAGGTTGCATTGCCTCTGTGAAGACAACTTATATTTTTAGTGTCTTACCCAATTTATGAATATCTATTTAAAATATTCTGCAATGTCAGTATCTATCTACAGCAAACTCAGCGATGAGGTTTGGTTTGCCATCCTATCTGGGAAACTGCAGAACACTTAACATTGATTCCCAAGCATGTCCTATGGAGACCTGGCATGTCACAGAGTGCTGTCTCTCTTCCTTTTTTGCAGATGCCAAAAATCCATTTAAGGGAACTAAGAATTAACCATTATCCTCCCAGCTGTTTAGTTGCTACAGATGTTATAATGGGATTATGAATGGGAATCCTACTGACTATGGATCACAGCGAAAACTGTGACATGAGACACAAAACATCCACAAGTCAAGCTCTGTATAGACACATGCTGTACTTGATGAAAATTAACACCCCAGCAGTACAATTTACTGAGTGAGGTTACTTTGTCTCAGGCTGCAATCCTGCACACAGTCAATCTAAAGAGCTGCTGTTGCCTCAGGGAAGGTCTTAGTCTTCCTTTCCTCTGCTCGCAGCTGCGTGACCTATCCACTGACCCACCCCTGCCTGTGCTGGCTCTGATGTTTGACTTTACTACACTGAAACAACAGAAAGCTTTCCACTTTTTTCGCCTGCTAATTTTCTGCCATTTCAGTGAACTGAAGTACCTCACAGAGGATCACAAAACATGTCCAAACTGGCTTCATGTAACCTATGAGAATGTGTCTTGTGGGTGGCAAGGAAGACCACCCCTGTTCAGTGACAGAGGGGTGTTTGGTTCATTCACTCCAGCTAGTGAAAGCACAGCCTTGGCTTATTCCAGATTGTTCCATCTTATAATGCTGGAACATGCAATGGCAATGCACATAAAATGCCAAGCAGGTCTCAGGGTATGGCTTCACTGCCTTTCAAGCCCATCAAAGTCGATGTTACTCTGTGCTTACATCTCCTTCCCAATCCTTGCTCTTTGTACAGTGAACCCACAAGTATGATGTAAGAGATTCAGGGAACTGAATCAACCAAAAAACTACTACAGAACAAATTATTTATTCTCCTCTATCTTAAAAAACAATACTTCTTAACTGGCTCAGTACCTCCTGGACACCAAGATACAGGTAAAAACCTAGGGCTGTAGCAAGCAGACTGAAAAATGTCTTGCCAGCAAGATTAGCTCACCATGGTGTCAGATGAGAGCAATGCCAGTGAAGGGGATGCAGCAGGAGGGGCAGACAAGTTAGGGGAAGCTGAGAAAAAAAAACAGTGGCATCTCCTCTGGTGGCATTACTGGATTAGCTGTAATGTGAATTGTGCCTTTAGTGATTATTACACGAAAAGCTTGTAAGACTCATTCTCCATTTTCACTTTCATTTTCTCAAGAGCATGATCCTCTCTGTCTCTGCTGATGATACTGATGAGTGTGCTATACCACACAGAAGCCTTTAGAGTGGTGAGTAGACTTCAGAAGTCCTGGCACATGTTCTTTCATTCTAGGCTGGCCACAGTGTCCATTGCACCTGAGGTGCCACTTTCACTGCCTCTGTGATTTAGATTTCTCACCAAATGCAAAGAAAGTTTTCCCTGATTTATTTTCTTAGCATTGCAATCCAAGACATTCTAAAAGGGGGAAGGTATGTGGCAAAGGTGAAATGAAGGTATTTTTGAAAAGATGGAAAGTGAAAAGGAAAATTAAAGCAGCATATTAAATTGAAAAACAACAAAGCAAAAAAATAACAAATGTAAGCACTGATGCCCTACCCGTTAAAAATATGCTGAATGAGAGGATGAGCTGTCTTCATATACACATCCTGATTGGTACATGACTCCCCAAAGACTTCATCAAAATAAAACACATGCTGAAAAATAAATACGATCTTTACATGACAGTGAACAAGTTTCAGTGACTTAATATGGCTTTGGATCAGGTACAAAATAATCTAGCATATTTAACATACACCATGACAAATGCAGGAATACCTCATTATGACTAATCAAGAGACTGGGGGTAGGGAAAAGATAAAAAAGAAAATAAACAAAGAAGGAAGCAAAGTTGCCTCAATATTCCATAATTCTGAAGCAGAACATGCCACAGCCTCCTGACAATTAAAAACCCCAAAAATGCTAATAAAGAAAACCCTCCTCTATTCCTGAAATGAATTACCCTACAGATGTACAGTAAGACTGTAGCAATAAAAACAACTCAGAATCAACTCCTGACTCCCTCAAAAGCAGTCCTCAGTTGTGATTAATTCTTCTGCAGCCTTAAATTTTTTGTGCCACAGAAGACAGAAACTATTCCTAAGCAAAGCTGGATTGTATTAGCTCAGAAGGTGGCAAGAAAACCCAGAACTTCCCACACTCCAGATCTGACCAAGAGCAGCAGGATCTCTGGAAACAGTGCAAGAGTTCATTATGCAGACCATCTCGGTTAAGAATAGTGTTTATAGGGACAGTCACAACAATCATATTTTCAAAAGAGCCTCCATGGACTGGTGTCTACACTGCACTCTAATAACACACCTCAGTGTAAATTAAGGTGGTAGATCTCTAGGACTGAGAATCATTTCAGTGATGCACAAACCAACCACATTTGCTTGCAGGAAATTAAGCCAGCGGGTCTCAGCAGCCTCACTCAGCTCAGAGGGCAGATGTGTTCTGTGCTGGGCCTGCAGTTTGGGTCCCCAGTCGTGGAGCTGGAGTATGCCCCACCACCTCCCATTTGCTCTGTACCCTTTGCTGTCCTTTCCATAGGAACCAGAGATGGAGGCAGGGTGACCAGCCAGACTTAGAAGCAGAGAAGTTTCCCTGGGTCCTATAGAAAAGACACAGGCTTTGCCATGGCATACTTTTGTTTGGATTATATTGAAAGATTCCATTTTTCTGTACTGACTTAACAAAATTAATTAGCAGTTATTTCAGCACTGAGATACTAAGGTGATAAGAGCTGCATAAATGCCAAATACAGGTAGTCAGAGGGAGTGGGGTGGAGTTGCTGCAGGTGTCACACTGTAAAAAGTGGTCCATGAACCCAGCTCGAGAAAGCTGCAAACTGAATTTTTACTGGATACATTGAACAGTTGTTCCTAGGACCCAGACTGTGAAAATAACACGCAGTAGAGTGAGAATGGCTTGCTGCTCTTCAGAAATCAGTTCTGTTCCTGGTGCTGTCAGTCAAAACTGAGAATTTGAACTATGACTGCACAAGGAATTCGGGATTAAGAAACAAAGACCAAAAGGGAACTTAATTTTCAAAAGCATTTGAGAACAAAGGGAGGGAGGGGATGAGGGTGTATGTGATTCACTGGAACAGACCTACAAACCTGAAAAGGGAACTCCTCACTGAAGTACCCCAGAAAGCTATCAGGAGACTGCAGCAGGCAATTCTCCTGCAGCCATGGCTTGTAGCAGAGGCTTCTATTTTGCCAGGTGCAAAGAAAGCTGCAAGAGATGTGCTTTTGAGGCTTAAAACCCTGGGCTCAGGTTTTCTGCCAGAGGTTGGCATAAGCCAGCACAATTTCAAATATAGTTATGCTGAGCTCACAGAAGAGCCCACCACCTATTTTAGTGCAAGAAGGGCAGACAGCTCTTTTCTGTTTCCCCTTATGGAAACTCCAAGTACAACTTGCTTTACCCCACCACGCAAATGACTGACTCATAAACACAACATTCAAGTGGAGCATGTTACCTGTAAAATATATTGAGTGAGATCAACTGCCTCCTTCTTTTCATGGAGAAGCAGGGTTTCTTTGTCTTTCACTGTGATGATATTAACCTCTCCACGTCGCTCCTCTCTCGGGCCTAGAGGACGTTTTCGGACACACACTCTGATTTTTTCACTCTCTGTCCATGGAGACTCTTTCTCAGACGTACTGGATCTACAAGAGTAGTGTAGGTTTACATTTTAAAATCAGGTTACTACAGAATCTAGACTATGCATAAATCCATTAGATTTATCAGATAAACACTTCTGTCTTCGATGGCTTATAAAAAAACCCCACTAAAACACATCTCACTGTTACACAGTGAGGTTTCTGATGCTTTTCCTCAATAGACTAATGCCTTTTGTGCACTTCTGTTAGAAGAATAGTTGTGTTTATACAGCTACATTCCTGAATTTGTTGCTGGACTGGCATATTTTAATTTGTCCACAAATATGTGATTGAAACCGGCATCTTATGCGATGAAATTTAATCTTGTTGAAATTATTCAGCCATGCTTAGTAATTTAATTACGTACAGATAAAAGTATGAACAGGTCTTGAAAAGAAGAGGGTATAATATTTAGTTGCTTTTCCTCTTACACTGACTTTCATTTTTCCTATTACATGCTGTTAAACAGTTTACAAGTAAAATGACTCAAACTGGGAAACAAGACAGTATCACCATGTTCCTGTTCAGCTCAAATAAAACTTCAAATATTGATCCCATAATTGTGTCCCCTTTGGTCTTTTATTATAAGAAATTATGCTGTTTCAGACCAGCAGCAAAGTTGTGTTCTTGTGTTTTGGCAAGTCTACCTTAGTTCCCTTCCAGACACCTCAGAAACATGAGGTCATTTCGTGTTTCATTGATCAACCTGCTGTGTAAAGCACTGTGTGATTCGTCATACAGAATATGCTTGAATTCAACCAAAGTGTGTTCAATCCATCTTTCCCTTTTTCAAGCTGTCTTCAGCCAAATAAGTTATATTTTTCAGCCTGGATTTGAACGTCAATTTGTGAGAAAAACATTACTTTAATTGAGTAAATGGAGTCCCCTTAAATTTAGTCTAGCTTTCCCATGCAGACCAAGATCAGGCCCTGGGTTTAGATGGAAAATTCTTTCCCCTGAAAAGAAAGGCAATGATATTTGAAATAAGATGCTTCAGAAGCTAGTGTGAGCCTACAGATATCACTAGGCACTAAATGTTGTCCAACAAACAATCAGAGGCTCTGAAGTTTAATTCTCATGTCAGAGGCTGGATTGGGTGACCTAAAGAAAGAGCCTGTTGTGCTCTGAGAGCTTGAAGGAGGAAGGACTGATTGCAAGATCCAGGGAAAGGAAAAACAGAAGACTTGGAGGCTCCATTTAGGAGATAAAAGGCCTAAGTTTTTTCTAGTACAGAGGCACATTTAATTGATATATTTTGTATGGGAACAGAATGCATTTTAATTCTACATGCTGAATCTGAGGTTTATATTTTCTATTAACTTTTCTTAAATATACATTTTATTTTAAAACAAAATAATTTTTTTATTACTAGAAAAAAACAAAAATCTTGGCACAGATCATCAGACACCTGCTTAAACAATAGGTCAGAAGACTCACTATTCCCTGTCTGTCACTCTCAAAATCAAGCCATTTGCTATGGGCTAGTGCAAAATATATTTAAGCATATTAAAAGAGCTCTTTATTTTCCTGCCATCTAAAATCATGCCAATGTTCTCCAACGTTTCCCACAGACAAGACTAGATTAGCCTTCACAGTGGCCAAACCATAAGGTGACATGGGAATGGATGGGTTCAGTGAAGGCATTAGACACTTGCAAAACAAGAATCACAAACCCAAGTGTCAGCAGACTGGCCCAAGCCTGGAATGCACAACATGTACTCTGTGGTCAAAACAGGAGAAAGGGAAACTCAGACATGTTGGGGAGGAGGATGCAGGCAGCCCACAAGATGAACCATAAGGCCAAGCACAAAAGAATGTACTTAGGAAAGAAAGAGAACAAAGAAAGAAAATGAGACTAAAGGAGAACACCGCCCCATTGCAGGATTAAAAAACTTGAACTCGTCTAGCTGAGCCACTAGGTTATATTTTATCATTTGTTAATTTATCAATTATTATAATCCTGCCCTTTTAGTTACACCTTCTTGAGAAGACAGAGAATGCACTAAGGTGCCAATATATGTAGGAGGCTAGTGCACTTCTTTGACAGGTGGGAATGATTTTTTTTCCAGGAAAGGGGAGTTACAAACCTGCGTCTTACATTTCACAGGTTAAGTGCTTAACTACTGTGTCACCTTAGTACTCTTCCATAGCCAACAACAGCATCCATCCCTCCAGGCTACATGCACACTCAATGGGAGTTGCCACTCCATATGCTCCAACTCCATGGATCCTCCCACACATCAAATCTCACCGCAGCCTTTCCTGAACAAGCCCCGGCTTCATTCAGCTCCCTCTTCACTGCATTTTAAAACAAAACTGCCATGACTGCATTGCAACGAGCTAGATGCTGGCAGTATGTGTGCAGAGGGGTGCATGCTTCTGTAGCTGCATCAGGAAAAGATACTTTGTGTTTTAAAAATGCTGTCAGTGTAGGTTTACCAGTGATTCAAGATAACCATAGGCCCACTGTTACCAAACACTGGAAAAAACACTGAAGTTAGAGATCATGTGCTTGGGGAACAGCTGCAAGCATCCTTCTTACCACCACGTCTATATCCCACCCCAATTATATTAATTCTCTTTCTTTTTAAAGGCCCGGCCATCACAGCATGTATCCTTTTTACTGGGCAAAACTTGACAACCTTAGCAACACATTTTTGAAAAATAGTATTTTGCAAGATAGTCTTTTGGAAAGAAAAAGAAAATGAAATATTGGCCAAAGAACTAAGAGAATAAAGCCTTATATCCTGAAAGACAATGAAGACTATTCTTAGACAACCTTGGTGAGTAGCAGCTGGTGAAATTCAGCTGATTCCCTCTACCAGACTTGGAAAGTTGCAAGTGCTTATTAATACCTCTGTTCTCAGTAAGATTTTGCATTGCTCTGTAGTATTAGGATTGCTTATTTGGAGGTGATTAAGAGAGATTCTCCTCCACAATGAAGAGAGAATTAATTATTACTAACTTGAAATATAGCAAAATAAAGGCAACTGATTATTACCTGATAGAGGAATGAGGTAGTCCATAATTATACCCTGAAATATGAGTTATTGTTTGTATGATAGGAGCTTCAGAATCGCCCAGGAGAGAAGCAATATCATCAGAAACTGTGGGACAGCTCAGGTCCTTTTTTGTGCATATTCCAGGAGTATTTGGGTCTCTTCTATTTAATCTGCTCAGCTCTGAATCATGTGGTGGAATGTGACCCACCATTTCCCCTACACCATTCTTCTCCTCATTAGCACCAAAATCAGACAAACCATATGCTTCAGTTTCAGAGTCTTTAACTGTTCCATCATTTTCTTCAAAGAAGGACTCAAAATGCAGCTGTCTACGGGGACCTGGTCTAGTCACTTGAGGCTGAATAAAAAGGCCACTTGGTTGAAAATCTTGCTTGCTTATGTCTGCAATGTCTTCCTGTTGCATAATTTTGATTATTTTAATGAGCTGAAAGAGTCGTTTGCGGTCATTCTCGTCATGGACCCCCAGTTTGGTACAATCTTTCACGGAAACTTTGGCAAGCTCATCAATCTTCTGAAGACCAAAGGCAGCAAAATGGGGATAATATTTTTCAAGTTCTGCCTCACAAAGGCACTCATAGAGACATGATGCCATCTTCAAGCTAAAGTCCACTGGAAAGTAAAAAAAAAAAAATTAGTATCACATGACATTTAACAAAGTTAGTAATGAAGAAACTACATTTCCTGATGCCATCACCTGCAGTTAGGCTAGAAGCTTGTTGAACTTCAAGTTTACAGTACACTTGACTGCCAAACCCTACAGAACACAGCATTAACAACAATAAACTAAGCATGAAACAAGTATTTAATCTATGAAACTATATTTAAAAACTACAGACAACACACAATAATTTGTAAGAAATGCACAACACAGTTACTTACTGCTGCAGAGTCCCTACATGCCTGATGTCTACTTGATGAATGCCACAGCTACTGAAACCCTGTGCTCAAGCTACAGAATGTAAAATGCCTAATTTTAGACACTCAATTTAATATAAGGGCATGTGGTCTTATGTGGTTCAGCTATCCCTGGTTAACTAACCAAAGGAGAAGAAATTGCATTTGTCCTCAACTCAAGTTGAATAATTAAGACCATTCATCTTACAGATGAACTACAGCGAAGTTGCAGTTTTGTTGAGTAACTTTCCCTTGTATGTGATGACTCTCGTCAGCATTTCTAGGTGTCCTTCTGTCCACAGAATAACTAAAACATTTTGCAAAATCCGAAACACAGAATTTCTCTTCATCTATCTATGCTACTGGAACGCCACACTTGCATTCTTGGGAAACCCAAAAAAGCAACATGCATCACTGAAAGGTATGCCAAAAAAGCTTCAACTCCCTCATTCATGGCTCCCAAGCAATGCCCTGTGCAGCTGTCTGTATTCAGATGGATTGATATCTGCAGATATTTTTACTTGTTCCATAAAATGGAAAAATGATAGCACTTCAAGTGTCTGTTGCTCACTGCCTTCTTATATCTTAGTTCAGTCGAGGGCCTTAGCAAATGGCCTTCTCATTTCTGGAGGTTACCATAACATTCAACAAAACCAGATTATTTAAGTTTTTCCCCCAAAAATTTAGGCTAAGTTCTTTGCCAGGATTTTCATGCATCTGTAAAATAACTTCATATAAGAAAAGAAGGTCACTCCCAAATTTTATGCCATATCATTAAATTAACACATTATGTTGACATAATAATGACAAAACAATAAACATTATATTAAAGTCCTGATTTTCTAAGATATTACAGAGGTCAAAAGGTGCAGTAGCTTCAGGAACTTCAGGACTTCATTTAAGACAGGGTTATGTTTTTTGAAAAATGCCTATCCTTCATAAGGTAGCTTAAAACATAAACCAGCACAGGTCCTATGCAATTGTTGTAGGCACTGCCATGGGAAACTTCTTCTGTTTGATGGAAGGAGCAACTAGAACACAAAGCCAAGACACCAGACTCAAAGTGCTAAGAGTCTGTTACAGAGGAAACCAATCCAGCAATTTTATTTTTTCTAGTCTCACTCTGTATTCTAGATTACACCTACATCTTTACATAAGCTTAAGTTAAATACAGAGTGGCTGAAGACCAGTGCAAGAACTTATTAGTTGTTAACCTCCTTTTGAATTATAACATTGAACATGAGAAAGAGAGGACAAAATGGGAAAAAAAAATGCAGACAATTCCCAAAACAAGAGCAGCAAACAAGGGGAGAGAACTAAGAATTTTAAAGTCAAGGTTCTAATTAAAAATTAAACAAAATATACTTAAATTTCCAGAAATTACTGTACAGACAGGTTGCCGTTATCTGGAGTAACAAGGGACAAGGATTCTCAAAATACAGAAAAAACAAGTAACATAGGTTCTGCAGAACACACAAGAGGGTTGATGCTGAGACGTGTAAGCAGCTCTGCACAGCTTATGGGCTAAGGCTCTGTGCCATGTGGAAGCAACTTAAATCGCTTCTTAATGAGAGCTGGTCTGGGAAGTAATAGAACTGCTTCTGCTTCCCCAGATATAATACATCTTACTGGATCTACATGGTTTTAGGACATAACTCCAGTGCCTCTCCATTCATGGAAAAGCAATTTCACAACCTAGGAAAACCAAACATTAACTGAAAAAGGAGTAACAAATGAATGAACCATGGGAAAAAAATGAAGCAGTCACC
This sequence comes from Hemiprocne comata, assembly GCA_020745705.1. Classification (NCBI taxonomy): domain Eukaryota; kingdom Metazoa; phylum Chordata; class Aves; order Apodiformes; family Apodidae; genus Hemiprocne; species Hemiprocne comata. The sequence goes on along the minus strand of CM036616.1, from coordinate 27,370,861 downwards.
ATGGTGATGGGTTCCAGCACTACTGATAACTTTAAAACTCAAGAGTAGAAAACTTTCTAAAATATTTCGTCTGCTTAGCACATGAGAGAATTCAGGGGAAATTGCAGCTATTGGTGAAACCTCCTCTGGCCTTTTAATTGGCAATGCTCTGCAAGAAAGGAGTGCCTTTCTCCTCATTAAAAGAGTACTTCATTTTGTCCAACACTGCAGAGTTCTCTGTGTCTGAAGGCACTGTTTCTATAATAGACACAATTATTCAAAATAAATTGGTTTTGTAAAGATAATAACTCCTGCAATAAGAGGAGTATTGGTAGGTTTTCAAGAATTCTAAATTGTTAATGATGATGCCATCTTCTGGCAAAACCAGAAAAATTTTACTTTTTTTTTTTTTACAATAAATAACAGCCAGCATTCCCTCAGTTATTGTCAAGATCCAATTTTGCTTGTTCACCTGAGAGAACATTGTGCCTTGGGGCAGAAAAAATGCATCCTTCTTCTTTCATATCAAAGCCCAGGTCTTCTTCACTGCAAAGCTGTGGGTGGTTTCACTGAAAAAAAGATTGAGACAAAAGTCTAAGACTTCTTAAAATAATTGGATATAACATATTTTGAGAAAGAAGTGAGTCAGTATGGGGGTATAATTCTCCATGAGCACCCAGTTACATAGTTAGATAGTCTCAGCCCTAAGAAAAACTTTTCACTTAATCTTTGTTACAACATCACTTGTAATTCTGCTGTTCTGTGGTTGCTCTTCTCATTGCAGCTGGCAGAAAGACTCAGCTTCACTTCAGAATTTTCACCATCTACTTACTGGAACCTGCTTTGCCACTGACAAAAAGATGCTGAAGCTGCTCAGTGGACCAGTGAAGTCAACAAAGTCCAGAGCATCTTTACTTACTAACACACAGGCAAGTAGTGAGGGAGAAACATTTAATCATAGAATCACAGAATAGTTTGGGTTGGAAGGGACCTTAAAGATCACCTAGTTGTAACCCCTCTGCATTGGCTGGGACACCTCCCAATAAATTAGGTTGCTCAGAGCCCCATTCAACCTGGCCTGGGCAACCTATTTGAGTGTCTCACCTCCCTCAGAGGAAAGAATTTCTTCCTAATGTCTAGTCTAAATCTCCCTGTTTCCAGTTTTAAACCATTCCTTCTCACCCTATCATTCCATGCCCTTGTAAAAAGTCCCTCCCCAGGTTTCCTGTAGCCCCTTCGGGTACTGGAAGGTGCTTTAAGGTCTCTCTGGAGCCTTCTCTTCTTCAGGCTGAACAACCCAACTCTCTCAGCCTGTCTCCATAGCAGAGGTGCTCCAGCCTTCTGATCGTCTTTGTGGCCTCCTCTGGACTCGCTCCAGGAGCTCCATGTCCTTCCTGTGTTGGGGGCTCCAGGACTGGACACAGTACTGCATGTGGGGTCTCACAAGAGCAGAGTAGAGGGGGAGAATCACCTCCCTTGACCTTCCCTTAATGGTGGCACACCTCACTGCTGGAACATGTGAGATGCCTGAACAAGGGACAGACCAGTCAGCCTGTCATCTTTAGGTGGCAGACCTGACTGCTCTACAACTTATTTCTTGTGCAAATAAGTTTTACAAGGATCTTAAAAATCTGCCAGGTGCTGGTAATGGGTAAGTACTTACAGTAAAAAAGAATTAGAATTTTATATGAAGGGACCAGCTCAAAACACAGAGAGAGATCACAGGTTCTCATCAGAGAACTCCTCCTCTGTTTCAATAATAGAGAATTTTTAAATAAAGCTGGGGAAAAAAAGAAAAGTCATACATAAATAGTACAAATGAGTGGTTACATTTTACATATTCTGAAGGAAATTAATTTACCACAAAATAATGCTCTAGGAGCTGATCCTCCATTTAAAAATTCTTTTAATTACTAATTAGCTCTCACACAGATCTGTTCACTCGCAATGCACTTTCAAAGTGGAGAAAAGGCTGGCCTTCAGAGATGCTCACTCAGCGAGTGTCAGTCACTGTGCGTAAAATAAATCTCATAAAATCCCTACATAGACTATTTTAAGAATAAAGCAGCCTTAGACAACCATATCTTGACCCTCATTAACCTCGGATATATTAAAGATCTTGGTGCACCATTTACTTGAAGAACACTCGCATGCCCTGTCCATCCCACTGTAGCTCACTCAGATTTACCTGACAATTTTAGCTGACTCCCACTACCAAGATGTGACACAAGTATCACTATATCCATATTTTAAACTACGGACATTAAAAATGAAGAAATCTTATGTGGCACTCCTACAAATGAAAACTATTGAAACTATGCATTTAATCCTGCAAATAATCTTAAAAGAATAACTCTGAATCATAAACTCTGGTCTGATTATTAAATAATTTTATTGGCAGAATTTCAAGGGCATGGGATAAGTGTAGTAATTGTTAGTCAGTGCAAGAAACCTAAACAGCACATTGTTTTTTCCTGCCTATCACTTGGTATAATGTAAACCATTTTGCTCTACAAGTACAAGTTTTAAAAAACAAAAGAACTTACAAAACTTGCAAGCACATGTAGCAGGTAGGTGTGTTTTCTCTTCTGACCACAACTGTAACAGTGTACTGTACTCATTACGTGTAAACATGCTGCTTTTCAAGAGACAGAAGCAGAGGACCAGAATGAAGCCTATCTGGCAGTCATATGATAGAGAAAAGGGAGACTAACTCTCTCATGTTACCAGTCATCTGCCTTTATTTCCTAACTGAACATTAAGCCCTCTTCATACTGTGATACAAAGCCAAACGTGATTTAGCCCTCCAGAAGTGCATGGCTAATTTGCTTTTCCAGAGCACTACACAATATGCTTTAATCACTCTGACCTCATTCCTTGGAAACCAGGGTATTCCTGGAAAGAAAGGGGGTCAGGGTGTGGTTGCGCTTTAATAAACACAAGTTCTATAATGAGAGATAAACTGTGCTGTGACACGAGTTCATAATTTTAGTTTAATGCAGTAGGCAGGAACCTATGAAACAGCATTTGATGTTGCAGCAGATCCCTCTGTAAGATCATAGGATTACACCATGCAAATCCCTGTGCACACACACAATACAGCATTAAACATTCTGCTGCTCAGTGTAACACCCCATTTTAAATATACAAGGAACACAGCCAAATACTAGCAATAGAGAAAAACTTACAGTTTCAGTATTGAAAAAGTAATGGCAGAGAAGGGAATACTTCCAGTGTTAACTGACAATGGTTTTACAGTTGGGACCATCATGCAGGTCCTCTCCTGGCAGCAACGGTCCTACATCTGTTCCTACTGACATAACTGATTAAAACAACAAAACGTTGGGATTTTTTTCCATATTTTTCAACAGAGTATTTTTCAATTGGCAAGAGACTGCTATTTTTTATAATCATGCCTATATGCTAAGTATAGTCTGGTGACCTCAGCAGAAGAGACCCCATCCTACAGCTAATCCCCTACAACTGCTTAAAAAGAACAGCTGCATGGAAATGGGAAGTGTCAAATATTCAACCACACGCTAAGAAAATAACCTACGACTTATCTTGGGATGCCAATTATTTGAAAATTGTGCCTGAGCTTATCCTGCCAGTAAGAGTTACCAAACGGCTTTCAATATTTATTTTATAACTGTATCAAAAAAACCCCACCGTGCATCTGGAATTACACACTGTGACTGAGAGGGGATATGGTAACTGAATTTAGCCACATTGGGATTTATAGCTTCCCTTGCTGAGTTTAGCTCCAGCCTGAGGAACTTTATAGCTTCACCCCCTGGAAAAAGGGGTGTAGGGCTGAGGCAGGGACCTTACACCCAGCCAGGGTGCTGGGCTCCTCCACTCCATCGTGTGCGGGCTCTCCTCTCATTCTTCCCTACGTTGTCCCACCTTTTTTTCCTCTTCCCTCAGATCCGGGTGGGGCCCGAAGGAGGGGGCGGCCCAGCAGACCGCACCGCAGCCCTGTGCTTCACGTCGGACGGGGCTAAGGGAAGTGCCGGAACAGGGCTGAGGGAATCCGCGGCACTGCCCCACCGCCCAGGGCGGGTGATGGCCCCCGGGGCAACTGCCCTCCTCCCTGCCTCCCTGGGCGCGGCTGTCCCCTTCCCCTCACGGCAGGCACCCCCCGCCCGCGGCCCCCATAGCTACTCACCGGCCACGACGCCGCACGGCAGCAGCCCGTAGGCCGCATCTCCATAGCGACAGCGCTTTTCCCGCTTCAAACGCTCGCGCGCAGCCTCGCGCCCGCAGCCAACGAATAGAGGCGAGGGAAGTGGTGTGGAGGGGGCGTGTCCCGGCGGAGAGGAACCAATCCGAAATCTCCGCGGCTGGAGAGGGGCGGAGCCGAGGGAACGACGGAAGGTGGAGACAGGACGGAACGAGAGGGGAGGAGCTACCGCTAGCGTTTGTCCCGCTGTGATTGGCTGAGGTTCCCTTCACGCCCGCCCGCTTGTCGGCTGGGAAGCGAAGGTGAGGGGGAGAGGTCGAGGGCGGCCGGGATTGGGGGGAGTAGGGTCCTGGGCCTCCGTCTCCGGTTCTCCCGGTGTCCCGGTGTGCACTGGGGCTGTCCTGCTGCTATGGCAACGTCTGGGGGGCCCCTGCCAGCTCTGGACCTCCAGGCCCGGTCCCCCGCCTCAGCCCGCTACCGGTGGGAGGTCCTGCGTGCTGGTAGCGGCCCGGCAGCTTCTGAGTGCACGGGATCACCTCCGGGGGTGGCGGGATGGAGAGCGGGGCCCCGACATGCTTGGCGGCGGCGTGGTGAGGGGGGTCGCTGGCGGGGCGGTGCTCGGAGAGGATTTGTGCTTCCAGGCTCTGGGCGTTCGAGCACGGCGTTTCCCGGAGCCTCCGGCAGGTGGAGCTGATCCCCCGCTTCGGGCGGCTCCGGCTCCGGATCAGCGCTGGCCGGGGCTTTTCTGGCTGGGTTATGTTCGGCATAGCCTCTCAGAAAGTATTTGAGGCGGTTGGAGAAGGGTTAACCAAGAGAGCTGAACGCCATCATGGGGTTTGATTGGTGGTGAGGGGCTCGGTGCTGAGCTCTGGCAGTCCGGGAAGTAGAGGGGTCCCGGTGCCTCCTCACTGGGCATCCTGGCGAGAGACAGTGTTGTGTAAGTTTATTACTTACTGAAATGTGCTGCACTGACAGAATGCAGAGCTTTGCTTGGAACTGAGACTTGCTGGATTCTTTGACATGGATTTCTCGTCTTTTTGTCTTTTTCCTGTGTAGGACCAGTTGTCCTGCTTACATACCTTACAGGTTACAATATTCGTCACTTAAGAGGTGTGTTCCTTTCTATTTACATCAAATTAATTTTTAACGTGTGTGGCAAAATACATAGTTTTGTAGAACAAAATCACGTCAAGCCTAGACAGTGGAGAGCCTGTCCGCTGGCATTCATATTCATAGTACTGGCTGTGCTGGAAGGGTCTTCAATATCATCTGGTTTCAACCACCCTGCATGGGTAGGGACACCTCCCACTAGACTAGGTTGCTCCAAGCCCCATCCAAGCTGCCCTTAATCACTTCCAGGGAGGGAGTGGCCTGGGGAACCTGGTGCCACTGTCTCACCACCCTCACAGGAAAGAATTTCTTCCTAATATCTAGTCTAAATCTACCCTCTTTCATCTTGATAGTGTTCCCCCTCATCCTGTCACTCCATGCCCTTGTAAAAAGTCCCCAGCTTTCCTGTAGCCTCTTCAAACTACTGAAAGGCTATTGTATCTTCTCAGCTCTGCCACTGGCATCTTGAGGACTTTTCTGCTGCAGATCTGTCTTGGGCAGTTATTCCTGTATGCCACTTTCAGTAATGCTGAGGCACTGTCTTTGCACAGAGCCTTCGGATTTTTGCGGTGGAAAAACTTCAGTGTTAGCCACTGGTTTTCCTTTTGCTTTATCCTTTTTTTTTTTTTTCTCCCTGCGGTGTGTTTTGTGATATATCAGCAGCAAAGAAATCTCATGCAGGTCATATTTCATGCTGCTTGGTAACTTTCTTTTTTTTTTAAGGCTTTATATATTTGTTTTTTTAAATATGTTTTGTATATTCCAAACATCCCTTGTTTTAATAGGAAGGGATGCATTTTTTTTACAATTTGAAGATAGTTAATAAGGTGCAGTTTAATTGTCTGGTAATTACAAAGGGATGGATGACTTTAGCCCACACTGAAATATGTTTCCTGGCTAAATACTACTGGTTTATTTGGCATCGTGGTTGTATGTTGCTCCTGCTTGATCCTCTCTGCTCTTCCACAGGTCTCTGAGCAGTTAACAGAGGGACATGGCTGTGAGAGCTTGTGGCTTGATCATCTACAGGAGGCTGCAGTCAGCACCATCTTCTAAGGTCTCTGACAACATTGAATACCTCCTCCTTCAGACATCCTATGGGACCCATCACTGGACCCCACCCAAAGGTAATGTTTGTTCTGATAACACACTTCGTTTGTGTCAGGATGGAGTGAGGTTACAGACTGAACATGGGCTGAACGCTGCACAGGCAGCTTTGGGGGACAGTTAATCAGGTGACAGTAGCTGCTGGTCATGCTGGTTGTGCTGCAAGAGTGGGGCCAAAATTCGTCAAGGGTTGTGGCTGTATGAACTATTGGGCATGACTGATTGGGGCTGCTGGGGGAGAAGGGGTGTCACCCAGTCCTGCTCCTCAGATGTCTGGTGTTTCTGGCAGACATTGAGCAGACAACTGAAATTGGGTAGCTAGAAAAGTTTTTACCTTCTCACTCAGCTCTGACCCTCTGCCAGATCCTGCTGTTGCCAGTACATGGTTGTTTGACCCATGTATATAGTCAGAATGGTCACAGTTTGCAGCACAGCATTAGAAGGCAAACTGAAATCTGTGATCATTTACTTTAAAACACCTTTCTTGGAAGAGGCAGGAGTTTCTTTAAGTTCAAGAGATCCTTGATGAAGAGCATGTACCTAATGCGGCAGAGATGAGAGGAGAAGTAACCTTGTCAGCCATCTCCACCTAAGCCATCCTCACTCATCAGTGAGGTCCCAAAGGAGAAGACAAACCTGCTGGCTCCAGACATAAAGCACCATCTTGTCTATAAATGCAGATGGCAGAGCTAGTATTTGGTAGAGCCATAGCCACAGCCCTGGAAAAACGCAGCAGAGAAATATTTCAAGTTCCCTGTAAATCTCTTTAAGTGCTGTTTTTTACCCTCCAAGATTTCTTCCTGCTAGTTTTTACTTCTGGTTTAGCAGTTCTCTTAAAGCAGAGTGCAGGAGCACTTTGTAAGCAGGACTTTGCAAATTGGGAAAAAAGCTTGTGACAGTATCAACCATGCTCTCCTATTAAGGGAAAGGACAAAACTTTCCAAATCTCTGCCTTTGTCTGCTTCATCAAAAGCCTAAGGTAGTAGAGTTTGCAACCTACTGGAAAGCTAAAAAACATGTGCTTGGATGTGATTGGTTGTTGCAAGAGGAATGACCCATGTGGAAATGTTCACTGGGAACACAGTGATTCTTGACAAGAGATTAAAATTACTCCTAGGCATTTCAGTAGGCAGTGAAATGACTCACAGGCATGTATCTCACACACTCAAAATCATAGAACTATCTCATAGTTTGGGTTGAGAGAGACCTTTAAAGGTCATCTAGTCCAGCCTCCCAGCAATGAGCAGGGCCATCTTCAAGTAGATCAGGTTGCTTAGAGCCTTGTGAAACCTGACCTTGGATGTTTCCAGGGATGGAAACATCTGTCAGCTCTCTGGGCAACCTGTGCCAGTGTTTCACCATCCTCGTGGTAGAATCACAGGATGGTTTCGGTTGGAAGGACCTTGAAGATGATCTAGTTCCAACGCCCCTGCCATGGGCAGGGACACCTCTAGACCAGGTTGCTCCAAGCCCCATCCAGGCTGGCTTTGAACACTTCCAGGGAAGGGGCATCCACAGCTTCTCTGGGCAACCTGTGCCAGTGTCTCACCACCCTCACAGGAAAGAAATTCTTCCTAATATCTAATCTAAATCTATCCTCTTCCAGTTTGAAACTGTTCCCCATCATCCAATCACTCCATGCCCTTGTAAAAAGTCCCTCCCCAGCTTTCCTGTAGCCCTTTCAGATATTGGAAGTCTGTTAGAAGGTCTCCCTGGAGCCTCCACCAGGCTGAACATCCCCAACTGTCTCAGCCTGTCTCCATAGCAGAGGTGCTCCAGCCCTCTCATCATCTTCATGGTCCTCCTCTGGACTTGATCCAGCAGCTCCATGTCCTCCTTGTGTTGGGGGCTCCAGAATGGCGCACAGCACTGCAGGGGGGGGGGTCTCATGAGAGCAGGGTAGAAGGGGAGAATCCCTTCCCTCGACCAGCTGGCCACGCTTCTTTTGATGCAGGCCAGGACATGGTGGTTTTCCGGGCTGCAGGCACACCCTGCCGGCTCATGGTGAGCTTCTCATCAACCAAGAACCCCCAGATCCTTTTCCTTAGGGCTGCTCTCAATCCATTCTCCACCCAACCTGTATTTGTGGTTGGGATTGCCCAACCCAGGTGCAGGACCTTGCACTTGGCCTTGTTGAACTTGATGAAGTTGGCCTGGGCCCAGCTCTCGGGCCTGTCAAGGTCCCTCTGGATGGTATCTCTTCCCTCCAGCATGTCGGCCTCATCACACAATTTGGTTTCATCAGAAATCTTGCTGAGGGTGCACTGATCCCATTGTCCCTGTTACTCACAATGACTCTTCTTGAGGTGGGGTCTTGCCAGACCAGAGTAGAGAGACAGAATCACCTCCCTCAACATATTTTTTAAGGTTTTATTGATCAAAATCCACATTCAAAAGCCGTAATCTGATGGCAACCTTTAATAGTAGCTTGGCACAGTTTTGGGAGCAATTAATGAAGGGGAGCTATTACGTTATATATTCTCTGTGATATGAGTGGTTTTCCAAGGCAGCCTCAGGTCATGTGATACAGTAATATAACTTGTATATGATGCTGACATGGATTTAATGTGGCAAGAGCCAGAATGAAAAGTTGTAATTGTCTTTCCAAGGGCACACAAAAGGCAAGTTACAGCTACAGCTGTGTATTGGTATTTTAAAAGTTGCCTAAACAGCTGCAAGCCTGATGGGATTAAACTGACCCTGCTTGGATACCCCCCTGTGAGCTTCATCAGCATCATTTCTACTCCTAGAGCTGTTACCTGGCAGTGGCCAAAGGAATGTGGAGTTCATTTTCCGCTTCACCTTGTTGGAGCTGCATTAGTGCAGGAGGGTCTGGAAGCTGTGTTGTGAGGTGCTGCCATCAGTTCTTTTTCCTCTGAGTAGGTAGAGTGTAGTGCAAAAAGTTGGAAATTTACTGAACTTAAACTTGAGGTTGCCAAGAGCAGGGTGAGGTGACTGCCTTTCTCTCTGCTGGAGAGCAGAAGGTTGCACTGCTGTCCTTTGAGTTAAAACTCAATCCTAGCCCTCCAGCTTTATTGCTACCTCAGCTTATTGCACATTGGTGACTACAGATCATGACTGTCATAAAGATAGTGGCTACTTACTGTTCATGGATGTTCTGTGGGCATTTGCTGTGGCTACTGTAAAAGTAATCCAGCTGTGCAAGGCCAAATAGATTCTGTTTCTCAAGTATTCGTGAAATTCCCAGCTATGGAAACACATACTTTGTCAAAAAGGAGAAGACAGCCTGGCTTGCAGTGCTGAGATCCAGGGGAAAAATGTTTTTAGTTAAAGCCTCAGCATATTTGATCTTAAATATCAGAGGCTTCAAATCCAACATCAGATGCTGTTTCCTGCACAGTTGCCATTTGAAATAGAGGGATATTTTACATCTGAGCTGATGTCATATTATTGTAAGAGGTGGTTAAGCTTCTGATATGCAGACAAAGAGGTCAGTGGGACCTGTTGGAAAAACAGAATGAGCTTCCCACATACCCCAGTTCTAGTACTGAAGGGTGACTTTTTGTACCTGAGACCTGAGGAAAGGTTAGTCTCTGTGATGAAATTCTGGCTATTTGCAGCCAGCTATGTAGAAGATGGACTGACACCAGGGGCAAAATAAAGCTTAAAATTTTTTTCCTCTTGAAACCTCCCAGCCTCTGATATGTTGCTTTTTTGAGATCTTGCTTGAATTGTTCTATTTATGCTCTGGTCTGGAGCTTTCATGAGAAAACCAAATCTAACATTTCTCAACAAAAGTTCAAACAGCTGGGGATATGTTATATTTATCCGTTGTTTGTAATGGCACATCTCATTCCAAGCGACATAAAATAAATGATGTGTCGTAGAAGAACTTAGGCAGATGGTGAAAGGACTGGCTTTTAGGCTGACTACATTTCAGAGGGTACTATGGGAGTTAAGTAAAAATATCCCTAACTGCCTACCTGAAACCCACCTTTTAAAAATGGCATTTGTTGGTGCCTGGTCCCATTGTTTCTGGGCAGTTTACATGATTAAGAGTTTTGTGGAATTGAGCCTTAGGCTTCTGTGGGAGGGAAGAGTTGGGAGAGGACTAAGACTCTTTCACAGATCTTTCACAGAACTGCCATGGTTGGAAAGGACCTCTGAGATCATTAAGTCCAAGCATCAACATGTTTCGGCGAGAGCTCGGACTAACGCCCCACGACCAATGTGATCCAGCGAAAGCCGTTTATTGTAAACAAATGCCTTGCTCTGTACACACACAGTGTCCTTACATAGCATGATCTCAGCGCCTTTGGTATCTCGTTCCTTCTTCTGCAGGTGGGAGTTATTTCTCTTCTGCTAGCTTTCTTCTTTCCCAGCTATAATTATCCCTCCGTTGGCCTTGAGATAACAGTAGTGCAGCTAAAGTCTCTATAACACAGTTAAGCTTTTATACCAAAGGCTGGATTGCTCACATGCCCATGCTCTGCAAGAAAATCTTCCACAAATCCCCCTTTTTCTTTTGAGCAATCCAGACTTGTTTAACTGCCTTTCAAATCATGCCATTTACTATAGTAACAAAGTATTACAAGCAAAATTTCAAACACTATCATCAACATCACAGCTCCCATTATTGCCTTGAAAAGACAAAATGATTGCTGTCTAGTCTAATTTGCCCAAGTCACCCACATATTTTATCTAGGATTAATACTCATTAATGCAAAACCATACACAATTGTTAGTGCCACACTTAACACAAAAGTTAGTGTCCCCTTCATCTTCAATTAGCTAATTGAGCAAACCTTATACTATGGATATCACTATTGTCTGCTATATTTACAATGTTTTGATCTTAGTTGACAGTATGAATCCTCAGGGCTCTGTGTTGGTGATATGCGGTCTCACCCATCTTGCAGGAACCCATCGGATGCCACCCCCTGTAAGCAAACACATATATCCTCTGCCAGTTAGTTTAACCTCATCAGGTCCTTCCCATTGACCAGTTTGCAGATTTTTAAACTCAACTAAATTTTTATTTTTTTTTTATTTTGGGTTGTTGTCTCATTGAGAGCATCTTTTAAAGCTAAGCTATGTATCAGCATAGGTGGTTCCTGGTGTTGACCTGATAAACGCAAATAATTTAACACATATAATACTTTATTCAATCGTTCACTTGGCATTACTCCTGGAGTTCCCCCTTTTTGTTTTAGCAATAAGGTGGGCACAATCCAGGCTTTGGTGTATCAATTTGTGGCAATCACAGGCCTTATGGCCTGCCCTCCTGGATGGCCCTCTTGTAATAGAGGAGGCCATCCCTCACATCAAGGTCTGGTATGGCATATGTCTCCACTACTCAATGCCTACTGGATTGCAGCCAGCAGCAGAGCTCGAGGTTCTTCTTGGTGGCAAATACAGAGACCAACCCAGCCTTGCCCTCGATGATGGTAGGAGATGCTTGGTCAGCCCTAGTCCCTTCACCTTCTTTATCCAGTAACAAACTGCTACTATGGCAAAACACACACAGGTTATATCAATACAACAGGTTAGTCAATATAAATAGCAAAGCACACACAGATTACATCAATACAACAAGTTATGCAATATAACAAAATACAAAATAAAAGGTGCATTAAACTCTTGCTATTACAACCTATGGTGTTTGAGATAAACTTGGTTCACATACCTTTTATAAGGAGGACAAGGTTCCGACACATGGGGCCAACATGTGCTGAAAGCCATCCTGCCCAGGATGCATATTTATAGTGGAACAAGGTTGTGACACATGGGGCCAACATGTGCCACAAGCTGTCTCACTCTATTCATTAGTGTCCATTCACCTTCATTATTTCAATTTCATAGCCAAATACTCGTGACAGTGTTCCTCCAAAAAGGATTTTTTTTTTCTTTTCTCTCTCTCTCACAACTACCCATACCTTCTTCATTGCTTTCTCTATCATGTCGTCAAGCAGTTTCAAAATACATGGTACAACTGACAGCACAACTAATATTACTACTAGTACGATAAATTCATATACCATAAAATCTTTCAACCATTCAGTAACACCCCAATCTGCCAGCCATCCATCAAGGCCTACACTCGAGTGAGTTAATTGCTTTGTGAGATGTTAAAGATCCCGGGTCTTCTTCTGTTACCGGCTCAGAATGGTCAGACAGGTTCATGCAACACACACTCTCAAAAGCCTCACATCCATGTCCTTGTGCCAATAGTAAAAGTAAAAAAAAAAATCAATAGCTGCTCTAATTTGTAGTATGGCATATTACTAGGAAAGGAACCTAACAGATCCATCTCCTGTGGGTCAAAGTCAGTTACACTTAAAGCTGCAATCATGGAAACTATTTGTGAAACACTTGTTACCGTATCGAAAAGTTTCCTCCGTTGTTTTTTTTTTGATCTAGAGTTCAACCCCTTTTACAAAGTAACCTCAGGCTTTGATGGCAGTAACTACCTTCACCCCACCAGATTCTGAATACACAGCCTCCAGACCCAAAGGAGAAGATTAGCAGTCTTTACCCCAATTACTTGTTATTGTGTGGTTGTTAAAAAAAGATCTTGCAGGTGAGCAATGTCCCCTCTAACTGGATAAAGGGAAAACTTTCATGAGGCACTCAGTCCTCAGCACGATCTGAGGAGCAACGTCCCTGGAAACATTCAAAGGCAGGTTGGATGGGGCTCTGAGCAACCTTATCTAGTTCAAGATGTTCAGGCTCATTCCAGGGGGTTGGATCAGATGATCTTTGGAGATCCCTTCTAACCCAAATTAGTCTGTGATTATGGGAGCAGAGTGCTGCAGAAAAAGAGAGAAGGACTGGAAAGAAAAGACATCTAGTGCTGACAGGCCACTGGGAGTTTCAGAAGATGTGGTATAAACATCGATCCTAAAAGCCACAAGACAGACAAATCAAGACATGAGAGTTGGAAAAGCAATCTCTCGCCTCCAATTTCCATTTTATTCTGTATCATCTACTGTGTACTCTCATCTCTGTCTCCCCATGTTTCCTAGTTGTCAACTGAGTGAACAAAATCTGAGTTTCCTTCTCATAGACTTACTTTTTCACCTTCTTGACAGGCCACGTGGACCCAGGAGAGGATGACCTGCAGACAGCCTTCCGGGAAACACAGGAAGAGGCTGGTCTTCAGGCCAGTCAGCTCACCCTCATAGAGGGCTACAGGAAAGAACTGCACTATCCTGTCCGTGGCAAACCTAAGACTGTAATTTACTGGCTGGCAGAAATTAAGGACTGTAACACAGAAATCAAGCTCTCGGAGGAGCACCAAGCTTTCCAGTGGCTGAAGCTGGAGGATGCTTGCAAATTTGCAGAATATGAAGACATGCAAGCTACACTGAAGGAGGTGCATCAGTTTCTCTGCTCCAAAGAATAAATACTTTTGTGAAGGATAAGGGGAGTTCTTGAAGAAGCAATTTGAATCAGGAAGCAGTAGTGCTGTTCCCAGCTTCTCCACTGATGTGCTGTGATTTTTTGTCAAATCATTTCAGGTCTTGTTTGCTTGTATCATGAATTTATGTGCATCACTGATGTACTGCTATGAAAACATTGTACATCCAAACAGTTTTAGTAAACAGAGGCACAGTATTTAAGTGTTGAACTTGAAGTACTTCTTTTGCTTCTTTCTTTTCACTCTTTAATAAACACCTTGGTCATCTGTTGTTTAGGGGCTTGGGAAAGGGAAATCTATCTGCCTAATACAGCATTTTCTGCTGGAAATGTGCAATCTTGTGTCCCTTTGAGAGCAGCTGTATTTCTGTGGCTGCAGCCTGCCCCTGCGTGTGGGCAGCAGGGCCATGTACACTGCTGGTGCTGTGCTGTAGATACTCATGCTGGATGGTTGCAGTAGCCTGTGGTGCTACTGATGAGGTTGCCCTGCATCAGCTTTCCCTGGACCTCTCTTTTGTCTTTGACATTGGTGGGAGCTGAGATTGTCAGCACTTTCTATGATTATGCATGTTCAGTTCCTAATAATGGTTCATAATCTTTTGGATGTTTCAGTACATAAATACCAGAAAAGCATAATGGCATTGTTAAATTTTTTTAGGTGAGGAATGAGGTTTTCTGAATCCCAGGGAACTCTGGGGAAGATCAAGTGTCCCTTCTTCCCTGTGTCTCCCGTAGCGTGTCTCCTGTAGCCTTTGCTGCTTGGGTACTTGGACCCTGCAGAGCAAGGATGTGTATGAGAAAGTGGGTTCTACTTCCACTTTGTCTTACTCTTTGCTGCAGGAGTGAAACGAGGGTGATCAGCACCACATCAGCCCTGGAGGAGACCTGCCATCCCAGAGATGCAGCATAACTGAGCTGAGAAATATGGGCAGCTGTTCAGTACCATGTTACTCATCCCTTGGTGCAGCATACATTAATAATGTTTGTACAACTGTGTCTTGCTCATTACTCTCGTCTTCTTGCTCATTATGCTCCTCCTGCAGCATGCTTTATAGAAGCCCCCTTAGTGTAGCCCATCCTGTTTTGTATATGGATATACACACACACAGACAAAAAGGGATGCTCTGTAAGGGGGCTTTTAATATGTATCTATACACACACAAACAATTTCAGCGCTCACCTTTACAGTCGGGTTTTATTTGGATTATGAGCATTGTTGAAAACCATTGCATTCAGCTGATGGCAGAGAGTGAACAACACATGGGTTGTGCAATTGCTTTCAGTGTTTCTCAGCCAGATTTAGAAACAGAGGAGGGAAGGTGCCTCCCACTGTCCCCTGGTCCACCCCCAAGGCAGAATCAGCTATTTTGGAGTCTTTCTGGTGGAATGTGCTTCTTAAGACCTCTCATGATGAACACTCACACCTTCAGCTCCTCTGTCCACACCTTGGAAAATTTGGTCTCTAGCCATCTAATGTAGGTAAACCAGTGAGAAATAACTAAAGATAACAAGCAGTAAAAGAGAGGGAGAGAAAACAGTTAAAAGCCTGTGCAGCTTCACAGTCTTACTTACTCATTATTGTTTGAGCTACCATTTAATCAGTGCTATGTATGTAAACAATGGTGTCACTGCCTTCATGTTTATGAACAAGATTAGCCTATTAAGTATGAGTTACAGAGAGTCATTAACAAGTCATCTCTTCTGCCCATTCAGCAATAATGAACACAAGCACTTGCTGCTTTGGAAAGTACAGCATTAGCTGAACTCCAGGTAAGGATTTGTGTTTTAATGGCACTGCACGCATTGCATTCCTAATGTGTGTCAAGGTTTTGGAGGGTAGCAGGTGCTATGCTCTGTAAGGGGGTGTGCCCCTTGGACAACATCTGAAAGGCAGGCCTGTTAATTGTGGTAAGAAAAGGTAGAAGGGATGTAACTGTGATAATTGGTGAGGCACTGTGTGTGCATTTATGTACAGAATGTATTCCCATGGGTTTTTTGTGTAAAGTGATGCACACACATTTGGAAATGTGGCCCAAAAGTCCGTGGATTACTTTTAAAGTGGAAAGATTGGAAAGTCAGAATTTAATTCTGACTGTGTCATTTGTGTTCACTGCTCATTGGTGAAGAGTTCTTCCTCTGCCCATGTCAAGTAGTAAAATATTTTCCCAAAGAGCATGTGGGAAACCCTCCAGTAAATAATTCTGGAATAATCTTCCTGGAGAAGACTTTTTTTTCCAGACTCTATGATTTTTATGCCCCAAACCAATAAGATTTGTTTGGGTTTTTTTTGAGACCAGCTAAGTTCTTGGTTGTAGTAGTATCTCATGGCAGTTAACTTTTTACCAGGCTGTAGATCTATGTTTAAAAATAAAAATTAAAATCAGAGACTTAAAATTCCTTAGAGACCTTACTTCTGCCTTAGGTTAAAAGAATCAAACTAGAGAAGTCCAAGCACCACTGAAATAGCACAACAACTTCGTTTAAGTAAAGCAAAAATTGTTGTTTAAGTGTGCATGAGAGACATGTTAGGATATGTTTTCCCTTCCTCTACTGAACTAACACAGTGATGCAGCTCACTCTTGTAATTTCCTGGACCAGAGAGGAAAGCATAAGATTCGTTAAGATTAGGAAAGCACTAAGACATTGCAAGTTTCACTGAGTAAAAATCAGGACTGAGTGTGATGGGTCACAGGTAATGATGCTCATACAAGAGATGTAAAGGCTGAAAATAGTCCCTTACTCCTTTCTAGAGAAAGCAACCCATATTTTTGCTCTAGATGAGAGCACTGTATCTGTTCATTCACTGTTCCACATGATGACAGGGAATCAGAGGCTGAAGCTGGTGTAAGAAGGTAATGTAATATCCCCAACAAGCATCAATGACATTATTTGTCATTCTATATAAAGAAAGAAAATGTGTGATCTAATAAGGTCTAATACATTCTAAATGTGGAAATATTTTTAGAGGTACGTACTCTCTCAGCAGGACTCTTGCAGTGATGCAGAGAGGATGATGGAATGCTGCCTTTTAGGTTAGAAAAATGACTTGCTGTTACTTAACTGATAACTTAATGGGAGGAGTAATTTGGCAGGTGTCTGGAGGAGACTCTTTAAGTCCTGACGTCAGTGCTTACTAGTTATGTTCTCCCATTGACAAAGCAACTGAGAGCCTTCTGTGCCTGTGGCACCTAGTTTTATCTTAAAAAGGATTTAAGGATCATCAGGACATCTGTTTTTTCACCTTACACCTAGTCTCCAAGGATTTAGTTTCTCAGGAACTGCTCAGTAACTCCAGAATTTCACGGCAATGGACAGTTGCAGCTGGCAAGAGTCTTGGCTTCATTTAGCTAAATCTGGGGTTTGTTAGGGTTAAATCAGCTCTGGAAGAGCTAAGCAGCGTGTGCCTATACAAACCAAACAGCCTGCTCTGCTTGCTTCAACCTCATGCTATGCAAGGAGGTTGTTCTGAAGTGTTAAAAACAAACCAAAACCAAACAGTGCTTACACAACTCCCTATCAAAACAGCAGGCTAGGGAGGAGATTTGATATGGTGGCACTCTTCCTGGTGGGAAGAGTGACACAGCATGGAACAACAGCTCCATTATTTCAGTGCTAGTCCATTTGATAATTTGCATTATCAAAAAGATGAGTGACAGTCCCATCTTTCCACTCAATGAGGATCTCTCCATGCCTCAAGGAAGGGGAGCGAGATGGTGGAAGGTACGGCTGGTGACCTCTTTGTAAGGGAGGAGGCTCCCGCAAGTCAGCTCTGCTGCTGCTGGCTGGGGAGCTCTTCAGAGCAGAGAGGATTTTCTTCTTCCTAGGAGGAGGGATAAGAGGGTATATAACTGCATGTGCCTGTCTCTTGGTTGCTTGGTTGCTTCTCCATGTGAACTGGATCAGCAACCATGGTATCCAAAACCTTCAGGAATGGTGGCAAAGTATGTGGGTGAGAAAGCTGCATTTGGGTGGGACGGTGAGTGGGAGGGAGAAACAAGGTGACAGGGAGGAGAAATCAGTAAGGGTGATGTAGATGACCAGAGCCATCTGCCCAGAGCCAGATGCTTCAGGTGTGGGATTGGGAAGGGTGCCAAGATGAAGACTTTTGTTTTGAGATGCTAGATGGGGAAGTGGCACATACTTGTTGTAATGAACATTGAGTGTCAGTATTATTAATCCCAGTATGAAGGCCAGGGGGCTGAGGACCAGCATGGCTGTCTTCCAGTTGGTACCTGAAAGGACATCATAGAAAACATTAATGTGTTTGCTCTACCTACCCCTGTTCTTATGCAACAGCCATGAGAGCTTCAAAAATCCCCACCTGTTATATCCCTGAAGACTAGCAGATAACAGGAAAAGGTTTTTTTTTCGCATGAGATCAACACCTTACAGCTGCTTTACACTGCACAGCATCCCTCTATCAAAAATGCCAAAAAAAGGTTTTCTTTCTTGCTAGGAAGACAATACATATTCATGCCTCTCTACTCTGCAGCTCTCTGGTATGAAATAAGGGGGAAGGCATCAGTGCTAGTGGGTATCTATTCCTCCTGGTGAGCTGGTGTAAAACCTTTGCATGTTTTTACTCACTTTTATACTCCAGGCCCAGGGAGATTTGTTTAATCATTAGAAGGAGTTTTTCTGACAGATAACTTGGTGCCCTTGTTCCTTACTGAGCATCCTCAGTGGGGCCCAGGGGAATGTAGCTGCACTGATGGGAAGATCAGGGGCCCTGATGAACCTTCACCCACCTGGTCTCTTCCTCCTCTGACTAAACCCAGGACCTACCTGCAAGCCTGGCCCCAGCATTTTTCCCTCGATTTCCATGGTGCTTTTTAGAGTGATTCTGGGACGTATCTGGGGGAAGAAGCAGAGAGTCTCAGATTAGCATCTTCCATTGTTGGACTGGAGGAAGCTCCAACTTCCTCCTGGGGCTGCATCTTTATTAGGAGCTGTCAAGGAAAAGAGAACTTTCTTGTTTCTCAGCATTCCCTAGCCACAGATATTTTTTCTCCTAGAACATCTTATGGCTGTGCTTCCAGGTTAAGACTATGGCCGTATCACTAAACCACTTGCCAAGGCAAACATCTCAACATGTTGTGTGAGAGCAAAGCCTTGAACCACTCAGTGGCAGACATGGAAGTTCTTCGAAAGTACTTGGGTACTTACCACCACTGAAAATACTTGAGCAGTCTCTAGGTGCTGCCCACACTTTCCTTCCTGCTGTTCTCACATATACATTCAGAAAAGAAAAGTGCTCACCCTTGTTTGCTGGGAGATATGCCTCTCTGGTCTTCGCTGGAGACACTGTGCTATTAAATTTGTTAGCCAGAGGTGGGTCAGTCAAGCCCACAGAAGATTCTCTGTCCATGGCATCAATCTTTGATGAATCAGTTGTTTTAGCTTGGAAGGAAATAAAGCAAAGAAGTGTGTAATTATAATTTACTTTTTGAGAAGGAAAAAGTGCTCGCCAAGGGGAGGGAACTCAGCCTTGCCATATTAGTCCTCTAGCCTGTAACGAAAGCAGGACAGGGTGCAATAGTGATCACCTCCTCCTGTGTACCAGAGGCCTTCAATCCTCACAGATTTAAAAGATGAAAGGAACCTCTTGAGGCTGAATCCACTACCAGAGCAAAGCTGATTTTGTTACGGTAAATAAGGTCATGGTTCTAAAAAGCATGAGTGCAACACCAGCTGTTAAAGGGTGGGGTGTGAGGAAACGGAAAGCAGAGCTGTAGTTAATCATCACAGCTATTACCAACACAGCAGATGAGGAAATGGTGGTAAATGTCTCTTGCAAGGCCCAACAGCATCCTTTGCTTTGCCAGTCTTACTACAGAAGTAGGGTATGTGAGGTAGCAATTACTGCTAGAGGTGAAGTTGTGGAAAATCTTGTGGCAGCAGTAGTCACCCCTCTCCTGCACTGATGTATGTGGCTAGATCAAGATATATCAGCAAGGTTCCCAGCTGCTTATCCCAACCTCATCCCTTCCTGTGGCATGAGCATCCACAAGTGCATGGGTGGAATTTATTGAGCAAACAACCTGCTGAAGTAAAAGTTGTCTGTCAATGGTCAACTGAAACTTGGATAAGAAAGACCTAAAGAAACATGTAGGACTTTGATGTTGTTACTGAGTAGTCAGAGGTTCCCTCCAGTAGACCCTGATCCATGGAGTTGATAGGAAAAGTATCAGTGTGCACAAGACATGCTAACTGACTGGCACAACCTGATTCAAAGCCTGCTCTGTGTTTACCCTTGCAGCCTTATTTGGGGAGCCTGGCTTTAAGGCAGTCGTGGGCTGCCAGGAACATTGCCTTGGGTTATGTAAACACCCTTTTCACATGCCTTTTTTCCCATATCTTAAATGTTCCACGCATTTCCTAGCCTATATTTAACTAGCTTATTATTGTATCTAATTTGCATTGGTGGTATTTACCTTCATGTTAAATGAACACTAACATTTGTGACTACAGGTCTGTGATAATTACATGTTAACCATCTAGTTGGCTAATTAAAAACATAGGTAAAAATGCCATCTTATCTGCACATGACAGCCAAAAAAGCTATTGTATCTCCTCTTATTGCAAATTAGATATAACCTCTTTGTGTCTAAAGGTTATACTCATAATTCCTTTCCTTATGCCAATCAGATTAATCACGTTTTCTCTTTACTTGTTTATGCAAAGCTGAAAATCTCATTGGGGCTGTCAAGCCTTAAGGTAGGGAATAGCCTCATGTAAGATAAATAATTTACCCTGAGTAAAGTTAGGAACCTCATCACCTGCAGAGGGGACAAGCACTGAAAAGTCATTACGAACACCAGCTCTTTTCTGGTCCATGGAGTGGAAAAAAGGAGAGGAGGAGGGGATGGGGGAAGGAATTTAGTGTGATTTTCAGGTTTTGGTTCTGTGAACAGCTTCCTGAAACCTGCTTCCCTTGCATAAGGGAGTAAATGAAAGGGGGAAGCAGACCTGACCATGAATTATCAGTGGTCAGTCAGCAATGGGCTTCACTGGCCATCTGACAAATGATGACAGTCACATCTTGGCCTGATGACCAGGCCTTTGTTAGCCTGGTGTCCAACATCTAAAACTATGACAGGACCAGGGTTTCTGCCATTTTTGTGTCCAGTCTCAGCAGAGGGTAGTGAACGCTCAGGAAGTCAGAGATTAAATTATTTTTAGCAGAGGCCAAGACCATAAAGCTAGTAGTATAAAACTGGATTTTTTTGATCCTTTGATGCTATCTTTTGGCTTTTCATGTGATGGGAGGGCAGCACTTTAACTACCTCCCACCACTTGCTGTGTTCATGAGTCTCTTTAAGGTTACATCAGGCACCAGGAGCAAGGTTCACTTTTGAGGATCATGAAAGCGTGAGGCAGAGGTTTCTTTAGTGATAGGAGCACTGTTGGGGTCTGATAGGAGATAACTGCAAAATGTTGCTTAGAAACTGAAACAGCGATTTCTCATTTCAAATATAGCAGCTCCTCAATAATTCATGCAAGTTAGAAAGAGGCTTTCATCTGCCTCCAGTTTTCTAGTTACCAAAAAATGACATCTCAAGGTACCAAAAGCACCTTCAAAGTCTCAAGTGTCTGACTTTATGGGACTTCCTTGGTTGTTTTGTAATTGGGATGCTCAAGCAATTCCAACTATTCTTAGCTCTGGACACTGATTCCAATGAACTTTCTGAAATACTTGACTTTTCCCTGTCGTCAGAAATGCAGCTGAGTTTTAGAGACCTGATCCTGTAAAAGACTGAACAGCTTTCTGGAAAAGACTGAACAGCAACTACTGGGAGCCAGTAGTACCAAGTGTTTGGGCTGACGTGGAGCTATTTGGTATCTCTCCAGATGGGTTCAAAATGACCATGAATTAGAATGATGGATGCAAGCCTGGTGTTAGGTGGCTTGGATGACACCTAAGGTTAGATGATATCTGATGCTAAATCAACCTCATCTTACTTTCATAGATCCACACACTTGTGTCTACAGCTCCTTGCGTTGGTTCACTGGGCCTTGGAACTGCCGCCTGGGCAGTAGCACAGATGGTTTCGCCCACTGAAGTCTTCCACCTGCTGAATTTGTCCTTCTCCCTTGAGACAAAGACCTTATGGTCTCCTTCCTGGGTGCTGAGGTGGAAACCCAATCTCTGCAGAGTCAAGTGTCCCTTCTTGCTGCAGGACCATGCTTGCCGTTCCCAGTCCCCGCAGGGCTCTAGCTTGACCAGAGCAAACTCTCGCATCTTGTGGGCTGTCAAGCACCGCTTTGTTTGAAGGCTGACGATGGTCCTGGTGATGGGATCCCAGCTCCACTGCTGCAGCTGGGAGCGTGCCTTGCAGTCACTCAGGCTGATGCTGTTGGTCTCGTGGTGGGAAACACGGATGCACTTTTCCAGGCGGCTGTTCTTTATGAGGAAACCTTGTCCCTCTGCTACTGCGGTACAATCAGAGCACGGTTTAGTACTGTGCATGTCTGAAGCAAACCTGTCTTCTCAGCACCAGATATTGTAAATACCCCAGGGAAGGGGAGATGTAACCCACCAGTCCTTTCCTGGATGGGCATGCCTAGAGAAACAGTACCCCACCTTCCTAATTCCCCAGGATGACATTTATTTGGAATACAGGGTATGCAAATAGCCAGGAACAATACCAGAGAAAAAAACCAAAAGACATAAGAAACTCATGTAACTAATGAGGAAAAACTCACCATCCTCAAAAAGTTGTACTGTTATGAAATATCTGCCTACATATAGTTAATTCAATATTTCAACTGCTTTAAATAGGTACCCATCCTTCCTTCCCTCCAAAATAACTGGATGGTTTGGGATTTTTTTTTGGCCCACTCTGTCTGGTTCGAATCTTATGAAAAAGCACTTGAAACCCCTGAATTCCCCAGGTGCTATTCATCTGGGGCCAATTAGGCCACCCTGGGCTACTGTTTCCATCAAGTGGCTTCTGGTGATACTACGGCAGTGCTGGGATAAAACCACACCCCATCAAAAGTCTGGGAGTACTTGTCTGACCCAGCTCATGTAAGTATTGACTCAAACTTGGATTTAGCGCACCTGACATTGGTCTGTGCTCCACAGGCATGAAGGTATGTATCATCTTTAAGGTTCTCTTTGTGAGAGAGAGACATTACAGCTGGCCCACAACAGACACACAATTTTAAGCAATTTCCATGATTGCTTCTTGCTTTTAATAGCAATGGGTCCCAACATAGCTGGATGGATATCATCCTGTTAGCTGGACAGTTGCACCCGTTTTCAGTACAAAATCACCAGGTGTGGCCTGAGAACATCCTGAGCAAAATGTTAATTGCTAAACCATCTGTCACTGACATGGGTGTACCTCCTGCTGTGTATTTTATGCCTGAGATAGAGCGATAGAAGTAAGTTTAAAGTTTCTGCACATCCTGAGAAATATTTTAATTTTAATTACAATTAATACATGGTAACTCCCAGCTTTTGCAGTGGCTTTTCTTTTGCCTCTTTTCCCTGAGAGTCAGAGTTATAAAAGCTCCATCAGCATACAGTATTGAGCATAAAGAGTAAGAGGAGACTGAAGAGTGATGTTAGACAAGAACACTGATGTTTATCTAAACAGCAATTTTTGCAGTTTCCCCTCCCAAAGCAAATAACAATACTTTTCCCTGGCAGTAAGTATTTGGCTCGGTACCTGAAAAAACTAGTGACAGTGTAAACAGAAGCTGATACACAATACCAAGTTTATGAACAATAGCTTTAAAGAGCTCTTACATTTTCTCTCAGGAAATTCTAGGGGTCTGCTAGATTAATAGTGCCTGGGGGTTGTTAAATCAAAAGCAGCTCGGGGCTTTCTGCTCAGCCTGAGTGTGTGGGGAGAGGCAGCCAGAAACCACAGTGCAACTCCTGCCCCGGCTATGAGATGAGGATGGATGTGTCCACGCTGGGATGTTGAGTTTCATGAACCTGTGACAGCCACTGATCCAAGCAATTCCTGCCAAGCCAATGTGCCTAAATGGAAATTAAATTTCTGAGGGATATGTGGACAGCTCAAAAGTCCTGTCCTCTTTACCCGTTTTTGAGGGCTGGATGGAGGGAAGGTGTTTAATGCACCTTGGGCATGAGTTTCTGCCAGCTTCCAAAGGCAGGAGAAATGTCTCATATAAATGTCTCATATAATGTTCTCCTATAAGATGTAGAAAATGCAAAGGGATTAATACAATATCCCCACCATGTTTTTAATAGGATTTGGAATCCAGAATTATCACCTGTTTGCTTCATCTTAACTGGGAAAAACCCATTTCCAAAATAATAACCTGAGCACTGCACGAAAGTGTAACAAGGGAGCATGAGAATTGTCCTGGGGGTCAGAGAACATAGCTCCTGACCCCAGTATCCTGTCTTCAGCACTGGGCTGTACCCTATTGGCATTTGCTGATAGGAGAGGAGGGTAAGACAAGTAAAGAGCTCACCCAAGACAGCAAGACACCTGTGCTTACTTCCTAAAAATGTATCAACCAGTTAAAAGAATATCACTGAGTATAGTTAAAATGTTTTTTTCCCATGTACACTATGTTGTGTGTACTCTGAAGTTCAAAAACCATTTTATTGCTCAATCGATATAACGAGTTCCTTCTGCAGCTTCATGTGGCCAACTTCAGTTTTGATTATTCCGAAAAATTCTGTGCCATCAGCAAACTTTATTACTTCATTATTCACCCCTTTTCCCAAGATCACTGTGTCAAACAGCACTGACGTTTAATAGCACCTGCTGATACCTTCACTCTGCTGTGATCACTGTCAACTTATTCCACCTCTGTTCCAGCCTGTGGGTGAAATCTCTCTCTGAATCCATGAGAATGGAGTTTAAGGGCCTCGGTCAAGTGTCTTACCAAAACCTTTTGCAAACACAAGCACAAGGTCTAGATCAGCTTACCATGTTTATGTGCTCATTGATGCTATCACGGATGTCAGGCATTCCCACTACAAAAACTGTACTGACTTTTCTGATCTTTAGCCTTCTGTCTGCAAGTTCTGTTTTTAGTTTCTACTGGCTTGCCTGATGCTGAAACCAAACCACTGTAATGCAGTCCATTGGTGCTAAGGCTACTTTAAGTCATAGTTTACATACTACTTAGAAGTTTAAAAAAAGTCATCTTTCCTTTCCTGTAAGTCAGTGTGAATGCCATCTAGGCTGGACATTTGTCACAGATTATTTAGCTGCTTTTTTTTTTTTTTTTTTTCCCCCCCTAAACTTCCTCTGTTTACAATTTTGTTTGATAACACTCTTCAGGCTGCAGAGAGTGGCTGCTGTGTGAGGACCTCCCTGACCATGTCTGAAATGAACACCAGCACCATTAATCTGTTCAGCCTTTCAACCCTGCCCTGATGTGCTTGCCTGTCTTACATTTTCATCAGTTAGTTATTGGCCTCCTTACACCCACCACGTTCCTACTTCAGATACATGTGAAAATTTATATTTTCAGGCTTTTATGCTTTTTCTAAGTTGCTCCTCTAAATCTTCTTCTCCTAATTTTTATCATGCATTTTGTTATTAAATGTGCCAAGACCTCTGGGGTTTTTTGGTTTTGTTTTTTTTTCCTTTTCCTCACTTGGCAATGACTGTCCACCTGAAAGTTACATTTAAAAATTTTTTTTAAAGAGTATTGCTGTTTAACTCAGCCAGCAGATTCCGTTTTTTTTCTCTGTGTGAAGTCCCTGGTGATACACATTCCCTTATAAAGAACTGCTGTGTTACCTGCACATTAGCATAAAGCGTCGTGTTCCCCCATGTTATCTACCAACCTTTTCCACTTTTAAGCTTCCCCTTTCTACCTACCAGCTCTGTGGGGTTTATGCAGGTCTCAGTTTGCAGAGACTCACCCCACCAAAGGTCCATGGCAGCCCTTCTACAACAGGAATACATATGAGCTGAGGAACCTCAACACTGCCACTGAAGTGCTTTCCTTTGAGATTTGTGTAGCTCCTCAGTTGCATATGACATCAAGCTGTTAATTGATTTTAATTTTCACACCTATTTCAGGTCTGAAATTATAGCTACCATTTTACAGCTTGGGAAGAGAGGTCTACCTCAACTTTGCTTAGCTCAACATTACACGAGAGGATGCCAGCAAAGCTGGGGCCATAATCCTTCTCCTCTGAACTGTGGTCTGGGTGTCTTCCCTACTGACAGTGCTGCCTCCATGAGGCTGAGCTCTTTGTATGGTGAGCTAGAAACAGCAGGATGTTCCTTGTGATGTTTTGTGTCATCCTTGCCAAGATGTGAGCCCATGTCCATCACACAGGTTCACCATCCACTACCCATATGTTATTGCTTTCCTGAGGCTGGGGTGTTGCTATCTAAGTGAGCAACTTACAATTAGATGCAGGTAACTCTCAGTGACCATTGCACATGCCCCACACAGTCATAAGGGGCAGACCCACAAATAAAGCTGGAGCATATTTATCTTGGGATATATATCAGGCACTGAGAATCCTTACTCAGGACGCAAAATTACTCTTTTTTTTACCAACACTTCCAAGGCCTATTCTTTAGCAGCTCTGCAAATAAGGCCATCAGCCCTAACATTTTGGAAAGGTTAACCTGGAGAAAGCAGAGCATCCAGTGTACTCCCTGGGGTACTCAGTATCTTTGGAAAATGCCAGCCTTACTCACAGACCCTGAGTAGATGTCTGCTTTGAACTGCTCATGCTTGAACATTTTGGCCTCTTCTTATTTTTAGGAACAAAATA
The DNA here is from genome assembly GCA_020745705.1 of Hemiprocne comata. Classification (NCBI taxonomy): domain Eukaryota; kingdom Metazoa; phylum Chordata; class Aves; order Apodiformes; family Apodidae; genus Hemiprocne; species Hemiprocne comata. The sequence goes on along the minus strand of CM036616.1, from coordinate 27,344,366 downwards.
AACAATTTCTAGCAAAGGAGCTTGATGCCAGCTTGTTTGTCCTATGATGCTGCCACTCTGTCTGGTTACAAGAAAGAGAATATACTCCCTTGCCTCTCTGCATCATGGCCACCCTTGGGACATGCTGTTCCTTGTAGGATTAGGAGCAGAAACCATGCAACGTTCCTAATTATGGTAATGCCACCAGGAAAGCCTTGGTTACCAGTAATCCCAGTCTGGCTGGGAAAGTTTTTGCTGTTTCTAAGCAGTGCCTGTGATGGCTTGATCAAAGCTGTTCTGCAAATTGTTTGGGGGTGGGCTGCTCTATTTAAAGGCTCTGTGGAAGGAAGGGGTAAGGCAGACCTGAGCAAGCACGGGTTCCCAAAACACTTCAGGTCACCTGGGAACCTCAGCTTTGGCTTTGGCCTCTTTCGTCCTCCCCAGTGGGATTCCTAACACTTTGAAAAGTCCTTTAGTTAGCTCAATTTCTCTTGCCAAGTAGGTGTTTTCTGTAGGGAGAAGATGACCACTGAGTCAGTCAGGAACCCTTTCCTGCCGCTACCTCTCCTTGAAGGCACACATCCATCTGTGGCAGCCATGGTACTTCTTGTAGGGACTGCTTCCTGGGGACATCCCACAGCCCAGGAGAGCTCCCAAATGTGGCTCTTCTTAGATACCACCATATGACAGCAAGCTATCCTGGGTCACCCAGGCCGTAGCAACAGTGGCTTGGAGAAATGTCTCCAAGCTGTGTCTGATGCTTCCACCCAAAGTGGTGGCAATGCACTAGGGGTACATGCACCATGGCTGAGAAACCTTGGAGCCAGCAGTGCCATAGCCTGAATTATGGTGAAACAAGGCAGAATGTTTCCTGCTCAGGTTAATCTGCCTCCACTGTTGGCAGCTGCAAGGGATTGTATCTTCTCTACAGAACATGCACCAATGCATGGTAACCCACACTGTTCTCCTATACATTGTATGTGTTTGTCTCCTTGCATAACTCACCCTTAATATCAGCTTTCACAGGATTTAGGGTCCTCTTGTCAGTCTATTGCTCCAGTTCAAGGGGCATCAGGTGGGAAGATGGTTTGGAAGACACCCATTCTCGGAAAGGTGTCTTGCCAGCAATTTGGTGCCGCGATTGAGTGCCTTAGCTCTAAAAAGAAGTTGTGAGGGATTCCAGCTCCTACCAGAAATGGCTTCAGCCCAAGAGAAGAAAAACTAACCAGAGAATGTGGAAAAGCCATCTTTAGCTGCTTAGATCCTGTGGTGATGGCCACAACACTGCTTCCTACTCTGGTACTGATTATGGGACCCTCTCCCTTCAGGCAAGCACAGCATCTAACCTCCCCTGCCCTCCTGCCCTTGGTGCTGGGCCTCATGCTGGTAATGCAAAGCTACCACATTTTCCATCCAGATCCCTTGCTGGGATTCAAATTCGGGACTCACTGTAGCACATCTACAGAGCCAGGAAGTATAGAAAGATGTTGGATGAAGGCAGAAGAGACTTCCACATGACTAGACATCACAGCAGGAGCAATTTGCTGAAGTCACCGTGTCCTGCTCCTTCTGAACAGGAAGGGAAGCTGTTTCTGTGCTGACCTGGGCCTGGCAGGCTGGTTCTACCTCCTGCAGAGGGTCAGGACCAGATAGAAATGTGAAGATACAGCGGTAGAAGAGGGAAGCTCTCAGCTGAGGAAGCAGGGTTCCCCGTGCAGGTGGAGCTTGGTGCAAGACATTGCCCTGTAAGATAACATGTAGGAACAGTACATTGAATATAGCTGAAGCAAGCAGCTTGAGATGCTATCTTGTACAGACAAAGCCCTGAATAAGTAAGCAAGAGCAGACCTGAATACAACCCAGCAACAACTCCTCGTGAAAAAATCCACCTCCATCCAAGAGAACAAGCCTCTCTGCTGCCCTCACAGGAGACCAGCCCAGGGCCATGGGATGAGGAAATTAAAACCAGCTGGAAGACACTTGCTCTTGTAAGAGGGATTTGATGACCCAGATGTATTTGGTCAAAGACAGGAAATCCAGATGTGAACAGGGAAGCACAGAGATGGGCACTTTGTTGTCCATTTTGCCTGAATTTATACCTAAGACCAGCATGGCAGCAGGTGAATTAGGTATTTAAAAAAAAACCAAACAAAAACTGTTGACTGGAACCAACATTAAATGTATGGCTACAACATGTAACCCATGGCCCCTCAGGCTATGACTATGCTTACTTGGATGTAAAGTTTAGGGCCACAGATGTCCATGACAGGTCAGTGGATGTGGCTAATCTACCCATGGAGGGGGTGATGCTAGATGGAGCCTGGTGAGTCCCTTCTGGAGAGCAAACAGGGCTCTGCCCACTGGGTGCAGCAGAACTGGCAGAACTGGAGCTGGGTGAGCAGCTACCTGGCAACTGGGAGCTCTGCTTTTCTGGGAACACAATTTCCATCACTTCAGGCAGCAGGTCAGCTCTTGTCAAGCTGTGTCACTGTTATAGAGAAGTCAACAAAGCCTACTGGTAACTGCCAGTAATTAGCTGGCAAATGGCTTGTCAGTGGAAGTACCGGACTGCAAATACTTCTTCCATTATGCACTCAGATTATTTTCCAATAACAGGTCTATACAAGAGTAATTCCCAGCTGTTGCTTCTAGCAACCACATCAGCCTGTGTTTGTTTCCCAACTCTTGCTGCTTTCTTAAGATTATCTTTCTTTTGGTTAACCAACAAGGCTTGATAGCTTTCCACATTACCACAAGGTCCTCTTTTGACCAAGTATCTCAGCAAAGGCCTCCAAGGGAGCAGAGCAGCCACAGGAAAAGAAGGAAGGTTTTGGCATGGAAAAACACTGTGGAAGCAGGGGAGTCTGGTGAAGTCAACATGAAGCTTATGCATTTGGAGAAAACCAGCCCCTGGGGGGAATATAATGGAGGTCCATAAATCCAGAGAGGCCTGAAGAGGATGGGCAGGGGCTGACTGGTCAAGGACTGATCCTAGATGGAAAACAGTGTGCCAAGGGACAACTCACAGGGTGCAGGTGCTGGCTGTTGCACACAGCAGTTGTGCATCCTTGCTGCCAAGGACAGCCTGCACAAGCTGGGGTAGAAGCTCTGGTAGCCACTGAAGAGTTAAACACACCAGGGTCAGGAAATCCCCATAGAAGAAAATAGTTGGAGGCTGTAAAAGTAGAGCCAAGCAGAGCCACTGCCAACCTCATGCTCAGTGTATGAGAACTGAGAGTCTGTGTTAAATGCAGTATTATTGCAGCAGTTTTCTTTCTGCTTGTACATGCACAGATCCTGCTGGTGACCCTCTTCCCACCACCCATCATTCCTTACTGGGTTACCATTAGGCTTGTCTTAAGAAAACACTTCAGCTGTCTCCTTGCTTGCAGGGACTTTCCAAAGAAACCACTCTCAGAACCAGCTTAGGCAATTCCAGGATTTCCAGTAGGAAACTAAACCCTCTAAGGTCTGTCGAGAGCAAGTACCTCCATCCTGCTGGTGGCCTTTAGAACCGAGCAGCCCCAGGCAGGATGGGATGGGGAGAGGCTGCTGCAGGCTCAGATGAGCCCCAAGCAAGAGTAGGTTTGCTGTCTGCTCCTTGAGCTTCCTTTGGCCATTGCCTGGTGTTCTGAAGATGAATTCCTCTCTTGCAAAACAGTTGTGTATTTATTAGTAGTCTGGCTGAAATGCAGTGGCTGATCATGTGATTGCACCAAAAGTATTTCATTGGAATGACATTCCGGTGGAAATGTTCTGTGAGTCTCCTTAATTTATTAATAACATAGCCATGGGGCTCCTGCTGTGTGGCAGCAGTTAAAGAACCACTTTCTTCTAACACCAGAGACAAGATCTGTTTTAGAGGAAGACCCTGAAGGCTGGGCTGCTCTCTTCGCATCCCAGCATGGTGTCACCTCCAGGTCCTAGCCAGATCTCCTGTAACTTAGAAAAGATGAGGATGTATCCTCACCCCTCCCTAGCACAGTGACATAGCCTCAGCCTAGGGCTTTAAAAAAAGAGATTAAATTAACTGGATTTACTTTAATTGGCAAGATTCAGGGTGCAAAAATCAGCAGTGGATGGATCAAAAGTCAAATCTGTAGGAGCACAAACTTTGGACTGGCTGCAGAGCGAACTGAGGGCTAGCTGTTCAAAGCTGCCCAGGGAACACGCACTTAAGAGGTTGTGGAGCAGGGAATGGAAAGTAGCAGGTCAGAGCTGCCTGTCTGAGCTTTGTCTCTAAGGAGTAAACATCACAGCTTGGCAGCCCAAAAAGTTGTAGTCCTCTAGTCTAGGGAGCTTGAAAAGCTCTGAGCAGGTAACCTGCAAAACTGCCAGGCTTTCAGTCCTTGCAGCTTTGTGGACTCAACAAACCTTGAAGCACTTCAGGGGTTTATTTCAATGAGTGTCTTTCAACCTGGCATCTCAGATATAATGGCAAAATAAAAAAGGTATTTCTTATTAGCTCAGAGGCTTTGACCGTTTTTAAAGAAAAAGAGATTCTGCCCACTGCCCATGATGGGATGGGGAGACCGTGGGTAGCAGCATGCTGGGTAGCTGCTCCTGGGTAGCACCACTCTGGCTCTGCAGGATGATGCTCAGCAGCACTTCTGCTTTCCTCATCTACCCATGCACGTCAAAAACAAGGCTGCTTCGATTCAAAACACTCCTGTGTACGGGAAGGATGTAGGATTTGGGCAACCTCAGCCAGCAGCTGAATGTTAGCACGAGCCATTACCAAGTGTGCTCTGCACATCCCACTCCCATCTGACTGCCAGGGGAGCAGGACTAATGCAACAAGGTCCTGCACCCCTTCCTACGACAGTGTCCCATGCTGCCAGCAAACCTTGAGCCCGCTCACCTCTGCTGGGAAGGTGCAGCTGGAGCAGGGACCAAACAGAGGACTAGGGAGGTGACTTCATGCCTGCCTTACCCCGGAGCAGGTTTATTTATCTGCTACTCTCAGCAGTTTAAAAGCACTTTGTAAAAGCAGACCGCATGATGCCATGATGCCTTTGGCCAAACCATCCCACCACTTTGCCAGCCTGTCCCTCACTCTCCCATTCCTCTGCATTTAATCCCATTTTAAATGCTGCCTTCAAATGTGCCTGGAGGCGCTTGTTTTACAGCTGGTGGGTTCACAGGTTTGCAGCCCCACGCAACTCTTACCAGGAAAGCAGGTTAAAGCCTGGAAAACTGTTAACTTCCCACTTCCTAGCTGCCCCGAAGGAGGAGAAACTTACCCTCAAGCCAAGGAAGGATGCAAATACAGCCCAGGCTCAGCCTAAAAAGCTCCATGGTTTGCCAGCACCGCGGGGTGTAAGGAGCCCCTAAAGCCTCTCGCCAACGAGGCGTGCAAGGCAGCTCACTTTTCCCCCTTCTTCTGTCATTCACAGCAGAAAAAACCTGCTGGGAAGAGAAAACCTTTTGTCTCAGCGCTGGAGACTTGGCAGCTGGCTTATCAGCACAGGATCAGCTTGGAGACACGGTCCCGCTCAGTTGTTGTCCCTTAGGAGAAATCATGCGACAAGCCAGGGCGGGGGGCGGGGAGTAGACACCGGACCCAGATGCTCTCAGCCGCCGAGCTCCGCTCCTTAGCAGCCAGGGTTGCTCCCAGCAATTAGAGCTGAATGCTAAGCAGGCTGGAGGGCTGCCTTCGCCAGGGATGGGAGCGGAGGAGGATGCAGGGCTGGCTTGGCAAGAAAAGGCAAAGTTCGGCAGGAGTGCCCGGAGGGGCGTGGGATGTGTCTGCTCAAACCCTGTGCTTGTCCGTGCCGTCACACGGTCATTTTCTCTTTAGGGAGAATTATCCCCACGAAAGAAGAGTTTTTAAGTACCGTTATAGGTCACACAGAGATAAAGCCTCACAAACTGGTTGTAGGGGTCCGGGAGCTGGAGGGCAATGGGGGGGAAGCCAAGCTCCTGGCCGGTGAGCAAAGTCCTGCTGCAGGTCTGCCCTGGTGCTCGCCCTGAGGGTCACTCAGGTCGAGTTTGGCTTCTCATGCATCAGTCTGGGCTCTGCACAGGGAGAAAACCACTCAACTCTCCCCCAAGCAGCAGCAAAGGCTGCTGTCAGGTGAAACAGCAGCAGGGGAAGCCAGAGATATAATTTGGCTTAGCAAGATATAAATTTGCTATCTCCCATTCAGCCACATCCTCTCTGTGCTTGTCTGTCCCACCTGCTTGCTGAGATCCTTCTCACCCAGGTGTATCATCAACCCTTTTGCATAAAAACACATAAAAGTGATGGCTTCACTTTAATTTTGGGGTCCAATCCTGGATGGCACCAATGTCACATCTCCCAGCTCTGCCTGTGAGACCAGGAGTCACTAGGAGAGCTGAGAGCTGCTTTGTTTAGTGGCCAAGCTGTCACATCAAAACAGCACAGCGCTGGCATCTGTGCGACATCAGAGCCTTGCAAAGCTGCAGTTCCCTCTGTGCCCAGCCCTAGGCTGAGGGCTCCCAGCTTTTCCCCTTTCAAGGGGGCGGATCTGGCTTTAAACCAGGCTGGTTTCTTCTCAGGTGGGTGCAGATACAGGGAGGGATATCCCATGGCCAAACAAAAGGGAAAGCTGGGATAAGTTCTTACTCTGGCAAAGTTGCTCCTGCCTGGCCGTAGCACTGTGCTCAAGAAAAATACCACAGAACTGGTTTCTTTGGGATTACTGGTTTCTGTTCCCCATGGGAGTGTGTCAATTTGCACAAAATACTGGGCATTTTTAATTTAAAAAACACAGATGTTAAACTCTCCTCTTCATGTCTGGAGTTGAAAATGCAAATGCTCTCCACCATGTTCACTGCATGAGTATGTCTCTCCCACAGGAGGAGAGGGAAGAGCTCTGTTGTGAGGGTGTCTCCCTGTCAGATGGAGAGCACCACCGGAAAATATCCTGGTGAAAAGTTTGCTGTGGTGTTCTACCATGGATCCTGCTATGGTTTTGACCCTGGGAGTGGTACATCTCTGAAGTTTCTCCTCTTGGCCCTTCCATCCATTTCACACAAGGGAAACTGAGGCATGGGGGAGCTGTGATCTGTCCAAAGCCATATACTCTGTCTCTGAGCTCCTGAATCCCAGATTTCTCCCAATCCACTGGATCACAGTTCTTTTTAACACCCAGAAAGCAAATCCCTGTATATGCCAGGAATGCGTTCTCCTGCTGCAAGGGGCAGATGGCAGGGATCTTTGATGCAGTTTTAGCGTGAACAGGACCATGAAGGTTCAGGCTACCAGTCTTCACCCAGGTCTGAATCCAGCAGGGACCCACAGAGGATGCTGTGGGAAAACCAAAAAAATAGTAAAGGTGTCCCCTACTGTTTTCCTGCCATTTTCAGCTCAGGATTTCCCAGTCCCAGTCGGTTTAGCAGCTCTCCTGCTTCTGTGTGATGGGCAGCTCAGATTTGCCGTGGGCAAGCCCCTGTCACCTCCACGGGAAGAATTATCATGTCCTCATTCCCACTGCTTCCCTTCTTCCTGTGGATATTTAACCTTGCTAGAACTTTTCCTCTTACTCTGAGTCTCGTCTGTTCCTGTTGGGGCTTTTTAAACTCTGTGAAAAGCCTTTAGGAAATCCACGTGTTCTCTTCTCTGGATTGTGATTCCAGCTTTTTGAAGGGTATCTTCTTACTTCAAATAATGTCTCCCACCTGCTGTTAAGCCATGTTCACTTCCTTGCCCTAAGGAAAGGAAGAAAGGAAAAGTGTCCAACTCTTCTTCCAGAGGGCATGTGCTGATATTCCTCTTCCTATGTGATGTCCTGAAGCATCTTGCTTCAGCTGTCCCTGGGTCTGGTGCCACCACCTCTGGCTGATGTCAAGGGTGATATGGGGTGCCACAGCACAGAACCTGGCTTCTCTCCTTGCTAACCACTGCCCTTCCCTGGGACACTGGACTAGAGGTCTGTTCCATCTGGAGATCTTCTCCATTCAGATATCTGCTCCATTCAGAGTTGCAACTTAACTCCACATCCAAAAGCAATTTTTTTTTCCCTTTTTTTTTTTTTTTTTTCTGGCTTTGATAATCCCTTTAGGAGTTACAGGATGTTCAGGCTGCCACTGAACCCCCCACTGGCACTGAACTGAGGAGACCCTAACCCAGGAAACGATGTCCTGGGGTTTCAGGACACCACTTTGGCCTTATTTCTTACAAATCCAAGAAAGTATTTGCATATAAAATTGCTCTGTAGCCTTAGAGCCCATTCTTCCATGATGCATTATCTTGCTTAAGGCATGGCACAGCCTTGTGTGTAGAGATGATTTCTTCAAATTGTTTCCACAGCTTTCCCTGGGCTGCCCCTAGGAGTTAACAAGCTACTTTCCAGCTGTGGTCTCTCCCACGCAGGGCAGGATAGTCCTATAATTGCCTGCTTTTGGTCACGTAATTTCCACATCCAGTTAGTCCTTGCTGACCTGAGTCCTGTGGAGCAGCCTTGTTCTTGGCTCCATCATCAGTTTCATGAGTGCATTGCTTTTTCCTCTTAATTTTGCAGTTCATGTTGAATGTAACCAGAGTGAAGCGATGAGCAAGAGAAACTTCATCTCCTGATAGGGACATGGCGTTACCCACCACATCTTCAAACACTCACCAGCTGCCCAAATACAGCCCTGTCCGGTATGGGACTGCTGCTGCTTTCTGGGATGCAGCAGCTGGGAGAGCAAGTACAGAATCACAGAATCATCAAGGTTGGAAAAGACCTTCAAGATCATCAAGTCCAACCATCCACCCTACAACCCCTAACCACTAAACCATCTCCCAAAACACCATGTCTACCCATTTTTTTAACACCTCCAGGGACGGTGCCTCTGCCACCTCCCTAGGCAGCCTGGTTTGATTCCTCACCACTCTTTCTGTGAAGAAATTTTTCCTGATACCCAATCTGAACCTCCTCTAGCTCAGCTTGACCCCATTTCCTCTTGTCCTATTGCTAGTCACTAGGGAGACGAGACCCACCTCATGACAACCTCCTCAGGATTTACTCCTGTGAATCCCCGTTACATAATCGACATGCTGTAAAACTGAAGGCTACCTAATTAATGTAATATATCAGGTCGAGGTGCACCTTCTGATAGAATCATAGAATGAATCACAGAATGAAGTAGCTTTAATTTTTTGAAAGCTGCTGTATGAGGAATGATGAGACACCACAAAAAAGCACTGTCCCCACTGAAGTTTCCAATAAGCTATTAGGAAAATGAATTTGGAGGACCACAATAAGCAACCAGGCTGCTATCAGTTTACTCATGCAGATACCATAAATAGCCATTCCATGTTCTGGCTGGAAAAGACCTTTAAGATCATCAAGTCCAACCATTAACCTAACTCTACCAAGTCCAGTGCTAAGCCATAATCCTAAGCAACACACCTAGACATCTTTTAAACACCTTCAGGGATGGTGATTCAATCATCTCCCTGGGCAGCCTATAAACCAGAGGGGTGCTCAAGAACAGCACAGCCATCCATTAGGCTTTTATCCCAGCCTCATTGGAGCCAGCAAGACCCTTTATTTGAGTTAAAATTTGAGCTCAGTCCTGTACTCTCATTGTTGTCTTAGGACAGTGACAGCAAAACTCGCACCAGGTCACTAGGGTGAGGAGGGCCGAAGCTTGGTAGAGCTGCCCATTTGTTCAGTATTTTAGAGATGAAATCTTCCTCTGTCCTTGGCTAACCTCCTTTGGGCAGAGGTACAAATGCTTGTTAGCTTTCTTTGCAGCTGTCTGGCCTTTTTCAGGTTTTTCTGTCTGGATGATGGGCTCAAATTGCTTGTGGAAGGCTCAGCTTCAGCCATGCTGGGCAATTTCTGAAAAAACCAGGGAAGGCTCTCTTGCTTATGACCAGGCTGAATTTCAGTGGTAAAACCCTTGTCACATCCCTCTGGCTGCTGGCAGTAATCACGATTCATTCCTCCATCCACATTGATTTAGAAGATGGGTTTTGATTGCCCTGGTCAAAGCTGGATAACTGCTGAGGCAAGCTGAGGGGTCTGGCCATTGTGGGGTTATCTCTGCAGCGAAACCTTTGATCATAGAGAAGCACTGGGCATCAAACACATAGGAAAATAACCACAGTAAAGATCTTGTATCTCCAAGAAGTGATGCAGAAGGAAAAAGAGATTTTTACATGCCAAAACTCTCCCAAGTTCTGGAAGGGGAGCTGGTTTGGGATAAAGCAGTGTCTCCAGAGATGCCTGGGCTAGATGTGGTCCTTGCAGCCCTGCTCCCATGTGGCTTTTATTACAGCGATTTGTTCCATGTGTTGTATGTATTTATGTATGTACATCTGTATATGTATGTACATCTGTACCCTATTAGGCTCTTGTCCAAACTCTTGCCTCCTTCCCTATTTCAGGCATCAGAGCAACTAGAGAAAAAGAGAAAGAAGATATGGAATTAGACATATATACAAATTCATGTATCTCTGTATCTATATATGGTATTAGATATATACAAATTCATGTATTGTGTTTCTGAGGGAACAATTCCCTATATACAATACAACATATATATACATATAAACAATATATAAAAGAAGTACAATATTTTGTAAATAGGATGGAGAACCAATAGCCTTGCCATAACCTCAGTGCCTATAATAAACTTATTAATTCCTTTCTGGTCTGGATAATTGTTTGCAAGTGTGATAGGGTGTAGTCCTCAGCCCTCAATCCCCTTTTGGAGGGGAATGGGTCGCGGTCTTGCCCATCTTGGTCCGCGACAGGACCTCAGAGCAGATGCCTTCAGCCAGCCCAAGAGCCTTATGTCTCACTGTGGGTGCATCAGTGCTGCAGGGGCAGGTATGAGATAAGCTTCCCAGGACCCATTACCCTGGCAAGCAGTTGGACTAACCCATCCAGAGCCTGGAGCATCCCATGAGCAAGGATGCTCCGGGTAGGTATCTGACTCATTCTCACAAGAAAATAGCAACCAAGAGTGGTACCCCTCCTGGGTGAAAGCCTTCAAGCTATTGAGCCTCTTTACCTTGCTGCTGTTGCAGGCAGCTCCCAATGGCTCCTTCTCCAAGCAGAGCTTTCAACTGAGCCTGGATCTAAGTGGGGGAAAGCCCAGCTCCGACCCAGGTGCCTTCCTGGCTTATTCCTTTACCTTGCATGACTCCAGTTCACTGACTTCATTTAGAGCATCCTGAGATGAGAGCACCCTTTTTCCCCTCTTTTACTGTATTTCCACTGTTCCCCAGCCTGCTCACATGATTGCAGCTGTGGTACACAATGACCTTTTTTTCCCTTGCTTGTGCTTTGCTTATTCTGCTCTGCTCGATTTGCTCTTTCCTCAGGGGAAGGCTCCTCAAAAACTCCCTGGAGCTCCTCACAAGTGCTAACCCTGATGTAACAGGGTCTGATGGGCTCGGCATTGCCCAGGGGATGCCTAAGGACAGGTCACCCTGGAGCTGTGGGACAAGCCTGGCAGCACTCCCCAGGCTTCAGCCTGGGCCACTGGCTCAGCAGATGGAGCTCCTTCCCAAGGATGCAGGATGCTGTGGATGTTACTTGCAGCTTGGAGCAGCACATGAACACTGTGGGCAGGCTCAGGAGTTAGAAGGAGCCCTGAAATGGGGAAAAAGTTGATTTTGCAGGTTTTTTCATGCTGGCTTGTGAATGTGGAGTTCGTTCCTGTAAGAGGACAGGAGTGGGATGTATCACGTTCCTGTAGCAATTAGGACTGAAAGACTTGTGTAGTGAACTGCACTTTATTCTTGGTAGTGAGGGACTAGGATCCTCTGGATAAGGAAAAACCCCAGGTAACATTTCTGCTCCAGCCCTGAGCTGGATTTGCATGGCTCCAGAGGGGCTTATAGCACCGTCAAGCTTGCACAGGGTCACGAGGTTTGCAGCAGCACTTTGAAAGTCACAAGCCAGCAGAGTCTGTGCAGCCACCTTCACACTGAGATAAGCTAAAAACCTTCCAGGCATCAGGAGCTGTGAGGAGCAGTGCCGAGACCCCCAGAGCAGCATGGCTGCCAGAAACAAGCATGCACAGAGCAGTTCAGTGGGTGTGAGCTGGTGCATGTCTCTCTATGCTGTCGGTGCATCCCTGCAGAGAACAGCCTCAAACCTCCCAGCAGATTGCATTCTGCTGATGATAAAGGGTTAATATGAACTAAACTGCTGTTTAAGCCCAAGAACGTGCTGTAATGGGATCCTCAGGGGCCAAGGGTCAAGGCAGCAAGGCCAGCCATCACTGTTGTCCTGGCTGGAGCTATCAGCAGTTGCTCAAAGCCCAGAGCTGGGGTGAGTGGTGCACACAGTGCTGTGGCTAACATACACCCTACTCGGAGGCACCAGCAAGCTTTGAGTTTTTCTCAGCTCTCAGGAGGAGCACGATCATGCACCTCTCAATGGGAGGGACTCTGGCCACATTCAAGGATGTGGGTGCCCCTACCTGCACCACATGGACTGCAGAGCAGTCCTAGGCCATGTCACCTCACCCTCTGCAGCCATCCCCCGCCACTTCTCTCTTGTGTTAAGCCGTGTTGGCTTTGTAGCTAATCTGTGGCAGCTCATGCGATAACCTTGGCTCTCCCTCACTCCCTCTCCTTGGCTGCAGTGATAGCAGATGCCTCTTTCCTCATGTCATCTGCACGTACAGAAAAAACGGTGAGCAAACCTCCCCTGGGCCCCTTTTAGCAATAAATCCACTGTAAGATAACCTGCATGTGCCAGGCTGACATGGGAGATGGGAGCTGATGGGAACTGCTTTCTTCTTTGGGTGTATTTTCTGTTAAAAAGGTCCCATTTGAAACAGTTTAAAAGAGCTCTTCTTTGGGTGTATTTTCTGTTAAAAAGGTCCCATTTGAAACAGTTTAAAAGAGCTTGGTCAATGATTAATCAGTTCTTGAAGAGTTTGACAGTGCAATAGTTTGTTTATGACCATGACTTATAGCTGCCTATGGTGCCCTCTGCTAGAACATGTTGTATACTCTCCCTACCTGCACCTGATAGTAACTCCTAAGTGTCTGATAACCTCTTACAAAAGGAGTTTTGATCTAGAAATCTATCTCATTATTTAAAGACAGAATTGTTTCCTGATGGGTTGTTTGATGAGTGATGCTTGCCCTGCACCAGCTGGCAGGTAAACGAGTTAGAAAGGCAAAAGTCTGAGGATTCAGTTGTCACCTGGCTGAGATCTGGACTGAGGCCTGACAGACTCATACAACATATGCCAAGAGATCAGGGGGCGTTTCTGGGGACAGATCTGGGGTGGAGAAGGCTCTGAGGGTAGGTTCACAAAGGGGTTTGGGTGTGTGACTGCCCTTCATGCTGGCTGACATGCGCTTCATCACTTGAAACGGTTGTTTAGCTCCTATTTAACTCCAAAAGGGTCTAAAGTCCTGGCCCATTTTCTGCATGTCACAGTGCTGGGTATGTCAATGTTTAATCTGTGCATGCTAAGGCCTGCTCTGAAACTTGGGATAAGGAATCACGGCACATTTTGGAGGAAGGTCTGGAGGACTGACAGAGCCAGACCCTTAACAGATCAGCATCTGATAAACCAGTTTGAATATAACTCAACAGTGTCTGTGTCCCTGGTGTATCTTGCTTTCAGGGCACTCTGGGAGCACTCAGCCCATCGCGGCTTGGAAGCGGTTGTACTTTGCCTGGATTCATTAAGTATTCACTGGAGCAGAGAGGCTTTGCAAGGACTTGTTAAATATTCATGGGAAGGGACGCTGTCATGCCATAACCCCATGGATGGAGCAAGGAAAAGGCTGGATCCGGGCTCTGGGTGAACAATGTGTGCCCCTTTGCAGTGCTCAGGCTGCTGGCTTGGCCTGCAGATGTTTAACACTTTCATGAGACACAAGCATTGAAGGGTAGGAGTTTGCAGCTTCAGAGACTCCCTTTCACTGGCATGACCTATCCCTGGCAAACTCAAGTTCATCCTGGTCTGCCTCCAACACACCAGTGCCTGCTCTTCCCACCTATAGACCTTATGTCCCAGGCAGTTCCTCTTCTCCTTAAAGAGTTGGGCTGGGGGGCCAGTGCAGCATCCCACCACATCATAGGAGGCAGAGAAACCCAAAAGGCCCCAGGGATAGGACAGCTTAGCCCAGGAGCCCTCATTCTCTTGTATACTGTCTTTCTGCCACTGCTGTTCTGCACCTGGGAAACTGAGGGATTTAAAGCAATTGTCTGGGGGAGAAAACACTGCACAGAAAACGGGGAAACTGCCCACACGTTCTTTATTCTTGTGTTAATTCTGAAATTCTGATGTGCCTGTGTTGTTACTTTGTTTGTTAATGTGGTGTTCAATATTTTTAAAAAAGGCAAAAAAGAAAAACAGCAGAAGTCCTGAAAAACCTATTTTTCTCTCCCTTTCCCTTTCTTGTTTTTTCAACCTGAAGGACAGTGGGGCTAATCTTAAAGGAGATTACTGTCTCCAGTCTGGCTGGGAGGGCTAAAGGAGGAAGGATTAAAAGGCGGAAAGATCCGAGGGCAGCAACTGAGTACTAACCCAACACACAAAAACATCTTCAAAACAAAGAGGTTGTTTTGCAAAAACACCAGGATTTCACTGGAAACCACCCGGACTGGACCTGCAAAGCTGTGGCAAGGAGCTGGGCCAGCACCGGAGACGCTGCCAGGTCTGAGCATTTTGGAGCTGGCAAAGTGCCCCAAGCATCTGTGTAACCCAACCTGCTCCCCAAAACTGTCCCTGTCCTGGATCACCATCTCTTTGGGGCAGCAGCGACCTTCCTTCTCTCACCCCCGACCCTGACCATGGCTTGCCTGGGAACACTTTTATCCACTCTGGCTCTTTTTCACAACAAAGCCTCGCTCACCCTGAGAACATGTTACAAAAAACTAGTTGAGGTGTTTGGGAGGCTGCTGCAATTGATCCCAAACACGGTGACCTCTGATATTTTTAATGGCTCCCTGGGCAGCTTATCATCTCTGTATACTTAGCTACTGATACCACAGCAGTGAGGGTAAACATGCCCAGCATGTATTGCCTGGCATAGCTCAGGTGAGCAAGCTGGCTCTTTCTCTTTCTCTCCATACAGGCTGCTCCTGCAAATTTTCATCCCATCAGATCACACAGACCCCAGGATGGGGCCAGGGAAGCCAGGAACCCAGTTGCACGGACCATGTTCCCTTATGCAGTCTGCCTCAGTTTCCCCTGCCTGCGTTGGCAGTGGATGCTCTTTCAGACACTGCGAGCTGCACTGCCCTGGCTAGCTTGATGCAGCTCAGATGTGTGTCATCTTCTTGTGTATTTCTCAGTAAAACAAGGTTTTAATGAGGTCCGTAGGCTGAGAAAGTTTGGGTTGTTCATCCTGCAGAAGAGAAGGCTCCAAGGAGACCTTCTAGCAGCCTTACAGTACCTGAAGGGGCTACAGGAAAGCTGGGGAGGGAACTTTTACAAGGGCTTGTAGTGACAAGGTAAGGGGGGTTTAAGGAGGAGTTTTTAAGCTGAAAGAGGGGCGGTTTACCTATTAGGAAGAAATTATTCCTGTGAGGGTGGTGAGACACTGGCACAGGTGGCCCACGGAAGTTATGGCTGCCCCTTCTCTGGAAATGTTCAAGGCCAGGTTGGATGGGGCTTGGAGCAACCTGGTCTAGTGGAGGATGTCCCTGGCAGAGGGGGTTGGAACGAGGTGATCTCAAAGTCCCTTGCAACACAAACTGTTCTGTGATTCTATGAACCCATGATCTTGCAACAACTTTAGTTCAACATCCTAATGCTAAAACTCTGTTCTTGAATATCTTCCACCCCCTCTGCACTATAGCACCTTGCCTGGCATAAGCCTTGGAGTTACACAAATTAGGATTAAAAATGGAGAAATGGATGCAAGGAAACATCTTCTTTTTCCCATGCCCATGCAAGAGGAGCTGTTCCGAAGTGACATTGCCAGGACTGGCAGCAGGGCAGGCAGCTGAAGAATTCTGCCCAGCTTCACTGGAGCAGGGCAGCTCTGGCTATAAAAAGAAAGTGTCCTCGTGTCCCCACGTCTCCGTGCAGCTCAGGGGAGGAGCAAAGTGCAGGGAGATAAAACACTTTCCAGCTGCCATCACCAGGGGGTGGTAGAAAAAGTCAGGCAGAGGTTGGACGCTTCAGCACAGCATTTCTCTTCCAGCATTTCATGCTGAGAAATGGTGGACAGGTGGGAAAATCCTGCAAGGGTGTGTTATTAATGTAAAAACAGATCAGCTTGTGATGTCCAGCTTCTGTGCTCAGGTACCAGCCCCTTTCCCCGGCTCCATTCTCCCCAGGCTCTGGCCTGACTTTTATCCCCTTGCCCTTGCTCTGCAGGACGCAGGGAGGCTGCAGCCAAGAGAGGATCACGGGAATCCTGGCACAGCCTGCTCCAGAAAAGCTCAGCCCAGCTGCCAGTGAACCAGCTGCTGCCACACAGAGCAGAGCAGGGCAGAGCCGCAGAGCCAGGGAAGCGGCCAGGCTGCAAACGGGAGGAGAGGAGCAAGATTTAGTGTGTGTGTGTGTGTGTGTATAACCCTCTGTTTCATGAAATAACACTGCAGATGTGAGTAGCCAGGCTTTGGAAAGGAGTCTTCATGCAGCATCTTGGATTTTTTGTCCACCAGTTGGAAAAAAACCAGCAGTAAAGTTTCTACCCAAGGAGTCATGGACAGTCTGATTACCATCCGAACAAGAAAACATGGAAACACTCAAAAGAGGGATACTGAAAAAATGCATTTGCTGAAAAATATCACGCCAGTGAAGCAGGAGCCCTCCAAGAAGCTGAGGCTCACGCTTGGGGCCATCTTGCTGGGCCTCATCCTGTTCATTGCTGCAGTGGTGGCCTGGTGCTACTACACGGTGTCCCTGCAGAAGGCAGAGCGGCTCAAAACGGAGCTGATGGACCTGCGGGCAGATGGCTTTGTCATCAGGAACCAGCATGGGGAGGTGGTCTTCCGCCTGGCCTTCCGCTCGGGCAGCCTCGACCTGGAGTCATGCTCCAAGGAGGGCGAGATTCTGAGCTGCACGCGGTCGGGCAGGGGGCCGCTCAACTTCTTCATCCAGACAGTGAAGCCCAAGGACACGGTGATGTGCTACCGTGTGCGCTGGGAGGAGCTGGAGGCTGGCCCGGCAGTGGAGCACACCATGTTCTGGGAGGATGCCCACTGGTACGGGGGCTCGGAGATGAGCACCCAGCACTGGCCCATCCGCCTGGCTGGCTACCAGGAGCCTGTGCCCTACGTGACGAGCGACGTCTACTCCTTCCGTGACAGCTTTGGTGGCATCCTCGAGCGCTACTGGCTCTCCTCCAAGGCGGCGGCCATCAAGATCAATGATTCCGTGCCCTTCCACCTGGGCTTCAATGCCACTGAGCGTGCCCTCTTCTTCCAGGCCCGCTACAAGGACTCTCCCTACAAGCCCCCACCAGGGCAGCAGCCCTTCCCCGAGCTCAGCTACCGGGTCTGCGTGGGCTCCGACATCACCTCCATCCACAAGTATATGGTGCGCAGGTACTTCAACAAGCCCTCCAAGATCCCTGCTGAGAACGCCTTCCGATACCCCATCTGGTCCACCTGGGCACTATACAAAAAAGATATCAACCAGGATAAAGTTCTGGATTTTGCAAGAAACATTAAGAGGCATGGTTTTCACTGCAGCCACATTGAAATTGATGACATGTACACACAGGCCTACGGGGACTTTGACTTTGACCCCATCAAGTTCCCCAATGTGACAGAGATGTTTGCAAAACTAAGGGAGGATGGGTTAACAGTAACTTTGTGGATTCACCCCTTCATACACATCGAGTCCTCCAATTTTGGTGTGGGTATCAAACGTCAGCTGTTCATCAAGGAGCCCTCTGGGCAGCTGCCAGCCATGGTGGAGTGGTGGAACGGCATCGGGGCCATCCTGGACTTCACCAACCCGGCAGCCCGCGACTGGTTCCAGAGCCACCTGCGCCAGCTCCGACACAAATATGGCATCTCCTCCTTCAAGTTTGATGCGGGTGAGACCAGCTATCTGCCCAAGCAGTTCAGCACCTTCCGCCCACTCTCAGACCCCAGCATCTGGTCACGGCGCTACACGGAGATGGCCATCCCCTTCTATGAGCTGGCTGAGGTACGGGTGGGCTACCAGTCCCAGAACATCTCCTGCTTCTTCCGCATCATTGATCGTGACTCCGTCTGGGGCTACGAGCTTGGCCTCAAGTCCCTTATCCCCACTGTGCTCACCATCAGCATGCTAGGGTACCCATTTGTACTTCCAGATATGATTGGTGGAAACTTCCTTCCCAACAAGACAGACGGGGCGGTGGAGATCCCTGACCGGGAGCTGTACGTGCGGTGGTTGGAGCTGTCCGCCTTCATGCCCTCCATGCAGTTCTCCATCCCACCCTGGCTCTATGACAAGGAGGTGGTGGAGATAGCGCAGAAGTTCACAGAGCTTCACGAGTCACTGGTGGCCCCACTTCTGCTGGAGCTGGCCGGGGAGGTCACTGACACGGGTGACCCCATTATCCGTCCCATCTGGTGGATCTCACCGCGCGATGAGGCTGCTCACAGGATCGACTCCCAGTTCCTCATTGGGGACACCCTCATGGTGGCCCCTGTCCTGGAGATGGGCAAGCAGGAGCGTGACGTCTACCTGCCAGTGGGCAAGTGGCGCAGCTACAAGGGAGAGTTGTTTGAGAAGACCCCAGTGCTGCTCACGGACTATCCCGTCGACCTGGATGAAGTTGCCTATTTCCTCTGGGTTTCCTAACAGGGGCCTCCACCGGTGCAATGGTCTCAGGGATTAATGAACCAATTTCTTGAATGACCTGGTAATTTTAATAGTTTTCAAAGTAGGTATACTTCAGCATAAAATTTGAAGAAATGACTCTGTCCCCTATTTTGTTTGGCAGGTGCTGTAGAATAACTTAGGTATTAAAATATTTTGGATGCTGTCTTTGTTATTGCACTATGATGTATAGAAACACAGTCTCTGCTTGTAACCTTTCCACAGTAAAAAATGCCATGCATGATTCTGGTTTATAAAGGAGGTTATATGGACTCCTTTGTTTCCCACTTTCACATCTGATCCCTTGAGATATTTACAACTTCATAGAACACAGAATCACAGAATGCTTTGGAAGGGACCTTAAAGTTCCAACCCTCCTGCCATCAGCGGGGACACCTTCCACTAGACCAGGTTGCTCCAAGCCCCATCCAGGCTGGCTTTGAACACTTCCAGGGAGGTGGCATCCACAGCTTCTCTGGGCAACCTGTGCCAGTGTCTCGCCACCCTCACAGGAAAGAATTTCTTCCTAATATCTAATCTAAATCTACCCTCTTCCAGTTTGAAACTGTTCCCTGTCATCCAATCACTCCATGTCCTTGTAAAAAGTCCCTCTCCAGCTTTTCTGTAGCCCTTTCAGATACTGGAAGGCCACTATAAGGTCTCTCCAGAGCCTCTTGTTCTCCAGGCTGAACATCCCCAACTGTCTCAGCCTGTCCTCATAGCAGAGCTGCTACAGCCCTCTGATCATCTTCATGGACCTACTCTGGATTTGCTCTGGGAGTTCCATGTCCTTCTTATGTTGAGGGCTCCAGAATTGGACATAGTATTGCAGATGGAGTAGAGCAGAGTAGAGGGGGAGAATCCCCTCTTGACCTGCTGGCCACATTTCTTTTGATGCAACCCAGAACATGGTGGCTTTCTGGACTGCAGGTGCCCATTGCCAGCTCATGGTGAACTTCTCATCAACCAACACCCCCAGGTCCATTTCCTCAGGGCTACTCTCAATCTGTTCTCCA
This sequence comes from Hemiprocne comata, assembly GCA_020745705.1. Lineage (NCBI taxonomy): Eukaryota > Metazoa > Chordata > Aves > Apodiformes > Apodidae > Hemiprocne > Hemiprocne comata. Next base: position 27,324,663 of record CM036616.1, on the reverse strand, counting down.
CCCAACCTGTATTTGTGCTTGCGGTTGCCGCAACCCAGGTGCAGGACCTTGCACTTGGCCTTGTTGAACTTGATGAAATTGGCCTAGGCCAACCTCTCAAGCCTGCCAAGGTCCCTCTGGATGGCATCCCTTCCCTCCAGTGTGTTGTCCACACCACACGGCTTGGTGTCATTGGCAAACTTGCTGAAGATGCACTCGATCCCATTGTCCATGTCACTGATAAAGATGTTGAAGAGTAAATTTCATTTACTTGGTGAAACAGGCAGCTGCAGCAGAGTACTTTTTGTACAAAAAGCAGTCAGTGATGATCCTGAAAAGGAAGGCACCCAAGTTTCAGCCTGCATGTCAGATGGGTGCTGATGCAGGAGCAAGGGGAGTCTGCATTTCCCACGACAGGGCAGGGGGGTTGGACCTAGATGATCTCTTAAGGTCCCTCCCAACCCAAACCACTCTGTGATTCTGTAAAGCCATCACTGGTGTGGCGATGGGCATGGAAACCCCTCTTTAGTGTAAGGAAGTGAAAGGGAAAGCAGTGCACAGTCTGGCAGTGTTCAGGGTTAACAGACCAACTCTGAGTCATTACCAGGTACTTTCTCCCACTCCAGGACAGTGTTTTCCACTGGTGTACCTCCCCCAAGGACGAAAAAGAGTTTCTGAATGCTTTTCTTTCAACTGCTGCTTTGAAGCCCCAAGGGGTCCCTGACAGCTGGGGTCAGGGCAACTGGAGGGTCCCACGGGGCCTCAGCAAAACTTTGGCTGTTGTGGCAGTAGGAAAAAGAATCTTTCTAAAAACCTGATGGCTGTGGTTCTGGGGAGAGGTGGGAGAGCCATGCTCCAGCCACCTCACACCCTCCTCTGCCCCTGTCATCAGTGTGCTCCACATGGGCTCTGCCACATGCCTGCATCACAGGCTGGGGGGAGGAAGAAGCACCACGGAGGTTTTCCACAAACTCTGGGGATGACAGTATCTGCCTGGTCCCGTTTGGCTGTGGAAATCTTTCTCCCAAATCCCCACCCCTTTCCAGCCTTTTTGCCCAGTGTCCTTCCCTGCTGCCTGAGCAATCCTGCAAGAAGGTGGCACCGGGGCTGCCTCTTGCACCTTCCTGCCATGCCGAGGCCACACGCTGCCAGAGGGACACTTTTTGTCATGCGAAGCTTCAGTCAGGTCTGTTTTTGTGCTCACAGTGCTAAGCAAGATGTGTTTGCTGGATGTGCTGGTGACATGGGACTCTACCCCAGCCCATTACTCACACCAGGCTGCCTTTTTTCTTTTTTTTGGGGGGGAAGGAACTCTATTGCCCTTAATCTCTGGTGATCACTGAGCTAAAAACCACCCAGCCCTACTGTCAAAAATTAATAATAAATAAAAATCCCTGCTTTTCTCTACTTGGCTTTTGGCATTTTGCATCAACCCAGACCATCTTTATGGCTCTCTTGCTGCGAGGAACCTGCAGGCTGGCAGAGCTCCTGCTTGGCTTGGGATGAACTGCAATTGAGGTTGTTTTTTTTTCCTGGCCATGTGCCCGAAGTGATTCTGCTGCTGTCAGTCTGTCCTTTCACCTCAGTCCCTCCCAGCCTTGGGCTCTGCCTGTCGTGGTTTTTTTCTTTCTTTAAATAAAAGCTGGGATTTTGGGCAGGGATGGACACACTCCCGACAAAGACCACGTGGGTCAGCAGCCCAGCTGCTGTGAGCCATAGGGACCTCCTTGAAATCTGGTTTGAAATGAATTGGGCATTTGCTGTAGGCCCACTGAGGTCTGCACTTTGCCATTAACACTCTTCCCTGCACCGTACCCAGCTGTGGACATGTTTTCAAGCACTGCCACTCAGCTGGGACCCAGCACAGAGCAGACCCTGCTCACTCTCCCTGCATCCCTGGTGAGCTTCATGCACCCTCCCTGTGCCAGCTTTTTGGAAGGTTGCAATCCAACCCCAAAACACAAATCCAAAGATTCCAAGGAGAATTCCTGCTTCACTGAGGATTTTCTGTGAGGCTGCAGGTGCTGTAAGCTGCCAGCCTGCCTCTGGGTCTCTAGCTAGCACCAGCTTCACCCCCAACTCCAAGGTGAGGATCGGCCAAGGATGCCATCCGCAGCCAAGGGACAACTCTAAGCATTGGGAAAATGTCTTTTATTGAAAAAGTAGCAAATTGATGTCCCTCTTGTCCCCCAGGCTGAGCTGTGTGTGTAGGCTAGTGCTGGTGATGGCACAAGGCAGGCTGTGGTTTGTACAGCAACAGATGGAAAGGGCTGGAAAAACATGGAGTAGGGCAAAGGGGTGGCATGAGGCAGGGCAGGCTCCTAAATGAGTTTCACATGCTCCATTTCAGACAAACATCCACCTCATCCCCTCCCAGCCACCAGCATCATCTGGAAAGGGAGACGCCCAGGGCTGTGGGGATAGCCAAGGCCCAGACAGACCTTCTGGAGTGCCCAAGGGAAGCCAAGAACAGGCTTCTCTTCTTCAGTGCTTGCAAACAGTCCCAAAGCACGTGTCTTCTGAGAGCAGCATGGACTGGCAAACCCCCCAGAGTCAATGTTGATAGGCCCATTTCGGTGGGTATCAGCAGAAGGAGGGGCATGATGGTCTGGTCCCCACCCCTGGGGGTGAACACAGCATTAGGATTCACCTCAGCATGGTCTTTTACAGGCCAGCTCTAGGACACAGCCATTCCCTTTGTTGGGACCAAGGGAGGGCAATATATGACCCTCTAAGAGTGGGTCACCTTCATACCCCCATCTCCTGCCACCCTGAAGAGCACAGGGGTTGCCAACTCCTCTCTTCAGAACATGTATCAAAGCTGCAGGCTGCAAGCTTTAAATAAACCAACAATCTCAACTCTGATTTTGGTGAAGTCTAAATGAAAAAAGCCCCAAATATGCCTAAACCACCAGCCCCATGTACTTGGTACAGATGGACATGATTACACTTCTTTTTGTTTTCCAAAGTTTTATATCAATCAAGGCAATTCATGATACAGTTCTGTTTTCATAACAATTCAGAATTAGAAAAGTGGTTAAAAACAAATCCACCAGCATTAGAGTCCAACACAGGACGGCATGTGCAAACACAAGCATCCAGAAAACCTGACACAAGACAGTGCAAGCCTCAAAATTCAATCACACCAGCAACATGTTTACCTGCTGCTCAGACACAATCCACCACTGGCTGGGGTGGAAAAGGCAGAACCCAACCCAGAAACTTCTTTCAGGGCTTTTCCTTGGACAAGTCAAACTAAACCCTGTTTTGGCAGTGCCCCTTGGTGTAAATGGGTGAAGTTTCCCCAGCTAGCAGTTCCCAAGGTGTCTGTGTACAGAGTGCTTGTGGTCTGCAAGGTAACAGAGGTCCTCGAGACCTGCACAGCTACAGCATAGTGTTGGAAAATAGTGGTTCTGGTAAAAGGTTGGATGGAAATGGCACCTAGAAGCCTTTGAAATAGCTTGAGGCAGCACTGCTGAGCCTGTTCCTGACATGCAAGAAAGGCTTGGTGCCATGGACCCCCAGAGAGCTGAACATATGGAACTGCTCTTCAGCATCATTCCTCATGTCCTACCAACAGCTTTACACTTCTCCTTGCTGAATAGCACTGAATAGCCATGGCCCCTTACACCCTTACTACAGCATTTATAAAAATAAGGGCACTCAATAATCCTACCCATTCATTCCTATGTTTAAAATAAAAAGAAAATTAAAACTTCAATAATAACATTCTTTTCTTATGAGGGAAGGAGAAGGAGGATGGTGTGTCTAACAGGCAAATTCCTCTATGACCTTTCTGAAAGTGCCCAAAACCACTGCAAAGGGATTGAAGGCACTGATCTGGCTGTTCTCACTAATTTCATAGTAAAAGGGTACTAATGGGACCACTGTGTTCCTCTTCATGTAGCCTCACCCCTTACTAGTGAGGGATGCGGCAAGTGGCACAGTGGAGACAGAGAGGATAAGACATGCAATGTGGGCGATCAGCTGTGGACAATCAGCTACGGGCTGAGAGCAGCCTTGGTCTTGATAAATTACAGCTGTGCCCCTGACGTAGCACGCTGCAAATGGTGACCCTGATGTGATGTCAGCAACTGTGGACCAAAGAGCAGTCGGTGGTGGGACCCAGCTAAGCGAAAAGAAAAGGTGGATCGAGAGCCTAGTCTGGATATAGAAGAAATACACACCTTTGGGAGGAAAAGGTGAGCAGCTGGGAACTTAAATACGGGGACAAAGATGACATCGGAGAACTTCGGACTTGGGGGGAAATGGCAGATGAATTGCCAGCCCCCCACTCCTTTAAAACTTCAGACTCGGGGGGAAATGGCAGATGAATTGCTGTCCCCCCGCTCCTTCAGAATTTGCAATGGCAACCATAGCCTGTGTTTTTTGAAAACACGTAAAAGGGGGAATTGTGGGCGATCAGCTGTGGATGATCAGCTATGGGCCGAGAGCAGCCTTGGTCTTGATAAATTACAGCTGTGCCCCTGATGTAGGACGCCGTAATGCAACATCCCCCAATCACACTGGGATCCTTCCCATGAAGTCCTGTGCCCAAGATCTCACACCTTCACTGGCAGCTGAGCTGTGCAGCCATGTCTCCTCCATGCGATTAATCCCATACCAAGAGAGGACAAGTATTTCACAAGCAAAGGCTGAAAGAGCTGGAGCCCCTCAAAGCATGCCTTTATGCATTTCTGGGGCTGGAGAAGCCCTCTCCACACCCCATCCTCTTTGTAGGTTGTGGTCAGACTCATGTCCAGGAGCTCCTCCACCTTAACCCTCACCCTCTAGTCCAAGAGCCAAATCCTGCCAGCGCCCTGATGACTGACCCTGGGGCTCCAGGATTAACTCCTTGCCAGAAGGTGCCTGTAACTTGTAACACAACTGCTGTTTGCACTGGTGGCAGGAAGCAAACCATCCTTTGTATCTAAAAGCCACAAGAAACTGGCTTTTGGACACACTTGTCCTCCTGCTAGGCAGGGACATATAGGTCTCACTTTAAGCACGAAACACCAATTTATACAGGGCAGGTTCAGACCACAAGGGATGCTCCAAAAGTCCCTCAAACTGGACTTCCTCACTTCCTAACTATAAAGGCACCTCTGATTTTCCCCCAAACACCTACAATTCTACTCATGGACCCAATCACAAGCTCCAGGTCTAGCACATCTCCTTTTCTGCCTCATGCAATACCTAGTGCAGGAAGTGGACTGTGAGAAAGAAACTGGTAGCCAACCCAACCCAAAACAGCTCCATCACCACAGCTGGCAGACTTGTGCCAGACCTACGCTCAGCCGAAACACAATCCCATGGGAAACCCTACAGCTCCCCTGGGCAGGCCTAAGCAGCCTGGGCAGGGTGCCCCAAACCTTCCCAGCCACTGCAGTTCAGCTCTGCAGAGGCTCATTACAAATTCAGGGCTGAAACGTGCTCCCAACCAGGGCACAGCCAGGAATGTCCTGCCCTGGGAAGGAGGCCTACCAGACTTCAGTCCTGTTTGCTCTGTCTCAGAGTGGAGATTGGCCATGGCTCTCTGTAAATGCATGTTTCCATACAAAATCAAATGGGAAAGCTGGGGAAAAGGCATCTCTGCAGCTTGACCCTGGCTGCTGGGGACTTGGGGTGCAGGCCTATGTCATGCTGTGTCCCCTCCAGAAGCCTTCCACAGCAACCTCACCTCCAGCACCACAAGCACTGCCTGAGGAAGGTCCCTAATTCTCCTGGGGAGAGAGGAGGGCTGCTTCAGAGAAACCCTCAACAAAATCAACACCTCTAACCCCAACGTGCGACAGGGATGGATATTAGCTTAATTTCATGGTAGATGAGAACACTTCCATGGCTGCAGTGAGAACAGCCTCTGGCACAGACCCCTCCATGCAAAAATCGGTGTTGTCCACCCACCAGCAAGCCAGCTAGCAGCAAACGTCATGGTCAATCTCAGACACGTGCTGCTCGCTGGGTACTGGCTGTTCCCGGGCAAGCTCTGCACATACTTCTTGAGAATGGCTTTGCTCCAGGCAGTCCCTCAGCCAGCAACAGACCTGAAAGCTCATCTGTCCTTAGAAACCAAACGAGATGATACCAGCAAGATAATCACATAATGAAGCAGGGCCATAAATGTTTTAAAAAGACTAAGGGGGCATGCTGGTATGAATGGCACTGCTCTAGGAAAGGCAATGCTGACACCCAGTGAAAAACATACAGGGAAGTGCCTTGAGGGTGTTAAACCAGCAAGGAGGTGGGATGCAGCTGCCCCAGCAAGTGATGCACAGCCCATACAGAGAAAATACCTGGATATCTCTTTAGTAACATGGCCTGCCTGCTACCTGGGAAAGTGGGAACATGGGGCAAGTGTTAGCCCAGTGCCACACTAGACTAAAGAGGGAAAGAAATATATGTGTGTATATAGAATCACAGAATGTTAGGGGTTGGAAGGGACCTCTGGAGATCATCTAGCCCAACTTCCCTGCTAGAGCAGGTTCACCTAAAGCAGGTTGCATAGGATGGCATCCGGGCGGGTTTTGAATATCTCCAAAGACAGAGACTCCACAACCTCTCTGGAAACCCCGTTCCAGTGCTCTGTCACTCTCAAAGTAAAGGAGTTTTTCCTCATGCTCAGATGGAACATCCTGTGTTCAACTTCATGCCTGTTGCCCCTTGTCCTCTTGATGGGTACCACTGAATAGAGTTTGGTCTCATCCTCTTGACACTCAAACTTTAAACATTGATAAGATCCCCTCTCAGTCTTCTCCAGGCTAAACAGACCCAGGTCTTTCCTCATAGATATATATCTATATATCTCACTAGTTTATTTTCTGCCCTTAACTAAGTCCTTTTAAATATATTTGCCATACTGTAAAATGTAAGCCAGACTGTGCTGTAGCAACCCTCCCACATCACCAAGCCCAGGCCCAGTGCTGGGTTCTCCCATAAGACCAGCAACGCTCCCACTAGCACTAAGCAACCTCAACCTCTTGAAACCCTTGGGAACTGAACGAGTATTGAGTTTATGATGTGTCTGCAAACAGACTGACAATTCCTTTCTGACTTACAGAGAAAATTCTGCCTACCCTAACACAACTGGAGTCTCCCACCTTGCTCCAAATAAAACAAAAAATTACCACAAGGACAGTGGAGTCTATTTAGTTCCCTTCCTTATCCCCAATCTCAAATGAAATGTGCAATTAGAATTATTATTGTTACAAAGTCCTAGGTAAGGCATGGTTATCCCCAAATTGGTGGAAACCCCTGTTAGGAAACCCAGAGGAAATAGGCAACTTCATCCAGGTCGACGGGATAGTCCGTGAGCAGCACTGGGGTCTTCTCAAACAACTCTCCCTTGTAGCTGCGCCACTTGCCCACTGGCAGGTAGACGTCACGCTCCTGCTTGCCCATCTCCAGGACAGGGGCCACCATGAGGGTGTCCCCAATGAGGAACTGGGAGTCGATCCTGTGAGCAGCCTCATCGCGCGGTGAGATCCACCAGATGGGACGGATAATGGGGTCACCCGTGTCAGTGACCTCCCCGGCCAGCTCCAGCAGAAGTGGGGCCACCAGTGACTCGTGAAGCTCTGTGAACTTCTGCGCTATCTCCACCACCTCCTTGTCATAGAGCCAGGGTGGGATGGAGAACTGCATGGAGGGCATGAAGGCGGACAGCTCCAACCACCGCACGTACAGCTCCCGGTCAGGGATCTCCACCGCCCCGTCTGTCTTGTTGGGAAGGAAGTTTCCACCAATCATGTCAGCAGATATGAAGGGGTACCCTAGCATGCTGATGGTGAGCACAGTGGGGATAAGGGACTTGAGGCCAAGCTCGTAGCCCCAGACGGAGTCACGATCAATGATGCGGAAGAAGCAGGAGATGTTCTGGGACTGGTAGCCCACCCGTACCTCAGCCAGCTCATAGAAGGGGATGGCCATCTCCGTGTAGCGCCGTGACCAGATGCTGGGGTCTGAGAGTGGGCGGAAGGTGCTGAACTGCTTGGGCAGATAGCTGGTCTCACCCGCATCAAACTTGAAGGAGGAGATGCCATATTTGTGTCGGAGCTGGCGCAGGTGGCTCTGGAACCAGTCGCGGGCTGCCGGGTTGGTGAAGTCCAGGATGGCCCCGATGCCGTTCCACCACTCCACCATGGCTGGCAGCCGCCCAGAGGGCTCCTTGATGAACAGCTGACGTTCGATACCCACACCAAAATTGGATGAATTGTAGTTTATGAAAGGGTGAGTCCATAGTGTGACTTTGAACCCATCCTCCCTTAGTTTTGCAAACATCTCTGTCACATTGGGGAACTTGATGGGGTCAAAGTCAAAGTCCCCGTAGGCCCGCGTGTACATGTCATCAATTTCAATGTGGCTGCAGTTAAAATGGTACTTCTTGATCTTTTCTGCAAATCGCAAGAGTTTATCCTGGTCAATGTCATTCTTGTATAGTGCCCAGGTGGACCAGATGGGGTATCGGAAGGCGTTCTCAGCAGGGATCTTGGAGGGCTTGTTGAAGTACCTGCGCACCATATACTTGTGGATGGAGGTGATGTCGGAGCCCACGCAGACCCGGTAGCTGAGCTCGGGGAAGGGCTGCTGCCCTGGTGGGGGCTTGTAGGGAGAGTCCTTGTAGCGGGCCTGGAAGAAGAGGGCACGCTCGGTGGCATTGAAGCCCAGGTGGAAGGGCACGGAATCATTGATCTTGATGGCCGCCGCCTTGGAGGAGAGCCAGTAGCGCTCGAGGATGCCACCAAAGCTGTCACGGAAGGAGTAGACGTCGCTCGTCACGTAGGGCACAGGCTCCTGGTAGCCAGCCAGGCGGATGGGCCAGTGCTGGGTGCTCATCTCCGAGCCCCCGTACCAGTGGGCATCCTCCCAGAACATGGTGTGCTCCACTGCCGGGCCAGCCTCCAGCTCCTCCCAGCGCACACGGTAGCACATCACCGTGTCCTTGGGCTTCACTGTCTGGATGAAGAAGTTGAGCGGCCCCCTGCCCGACCGCGTGCAGCTCAGAATCTCGCCCTCCTTGGAGCATGACTCCAGGTCGAGGCTGCCCGAGCGGAAGGCCAGGCGGAAGACCACCTCCCCATGCTGGTTCCTGATGACAAAGCCGTCTGCCCGCAGGTCCATCAGCTCCGTTTTGAGCCGCTCTGCCTTCTGCAGGGACACCGTGTAGTAGCACCAGGCCACCACTGCAGCAATGAACAGGATGAGGCCCAGCAAGATGGCCCCAAGCATGGGCCTCAACTCCTTGGAGGGCTTCTGCTTCACCGGTGTGAAGTTCTCGGGAAGGAAGGTGTACATTGTGCTCTGCTTTCTCTAGCGCTTTTTGAGGAGGAATGGGAAGGTAGATCCTATTGTAGCAAGTCTGGGACTCTCAGCAGAAGACAACAGAATGTTAGGAGAGTTCCCAGCTCCACCCAGTCCTGCAGCACCCGTTTCTGAAAAAGGAGAGGATATAAATAGTCTCAGAAGAATCTCTGAATAAGGGACCACTTGTTACCCCTTTGCCAGCTCCATTTCAGCAGCTCCCTCCGCCCCCCCGCTGCTCGGCTGTGACGTGCCAGGTGCTGTACACCAAGTTCCAGGAACCGTCTCCAATTACCCTGTGTCTCCCTTTAGTGGTCGGGGTTAACGCAAACCCACTGCTCTCTTTTATCACCCCCACCCTTCTAGGGGAAGACAAAAAGGAGAATGAGGAAAAGAGATGCCAAGGTTGGAAGTTAAAACTAGAACTGGTTTAAGAGAACAAGGAAGTGACAGTAACACATGGGAAAACAATGAAAAATACACAAATATATACAGAACATAATTTCAATGGTTGCTGGTATAAGTGTCAAAAGCACCTTGTGGTAGAACTGGCTTGAGAAAAAGGGTCAGGGCTCTTCCCAGCAGCCAATGGAATCAGATCCTGCAGAACACATGGCTATCTGCATACCAGGAGCAGGAGTCTCTCCACAAGATGTCTGCCAGAACAGCAGAGGGAAGAAGGAAGAAGGAGGCAGGAAGGAAGAAGGGGTGGACTTTTTCACCCTCCTGGCTTTTATAGGGCATGGCAGGAAATGGGAAGGAATCCAGACTCCTCTCTGTTTCGTCCCCAGGTTCTCTTGGGGTCCTAGACAACACCTTCTACTCTAGGTCTTCTTATTAATACCATAAAATTAGCCTGTGCCCCCTCAAACCATAACACCCCAGACACATGTGGGGAACACCTGTAGCCCACACAGAACAACCCCAGAGCAATAAGACCCAAATTGTTGCCGTAATAATTTTTTTTTGGGGGAAAAGACTTCCAGTGAGGCAGAAGTGGAGACCAAGAGGGTGTAGGAGTAGGCTGATCCAGAGCTGGATCAGCCCACTGACAGTACCTTTAAGGGACAGGGCTAATTAAGAACCATAAAAGACACCACATAATGAATTCCAGGCAACCGCTCCTAATTTTAATCAAATTGCCTCTCTGACAGATTTCGCTCAGCTCATCCACAGCGCTGTCCCCTCCCTATCCTGTGTGTCCTGCCTGCTCCAGCCTGGGGATGCTTTTGCAGCCAAGGTGGGTAGAATCCCAGCTTCTCCACAGCACCTGGATGGCCAAAGGGGGCTGGGGTACCAGTGGCTCGTGACTGCTTTTGGGGGGTAGGTAGTGGGGTACCACACCAGGGGCAACTTGTTCCTGCCATGCACACAGACCCTGCAACAGCTCCAGGAGGGAGAAATGCTAATTTTGTTGGGACCCAGCGGGTGCAGGACCTCCAAAGGGCTTTTTCTCCACCCAGCACAGCCCCAGGCTGTGTTTTGCTGCAGACCATTCTCCCCTGTGCAGCGCCGGGGAAGTGGGATGTGCCAAGAGCATAATGGCTTTTCCTTGGCTGCAGGCTGGCCGGGCTTGGCCAAGCGCTGGGGAGCCAGAGATGAAAAGTTAAGGACATGGGAGATTGAGAAACAAACCCGGCAGCAGGAGGAGCAGGGGAAGGAGAGAGTTGCAGAGCCAGGACCGGCCAAGCACCAGCAAACATAAGCATATCACCTTCCCCCTAAAGCCCTGGGGCTGTGAGCCTGCCAGCTCCAGGCAAATTAAGGAAAACAAACCTTCTTTTGGGGCACAAAGGAAGCCGGGTGCAGCAACTAAAGGGGTTGGGTTTTTTGTTTGTTTCTTTGTTTGATTGTTTTTTTAAAGAGGAAAATGAAGATCCAAAATTAAATATCAAACCCTCTCCTTGCCGCAGACCTGACAAGCCGGAGCACATTTTCCTCAGCACCTCGGACAAATCTTTCCCTCCAGAAAAGGACAAGTAAAGCAAAAAGGGGTCCTGAGCATTCCCTCAACCCTGCTGCTCCACTACAGGGATGCCCAGGTGCAAACCCAGAGCAACATCTGTGCATAGACGCAACAAAACATTTTATATTTGGGATCTGATATGCGTCTTCAAGCACCTATTGAGTCAGACCTTACAACTGGGGGAACTTTTTCATTGTCGGCTGGGTCATTTTAACCTTCCCCTGGGAGTGGGTAACTTTCTAGGCTGCCAGTTGCTTTAAATGGGATTACGGCAGCATTAGGAAGCGATTAGCCTGAATGGGTGATAGGTTTAGCTAAACGACTTGTCTGGCAGCCAAGTTCCACGGAGCCCTTGCTCTTCAGCAGAGAGCTCTGGCATGGGATGGGGACGGCTCCAACCATCCCAGTTATGTCTCCCAGAGATGGATCCTGTGCCCCAGAAGGGGAACGGGGCCCTCTCCCACCACCACGTGTAGTATGAGGCCAGCTGAGCCCAGGAAAAACAGGGCAATAAAGGCAGGGAGGAGACAGGACAATGGTGGGAAGATGCGATGTTTGGGATAAACCTTCATCCCCTCTGTCAACCCCTCCTTGGCTTTAGGGTGAACCAGAAGCAGTACAGGATTGTACTGGGGATGGTGGTGGTGGTGGGGAGTAAGGTTTGCAGAAGGGTCTTGGCCAAAACCAGCACAGCTGAGTGAAGCCACAAGTGGCAGGATGCTTCTGAAGATACAGATGGGTATGGTGAGCCCAAACCAGCTCCCTCCCTCTCAGCACTGGTAATTTTTAGGATGCCAGAGAGGGAGATGCAAATACCTGTCATTACCAGAGGCCCTGCCTGCATCTCCCATCTGCCTTACCTGAGGGCTGCAAAACTCAAGCGGGAAAAATAAAATGCAGCCTCCCTCAAGCAGGACTTGCAAATTATTTGGGAAAAGAATTTTTTTAAGTTTTCATGTTTTCTGAAAAAAAGAGCAAATAAATGGTGTTTTCTTTCCCAGCTCTCATTTAGGGTTTAAAACCTGAGAAATGGCTGATACTGCCACTCCAGGGACAGACACCTCCTCACTGCAAAATTGACAGCAGCTCCCAGGGGTTTAAGGAGTCTCTGGATTTTCATCTCTCTTTCAGGAGGCCAGTTTATTATTTATGAACTACTTTGAAGCTGCTCTATTTTTAGGATGTTTCTTTCTTTTCTGTCCCATGGGCTGGAACTCATGACATACATGAAGGAGCCATCACTGCCACTGCCAGGAGAGAAATAACATGTTTTTTAAGAAAGGTTTTGCAGCCTTTTGTGGCCCTTGGACACCAATCTGCCTTGGAGGGATATGCAAACTGGGTGTCTGAGCTGGTGGGTTTAATCCTGCCCTGGTCACTCTGGCTGGCCAGGATCAAAGCCCTGTGGCTGCCCTGGGCTGATGGACATCACCTGCTCAGGTACCACTCCAACAAAGACTCTGAGAAGGTATCAAAGTTTAATGCTGGGCCAGCATTGAAATGAATGACAGATGTCCTCTATTAACCGCTCTCCTTTCCCAGAAAGGGAAAGGAAAGAGAGTAAGACAGAAAGACTTCCAGGTTGGAAACTAAACTACACAGCTATAAGGAAAACAACAATGAAAAAGAGCTTGACCCTCATGATCCCTTAGATTTATACAGAGTATGATGTGTACAGGATGGAATACTTAATTTGGTTAATTTTGGGTTACCTGTCCTATCTGCTTCTCCCCACAGGAGGTCTCAGGTGTGACCCCTTTTCCTCCCTTTCATTTCCAGCACATAAGAAGTTTAGCAGAACTAAGCAGTGACCTTGGATCTGCATACTATTCTGCAGAGATAACTATAAACATTGAGTGTAATTAGCCCTAGAAGCAGACACTGACTGAAAAACGCGCTGTTAATTTCAGAAAGTGCAGTCACTTAGAAAAGACTTAACTTAAAAGTAAAATTACTAAAAAGAAAATGGTTGTATTCTGGCTCAGCCCAGGACAGAAGGGTGTTTGTAGGCATCACCCAGCACACCAATGGGCCAGGGTGGACCATATCTCACTTGTGCCCATCCAGCCCCTCTATTTTTTTGCCTTATTAACAAAATTTACATTCTCCAGTCAAAGGATTTGGCTCTGTCCCAGATGACAGGTAAGTCTCCCAAGCCCCTGGAGATGCCTGCCGCCTCCCACTTGTGAGCTGCACCCTGCAGAGGTGCCTGCTCATGCAAAGCCTCTTTCAATTTTTTTTTTGGAATGCAAACTTGTTATTTTGCTCCAAGATGACATTGCGGTGACCTTTAACTCTTGAAAAAAAAAAGAAAGGGAAGCGAGGCAGGGTGTCAAAGCCAAACAGCATGTTTGTTTGAAGCTTGCTGCGCTGAAGCTTCCCAGCTGACCCAAAACAAAGCTTTTTCTTCGTGGTCTGTGGAAGTAGTGAGTTGTCTTGCCTCAAGATGAAAGCAAAACATCTGAGCAGGACACAATTTTCAGAGGAAAAATAAAAGTCCATTTTTTGATCACTTCTATTTTTACCAACACTGCTGCTAACCACGGGCTGCGAGGCCCACAGCACCACTAACCCCAGCAACTTCGCAATTAGGACACTTGTTCAAAGAGGGTCAATAACATTTAACTGGTCTTTATTGCCCTGGTGAGGTCAGGTCTGAACTACACCAGGGGCCAAGCTCGTGCATGAGACACAGACCCATTTCCCCATGCTGGGAAACCCTGTCCTCCAGTGCAAGGTCCTGCTGCCTTCTCCCCAAGCATCTTGAGCTAAGGAAACACAGGACATTTCACCGGGAGGCATCCCCAACACAATAGAAGAGCAGGGAATTAGGATGGCAAATTAAGGAGGAAATTACTTCTCAGCAAAACAGCTGCAGGGGTGAAAAAAGCCTCCACATGCCCACTTTGCAGTCCCCCACGAGGGACCAGCTCTGCCAAAAGGATTTTACAAACTGAGATGGGGGATGTGCAAACCCTTCCTCGGGGTTCAATTTCCCTTGGAACGGTTTGCAGCAGCACTGGAGTTCTCCGCAGGGCTTTTTAGAATCATAAAAGGTGAAATCACTGTTCCAGCCGCTCAGCAGTGATGAAAGCAGTGGGACAGGCAGGGCTGCTCCCCACACACTCCCCCTTCCTCACCCCATGGATTAGAGGCACGGATTGCCCCCCAGCCCTGCAGAGAATCCCCCCAAATACTGCACTGAACACCCAGGGGCTCTGCGTTTATCACAAGCCTCCTCAGGGTGAATGTGGGATGGCACAGACCCCGGCCCCCGAGCCAGGGCAGCGACTCTGCTGTAGCAGGACAGGGACAGCGAGGGGGACACAGGGTCTCCTTCCCAAGGGAACGCCGCTTTCGCCACCCCCCAGGGACTATCAGGTCACGGCTGCCGTGGGGGTGGGTTTCTGCGTGTCCTGCAAAGTGAGGGCTGCTGTTGGGGCTGCTGCCTCGTGGCAGCAAATTCTCGGTAGCACCCGGCTATGGATACGGACAGCCCCAGCCAGGAGGCAGCTCATCCCGACAGGGGCATAGTGCCGGTACTCACCCATCCATCGCCTGTCGGGGATCCCTGCCTGCTGCCTGGCTCTGCCACGGATTTCTTTTTAAGCATACAGAACATAAGCGCTGCTACATTTCCACGGCCCCGGCAGCTTTGCCCTCTCCATCCCGCAAGGGTGTTTCGCGGCTAGGAGCTGGCTGCGCCCCGAGCGGCATGTGTCCCCGGGCAGGAGGAGGGGACCCAGCACGTCACCGGCGGCGTGTTTTCTCAGGCACGGTGACGGTGATGGTGACGGATGCGTGAGCAGCCAACCCTCCCGTCCGGGGGGTGCCAAGAGGCGGCTGGGTGCGAGCTTCAACAAGCCTCGGCTCCCGGAGTCGTGGGATTTGGGCTGGCGTCTCACCTACCTGCCAGGTGAGTGGGAAGGGCCAGCAAAGGCTCATCCCCTCCAGAATCAGAAAGCAGAATAAAAACAACAACCCAGCATTTCGGTTTTTGGGTTTGTTTTGTTGTTTTTTTTTTTTTTCCCCCTCTCTCCAAGTCTTGTGATTTTAAGCAGAGTCATGATTCAGCAGAGTAATGAGGCTGTCTTGAATGAAAGGAAACAAGCAGCCCCACTGCTGCTGGCTGGTTTGTAAACGAGGATTAAACAGCACCGGCCACCCAGAGGATAAACCCCAAATCCATGGGGGCCATGTGGATACAGAGCTCATCTGCAAAGTACAGACACGCTGCCAGGACCTCACTCTGTCTGCAAGAGCAGACAGGAGATTTGGAGCTGCAGCATTAGCTCTGCCCAGCCTTAAATACTTCCACCTATATGGTAGAAATTGGCACTTTAGAGCCCAGTTAATGTCCCTTAACGCTGCCAGTGTCAAGTGGTGCTCCAAATCCATTTAGACACCTCATCCAGTGTCTGATCATGAATACAAAAGAGCCACTGGGAGTCAATTCTGGCAGCAGCAGACTTAATATTCAATACCCCTGACAACTCCCCCTCTAGAACATCATCTTTCTTTGTTCTTCACCCTATGCTAATTAGCAGGATGAAAGTGGGTTTTCACTTTAACCCTGCACATCAGTACTGGCTCATGACTAAACCATGACCAATACTCCCTGCCTGGAGGCACGTGAATTTGCCTAAGACAGAAAGATCTCTGGAGACTTTAAAATAAAGGGAGCTCTCTGGGTCCACCCATGTGAAAGTGTGTTGAACAAGGAAAAGAGAAAGCTCTGGTGCTTTCCCTTTAATGACATCTCTGTCCACCTTGGAGATGTCCTACATCCTCTGGGGAGCAGGAGTCAGTCTGTCCCTGAAACTGTGGTCCAGAGCCCAGCAGCCAGCTCCTCGGCACCTGCAGGGCCAGCAGCTCACAGACAGACAGACAGGCATCCACTAAAACCACCCAAATCATGCCTGACAGTGGCAAAAGCAAAACACCAAATACAAGCAGTTCCACACACCAGTGGGCTGGGATGATATAAATCTCTGCCCAGAAGAGAAACTAGAGTGATAAGTGCAATAACTTAATGACCAGGGGCCAGCACCAGGCAGGGATGTGGCCCAACGGGGCTGGTCCTGCAGATAAGTGTACAAAACCCCAGCGTGAGGCATTGGGTTGCTACTAGCTTGTTTCATTTGCCACGTGTGCAGTATAAGACACACACCCATAAAGATTTTGGCATCTTTGCCACTACCTTTTGGTCCCCCAGCCCAATTCCTGCTGGTACAAGACGTGCTTTATCTACTACCTTGTCACTCCAACAACCTCTCTCTCTAGTGCTCCCACAGGCATCATAGAATCATAGAATCATAGAATCCTAGGGGTTGGAAGGAGACTCCACAACCTCCCTGGGCAGCCTGTTCCAGTGCTCTGTCACTCTCACAGTAAAAAAGTTTTTTCTGATATTTACCTTGAACCTCCTATGCTCCAATTTGCACCCATTACTCCTTGTCCTATCACTGGTCATCACTGAGAAGAGCCTAATTCCATCTCCCTGACACTCACCCCTTACATATTTGTAAACATTGATGAGGTCACCCTTCAGTCTCCTCTTCTCCAAGCTAGAGACCCAGCTCCCTCAGCCTTTCCTCATAAGGGAGATGTTCCACTCCCTTAATCATCTTTGTGGCTCTGTGCTGGACTCTTTCAAGCAGTTCCCTGTCCTTCTTGAACTGAGGGGCCCAGAACTGGACACAATACTCCAGATGCGGCCTCACCAATGCAGAATAGAGGGGGAGGAGAACCTCTCTTGACCTACTAACCACACCCTTTCTAATGCACCCCAGGATGCCATTGGCCTTCTTGGCCACAAGGGCACATTGCTGGCTCATGGTCATCCTCCTGTCTACCAGGACCCCCAGGTCTCTTTCACCTACACTACTCTCCAGCAGGTCAGCCCCCAACCTATACTGGGACATCGTGTTGTTCTTCCCCAAATACAAAACTCTACATTTCCCCTTGTTGAATTTCATCATGTTTCTCCCCGCCCAACTCTCCAGCCTGTCTAAGTCTCTCTGAATGGCAGCACAGCCTTCTGGTGTGTCAGCCACTCCTCCCAGCTTAGTGTCATCAGCAAACTTGCTGAGGGTACATTCTATATCCTCATCCAGATCGTTGATGAAGATGTTGAACAACACCGGTCCCAGTACTGACCCCTGAGGGACTCCACTAGTCACACACTTCCAACCAGATTCTGCGCCATTGACTACAACTCTCTGACTCCTTCCCATCAACCAGTTCCTGATCCACCTCACTACCTGATCACCAAACCCATACCTGATCAACTTATCTACAAGGATGCTGTGGGAGACGGTGTCAAATGCCTTACTGAAATCAAGATAAACCACATCTACCGCTCTACCATCATCTATCCACCTAGTAATTTCCTCATAGAAGGCTATGAGGCTAGTCAAACATGATTTACCCTTGATAAAACCATGCTGACTGCTCTTGATGACCCCCATGTCCTTGATATGCCTACAGATAGAGACAAGAACAAGTTGTTCCATCACCTTTCCAGGGATGGAGGTGAGGCTGACCGGTCTATAGTTACCCGGGTCCTCCTTCTTGCCCTTCTTGTAGACTGGTGTGACATTTGTTATCCTCCAGTCCTCAGGCACCTCTCCTGTTACCCATGACTTACCGAAGATGATGGAGAGTGGCCTAGCAATGACCTCCGCCAGCTCCCTCAGCACCCTTGGATGCATTCCATCTGGACCCATCAATTTATGGATGTCCAGATTACTCAACTGATCCCTAACCCAATCCTCATCTACTATGTCAAACTCCTCATCTATCTTGACTACTTCTGGGGCTATATGAATCTGGGGCTCATGGGGAGAGCCTGCAGGAGTAAAGACAGAGGCAAAGAAGGCATTCAGCACCTCTGCCTTCTTTTTATCCTCTGTCACCAGGGCTCCCACCTCATTCCTCAGTGGGCCAATATTGCCTCTAGTGTTAGCTTTGTTAGCTATGTATTTGAAAAAGCCCTTTCTATTATCCTTAACCTGACTTGCAAGGGTAAGTTCCAAGGAGGCCTTAGCTTTCCTAATTGCCTCCCTACATCCTCTGACAACAGCCCTATATTCCTCCCAAGTGACCAGCCCCTCCTTCCATGATCTGTAGATTTTCCTTTTCCACTTAAGTTTGCCCAGCAGTTCCTTTTTTAACCATGCTGGTCTCCTAGCTCCCTTACTACATTTCCTAACCATTGGGACGCTCTGATCCTGTGCTTGCAAGAAGTGGTCCTTGAATGTTGACCAGCTATCTTGAGCCCCTTTATCTTCTAGCACCCTGTCCCATGGGATTTCCCTTAACAGTTGATTGAGGAGGCCAAAGTTTGCCCTGTGGAAGTCCAGGGTTCTAGTCCTACTGGATATCACTCTCATTCCTACTCATCTCCATCCTCAAACTGCCCCACAGTGGGACCCAGTGCCCCATTTTGTCCCCCTTGCACCCCCTCTGATCCTCTCTTGAAAGAGTTGATTCAGTGCTTTGGGAACACTCAGCTTTTCTGATGTGGAGTCAGGCTGAAACCTGAGTCCACCCCAACACCCAAGTGCTTCAACGTGATATGGGGAAGAAGTGGAAACCTTAGCACATCCCTCTGGCATGGCCCCTGGGTTTTTCCAGCCATTGAGCCACCACAGAACTCCAGGTGATGGCAATTCCAGTTCCACTGGATAGCCCAAGGAGCTGGGCTGATGACTCAGGACCCCGGAGCTCCATTTGTATTCAACAGCCAACGATGCTGGACACTCTTAAAGTGCTCCCTGGCAGCTCTTCCATGTGAGGATCTGGCCACACAGACACAACCCCCAAACCCTCATCCCCACCAGGCTGCGAGTGTCTGCTGTGCCAGACACTTGCCCTTTGAGCATCATGAGTATTCCAAGAGGGAGAAAAAAAAGAGAAAGAAGGATTTGTACTTTCTCAAAGAGCTTTGGCTGCTCATCGCTGCCAGCAGCTCTTGGTGACAGAGGGGCTGTCCCAAAAAAGTTCCAAAACCAACCCTGCACGTTGCACAATGTGCTGCATAAACCAATTTGCTGAAGTTTTCACTGCCAAACATCTGTCTAGAGGCAGAAGTTGAAGCTGCACCTTGCAAACAGAGTCAGGGACGTGTGTCTCCGGGCACTGTTAATCCCAAGCGGCAAGACCCTTACCCATCACAAGAAAAACTTCCGTGGCCCCTCCGCAGCGGAAGGCAAAAGGCTGGCACCCCAAGGCCAGGCTGCAGGTTTGCTGCCAGGATCTGGCTCTGTCTGCAAGAGCAGACAGCAGATCTGAAGCTGCGGCATTAGCTCTGTGAGTACTTTCACCTACATCGCAGGAATTGGCACTTCACAGCCCAGTTATAAGGACACGCGGGACACCCCAGACCCCCCTCCTGCTCCCTCCTCCGCTGCCGGCTGCAGCTTGGGGTCTCCCGGACGGGGCACCCATCTCCCTGTCTCCAGCCCTCGCCCCCGCTCATCCCCCCTCCCCACTGAGGGATGCACATCCCAAAATTACCCCGGGGGCTGCCGCATCCTTCCCCGGCGGGCAAACTTACTGGCGGTGCTGGGCCATGACTGGGCTCGGCGGGGCACCGGGGCCGGGGCAAGAGGCAGCGGGTCTGGGCGCAGCCGGTGGCCCGCGGCGGTTCCGGGGTTGGGCGCTCCCCACCGCCCCGCCCCGGTCCGCCCCCGGCCCGCCTCGGCGCGGCGCTCCCCGCTGGGAGATGTAGTTCAGGTCCCCGCCCGCCCCCGCCGCCAACCCGGCGGCGACAGCACCAGCTCAGGCTGGTGGCTCCGGGTCGGTCCGGGGCTTGGAGCCGCTGAAGGTGTCCGGGGGGCGGGTTGAAGCTCTGGGGATGCCCGGGGTGGAGAGAAAGGGGGAGGCTGCAGCTCTGGGGATGACCGGAGAGGGGGGGTTGGAGCTCTGGAGATGTCTAGGGGCACTTTGTGGAATACCCGTGGGGCTGTGCTGGAGGCACTTGGGGTTTGGCACTGGTGGGGCTGTGCTGGGATGCTCTAGGTCATGCAGCTGCTGGTAAATGGGATTTTTGGGCAAGTTTCCCTGCACCAAGAGGGGTCTGGGTGCTGGCTGGGGTGGGCATAGCATGGCATCGGTGCTGCGCCACAGGGATGTGGGGCCCCAGACATCTCTGTGCTGGAGCATTCCTCCTGTGGAAGGCCCTGGGTGGTGTTCCCCGCTGCGACTGTGCTCCCAAATCTTAGTCAGAGAAAGGCATTTCATGTCTTCATTAATTATGTGATGCTTTCAAATCCCCCTCCATATTTAGCTTGTGTCCACGCTTGGCATCCCAGATGGATGGCAGATCTTCCTGGATAACTTGGCAAAAGCAATCATGTTCTAAGCAGCCCAGCACGAAGCTGACAAACACGGGTAACAACGACTGCTTCTGTTTCTGGCTGTGTTACTATGCTCTGAGAGCTTTTCCTTGAGAGCTTTCTTGGTCTCCCGTTTGTGGGTGGTGACAGTGTACCAGCCCCTGAGGGCTGTTAAAGTGCCCACCAAGCCAACAGTCACTTAAGTTTCTCCCCACTCCCCAGTGACTTCCCAAGACTGTAGGAAAGGGTCTGAGGGGAACAGTTGCTTGAGCCATTTTTAATGAAAGCCTATCTTGGCTCTTCACCAGTGACACAGGGCAGAGTAAGCTTCTGAGATAAACTCAGGGTTGATGATGTAGCTACCTCTCTGGACTCCTCCTGCCTTCGTGAAGTGGCTTGTGTCCCACCTAGGAGAGCAAATAAAGGTATCAGCCATAGGAGGATGAAAAAACAGCGAGAAAGAAGAGTAGAAAACCTGCTTCTGGCTGCCAGCATTACTTAGGGGAGAGCAGCAGACATGCAGGTGGCCCCATCCACTTTGGTGTCTGTCTTTAGGTGCTAAGCCCAAAGCAAAGCCTGAGCAGAAGAGCTGACGTTCCTTGGCATTGCTGTTTCAGTGAGCTGCCTTCCATTGAGTCTCCCACCCTGCAAATAGCCACTCTGTCTTGCACTGTCATTTTTCTAAAACCTTCCTTCTCAGCATCATGCCAGTCCAGGAAAAATCTGCCTGTTTCTCAGTGAAGAAGACCATGAGAAACATCTTACCAAGGCTCAGGCATAGGAACATCTTATGGGATACTCAGCACTCCCTGTTAGTTTTTATTGTTCAGTTTTAGTTTCTGGGCTCAGGCATTTGAAGCCAATCACAAATTTTCTGCAAAGCCTGACACCTAATTTAGGTTGGCAGGGAGTTGGTTCAGTAGCAGAGTGATTATTAAGCTGGTTGAACAGCCTCCTCTCTCCTCTGGGCCAAAAAAAGCTGCCTCAGCAATGGAGACATCCTAAAGGTAAACATATGAGGATAAAAAGGAGCTGCCAGACCTGCAGTAAGTGAAGGACAGGGCTGATTGCCACATAACGAACAGCATGACCAGGGAACAGGTTCTTGGATAAGAAGAGCAAACAATGGCAACAGAAAAAACCCAACAAAACAAACCAAAACCAAGAGGAACACAAGAAACACTGATGTGTCCCCAAAATCTGGGACATGCTAAGCGACATGCAGCTGGGCTCAGGGGTGCCAACAGGATTTCAGGTGCTGTACAGTCCCAGGGTTCCTGGATGAGATCAAGCACAGCAATGCCTCTCCTGGGAGTAAGTTTGGCAACTGCTTCTCCACAGGTAGCAACAGCATGTTCCAACAGCTCAGCACCACAATGGTGTCCTGCACTGCCTGGTCACATCCACTTAGCCTGCAAGATGGAGGTGCAGAGGCTGCATCTCTGCCTGCACGGCAGAGATGGGTCACTGTGATGTGACCCACTACCCCTTGGGGTTTGCAGTCTGCACCATAGTCTCCAAAATATCCCTCTGAGCAATTCTGTGTGAAACCCTAATGAAAAGAGAGCTAGTGGCTGGCTGACATTGGGAATAAAATAACAGGCAGATTGCAACCAGCTTGGAATATTCCTACCCCAAACCTCTCTGTACCTAGGGCTTGTGTACAGGGATGGCTGGATGCAATCTGTAGCTGTACAGAACATCACTCTGGGGCTGTAACCACAGCATGGCATGCTCCTGCAAGAAACAGAAGAGGCAGAGTGAGCAGTGGGCCCCAAGGACAAAAGAGGTGATGTCCATCCCAATCCAAGGCAACCCATCCCATCCCAAGCCATCCCTTCCCCACCCAACGCATTCTGTCCCAATAGAAGCCATTCCAACCGTACAGCCTTCTCTCCTAGTGCATGGAGATGTGTTCTGATGGCAAGGGTCCCATCAGTGTGGTAGTCCATCCCTTGCAGGCAGTAGTGGCGACCAGAGCAGGGGCTGTAGTAGCCCTGGCAGGTTCCCCTCCCTGTCACTGTGTACAAGGGCTGCAGGGATGGTGGTGAGTATCCTGACAGCCTGTGCAGGATGTCGGCCACCACCTCCCTCTCTGCAAGACAAGGAATAAATGGAGAAGGGAAGGGTGAGAAGGAGCAGCCAGCCTGTCACCTGGATGGTTGCCAGCATGACACAGGCACAGCTACAGCTGGAGTACAGGGACAGGGTGAGGGTAGTTACCACATTTATTGAGGCAGATGGGTTTCGGGGAGTACAGCACGGGTATGCTGTGCAGGAAGGTCTCCATCCTTGTCTCCTGCAAGGAATGACGGCAGCCCTTGCAGGATTGCCACCCTTTTGCTGCAGAGCCTGAGGTGCCACTGGCACCCGAGGTGGCTCCAGTCTGGGGGGACCAGGGGGTCTGAACTCTACCTTGGGCAGGAGCGGGAGATAACAGGAGTGCTTATTCCAGACTGTGGTGTTGTAAGGACCTGTTCTCCAGGTGATGTATTTGTTCTGATTGACAAAAACTGGCTTGTACTTCTCTGCAATGTAAAAACAACAGGCAGGGCTGTCCTATGGAGCCGGCGACCCAGGGGGACAGCCAGAGAGTCCTGACTGTTCCCTCGCTCCCTGAAATACAGTGCCATGGGATCAGGGGTCATGTCAGACATGCTGCTCCCCGGGGTCCCTGTTAAGGATCTGAGATGGAGGTGACACCCACCACTTTCATCCAGCTCCTTGGTTGCTCATCCCTGCCCATGCAGTCTTTGTCCCTGGGGACTATAGGGTGCCAGGGGAGTGTTCCCAGGGCAGCACCTATCACCAGGTGGTATTTAGATGCCACTGGGGGAGAGAACCCTGGGGACATGTGGGCATCCCTAGAACATGTCACTCTGAGTGCAGGGATGGTGATGGGCAGCCACGGCAAAGCCACAAATGCAGATGCCGAGGGAAGGTCCCTTTGCCACTGTGGGGGGGAAGCAGGATGCAAAAGGGCAGGTGAACAGAGCTTCTGGCCCCATGGGGATGTGCCTGTGTGACACAGGGCGACAGCTGGGACCTCAGCAGTACCTTTGGACTTGGCCAGCCAGTGCTTCTCAGGACAGCAGATGGTGTTGATGGTGTTCCTGTAGTACTCCTGCATCACTGTCTTAATCAGTTGCTCAGACTGACCTTGGCTGGCTGGATTTTGCACTGGCGGTGTCCATAATCCCTGCAAACACCAGGGAGTGAGGAGGGACATCCAGGCCATGCAGCAGTGCCTGCCTTCACAATCGTCAGGGCACACAGTGAAGCTGATTACCAGGCGTGGTCTAATGCTGGAGATGCATCTGGGGATCTGAGCACCAAGCCCCCCTTCACAGTGTGTGGGCATGGGGGTCGTAGCAGCACTGTGATTCCCCCCTGAATCCTCTCCCCCCCCCCCCCCGAACCTGGGGGACAGAGAATGGCTGAGCATCACTGGCTCCTCTCCTCCCACCCAGGGTGTCCATAGGCACCTGGATGCTTTGCAGAGTGGGAGATGGGGTGGGTGCACTGGGGCAACCAATTATGGGGCCAGCAGGGGTTGGGAAGGGAGTTACGGGACCAAAACAACGTCCTACAGCTGGCAAAGCCCAAGAGGGCTGGGGTCTTGCTGGGCAGGTGGGTGGCCTATTCGCATGAGCCATTTCTGTCCCTGCAAAGTGGGGACATCATTCTCCATGCCCTCTGCTGGCTCCCTCATGATAACGCACATGCTGGAGACTGCCAGAGAGGAACCAGTTTGCAGCATGCTTTGCACTGGAGCCTGCACACTTCTTAGCTCATGTGGGGAAAACTGCACGTCCCACAGACACCCCCTGCAATGAGGCCGTGGCTCAGGGATCCTTCCTCCTCCAGGTCTAGGGCTGGGAAGGGGTTTTCAGTACTCAGATCTCCCCCTGGCCCTTCACGTGGTCCCTCTAGCATGGAAGGTCCCCCAGTCAGAGCTAAGCTGAGGTTGCGGGCTGTGTGTTGAAGCTGCAGGCTGTGTGTTGAGGCAACTCTCAGAGCCACCCATTCTGTCCCCTCCATCGACACCATGTCCTGCACCAGCCCTGGGCTGAGTCCTGTCTCAAGTTCTCCTTCCTCAGCAGATCCTGCCCCTTGCGCACTCTGAAGCCTACTGACAGATGGGGCTTGACGTGTGAGTTTGTGCTGGTGACTGCCAGACCTGAGAGCCTGAAACCACTGTGGGATGCAGCTCCAGGGGACAAGAAGCCAGCGAGCACAGGCCACAGAGTGTAAAACACTTTTCTAACCAGGGAGTATGACCCCCTCATTACACACATGCAGTGAGACACCCTGTGAGTCCCCATGCCAACTCCCTGCCCAGGACTGAGCCTCTGCAGCTGGGTAGAGGTAGAAACCCTGAGGTTTCCTCCTCCTGCTGCATTTACCTGTGTCAGTAACTCGCTTCCTCTCCTTTCTGGCTTTTTGATGGTACTTTGGGTGGTCTTTCGGACAGAGCATGGTGGGCGGTATGAGTCTGTGTAAGTGCTAACGGGGGTCTTGTGTTTTTTGGAGGAAAGGAACATGGTGCTGTAACCCTCCAGGACAGGAGTGCTTGGAGTATCAGAGGGTCCCGGGGAATGCCCCACTGGATGAGCAGCACTGCTTGGGGCTGGGGGCTTGCAGCCCACACAGGAAAGGGAACAGGGCTGCTGCCACTGCTCTGCCAGCCCGGGGTGATGCTTATGTCATTGGGTGAGGTCACAGTGTGGGAGCAGGGGGATTTGGTGGCTTTCTGGCACTGCCATAGCTACGCTGTGGTTCTAACAGAGAAATTGCTGCTTGCATTCCTCCACAGGCTGCACCCTGCTGGCTTGGCCCTTGCTCCCAGCTTCCTGCCCTCCTGCAGGCAATTACCTTAACATTGGTAGGAAACAGTTTCAGCTGGTCCTGGTCAAGTTAATTTTATTTTGGGAGGTGCAGGAGCAGTGGTTGTGACTTCTTCAGTCCCGCTGTGAGGAATGGCAGGGAATGGCCCCCGTCTCTTGTATTTCCTTGGAAACCACACAGCAACCCACACAGCACCACACCACACCAGTGCACAGCACCAAACATTGCTGTCACAGCCTGCTTGGGGTAGCCAGCAGGTAGCCAGCCAGGAATTATTGCCTGCTCTGTTTCCCCTTTTTAATTAAAAAGCTGGATTTAGGTGTAACTTGTTTGCTCTTCTGTCCTGAGTGATGGGCTCTGCAGTCAGAGCAAATGATTCTCATCCATCTCAGTGGAGAGAGGCAGCTGGGTTATGCCAGGGAGGGATATGCATGAACTGGGTTTGCTTTTCCTCAAGCTGGGGAGTTGAGCAGAAATCCCTGCCCCTGCAGAAACCCTGCTCTGGCCTGCCTTGTCACACAGTGCCAATTCAGAGCCCTGCTCTGCTCCTGGCTCTGGAACCTCTGCTGTGCTTTTGGAGAGGACCAGTGAAGACCCATGTCCATCTTGGCAGGGTGGATGACAACCCACCCCACTGAAGGGCTGCGGAGCCTTCCTTACTCTGTCTGTTGTGGGTGATGGTGGGGCTGGGCAGCCTGGGGCACCCAAATGCCTCCAGGCAAGCTTGATTATTGTGCTGTTAGAGATGAAAAGAAGAAAACAAGTTGCCTTTGATTTTCACACCCTGCTGGTCTCTGTTGAGCCAGGCTTAGGGTCTCCATCCATCAGCCCCACTGTCTCCTGGGAGCCAGTGGGAGGCTGGGAGGGAAGTGTGGACCCAGAAGTGTCTAGCCCCCCACCTCAGCTCTGTTGCCTTGAGGCATCCCAGGGAGCAAAACCAGGATAAACCAACTTTAAAAATCAGCTTTTATCCAGAGAAGTGGATCCCGAGCCTCTCAGTTGGGGAAAGACTAAATCCTGTACCAGACCAGTGCCAGCATGAGCCACTGACACCCCCATGGCTGTCTCCTGTCCCTGGCAGTTCCTGGGTTTTCCAGGGGCTGGCACTGGATTCTAAAATCAGTGCTTGGCTCTTGTGCCAATGGCTTTGAGGGGCAGAAACAGCTGCAAGGCTGGAGAAAAGGTTATTTCACCCATCAGTGTCATACCGATGCAGCACTTCCTTCTGCTTCTGTTGCAGGCTAGACGCAGCGGCTGAGTCCAGCCTGAGACATCTTCCAGCTGCCTTGGGGAGAAGAGTTTCCTAAATGCTGGCTGTTTGCTGGCTGGCCCCGGTGGGTTTAGCTGTGCTGTACAGCACATTTCCACACCAGCCACTTTGGCTGTGCTCAGGAAGGCTGGCACTGACCATGGCATGAAGTCTGGCACCCCCTGATTTCAGTATCTGCAGTTGCTGGGGGTTCAGAGGAGATGCTGCAGGTTGTACCCTCTCACCCCAGTTCACTCCAAGGAGAAAGGCTAGCAGGCTGGTTTTCATATGTATGCTTTTTAATATCATTAATTTTGTTACACTACACACAACCAGTAACAATGATAAATACTGCAATGGAAATGTTAAAAAAAAATATTATACACATTTCATGTTTTTGAAAAAAAAACAACCCACCTTTTAAAATAAATTAATGCATAAAACTGATGGTAGAAAAAAAGAAAACCCAAAACAAACCACGACACAACTGATCTGTTTAAGGCAATACTCTACGTGGACAGGAACAGAAGTACAACAGTGTGCTACATGTTCTTAACGGGAAAAAGAAAGAAAAAAAACCCAAACAAGATGCAGATTGATGCTTCAGGAGTGAAAAAACTCCCTAAGCCAGATAATAAAACCAATGGCCAAGTTAAGTGCAGCATTAATACACTCTGCATGTCAAATGATTAGCAGGTTCCTAACATAGACTACGGTCAAGCTACAACAAATTTATCTTCCTAATTAAAAGGTTATTCAGGTCAAACCCTACCTTTAAATCTACTTTGCATTTGGCTGTTTCAGCTATGTTTCACTATATGCAAGGGCAGCTGGAAATTCGTCTCCTGCTCTGAGATTAATGCAAAGGTTGGGAGGTCTCTCTTCCTGAAAGATATTTCCATTAAATACATCCAAAAAGGGTCTCCCTTTTGGTGACCCCCAAATGCCTCCTGCCACCCCCTCCCCTGGGGTGCTGGGCACCACATGGGGAAAGGAGACCTGGGAGCATTTGCTCGGGTTGAGCTTTTTCCAAGCTAAAGACACGAGATGGAAGTGTAGATTTGATCTGGACTTGGAGGACTGCTGTTTCCCTGTCTGCCAGAAACATGTATCTGGAGCCTGCTGAAAGCACTATGCCAGCTTGGGAGAAACCGAGCCTGTATCCAGGCTCTGGATACAGCCACTGCATTTGCTCTTAAAGTTGATGCAAAGCTCCATACCTGCCTGGACAGCCAATTAACCCCAGTTATTAATGCAGCTCAGAACTTGGCCACTGGAAGGTGGACAATAATCACAATGCCAAAAATATCCCCCTATCCCTCCATAAAAGAAACAAAAAGGGACAGTAGCCACTTCCTGCCAGCTTCCCCCTGTGGATCCCCATCAACTGCCACCCATGCAAGATGAGCAGCACCAGATCTCACCAGCATTGACCCAGCTCATTCCCAGTAAGGTGCATGTCTGCAAGGTGCTGCGAGGGGGCAAAGAAGGTTCCTGGGACATGGTCAGAGCCTCCTGTACTGCCCTGCTAGAGTGTGTGCAGACGAAAGAAACCCAAATGGAGTTATTACACTTGTGATGGCCAAGAACTCTCCTGGCTGCCTTGGATTCGGGTAGGAGAGGGTGATGCAGAACTGGGCTGAGAGTCACTTTGGTGCAACTGCCTCTGGTGCTCATCATTAGTGCATGGAGCCAGGGGAGGAAAGACAATGGCTGCTTTGAGAAAAGAGGAGTGGAAGGAGGACATGTGCAATATAACAAGGCTTGCAAATCTAGAACTAACCACTGGACATGGATGCCAAAGATTACCTGTGACAACTAGCTATTCTTCTACCATTGCTGTTCCTTCCCCCAGTTTCTGGCCTGATTCTTCCTCAGTCTGGGAAACTGTGGCTGCTTGGCATGATGGTCAGCACTGACTCTCCCACCCCAGTCCCTGCACAGTGCACAGGGTGACTCAGCTAACGGATGTACAATGAGCTTTGGGAGCCCCATGTTAGGTGCAACCAGCTCTGCATGCTAGTGGCACCTCATTTCAGACCTTTCAAGACAACTATTTAGTGATGGTTCATCGCCTTTATTAAACTGAAGGTTCAATAACCTCTGTGGAAGGAGTAAAAATGGCTAAAAATGTGCAAAAAAGGGGGAAATTAAAATTCTGAATTCTCTCCCCTGCAAAGCTTTCACCTCTGCAAGTCTTTCCCCCTGCAGAACTACAGCCCTACCAGCATGCTGTTCAGTGCAGCAAGAGAACAGCTGACAGGCATCTCACCCATGCCTCTGCTGCAGGTCTCCATCCCACGCCAGGAGCCCACGGACCAGCAGGCCTGGGACCTAGTGCTTGGGTCCCAGACCTCCTGCAGAGCAGAGCTCAGGAGGCTGAAGATGGCCAGCTTGGCTTGCTGCATCACACAATGGTTTTCCACTAGCCTGGTGAACCCTCAGCCCCACAGCCTTCAGGCAGGTGAAGAGATATCCCAGCCTGCTCTCTAGTCCACCCACCACCGTGGTTGTTAGGTATCCTGCTTGTCTGGCATTTGCCTTGGATTTGTCTCCAGACAGAGGCAGCTGCAAGCTGAACCCAGATGCTACTGCAGCTTTTCCATGCAAAGAAACTGAGCAAAGGAGGAGATGAAGGTGATAAAAATCAGAAGGGCTTTTGTGAAGAGAGCTTGTCAGAGTTTTCCAGCGCTCTGCATGGGTCTGTATAACAACAAACTTTGTGTCTCCCAAATCACCCAGGCTCAAGGAAGGTGGGTAACAAATGGAGTCGCAGCTTTTTGGGGTGCAGAAGCAAGAAGGCAGCCTGGGTGGAAAGAGGGCTTCCCTGTAAGCTTACCTGAGGCAGCTGGACGGGCAACTAGGGGAGAAATGCTGCTCCAGGAGGGTAAACATCTCAGCAGGTGACAGAACTTATCTCAGCATGGCCTTTCGGTGGCCTTTTCTTTTCCTGGTGCCTACTGTGCCAGTTTCCAGTAACACGACTGAAATGGTTACATTTTAATGAAGCTTCTTTTGTACCTTCCACTCCCTGATCCCACTGCCTGTATCACCATTTGTTGCTATGGAAACGTCTCCACAGCCCAGGCACAACCAGCGAGGTAGACTCCTTCCAGGAAAAAGATCTTTGTAGAGAAATGGAAAGGCTCGGAGCCACAAGCAGTGGCAAATGGGTCTGGGAAGCAATGGGAAGTGCAGTTCTCCACAGGCACCACAGAAAGCTGCAACCTGTCCTGCCAGTGTCCATGCTCCTCTGTGAGGTGGATTGCTGCATGGTTGTGTGGGCCACAGTGCTCTGCTCCATGGAATCTCAACTAATCCCCAACCTTTGCCTTCCCAGCAAACTGTCAAAGCACTGCTCAGCCAGGCAGCATTTAGCTCCTGCGGTCCTGGAACTGCCAAAAATGTAATGAGGGGCAAAGGAGGGGATGTAGCTGTAATTTTTTTGGAGGTATAATACAGGGAGTTAAAATATGGATGTCAGACCCACTAAGAAAGCTGCATTAATATTCTGTAGGTAATCCCAGGTCACCACGTCTTTTACCACACTACATTGCTGGCCCTTCTGCTTCAGGGTTTTGTGCCTCTGTAACAGAAGTGGGTTTGTCTGATGAGATGTGGTTCAAGATTTGGAGCAATCCCTCTCACAGGAAAACTTTGAAAGGAAGTGACAAGGATGCAATGTTCTAGAGGTGAAAAGCACCTTAAAATGAAGACCTTCCCATGCTTTAGATTCAACCTGTCCCAGCTTGCCCTGTGGCACTGCCCATCTATGCAGATGTTCCCTCTGAACATGCAGCCTGTTCTTGCTGAGCCAAGCAGCAGCCAGGTGACAAAGCCTATTTCATTCTGGGTAAGAGTAGCCATACCCCATGTGAACTTGAAGGGACAACAGAACAGCAAAGGAAGAGTTCAGGCAAACCTGCCAATTTATACCCTCAGATGATTACACGGATGGTAAATATAAGAGCATGAAACTGCCAATATCCCAAAATGAGCCCTTCAGTGCTCTCTTCCACCCCATCAGCACTTGCTATTCCAGTTACACTCCTAAATTCTTTAATTCTACTAGCAGGGGATGGTGCTGTTGGCTGTCAAATGTGACATGTTCCCTGTGGCAGCTGCAGACTGAGAATCTGGTTGTGCGAGAGCAAGCTGCCAAATAACTGGGAAACACATCCTTGCCAAACATCTTCCCCTAAAGCTGTTCAATCTCTCTCTTAACCTCCACCCTGTAGCACATGTAAGCTGGCACATGCAAGCAACATCAGAAGCTAGTAAACAGCGGGGAAACAGAGCAGTACTTTGAAAATCTCAATACAATTTCTATTGCATGCATTTTGCACCTTGCTTACAGAGCTCTCCTATCAATGGTGCCCGTCACACACTTGGCAACATTCATGGAGGGTGGTGGTAGCATCTTGGGCAGGCAGGTTTCTCCCCTGCGCTGCAGAAGGAAGTGGAAATCAAGGGAATGTGACTTGCCTGAGGTTAGAGCAGATGTGTACCACGTGCCAACAGCAGCAAGGGACCCCAGATCTCATTTCTGTGCTCTAGCAGTCCAGCAGACTCTATGCAGTAGTACTTGGCTGTGGTGCCAGCCTGAGGACACTGTGTTTCTGCTGTGTGCATCTGAAAGCCAGCCTTCCTCCCTGCTAGCACCAGCACTGCACTTAGATAGATTAACTTGGACAACTGGGATCTGCCCTAGGCCAAGACAGCACTTGGCAACCTTTCTAGTTACTGCTTGTTTTCCTTTTCCTGTCATTCCATCTGGTGCCCAGCTGGGTCCCTTCTTTCTTCAAAAGTATCTTCATGTTTCTGTTGTGTCAGCACACAGCACACTATACTTTTCAAGCCTCCTGCATGCTGTTGTACAGCTTGCAGGCCAGCCCAAGGGCACAGAGAGGAAAGTATTCTGCTCAGGATCACAGATGAGTGTGCCAGTCAGCACATAGCTGAGTGGAGCGGGTGCCTCCTTTTGGGAAAGGAGCTGGAGACACAAACCAGAAGCAGCTGAATCCATCCTGTCCATGGAGGAGCATCCTGAAATCCTGTTCAAAGTCCATGCAGGAGGCTTGGTCACCTGCCTTTGCAGTCAGAAGGCATCTGCAGGCAAGACAGCCAGAACTGCATGGCAGACCCAATGGCCCAGCTCACATGTTGGGGGTAGACATGCAGAAATGTCAGATGTGATCCAGTGGCTCTTGCAAGGGTTGGCTTCAAGATACATCCAACAAGACATCAAATGAGCCTTTGGGATGGTCACAGGGACATCACCCTCCTTTCAGCCAAAGTTTATTTACAACTATCAGAAAAGCAGAGTAGCCCATGCTATCTACAGACCTTTCTCAACACTAAGAGGATGTTCCTTCTCATACTGACATCTGGAAATGGGGAGTTTGAAGACTGGAGAGACAGAGTTGCGTGCTGAGACTCTGGAGTTCAAAGCCAGCTTACATGAAAGGGCAAAACTAACATCCAGTAAAAGGAAATTACTTGCTTAAATTCAGGTTATTTGGTGACTGGAATTACATAAAATCCTAACAAAAAGCCAGTCTGGCTTTAGGAGGCATCTGATGCAAATTCCTTTATGGAGGCACCAGCAACAATATCCTTAAATCCTATTTCCATGGTAATTTAGATGGACAGTGATGCAGCCTTTCATACTCCATGGTGCACCTTCCCTTGGTATTCTGTATAACTTCAGACTGGAAATGGTGCCTGAGAAAACCACCTGGTTTGGTGCAAAGACTGGAATAAGGAACAATTTGCTTTCTTTCATGTAATCTCTATTTAGGAGAGTGCCCAGCAGCTCAACAGATTTTAGGGCTTTATAGTACTGCAACATAGAGTCAGGGTCTGCACTCTTTGCTTTTGCCTTTTCCAGGCCATGGCAGCAGAGACTGGTGTAAGGAGAGCAGCACCAGAAGGGCCATGTATCCATAAACCTTCCTGGGAAGTCATGACAGCATAGCATCCTATGAGGGCACAAGCAAAACCTTCTGGCTGAAGCAAAGGTCTGAAGGTGAGACCAGAAAGGGAGAGCCAGCCCAATCTGCAGTTAATACACATTGACAGGGTGTCCATCATATTCCATAACGAGCCAACAAACATGCCCCATGGTCACAACCTCCTTAAGGGGCTGCAATTCAGAAAGGCTAGTGTTCAGTTTGCTATGACAGCCACATGTGCACTGCCTTAATCCATTCAGCCTTCCTGACAATAACCCTACACAGGTAACTACTTTTCGCCACCCTTTCTTACTTTATCCCCCTAATAAAATATATGAACACAAAGCATAGAGAGGAGAAGCCAAAAAATTGCTATTTTATGGTCCTGGACTATCATGCCAAACCAGCTTTTTATGCAATCAACACCTTCTGTGTGCAGGGGAAAACACTTAGCTCACACTTCAGTCTGAATTTGCAGGAAGCATTTGGTGTAACATTTAAACTAATCTCCCTCTGTCTGTAAAGGGTTGTGCTAGAAGCAGATGCACATCACACGATGCAAAGGGCTGAGGGCAGTTGCTGGGTTGCAGAGTTGAGGAATGCCTCAGGGCACATGGCAGGCAAAAAATAGCAATAGGGGCAAGAAAACGACTTGGTCATGGTGCCATGGGGCAGTGATATCAGGGAACGTCTGTCCTTCAGAGTGGAGGCACTAACCCTGGGAGATACAGTGTCACTGAGCTTCATTCCATCTTTGACTGAACATGATGGCAGCATGACAGAGACCTGTGGTACCTGCAGTCGTCCATGGCTGACCCATCTGAACAGATTGCTCATTGCTCTAGCAGGCACATTGACCTGCTTCAAGCTCCTGAGCAAGGGCTGTGGTAGAGGCTGAGCATCTGCAGCCCAGCTGGAAGGCACAGAGACTGACCCAGGAGGATAAATGCAATGAAGATGTTGCATGGTGCCAACGCTGAACTGCAAAGTCCCTCTTTAGAAGAGTGAAGATTCAAGAGACTCAGTCATGTCCTATAGGATTTGGCTTGACTACATTCCCCATTAAAAAAGATTCCTTAAGGAATGTTTTTTTCCCTTTTACTTTTTCTCTCTGGACAGCACTGTGAGAGCTCTTCCCCCACCTCCAGACAACTTGCTAACCTCAATCTAAGTTAGCACTGGAGAGGAAAGCAGGAATATGAAGGAAGAAGTGAAGAACTGGAGACCTGATGTTTTGTGTTTCTTTAGAAACATTTTGGAAACATTCCCCCTCATTACCAGCTGATGAGAAAGGGAGAAACATTCACTTGAAGAACACTCTTAGAGGACCTGGCAAGTTAACCAGCACTTCTGCTCAAGGAGGCAGGGATGCTCAGCAAACAGTACTGCTCAGTCCTCTTTCTGTGGCCCAGAGCCAGGGTGTCAGCACGCTGTTTTAGGGAGCAGGGGGCAAACACAGCTTCAGCTGTTGCCCATAACAGCTAGTAAATAATAAAGCCCAGGAATCTTATGTGCCTGCTCTTCTGCTCACAGTGTGGTATCATGTTTTGCACTGCACAGAGTGAAGCCCCAGGATGTTAAATAAATCTGCTAACAATGATGAGGACTTCTTAAAGACACAGCTCACCTCATGCAGATTTCACATGGGGGATCTGTCGGGGTGGAGCTCAGGCTCTGCCTTGTTACTCGGGAATTCTGAGGGGAAGCTCAGAATTGCCCTCACTTTTTTCCTTCCTCAGGCTACAAAGCACGCGACAACCCAAGGCAAGGGGTCCTTCCTCCTGGCAGAGCAGGCAAACACCCAGTTGTGCCTGTGGCAAAAAATTTCAATTCCAAGAAAAATGCCAGCCCATCCCTTTCCTGAGCACCACCTGTGCTGAAGCAGTGTAAGACTGGCCAGGGAGAGGACATGTTTCCTAAGTCCAGAAATTATTTTGGATTCAAGACGATCTGCTGCTGAACTGGAAATTCAATCCAGCAACCTAATGTGACTCCAGGTTTCCTCACTATTCCAGCACCAAATAAACATAATTGCTCCCAACATGGGACAACTCTAACACAGACCAAGCCCAGTTCACAAGTGGGCAGAGCTAAAGCTGTACACAATCCTGCTGTTGCTGAAAAATTCCCCAAAGTCTGACACCACCACACAGATGCCTTCAGAGTTCTCTCCCATAGGCACAAAGAGATGCAGTGTCAAGAGAATACCAACAGTTGACCATTGTAAAAATGGGCTTTCTTCAACTAGCTTTTCTGGCACTGACTTTCAGACTGTACAGCTCTAGTCCTCTCTGGTGCAGGTTCTTAGCTGAACAAAGTTTAAGATTTTTGGAAGCAGATGGGTCTCATGGGAATTAAATGTAGCCTGAAGTCAGTACATGTGACTGGAGTGAACTGAGGAGTATAGTATTCTTGGGCAAGGACAGAATCCCTGAAGAGCACAGATAATTTGCAGATTGGCTCTGGTGCATTTGGTGATAATTTGATGTGGAGCTAAGGGCAGGTTGCATTGGATATGTGAAACAGCAGCTCTAGCTAGTATTTACAGTGAAATGCCAACTCTTCACAAGTGAATGAATTGTGCCATGCTAGTCCTGGCTAGCTTTGCTATAAGAAAGGATGCCCTGGTTCATTCCTATTCCTGTGTCCCAGTTACCTTACCATTGTGGTTATGCAAATGAAACAGGTTTAGTGAATGAATTAAGAACTAATCCCCTCTCACTGGTAAACCCCCCTGACACCTCAGACTCATGCCTGATCTTGCAGATGGATTGGTTTTGGTGGGCAGGATGACCTGCAGCCCCATGTGACCCTCCCCATTCTGGAACAGACACCTTACAAAATATCCCCGGTGCCTACACAAAGCAAGGAGGTATCTCTGGACCCCTCTGCATTCACTCTCCAGACCAGTCAGTTCTGCCAGGCACTGCCTGGCACTTTAAGCAACTTGTTTTTTGTTTCACCATAGTTTAAAATAACTTATCAACCAATCATAAAATGAATTTTTTGGTTTCTCCTGGCTCCATGAACACAAAGAGGTGCACGTCCTACCATAGGAGGAAGCAATGGCTGTTAAGTTTTACAGTTATAGTGGAAAGCACTGATCACAGCCTGCCGGCCTCACTACTGGATGTGACAGGCGGTGGAGGAGGTGGCTTGGCAACACATGCAGGTAGGGTTGACCGATTTAGGGGGGATAAGGTCGAGGTCCTCGTCATCTGGAATCTCATCTAACCGGTACCCATCCTTTAGCAGCTGGATGTTCAAGTCTTGGTTGATCTGCTACAGACAAAGAGACAAACAGTCAAACACTTGAGAAGTCTTATTTTGGATGGTGAAAGATGAAGGAGGTTCCTTATTCTGGAGTATATTTCCCCATCAACAGCAGTTGCCCTGCCATTGGAAAAGTCACAGTTTTTGACCACAGGTAAGGGCTACCTTCTGTTCTAGCTTCTTCCAGAATAGGAGTAACCAGAGCGAGATATCCCACAGTAGCAAACTGATACACTATTTTATTCTGGAATAATCCTTCCATGAACATAAGCCCTCATTTAAAGTAAAGTAATACTAATTTTCATAAACCAAGTTCCGGTTCCGGCCCCGCCGTGCCTCCTGGGAGCTGCAGTCTGTGGTCCTGTGCGCATGCGCCTGGTACCTCTGTCCTCTCCCCACGAGTGCCGGGGGGCACATCACCAGGACTGGTCAGTGAATGTTGCTGGATTAAAGGCCATTATAGAGTCCATCTCTCACACCAACTGACAGCTGGGCAGTTTCTCCTCTCAGTCTGCCACACACTATAGCAGTTGAAAAGTGGTAAAGCCTCTTGGCGCTTTACAATCGTAGATTCAAGTTTTATCTAACCATACCTGGATGAACAACACTTCATCAGTGCCCAGAGATGGCCCAGATAATTTAATCTGATCCCTGCCCTTGGCAGTTTCTTTGTGTTTCAGACCTATTTTGCCCAAGAAAGGGATACAAGAGGAAAGAGTTCCCAGCAGCTGGTATGCAGAAGGGCACTCGGTACCCTGGATGTAAAACCAGATCCTGCAGAAGCAGCAAACAGAGGCTGAGCAACTCACTCAGGGGAGAGCTTGGGAATATATTCAGAAACAATGCAGAGAGATTAGCAAGCTTGAGCTTCCTGGCTTTTCTCTTTGAAAGGGCAAGAGTTCATATCTGCAAGTCCTCCCTGGAATTTCTGCCTGCTCCAAGTAAACATGCACTGGGTGACCCTGACCGCCCCAAGAACTGGAAATCACAGCACACCCTCAGATCCTTTACTTGTGCCCTTGGCAAGTGTACAGTTGCTGAGCTGGTGTGACAGACAGGTTGATGCTTTTGCACCACATGGGCCAACACTGCAGGACTAAGCAGAACTTGGGAAAGCTTGAGTGAAGCCAAGGGTAGCTGTCAAAACAGCTGACAGGCAATTCTCTGTGCCACGGCATTGTGGGGATGGAGTCAAATTGATCATCAGGGAAGAAAGAAACATGACACAGTTTGTGCCACAGTCCCTTCCAGACTCATAGAATCTACACCACTGGTAGATTTGTTGTGTAGCCAAGTATGAGGCCACTCTAAAACATTTCTGGCTGTTCTACTATCAGCATTCATGGTAAGGATGGCAGGAGAGAGTACAACTCACCTCAGCTGATGAGTATCCCGAGGAGGAGTATCTGGACATGTCAAAGTCATCATCACTGCAGAGAAGAAGACAGAGCAAAGACGAAAACAGTTAGAGAGATCCATATTTTTTGGTTAGCCCTGCTTTCTTGTACCATGAAGCTGCCCTTGAGGCATGGAGAAGTCATATTATGGGAATCTGGAGAGCAACTTTCATCTGTGGCCCTCAGACCTTTCCATCACAGTGCGCTTGACTCACACCCCTTCCTACTTGTTTACACTCACTGACCAGTTACGGTATACACCAAAGGGCACAGCGAGGAGGAGTGCCAGTGGCCTGCAAGAATGGTTCCAGCAGCAGATAACTCCAGTGCTGCTCTCTGGCATGAAAACTCACTTGCACCATAATGTATATCATCTCAGTCACACCTTGCATACCTGTCCGTATCCAGGGCTACCAGTGGCTTCTCATCTGGACTCTGGTCTAATGACGAATAGCCCTTATTAGGAACGACGAGCCTGAAATAATTAAACATTGTCCATTAATCATACAATAAAGTTTAGTAGCCTAGGGCAGAGCTATATGATAGTTAGGCTTTCCCCATTTCACTTCCTTGCAAGGCCTCCCTTATTGGTGAAGACGTTTAAAGTGCTGTAATTCAGAGGGAGCAAGCTGTGTCTCTGCCTAGCTTAGAGCAGTTTCACAGGGATAAATGCTGGACATGCCTTGGGAACATGCTCCTCTCTGGAAGAAAAGATGGTTGGGACACTCTGTGATTCTTTCTGGGGAACCTGTGAAGCTAGTACTGCCTGTCGTATCAGTTTGCTCATTTTTGTGTTGTTTTTTTTTTTTTTCCTAGCAATGACACTCACAGTGAGTAAATAGGAGAAGGAGGCTAGGGGAAGGCAGAGACTCAGTGCTGCTACTGGAAATCAGGGATGATGTCTTTCTGCCTGAGTCCCTACCCAGCCCCCTCCAACTCCAACAATTAGGTCTCAGTCCTAAATTTAGTAATATGAGAAATATGAGCTGGTGGGTGCAGTGTAACAGCCCAGTCAGACTAGCACTTTTAAAATCCCATTATTTTATAACGACTTTCACTCCAGCAGAAGTGTTACGAAGGTCGACAATGACTTTGCACCTTTGATCGCCTGAGAGAGTTTGTGAAATAGAATACAGACTTCAGAGCCTCTAGGATAAGGAAAATGTGTTAATACAATGGCATCTAATTCATAACATAGTTCTTTTCATCCTCAAAACTGCACAAATACTTTGGTTCATACTTAAAATAAGATCAACCAAACTGCTCAAATGGAATAAGATTCTATGTTCAGCAGGTGGGAACGATAAGAGTGATGAAAATCTCCTTGTTCAGTGGGTTAACTCAGGTTTTCTCCCAGATGAAGAACTAGTTTTCAACTAGTTGAAGAACTAGTCTTTAACACACAACAACGCACAATAGTGCTTCATTTAGAGTTCGGGAGATACAAATATAAAGATGATAATCCATCTCATCCATGCTCCAACTGCTAACTACCTGAAATATTTTCCTGTTCAGAAAATTTCAGGAAGCCATTACAATTTTAGCAATACAGTGCCTGCCAGGCACTGAAGATGGGCAGGCTCAGGGAGGGTAAAATATATTAAAT
Source organism: Hemiprocne comata (assembly GCA_020745705.1). NCBI lineage: Eukaryota > Metazoa > Chordata > Aves > Apodiformes > Apodidae > Hemiprocne > Hemiprocne comata. The sequence goes on along the minus strand of CM036616.1, from coordinate 27,285,753 downwards.
ATTATAACAAATCAGATATATACGTTCACAACTAGTTATGTTTTCTTACTGTGTGCATTGAAACTCAAGATTAAAGAAATTAATTTTGAAACTGATGCAGAATTTCCAACCCGCTGTACCAGGAACCTGAAGAAAATAGATTTCACTTGCAAAATTCAATACCCCTTTTCACAGCACTGGGATGGTCCTGCTGCTCCTGAAGCATGCAGGAAGGAAGTCAAGAAGCAAAGATGTCTGGAACCAAAGCTGTGATCTGGCAGCAGCAGCTTGCCCATAAAGTTATCAGAAGTACTGACTTCCATGCTCGCTCTCCAGTTTTCAAATCATTGCTCCATATATATTCACTGACAGTTGTTACTAAATAATGAGTGAACAAAGCACTCTCAGGGGATCTAGGAGAAGAACCATTTGTGGTGTTATTTACTTGATAAAAAAAAAAAAAAATCACTAAATCTTTTTCTTGAGATAAGTCTTTTTTCTTAATAACACAGAACTTCAATTTTTCTGCAACAGACAAAACCTAGTATGCCTGTCCCTGATCTAAGTCACGCCCGACCATCCTGATTGTCCTTATTTTCACTTTCCACTGTCCCTGGAACAAAGCCAGGTAGCAGTCATAGCTGCTTTCACCCGCAGCTGCCCCATCATGAGCTTCTTGTCTGGGTGTTTTTGCTCTCTTAACAGGAAATAAGTTATGACACAAATGTGAGTTTAGGTTATCCTCAGAGTGGACTGCCATATCTGGCTGTGGTGCAGATGGTACTGGGGGCTGTGCTTGCGGTAAGTGTGCCAGCATCACAGCAACCCATTTATCACTAAACATCCAGCATTCACACATATTCTTCTGCCATTTTAAGGGAAGTCCTCCACTAAAAACTGCCACCTTTCTAGTAGCATGCAAAGCATGCAATCCTGTGGGCTCAGGGTGCTCCTGCCTCCTGAATGCAGGTAAGTAATACATTCAGGTACTGAAGCTTGCATGGAAAAAATAAAAATCCTCTAAAAGAAGGTGTTTAGCTAGGAACACTTTTGTTTACAGCAGTTAGTAGCACTGTCTGATACCATCATACAGAGATGATGCCCAACGCAGCTCCAGCAAAGTATGACCCTCTGACTCAAAGTGCAGAGGAGGTGTATAGCAAATCAGATGGAAATGGATTATTTACAAGCCTTCATTAAATCAGTCAGTATGGGCAAGAGGTCACCATCAAAAGGGAGCACAGGAACTACTGCGATAAAAGCAGCCAAGGCAGAAATAAGCTCTAAACCAGTTTGTGTTACATAAAGCTGCATCAGACCTCTCCCACTGGCAGGATTATGTGTTACATGAGACTACCCAGAACATGTACAACAGCTGTATCAAACTCCCCATTTCAACCAGGCTGGGCTGCCAATGCACTGGGCTGCAGCAGTGATAATGGTCCTGGGCTCAGTAGGCCTTGCATCTCCCCAGGGGATGGGATGCAAGACAGTGTTTGGGTTTGACAGCTCCAGGAAGGGCCATCACTGTTTTTGCAGTGTGTTTGGCAGTAGGTAAATGGCAATGAATATCATGCTTGCCCATCCTAAGGCCATTAAGGACTGAAGCCTAGAGCACAGCTGAGTGCTTTTCCAGTCCTTTACCTTGTTCGGGCCATCACGTTGTTCTTCTTGGGCTGCTGATTAACTGGACTTCCCATGTTGCCATTCTTCAGGGAGCCCTTCCGAGCCAGCTCCCTCTGCTTCTCTGCATATGGGATACAAAGGGGAAACAGAAAATGAGGGCAACAGCCTGTCTGGCCACCATACAGCTGTAAAAACCCAGATTTGATAGCAGCAGAAGGTATAGCAGAATTAATAGCAAAGAACATGAGCTCTCCATCTTCCAAGGAGGGACACTGCAAAGGCCAGATGAGCTGTGTCCCATTGCCTCCAAGGTCACCAGAGGCTAAAATGAATGTATCTCATCAGGTTGCTGACAACACCACAATAAGATGGTCATGGAGCTTCTAGATGTGACACGGCTGGGGCAAAGAAAGGGCAGAGACCTTGCCTCTATCTGCACCCCACTGCTGCATGGACCCTAAGACCATGCTTTGTGCCGAAATTTATCCTTCTACCTTTTCTCTTCCTACTGAGGCTGCTGCTGAGGGGCCCAATGGGGCCAGAAAAGTGTCTCCATCAAAGCAGCACCATAATTTAGTGTAAGTCCAACGTAACTTGACATCAGGCCTGAGTTTTCACTGTTTCCCTAGGCAGCAACTTACCAGACTAACACACCCTACAGCAGAAAGTGTTGCTGCTTCCCTGCTTCTCCTCCTGACAACCTTTGATGTCCCCTGTGTGTCTTTCTCTTTTGTCTCACACTGATTCTTGGGAGATTACTTCCTTTATTAAAAAAAAAAAAAGGCAAAACATTCTGCAATTCTGCAGCTGTATTTTTAAACAGCATATTTTTTGCTTGAATTTTCAGACCGTGTTCTACTTGCTGCTGAAATGTACCTTGAAGTGCAGACAGTGTGTCAAGCTTTCTTTATGTATTCAGTACAAGAGGGGATTTAAATTAGCTTCTGCTTTATGAGATACTATTTCTCTTAATAATTTCTCAACACAGGATCACAACTGGAATTCAGGTCCAAAAGCTAAGCCTTCTGCCGTGCTGTATTAATACAGCCCTGACTCCAGCAGGGATAGGAGCCCATGGATGATGTGTTTTTCATATAAATTGATATTCAGTTTTCTAATTCAAAGTCCTGCCTTGTTTCTTGAGGGAAATAGCTGGGTTGAGTCAGTAATGAGCCACAAAAGTTGAGCTAACTGCCCCAATCTCATCCTGCAATGCTAGACAAGACTTGCAGGGAAAAACCAAGTGTGGGGCCAGGAAGGCAGGACAAGGCCTGGTTAGAAATGTCCTCCACCGTGTGAGAAAATGTTGGGAACTGTTTTGTGGCATGCATGAATCATAGAAGTTTACCAGACTGCTTGCTGGGGAACCTGAATAGTGAATTAGTTTTGATTCTGCTTCCCCCGTAGTGTGTGAAATGTGCTGATAAATTTTTTCTCATGCAGATTTTATTCCCCTTGAAGGAAAAAGCACCTTTTCCCAGTTGTTGGGGGAAAGCACCGTGCATACCAGGGTGTGCAAGTGCAAGGTGGGCCAAGTCTGTTCCTTCCACAAAGGTAAGAGCAGGTGGACACATATCCAAGGTTTCCTTTTTTGAGGGACAAACAAGCAACAGAGATGCCTAAAGATTATGATGTTTAGCATGTCTGAGGAACCTGCAGAATACAACATACTCCTACAAACCATGCCTAGTCCTGCTCCTGCTGACAGCAGAGGTGAATAAATGCTTATTAAACTTGGCAGGGAAAGGATCAGATTAATAAATCTCTCTGGCAGAAGCAACAAAGAGACTGATACAGGATTGAACTAACAACCTTAAATCAGAGTAATTTCTCAGGACTGGAACTTGCAAATACATTGGTTATCTCTGTCTCCAGACTAAAAGGCTGGTATTTTGCAAGCCACATGAATTTTGCTATTCAGACACAGAGAGATAAAGTGGGGTTTTATGGAGGCAAATGTTTACAACCCTAAATACAAACCAACTTTCACTCACCTATGCCAGAAGCTTCAATGCTGACCACAAATACACAGCACTGAGATAAGGTGCCAAGGCTTTGGGAAGCTGTATAATTCACAAAAGGCACCTGCCTCAGAAACAAGTTTACAGGTTTCATCTTCTGTCAAGGCAGTTAAGACCTGCCTGAGCCTTTTAAACAGACTGGTACTCTCTGCCTCTGTTGACTGCTCAGTACAGGCACTAAAGCTCTTCTCCAACTCACTTGGCTGATGAATCTGGACTTCTGCAAAGTGTCTTTTTCCTCCACTAGGTCTCTCCATGACTGCTTCTAAGCTGAGTCCTGTTGCAACATGTGGGTTGGAACGATATCAGATTTCCTATTTAACCCCTTCTTTCAATTATTTAGTTCCTTGGAGATAACAATCCCAATGCAATGTAGGTGGAGTAGGAATGTCCATGCCTATGTCCCCAGCCAGATTTCTTCAGCATGAATCAACAGTTCATCTCTCTCTTGGATGCTACAAAACTTGAGTCCCTGGCGGCCAAATGCGACGGCTTCCAGGGGGAACAGGAGGCCTACTCAGCCCTAGTGTGTTAGGACAAGCTCCTGGATGGTGGTGGATATGTGCATGAGTCATGTCAGGCTTTGAGGCAAGGAAACCCAGTATTTGAGCCTTACAATTATTATGACCTGCTGCTACTTCCACCATCACCCAAAGGAACTGTTTGGATGCCAATCTCCTGAACTAATTCTGAGCTATAAATGCCATCCCCACACACCAACCATCAGGTCCATCAGAATGGGGAAAGGTTTTCACTGACCATTTTCTGCTCAGTGCTTCCTCCTGGGATAGGAGGTGGAGTTTGCGAACATCATTTACAGGTAGTGAGCTTTTCCCCAGGCTTTCAGCTCTTTTGGTTTTGGCTCTCAGATGTTTCTTTGAAGGCTAGGGCCCCAAAATCTACCTAAGTACCCAACCTCCTTCTAGCAATGTGACTGATTTGGGCACTTCTGAAGTTGTTACCTTCAGGGTTCAACATTTTAACAAAACCCTGCAATTTCACAAATTAAAGTTGTTAGCACTGAAGTTGCAATCAAAATACATAAACCATACAATCAATCATACATAAACCATAAACTCCCCAGTAAAAAGACAGAACCACAATCTAGCCTTGATAAGTAAACGGTATATTTCTTCAAAGTCTGGCCCATATTGTCTGTTGCTACACCCACACGAGCATGAATTCTAAGCTTCATAACCCTCCACTGACCCAACTGTGCTAACCTTCATGTGAAACTCAGCCAAATATGCACCTGCACAACTCTCAGGGAATGAAAAGCTACATTGCTCTTTCCTTCTGAGTCCTCCCAGACTCTCTGGTATGGTAGTCAAGTATTCCCTATGGGAATTAGATGAGATTTGTGTTCCCATATGTCTCCCTCAGCTTCAAGACTGCTGCATAGCTTGAGACATTGAGGGTATGGTCCCACCAGAGGGAACAGGCATAGCTTGTCCTAAGCACTTGGCAGGTTCTGGTGCTGGCTATGAAAAGGGTTTCCATGTCTGAGACTGCCTGTGTTGCCTGCAGTGTTCCAGTATGTGCAATGAACTTCTAGGAAGGCAACACAGCTTGATGGAAAACTGATGCTGATCCTATGAAACTGCCTAATTCTGGGCAACTCTTGGGCACCAGAAGAATGAGGAAGTGTTAACAGGCACGCTGCCAAATACAGAGAAAATGGGACACACAAGAACAAATTAAAAAGTGGAAGAATGATTTCCAGCCACTGGTTATTTCACGTCTGGTGAGTTTGCTGTTGGATGACCAGCGAAAAGCTAATACAGCAGAGACATAAGGTGAAGGACAGAGACTTGGAGATGGGAAAACCAGAATGAAATGAGGCTGCTCTCCGGCCACTTCAGAGAAACCACTAACTGCTGGCAGTAAAAAAGCAGTATAATAGCAGAGCTCCAAAAATGCTCTTTACTTGGCATTTGCTGGTATTTGAAGTAAGTTGTTCAGCTTTCATTTCACTGTGTTCACCTGTTCTACTTTTTGTCACTGTACCTAGTGAAATACTCACACTCGTGGTTTGCCACCATCCTTCCCATGAAGTGGTTACAGAGAGTACAGGTGTGATGGCCTGCAGAGCCAACAGGCAACCATTAGCAACACCGGCAGGGCTGGTACAGCTAGAGGAGAGACAGCTTTAACCAAATCCAGGTTCCTGCTGGCTTTTCACTCATTTTTCCAGACAGACACTTTCTTGAAGAAGCTGGATAAAGCAGAGGAGGTTGGGGGCGCATGAAGCATGTGCCTTTGACATTAAGAAGAACACTCAATGAGTAGTCTGAAGATCCTGTCTGATCATTAGGAGGGTTGCTGTATTGGGTAATGTATTGGGTTTGCATGGCAAGGTTTTGGTGGCTGAGGGGCTACAGGGGTGTTTTCAGTGAGAAGCTAGTAGAAGCTTCCCTGTGTCCTATACAGCCAATGCCTCCAGTTCTGAGATGGACCCACTGCTGGCCAAGGCTAAGCCCATCAGCAATGGTGGTAGTGCTTCTGGGATAATGTATTTAAGAAGGGGAAAAGGTTGCTGCTTAACAACAACTGCAGCCAGAGAGAGAGTGAAAATATGGGAGTCAGACAACTCTGCAGACACCAAGGTCAAGGAAGAAGGAGGTGAGGAGGTGCTCCAGGCATTGAAGCATCCCCTGCAGCCCATTGTGAAGACCATGGTGAGGCAGGTTTTTCCCCTGCAGCTCACGGAGGACCCCAGGCTGGAGCAGGTGGATGTGCAAAGGAGGCTGTGACCCAGTGGGAAGCCCATGCTTGAGCAGGTCATGAAAACCTGCAGTTCATGGGAAAGAGTCATGTTGGAGAAGTTCATGGAGGACTGTCTCCCAGTGGACGGACCCCATGCTGGAGCAGGGGAAAAGTGTGAGGAGTCCTCCCTCTGAAGAGGAAGGAGCAGGAGAGACAACATGTGATGAACTGACCACAACCCTCATTCCCTGTCCCCCTGCACAGCTTGGGGGGGAAGAGGCAGAGAAATCAGGAGTGAAGTTGTGCCTAGGAAGAAGGGAGAGGTGGAGGAAATGTTTTAAAGATTTAATTTTATTTCTCCTTACACTACTCTGATTTGATTGGTAAAAAATTAAGCTAATTTCCCAAGTCAAGCCTGTTTTGCCCATGATGGGAACTGGTGAGTGATCTTTCCCTGTCCTGATTTCAACCCATGAGCTTTTGTTATATTTTCTCTCCTCTGTCCAGCCAAGGAGGGGAGTGATAAGAGCAGATTTTGGTGGGCACCTGGCATCCAGCCAGGGTCAACCCACTGCTGGTAATCTACCTGGCTCCATGCTTGAGTGTAGCCAAACAGCATTAGCTTCTGCTTCAGTGCAGAGCTTGGGTAACACAGACAGATCTGCTGTCAGCCTGAGGCATCAGGGAATTTAGCTGCACCAGTTCAACTTAAACTAACCTTGGACATTATGTCAGAAGAGGAACACATGGAGTGGCACGTGTGTGGGTCTGTGTGTGTGTCTGTGTGTGTGTCTGTGTGTGTGTGTATGAGGAGGGCGTCCAGGATCCTTTTAACACCTCTATACTGCTCTGAACAGCATGCAGGACAGCCTTCCAACTGTACCTGACAACCACATCACATCTCACCCCTCCTTTCTTGTGCAGCTTGTCATTTCATCTTTAAAACACTTTGTCCTCTTATGACATTAAAATAAAGAAAGAAAATTAATATTTTCAATGAGCAAGCTGCTACCTTTGTGTTAGCTTCACACTAGCCTGTTCTACTCACTGAGGCATTCAGCATCTGCTCCAAGTGCTACTTTAAGGTAAGCTTTACTAGGGAGAAGACAAGGGCCAAAGAAGCCCACAGAGATTTCAGCAAGACAGAAATAACACCTAGGTATAAAAGAGCAAAGGAAATGTATGCTACATACACAACCAGGACCATAATTGGCCCAGCCTTGCATCCTGTCTGCCAAGCATTCAGGAAACTGTCCCTGCCCCGGTGTGCTTTCCCCTGCCCCAGTTAGGATGTGTCAGAGGATGGGCAAGTAACTGCATGCTGACTAATGAAGCACACTGTCACCAGGAACCTCTGTTAGAGAAAGTCGTGGGGGCTGAATTCTCCCCTTACCACTGGGAACAGTCACAGCCCTAACAAATGATTCAAGCACTGCTGTATGACTTAATGCAATTTAAAATTACCTGTTCAGCTGGCTGGATGTGTCTAGCTACTTCATGATGAGGGAAAACACCAACGGAGTATGTGAATCAGAAGGGACTTAACATGAATGTGTCTCTGTTAAAAATCAGACTTCGATACATCCTCAGAATTACTCCCCTGGTTTCAGTGCTTAAACAAAATCATAACCAGTTTTAATAATGTTTTCCTGTTTTTTAAAAATGAAATGCCAAGCAGCTTCTTTGGTACATCTTGTTATGTTGTCGGGGGCATTGGTTTTGCCTGCACTCTGCCCCAAATCAGAAATGGCAAAAGTGGTCATATGCTTCAGTCTCCAACAGAACTGCTCTATTTGTGGTACCAGGCAAAGCAAACACCCCAGGAATGTGATGAACATCACCCTGTACTATGCTGAAGAGATACTTGGAAGGTCAGACCCCCTCAAAATCCATGGTTCCTATCTGTCTCAAGATACTGAGTGACTCTGGCTACAGTCAGATAGTGATGGGTGGAGAGTGTTTCAGGATGGCATTGCCTCTGACTGCCACCACGCTTGACTATGTGCCTCCCCCTCAACTGAGAGAGCCTGACTGGCTGACATTCAGAGGCAGATGAGGCTGATTTGCTTCCTCTGTACTGTGGTTGGAGGCACGCAGACGCTGACTGCTCCTGTCCCTTTGCTGAGAGCTGCTGGCTGAACCTCTCTAACACAATTGCTTGTGAACCTGCCTGACCAGAAGGAGATGGAGCTTCCTGCTATGGGGACAGTGCAGTGGGGGTCCATGAGATTTGCTGCAGTGGGAAGAAAAGAGAAATTAATTTGGTGTGACAGAGTTGTATTTTTCTATCTTCAAGATCTATGAGATGAGATTTTGGGATGTATTTGCCTCTCTGTTCCCCACGGTCAGTCGAACCATTTCAGAGGCTGAGGATTGCAGTGATTCCCTGATGAATTCTACCTTCTCAAGCAAGCAGAGAATTTAAATTACACAGTAAATAAAATTAATCTGTCTGTTCAGATCCCGCTGAATGATGAATAGAGCCGTGAGCAAACAGAGGGAGAAAGAACGAAGTGCTGACTACAACTTCCACTTGGAGCCCAGGTCCTGATTTCAGCTCACTCGAGTCATTTAGCTCGGGGACATTAGCATGCCTCTAGTTAACACTGAAACTTTCACTACCTTTCACTCCTGACAGAGAGTATTTTTCAGTGAGGACTGTGTCACTTCTTGGAGAGGTTTCAGGGTACCTACATCAATAGAGGCTTTGCCTGCAGGCTGTATAGAAGGGAATGCATAAGGAAGCTGTGGCACGGGTTGTGGTCCCTGGGGAGATTTGGAGAGTGTAAGTGTGCCCACGTGGGTGGCAGTAGCACAGCTGATGGATGTGCCTCTCTGCATCGCAAAGAAAGGCAAAAGGGAAGCCATTTTTACTGAACGGGGGTAGCTGAAACAAAAAGGATCTGTCTGCCTCCAGCCCTCTGCTGAACACAGGGAAAATGGCTTCAAGCTTCTATGCGCTGGGCATCAGCGTTGTGCCATCTGAACCAGGATTGTTTCACCCAGCTTCAGAAAAGACTGTTCAGATAAGCAAGGGTCAGATAACTAAGTCATCCAACTGCCAACTTGGCCAAGACAAGGGATCTTTAGCTGAAGTACATTATTTTTGCTGACCCAGCCAAACTTGGATAAAATTAATTAATTACTTTAAATTGTGAGAACTGGCTAGTAAGAGCAGGTGTTTAGATCTGTCTTCCAAGGTCCCTCTTGGACCAGGTTTTAAATATCCAAGTGGCTGCATGTTTTGTTCATCTGTCTGCTGCTCTGTGCCTTTGGCATGACTGAAAGCTGGCAGAAACACTAATGGGCTTTGAGTGGTTTTAAGCTTCCTTCAGCTCCCAAGAAGGCTTGACCAGACAAAGAACTGGTAAATAACCTAGGGAGTATGAAGACAATGTTTGCATCTTTATGCAAGGATGCAACTCTTCTGGTGTAGGAGCTACTGGAACAAGCAGTCAGTGCATTGCACACACAGCAAACAAAAGCCTCATTCTGGGGTGACGCTCACCTGCAGCATTGCCTGCACCAGTTACAGAGAGGTTTCTGTTAGCTTGGCTGGGATTACTTTTTCTGTTTCCCCTCAGAAAACATGCACCAAACTGAAGCACCATGCTATTCCTTAGCACAGAGGAGGACAGGTAAATAAGTGCTCCAGTCCTGGCCAAAGTTATAATCTACTTACACCACAAGCACCTCCAAAAGTGGCTTTATATTTCAGCACCATGTCCACATCCTCCAACCACACTATTCCAGCACCAAAGCTTACTTATCTGACCCTTTTGTGATTACAGGAAGGAATGACTTCTCTGTTTGTATTCACTATTGGGCTTTGATGTGCAGGACAGCAGGGCATTCAGTGCAGTTAGCCAGCTAGGCATGAAAACCTTATGGCTGTACACTTAAGGGAAAAAGAAATATTATTTTGAACACAGAGCATTTTACCTCTTCATGGCACGACACAATTGCGTTTCTTCTTTGTAAAACAGTAAGTCGTATTGTACTGCCAGGATAAACTATTTAACTGGTTTACCTTTGGAAGGAAGGGCAACTCAAGATGAGTACAGGGAGCTTGTGAGGACATACAGAGAGAAAATCAGAAGGGCAAAAGCCCAGCTGGAGCTCAATCTGGCCACTGCTATAAAGTACAATTAAAAAAAAGGTTTTACAAATACATTAACAGCAAAAAGAGAAACAGGGAGAATCTCCATCCCTCATTGGATGAGGGGGGGAACATGACAACCAGGAATGAAGAAAAGGCTGAGATACTTAATGCCTTCTTCACCTCCATCTGTAGCAGTCAGACCAGCTGCCCTCAGATACTCGGCATCCTGAGCCAGAATATAAGGCTGCAGAGCAGAACAACCCCCATAATCCATGAAGATGCAGTTAGAGACCTGCTGCAGCACCTAGACACTCAAAAGTCTATGGGGCCAGATGGGATTCACCCGAGGGTACTGAGGGAACTAACAGAGGAGATCGCCAAGCCTCTTCCCATCATCTACCAACAGTCCTGGATAACAGGAGAGGTCCCAGATGACTGGAGGCTTGTCAACATGATGCCTATTTACAAGAAGGGCCCAAAGGAGCATCCTGGGAACTACAGGCCTGTCAGCCTGACCTCAGTACCCGGGAAAATCATGGCGAGGCTCATCATGAGTGCACTCACATGGCAAGTGCAGGACAGCCATGGGATCAGGCCCAGCCAGCATGGGTTCAGGAAAGGCAGTTCCTGCTTGACTAACCTGATCTCCTTCTATGATCAGGAGACCTGCCTGGTGGATGAGGGAAGAGCTGTTGATGTTGTCTATCTAGACTCTGGTAAAGCCTTTGACACCGTCTCCCACTGCATTCTCCTGGACAAGCTGGAGGCACATGGAGTAGACAGGTACACTCTCTGCTGCGTAAAAAACTGGCTGGCTGGCTGAGCCCAGAGAGTTGTAGTGAATGGGGTTGGATTCAGTTGGTGGCCGGTCACCAGTGGTGTCCCCCAGGGCTCTGTTTTGGGTCCAGTCTTGTTCAATATCTTTATTAATGATCTTAATGAGGGGATTGAGTGCTTCGTAAGTAAGTTTGCAGATGACACTAAGCTGGGAGGAAGTGTCAGCTAGGTAGGAAGGCTCTGCAGAGCAACGTGGACAGGCTGGATCGATGGGCTGAGGGCAATTGTATGAGGTTCAACAAAGCCAAGTGCTGGGTCCTGCACTGGGGTCACAACAACCCCAGGCAACACTACAGGCTTGGGGAAGAGTGGCTGGAAAGCTGAATGGTGGAGAAGGACCTGGGGGTGCTGGTTGACAGCCAGCTTAACATGAGCCAGCAGTGTGCCCAGGTGGCCAAGAAGGCCAACAGCATCCTGGCCTGCATCAGGAATAGTGTGGCCAGCAGGAGTAGAGAGGTGATTGTGCCTCTGTACTCGGCATTGGTGAGGCCACATCTCGAGTACTGTGTCCAGTTCTGGGCCCCTCACTACAAGAAGGATGTTGAGTTGCTGGAGTGTGTCCAGAGAAGAGCTACAAGGCTGGAGAAGGGCCTGGAGGACAAGTCCTACAAGGGGAGGCTGAGGGAACTGAGGTCATTTAGTTTGGAGAAGAGGAGGCTGAGGGGTGACCTCACTGCTCTCTACAACTACCTGAAAGGAGGTTGTAGGGAGGTGGGAGTTGGTCTCTTCTCTCCAGTGAATAATGACAGGACAAGAGGGAATGGCCAGAAGTTGCACCAGGGGAGGTTTAGACTGGATATTGGAAAGAATTTCTTTACTGAAAGAGTGGTTGGAAAGTGGAACAGGCTGCCCAGGGAGGTGGTGGAGTCACCATCCCTGGAAGTGTTTAAAAGAAATACAGATGTGGTGTTTAGGGACATGATTTAAGCATTGAACGGGTAGATAAACGTTATGGTGGGTGGATTTAGGTTATGGTTGGACTTTATGATCTTCAGGGTCCTTTCCAACCAGGATGATTCTATGCTATGCTATGCTATGCTATGCTATGCTATGCTATGCTATGCTATGCTATGCTATGCTATGCTATGCTATGCTATGCTATGCTATGCTATGCTATGCTATTCTTGCCACACAGAGCATCAGGAGCAGTAGGGGAACAGAGAACTGGGATTCCCATCTCCCAGTCCTCTGCCTGAGCTGTCTCTGCAGCCATTTTATTTAGACATTTAGCAGCAGGCAGCAATTCCTCTCTCTTCATCTTTGAACATCTTTCTGTACTGATCTGAAAGGCATCTATTGTCACAGCTCCCAGCTCAAAAGGGCATTTTGTTGTGATTCAGCCTGTGTTTTTTCACTTAATTTTTAAGGATTGAGACTTTTATTCCTAATGGCTGCAAAATACTGCATATGAAGATTTCATTTATCACTGTCAAAACTGGAATATATGAACAGCATCAGTTTCATTTAAATGTATTTTTTTTCATCTTTCACATTTACCTTCAGAAAGGGATTTATTTGGTGTTTTCACATACTTTTCAAATAATATTTTTCCTGCCAGCCAGAAGAACAACGTTAGATATATGGGGAAGCATTTGTATCCTGACAAGCCCAATTTAGAAACTGAACTCTACAAAGCATAATCCTCAAAACTGGGCTACTGTCTCCCTTAAAATAGTGTAAAGGGACAGAGAGAATTAAGTTATTTCATTTGGAAAGAACTTCTGCAAATGCCCCCTCATAATTTCTACTCAACTGAATACTGTTTTAAGTTAAAGCCATTTGCTTGACTCTGCTCTATGGTGCAGCAGACAAAAAAAAAGGCAAGAAAAAAAAAAAGGAGCCTATTAAGGGCAATTTAACTCTCTTCATTAAATAGCTCTCTTTAAAGCATTAGTTATGCTAAAGGCATAATCTACCAGATAAAGAAAGTTAATATTAGTGCCCACATCCCATTTGTTATGGGTCCTGACGTTATGTGAAGAAGCATTAATGTCACTGAAGCATGTAGTAAATGTGGTGTATTTAGGAGAGTAACAGGACAAACTTGCTTAGCTGAATACTCACAGCCTTCAGTTACACAGCAATTATCACACAGTGCATATTTTTATAAAAATATGTGAATTGAGTCTGACATAAGTGGGCTTGAACTACATACACACTAAATCAAGTGTCCACGCTTGCATGAGTCTAAGATACACACTAAATGACTGGTCTATGGCAGAGAGCACGTGTTTTATAACCTATATAAACTACAGATTTAAGTGAATTTTAATATATTGTAATAGGGAAAGAATTCACAGGCTGGCAGATACCACTGTTTGGAATGACTTGTTGAGTTCCTATCTAGTAGCCAAAACAAATAAGGACAGAAGTGCTAATTGCACAGGCAGCACATGAGCTTGGAAAGGACTCATAGCTCACTGACTCCAGCATCCTACTTGGAAAGAACCCTTGGACTTCTCTTGTTTCCAGGGCTGGTCCACAGTTGACAGTCCCAGCATCTTTCTGGCTCTGATTTAGCAGCAAATTGTCACATATTTGACCCATTCTGTTTTATCATGTGCTACACTTGGTTTCTACAACCCTGTGCATTTGAAACAAAATTCCATACTTTCTCTCTAGTAAAATGAAGGCAAATGGAGAAAGGCAACCAGACTGGTTAACATGCTGAATAGATGAATATTCCTCATCCCATCACGATTTGAGAAATCCCTGTTTTGCAGTGTGATACCTACTGTTTTCTTCCCTGGAAAAGGGAAAGAAAGATTGTTATGAACTTAGCATGTCACCCTCCAAATATTCTGCTCCCTAGAAGAGGACTTTGACAGGCATTGTTTCACTGGAGGAACTGCCCGTTTCCTATCAACCTCTACAGGAGAACAGGATATGCACAGCCCAGGGTGCCTCTTCCTGCTATTCAGTTTATCAGTCCCAGCTCTGGGTACTTGGATCTCAGCCTGCGAGCCATCCTGAACAGCAAACCTAGTCCCTTAACAGGATTACTGACCTGGTTTCTCCCTCAGCAAGGCTGCCATTGTCTGGAAATTTGAAAAAACAGCCTTAGAGCTCAATTAGCTATTTAATATGTTTATGATTAATCAATCTGCTGATTAAGCTGTAATTAATTAGGCTGGCAGGAATAATAGAATCGTTTGGGTTGGAAGGGACCTTTAAAGGTTATCTAGTCCAGCCCTCTTGCAGTGAGCAGGGACATCTTCAACTTGATCAGGTTGCTCAGAGCCCTGTTCAGCCTGATCTAGGAATTGTATTTCAGAGGGATACTGGTCCCTAATTTAATACATTTCCTCTTGGAGCAGGGTCAGGGATCTCTGTATGAGCCCTGATGTGTGGCATGCCCCAACACTTCCGTCTCCTGCTGCAGAACCACCTGCAGAAGCTGTTTGGGTGGTGCCTGGGGCTGCTGTCAGTTCAGCGTGGTGGCCCCTGGGGACAGCTTGGCATTGCAACCCAGTTATGCCTGGTGCAGCTTCAGGACTCTTATCCCTCTCCTCCGAAGTCTCTCCCGATGGTGTGGAGAGAGGCAGGCAGGGCTTCCCTAGGGCAGCCACAGCCCACACAGCACCCTTCAAAGAGCCCAGCGTGTCGTTTCGATATCCATGCTGCTCTCATCTGGATTCGGGTGAAGAGAGGAGTGAGAATTCCTTTCCTCTTTCTCTTTGCAAAGAACTTAAAGAAAGCTCATGGGTCTATCTCTGGCTTTGTCCTTTGGTGCAGGCTCTGAAGGATGGGGGTCACCAGGAGCTGTGATCTGTTCACTGTAGGGTGCCCCAGTGGCAGGGGCAGGATGCTACCATCTTGCTCCTCCAGGTGGGACCCTGCTTTGGTAGAGAAACCGCAGCTGGGCTCAGGGATTCGTCCCAAACTATTACAAATGATTTATGATAATTTTGAGGATCTTTTCCCATCCTCAAAGGATCCCGTCTCCCTTCTCAGGTATGGCTGATATCTGTCAGTGTTAGCCAGCAGAGGATGTCAGAGGGGATGGTGGGATGCTGTAGCAGACTATTTGATGTTCCTTAATGTCCTTCTCCTTCCAGGTGCAGGGCTGAAGGTTTTGCAGCTGCCTTTTTCCTCAACCTCTGAAAAGGACTGGTGGCAAAACACAGCCACACCTTGTATGCCGCGGGGAAAAATGACTGGCCAGAGAAACTGTTCCTGCTGAAACCCGAGAAAGGGGCTTGAAAGACAAGATGAAAGACAAGGTTCCTGGCTACAGCTTTGAGTGCTGCAGGAGGGGAAGCAGGCCTGGGGGATGAAAGATGTCATCCAAAATGGCAAAGCCCTGCAACTGGAAATCAGATGTGTGCACTGCTGAGCTGAAGCCTCCGTCAAAGAAGCAGCAGTTCCGGCAGCAGGGAGAGCTCAAAGGGACTCAGAGAAAGCCTGACTCACACTGGATAACATACAGGTAAAGATGATGACAGTTCTCAGTTCTCAATATAGAACTCTGATGTCAATGAAACATGGTGTAGAATTTTAATGTTGATGTATTTTACATCTCTGTTACCCTCTGTCAGGATAGTGCGAGGGATGCTCAGGAGCAGTTTGCTAACACAAGCTGGCAGGTGCTGGCGGGCCTGTTCAGGGATGTGCTTTTGGCACTGCCATCCCAGCACCACCCACTGCCGGACCACAGGCAGCCCCAGCAGAGAGAGGATGTGTGCCAGAGCACTGCTGGCCTGAGCAAGGTTTGACATCATTTTACATGACTGTAAAAAGGAGTCTGGGCGAAGGGGAGGCAGGTATGACCTAGACTCTGAGTATCAGACCCCACGTCTTGTTCCACACTTACTGCTCATCTTGCAAAGACACATGATTTTCTGCCTTGCTGCAGCTAATGGCCTGATGAGATCCCACTGATTGGTAAATGCTTCCACCTCCCCCAAACAGCAGGCAGGGGAGATTTCTGACTCTGCCTCCCAGCTGCCTGCTCTCCACACTGTAGCACTAAATGAGATTGCTGGCAACACGGCAGCTCCTGAGTCCCTGCATCTGACCCACTCTCCTGAATGACCCAGTGAGGCAGAAATTCTGGCAGATAAACGTTTTGACCTCCCTCCTCAAGGGCCAGCTGTATGCACTGAAGGGAGGAAAAATCCCAGCTTGGATTTGCGTATCAAAAGACCATTAGCTAAGGACTTTCTACAGCATCTCAAAGACAAAAGGGAGGAGAAAAGCAAAAGCAATACAGGAATTACCATAATTTCTGTGCCTCTTGTATGCCTGGTCAGGTTTCTGTTGGGTCACAGTGAACACATGTTCAGCTTCACTTGGCACATCCATCTTTCGAGCTAAAATCTCCAACTGCATAAAAACCTAAGGTTTACTGTGGTATAGTAGTTGTTTGGCTGCCTGACTGGAGCTGGATATGAGATGAGAGGAACAGAGGAGTTGTAAGAGAAGAACAAAAGATGAGAGAAATAGCCCAAGCATCTCAGCAAGCATGACTTTATTGCAGTAGTGCTAAGGGACTGGTGAGTGTGTATAGAAGACATGCAGTTCCTTGCCTGAGGAAATGAAGACAGAAAACAGACTGTGCATAAGGAGTGCAGGCAGCTAAAATGGTAGGTGTTTCAGTGATGTGTGGTTCCTTTTGGTTCTAACTTCAGTTTGAATTATCTTTCAATAATTAGGATTTACAACAGGCTTTAACTTGTATACACAGATACTTAGCACAGTGAAAGAAGGTTGAATTTAATGATGAAAAAGTGGAGCGCAGAGGGTCAGCTTTTTTGCTCTGATAAAAACTTTGCCAGAGACTGTGCTAATTCCAAGCCCTTTTTAAAGGACTTGCTAAGAAATGACCTGCCTGCCCTTCAGCCAGGTGGTGCTGCTGCTGGGAGGATCGGCCAAGGGGAAGGAAGAGGGGAGGGAGACAGCAGTGGGGAGATGCTGGCTGGGTACTGCACATCTGCCAATGGAGCAGGCAGCAGGATGTACAAGGAGCAAAACCCTAGAGACTCCAATTCAGAGCCAAAGACATGAGGAGGAGGGGGTTGTTATCTTCAGGCATGAGAGGATTTCAGAGAGCCATTGCAGAGATACAAGCTTGCTTTGTTTTTCTTTCTGCTATGCATTTTTGTAAAGAAACTAATTTGCCTGTTCATAGTCTGTTTTGAATCAAGAACACAGATTCCCATTGCCAACCAACCGCATGCAGTCCTACTAGTATCAGTTGTCATCTTTTTTGCCTCATTATTTCTCTCCACGTGAGCCTCAGCAACTTTAAGTCATACTGCATCTCAAATTACCCTAGGGGCTGAAAATAAGGGTGATGGGATTATTTACTGTGGAGACAACTTCATGGCGAAGCAAAATGAGAAATGCTCTCTGAACGCATGGGCTGGGCTGTCTACAGGAGAGCGGGAGTGGGAATGAGGTACTAGTTCCCCTGAGGCAAGAAATCTAAGCAAGTGCAGGGATGATGAAGAAGCCATGGTGTGTACATGTACACACACACACACACACACACACACACACACACACGTTCAATAACTCTCTAAAACCTGGAATCTTTTTCTCATACATGGTATGCTGGAAAGAATGTGGCTTTTGCTAAGACCCAAACAGAAATAGCTTTAATGCTCAGATTTCCTGACAGTCTCTCCACCCCACTGATGCTGGCACACACGGGGTGCTCAAGGGGAAAAGGACTGGGAAAAGCTGAGAGCAGAGCAAAAGTGTGGCAGAAAATACTCTCTGCTTTCAACATGCCTTTGTGGGTGCCAACAGCTGCACTTGCGAGGTGAAAGAAAAGGCAATGCCAGGCTTCAGGGAATAAAACCCCTTTAACTTCTCTCCAGGCCAGCACCACTAAAGATGTGAAGGAAGCCCAGGGACTGACAGCCTTGTCCTTTCCAGAGATGGCACGTTAGCCAAAATTTGTGGGCACTGGGATGTGCTGAGCTGTCTTCAGCAGAGTTTCTCCTTAGACAGCAAGTGCATTGGGGTAATGAGAGGAAGAATCATCAACCAATATACAACCCAGCAAAGCCGTCCAATTGAGAAGACATGTCCTGACTTGGAGCCCACAGGGATAAAATATGAGGAGAGACAGAAAAACAACTCAAGCTGGCATTTTTGTATCCCCTGCACCTGTTCCTTGGGCACCTTCAATCACAATTGGCTCAGCCAAATGACAGGAACAAGGTTTCTTCCTACCAGGTCTCCAGGGTTCAATAAAATATGAAGGAAAGCAAGCTGCATCTCCTTTCCCAACCACGTGGTGACAAAGTTTTCAGAGCAGCTCTGATGGCCTCCCTCTGAAGCCATAGAGAGCCATTGCTCTTTCACATCCCTCTGGAAAGGACAGTTCAGGAAATGAGAGGCAGAAAATCTTTTCTTCCATACATTGCATCAATTTGATGCTTAAAGGCAGCAGCCAACTGGAATAAAAAGACATCCCAACAAAGCGCCTCTGCTGTTTCGATGCTGGTGAGGACAACACAGCAAATTCCAGTAACACAAAGAGGTAAATCTGGGGGCTAAACCTACTACACTTTGCACAAGGGAAAGAAAGGCCTTGGTGGGTGGGACGGTGACCATACCTTTTTCTTTTTTTTTACTTGCAGTGTTAAATGCATTCTTCTTACTCTGGTTGACCTTGTGAAAAATGGTATTTAGGATTCACTGCTGGCTCCATAATCTGATCATCTGCAACAGACCTCACGAAGGTGAACCAACATCTACCAATGACAGTGCAAGGTGTTAAGGATCTGGCAAGGCATCATCCTGAGAAACTCTGGGTTTACCAGGTACATCTGAGAGTCCCCAAGTGAAGCCAAAAGTCTCCAAGCAAAAGAACAAAGCAGAAGTCAGTGCCTGGGCAGATGGTGCCCATGGGACACTCTCCATCTGGAGATCTCTGAGGGCCAAGGCCACCACTTGAAGTTCCTTGGGTGACTTCAACACTGCTGGACTGGCAGAGGGATCCATACATAGCAAACCGAAGAGGCTTTGAAAGACTGCCTCAAATAACAGGTTTTACAGTGGTGTCTGTTTACAAATCATGACATGTCACTCCTTACCCTTTCCTCCCACCCAGCATAACCCTGTTTCCTCCACAGAGCACAGCTCAGAATTACTCTGTCTTTCAACAGTCCCATTTGTTACCCACTGCTAAGGGCCCTAATGAGCACTAACTACATGATGAATTCTCAGGAAGCCAGAGTAAATAATTTGTTGAGGTGAAGGATCAGAAGAAATGTAGTAATAAATCTTCATATTTAGATCCTCAAATATTTCACAGTTCTGTGATGCTCCCTCTGGATTATACAGCTGGTCTGTGAGGTCTGACAAGTTGCTTTTTTGTTGTGTCCTGCCTTTGAAAAGTTTTAGTATTGTTCTGTTGCCTGGTTAGATGTAAAAACCAGCTCGTCATAAGCACCTCTGTGTTGAAACTCCAAGACCATGAAAGAGAATTTATTTCTTCTGGGCTACGGGCAACTTATCAGTTTGCTCCAGACCAGAATTAATTTTTTTCCAAGGCAACCTCCACACCTGTAACAGCCTTGAACACCTGCCCACTGCCTCCACTCCTGCCTCATAAGAAGATCAAAACCATGTTTTTCAAATTATTAAAATAGTAGACCTCATTCTCTAGGACAGATTTTAATTTTCGGTGCTTTAAATCCATTTCTCTGTCTTAGAGAAAAAGATGCAAGGGATGTGAATGGGAAATAACATGGGATGTGAGGATTAATTTGCTTTTTTTTTCTTCTGTTTTTTCCTATAATTATTGTTGCCATGCAGTAGGTAGGAATCTGTGTGTGACAGCCAGTTTCTGGGTAATGACTTTTTCCTGCAAAGTCCCCTTAAAAATCCAAATTACAGCAGAAAAAAATCCATCTGCCAATCTCAGGTTTTCCAATGGCTGGCTGAGACATCACCAAGAAGAGCTCAAAGTGGTCTATGAAATGCTGGTGTTTTACAGCCACTTTAGCAGCTGCTTGATTGTCACGTGCTGCACCTCACATGAACATGTGCACAACCACCTTGAATTTGGTTCTGCTTTGTAATATTTCACTGCTACATTCTGTGAATGCCCTTGTTTTGCTAGGACATAGCAGGTATGTGAGATCAGCTGCTTGCTGGTATTAAAAGATCACTCAGCATTGAGAACTAAATGCAAGTCAGGCAACACATATGTAAAAGAACAAAACTCCCTGTCTGTGCACTCAAGTCAGTAAGAGATAAAAGCAAAAGAGAAAATTAGTTTTAATATGTTCTTAAATTAAATCCCTGTACAATTGAGGAGATTTGGGGAACTAAAGAGAAAAAATAGTGAGCAATAATTTGAATTTAAAAAGAACATTTGTAATGGAGTGAAAATCAAGTCGTAATTGGGTTTCTCTTGTTTATCAAGGGACATAGTGCTTATGGAAGAGGACTGCTTTGTGCCAGTGCACACAAATCACCAAAGTCTGCCTCTGCAAATCCTGCCATGTTTGTGTTGGGAGCACAAGAGAATAAGTAGGCAGGACTTAGACTTTTTCAGTAGCAAGTAGAAAGTATATGAATTAAAAAAAACAAACAACAAACCAGAGTCGTAACTAGGAATACAATCACAGGATACTTAAAGTTGGAAGGGACTTCAAGAGCTTTCTAGCTCGATGTCCTGCTTAAAGCTGGATCAGCTATGGGATCAGAATGGGCAGCTCAGAGCTTTATTCAGTCAGGTTTTCAAAACCTGCAAGGATGGAGATGACACAACCTCCCTGGGAAAAGTTTCCCAGTGCTTGACTGTGTCGTGGTGAAACATATTTCCTAAAGGGGATTAAGGTGAAAAAAGAAACAGATTGGGAATGAAGCACCCACTAGATGCTACAAGGAATTTACTGTCAATGCAGCCATGTTGATTTTATTCTTTACTGGCACAGAGAAAGTTTCCACTCTTCTTACAGCTGTCCAGATAACCTTGGTCATCTTCCATGGTCATTACCAGTTAATTCAGACAGCTGGCACTGTCTTTTCTCTCTTTTCTCTTTCTCTCTCTGCCCCACCTTGAAGCAGAGGAGATTACAGCCTGCTTCTATGTGAGACAAGTGTCCTGTAGACCCCCCGGAGAGGCTTGAATTCACGTAGCCAATGAGACCCAAAGCAGCCATAGCCTTTTCTAATGCAGTCATGACACTACTTTCTAAGGAGGTGGAAACTCCCAGGTACCCATGAATGTTTATTTGCAGATAGAAAGAAGAACACCAGCAACAAAGGAGCTAAGATCACCTCCTTGTATTATTGATCATCCCCTTTCAATGAACGATAGCAAAACCCAAAGGACTGTCCAAAGGAGTGACAGAGCACTGGAACAGGCTGCCCAGAGAGGTTGTGGAGTCTCCTTCGCCAGAGACATTCAAAACCCACCCGGACAAGTTCCTGTGTGATGTACTCTAGGTGACGCTGCCTGGCAGGGGGGTTGGACTGGATGATCTTTTGAGGTCCCTTCCAACCCCTAGGATTCTGTGATTCTGTGACCCAAAGCCACACTGAAGGACTGTCATATATCGTGCTCTTCTGCACACAGGCAAAAATGAGTTGTCAATGTAAGCTGGGAGGAACTAAAAACACAGAATCAGATAATGGTTTGGGTTGGAAGGAACCTTAAAGATCACCTAGTTCCAGCCCCCCTGCATGGGCAGGGACACCTCCCACTAGACCAGGGCAACCCTGTTGGTAAGCACAGACCAGGGAACGAATGGCTGGAGAGCAGCGTGGAGGAGAGGGACCTGGGGGTCCTGGTTGATGGCAAACTGAACATGAGCCAGCAGGGTGCCCTGGCAACCAGGAGGGCCAACTGTGTCCTGGGGTGCATCAAGCCCAGCGTTGCCAGCCGGTCAAGGGAGGTGATTGTCCCACTCTACTCTGCACTGGTGCAGCCTCACCTTGAGTCCTGTTGTGCAGTTTTCAGCTCCACAATATAAAAAGGACATCAAGCTATTGGAGAGTGTTCAAAGGAGAGCCATGAGGATGGTGAAGGGTCTGGATGGGATGTCTTATGAGGAGTGGCTAAGGTCACTCGGATTATTCAGCTTGGAGAAGAGGAGGTTGAGGGGTGACCTCATTGCAGTCCATGGCTTCCTCATGAGGGGAAGAGGTGGGGCAGGTCCTGATCTCTTCACTCCTGTGACCAATGACAGGACTTGGGGAAATGGCAGGAAGCTGAATCAGGGGAGGTTTAGGTTGGATATCAGGAAAAGGTTTTTCACCCAGAGGGTGGTTGAGCACTGGAACAAGCTCCCCAGGGAAGTGGTCACAGCACCAAGCCTGTCTGAGTTCAAGAAGCATTTGGATGATACTCTCAGGCACATGGTGTGATTCTTGGGGTGCCCTACACAGTGACAGGAGTTGGACTCAATGATCCTGATGGGTCCCTTCCAACTCTGCATATTCTATGATTCTAACTATGTCAGAGTTTTGCTCTTACATTTTGCTTCACCCCCTGCCCCACAGATCAGAGTCTGTGTTAAGCCATATTTTCAGCCCAGTAGTTGAAGCATTCAGGCAGAAAAAGGAATTGAACTTGAGTCTTCCATGTTCTGTCTGAAAGTCTGTACCTAAATAAGGCAGAGTTGTTTTGTGACCTGAGCCTTTCAAACTTTTTATAGCCAAAACCACCATGTAAATAAAACATGAATTTGTGAATGGTTTTGGAAAAACCAATTACATATTCTTTTAGTGAACTCACAGGGAAAAAAAATAGTGCTAGGGTTTACTAGGTAGTTTAATCCCTAGGTACCTGTTTTTTCTGTAAAAATGGTAAGCAAACCCTGAAACATCTCTATTTTAAAAGTGGCCTCCATTCTGGACTCAAACTATCCATGCCTGACAGCATATTTAAATATTACATATGCTAGCCTTGTTCAAGACATATTTTTAGCACAGTGACATTTAATATGTCAAATATGGTTTCTCAGATGAACTTAACACAAAGTCCAACTGTCTCACTTGTACTATTCATCTCTTCTCTCAAGTTCTTAGTCCTACAACCAGTATTTAAAATAAATCATAGCAAATCTTTCTTTTTAGGAAATCTACTCAGTTTTAGGCCAGGTAGTGATGGGGGACAGAGAGGGGATGTTTTCTGACACGGAGCAGCTCTTGTTACTCGGGAGCTCTGTTGCAGTGAAGGGGCTGCCAGCAGCCTGCAGCTCTGAAACACCTGGTGTGATAAAATTTTCTTCCCATAGCCAGCTCAATGTTTACTCATGGCAGAAAGCACTTTTAGGCTCATAAGCTTCAAGCGACCAAGCTCGACAGAAGAACTACATCATTCCTTCAAAAGACATCAACACCTGCTGACTTGATAGTACTGATTTCACAGCAGCATGCAAAATAGAGGGTGTGTAGATTGTTCGGAAAAAGTGGAGACTGTCTTGCATTTAGAGCAGAAGGTTGAAAAATTCCAAGTTACAGCAACCATAATATTATGGTTTTGTGTTTGCAGGAGAATTGCCTAAAAAACCCTGTAGAGAATTTATTTTATTGTGCTACAAACAGGGGTACTTTGCATGAGAAAGATTTGAAACAGCTCCCCATCCACAGAGGCTCAGGCTGAACCAATTCAAGCTCTTCTCAACGTAAGGAGTGAGATGGAAAAAAAAGGCAGAAGTTAAGAAAAAGAAAGAAAAAAATTTGGGCTGAGTTCACAGGTGAAAGGGACATGAAGAGGAAGGCAGGAGTCAGTGAGAGACAATGGCTCAGCTGTGCAGTCTTAAAAAGTGAGGATGGATGATTCCACTGAGACAGAAAGTGGGATGAAGCCTGGGAGAGGAGCAGTTTGCAAAGCAGAGTAGAGAGAACAGGAGTCTACTGCTTGTACTACACTGAGGCTGGAGGCAGAGGCAAATAGATCACTTTTGGTACACAGGAGAAGCTGGAAAAGATTCTATGAGCAAACACATGAAGACTTGGATCTATCTGTCAAGAATGTACTTGTTATCCCTCCTCTCTCCCTGTAACTGCCTCCTCTCTCCCTGTAACTGGACCTGGAGAAAGGATGCAAATGTTGTCTATTTGGCACACATTTTCTACAGGTTTATCAAGAAAGAGGGTTCGGGGAATGCTCAAACGTTTTCAAATCTGATTAACAATTCCCAGTCTTCCTTTTGGAAGAATTTCCAAAAAAGGGCACTACAGATATTTTGCACAGCACCAGACTGCGATGTCTCATTTCCATAAATGACACAATAAATGCATACTCTCAGCACGAGCTATTCAGCCATGATTCAGGCAGTAATTAAAGCTTTTTGAGTGATAGCTTTGTTTAACAACTGGAGAAATGAGATCAGACTGTCCAATTACTGCTGTGACTTTACAGCTTCTTCAATAAAATCTTATCTTGGTAAAAATGTGGTATCTATAAAAATGGATTTATTTTCCTTCAGTGGTACCTGCTTTATAGAGAATGACTGCCAACCAGAACAAGAAAAGAGCTGTGAGAAAAGCTTGGGGTTTGAAAAAGAAGGAGAAGAGGTGCCTGAAGGCTTTCTGCACACAGCAGACCAGAAAGGCTGTGACTGTTATGGGCTGAGGTCTTTCCTGGAGAGGCCACTGCCTTGTTATTGCCAGGGCTGAAGCAACTGTCAGGGAACAGCCAAGGGTCCCTTAGTCCCAGCCAGGACTTGCAAGATCCAGAAGCCTCTTTGCACAACTAGTCTCACCATGTCCACTGCAGCTTAATTCCTCTTCCTGAACTCCTCTGTAAAGCAGTGGTGTTGGTTGGTGTATGAGGCTTGTGGCATCTTTGGACCCCAAGCTGAGATGCTGAGTGTAACAGCTGAAGCTGCAGTAGAGTTGCTCCTACCAGTCTGCTAACCTAGGCAACAGCCTCTTTTGCATGTGTTCAGTGTAGGTCCATATTGCTCCATGACCTGCTTCACTCAGCCTTCCCTCCATGAACAACCACCAAGGAAACCTCCATGGTTTCTTTTGTGCTGCCCCCCACTTTTGGGAATTGTTCCTCCCCAGACCTCTGAACTAAAACTGATGGACATCTTAGGGTGCATTAAGAAGAGTGTATCCAGCAGGTCAAGGGAGGTCACGCTCCCCCTCTACTCTGCCAATACTGAGACCACATCTGGAGTATTGTGTCCAGTTCTGGGCTCTCCATTTCAAGAGGGACAGGGATATAGTAGAGAGAGTCCAACAGAGGCTACAAGGATGATTAAGGGACTGGAACACCTGTCATATGAGGAAAGGCTGAGACACCTGGGGCTGTTTAGTCTGGAGAAGACTGAGAAGGGATCTTATTAATGTATATAAATATCTGAAGGGTGGATGTCAAGAAGAGTGGGTGAGTCTCTTATCAGTGGTTACCTGTGATATGGACAAAAACTGGAACACAGGAAGTTCTACCTCAACATGAGGAAAAACTTCTTTACTGTTAGGGTGATGGAGCACTGGAACAGGCTGCCCAGAGAGCTTGTGGAGCCTCCTTCTCTGGAGTCTTTCAAAACCCACCTGGACGTATTCCTGTGTGACCTGCCCTAAGTGATCCTGCTCTAGTGGGGAGGCTGGACTCGATGATCTCCAGAGGTCCCTTCCAACCCCTACTATTCTATGATTTTATGATTCTATGATATGTCTGACTGCTGCTAACTGGGCAAAAACCGTGCTTAATTTGTTGTTGCTGTTCCTGTCCTACCTCTTCTCCAACATTTTACGTGGTACATCTCTCTAACTCCTACATTGGCCATGCAGGTGGTGCTTCAGCTGCATCACTTGCTGGCACAGCACACTGGGGCTCTGCTGTGCACAGCTGGGTGTAATGCTGTCTGCTGCACTTGGAGATAAGACTGTCCCTGGGTTCAGAGGAGGAGAGCTCCTTGGATGTTTCTCTGCTCACGCTCAACCGAGGTCCACACCCAAGACCACCATGGCACCCCAGCTAATAAGGACACAGGATATTGATGACATTCTCCTATATTCAGCTCTCCCGTTGTGGTGCACCAAGATTTGTGTGTTTTTCTGAGCTCTGAATCTCCAAAGGAGCCTTTGAGATCTCAGGGAAGCAGATGTTTTCAGCGTGCTCTGTGCATCTTCTACACCTAAGGACAGCTGCTAAAAAACAAGAATTGCAGTGAACTTCCTATACCACCACAAATCCCTTCCCTTTGAGAAGCATGTGTTATTTCTTCTTAATAGAGCCTGATGTGCTGACAGAGCGTTTCAGCCCCAACACTCAGTAAGCCCACAGTAACCTTTCCTGGTTAAGAGCTGAGTGTGCAGCACAGAGAAGACAAAGGGGGAGCCCACATCACTGAATACTCAGAACAAATTCAGTTAACCATTAGGTACAGTTTAAGGCTCATCATCAATAAATAAAATACATTAAAAAATGCATAATCCAATACTGTTCACAGATGCTGTGGTCTGTTCTGGAGCCAGCTTACATTAATTACACTAGGCTCTACTTGCTTTCCTTGAGTGCTATGCAGAAACTCATTTACCTAAGGAGACATCGTAAGGAATTACAGAAATAGTAACACCTGGGTAATTCAGAACTGGGGAAATGTTCCCCTGTGTTGGGCCAGTGGATCAGGTGGAATCTACATTTAAGGACACAGGGCTCTGAGAAGCCAGAAAACAGTATTATTGCCCTTTCTGTGTTGATTTTGTCAAGGATGTCAACACTGGAGAAGGCAGCCTTGTCAACTCAGCTGTTGCCAGTCTTTTTAACATCAGCAACAAGGTGTACATCAGATAATGCCCAACAAAAAGATTCAGCTACCTTACAGCCTCCTCCTCCTTCATGACTTTTTATCTGAAGGTATATTAGCCAAGAGTGGTGACTGCAACACAAGATGTGAGTGGGTGTGTGTGTCTATCAGCTTGTGAGGTGTGTGAGTACCCAGTAACTGGTCACAGGAGAGGTGCATGTATGATGAGGGAGTGGTGGGAAAGGCCAGTGAAGCCCTGGTGGGCTGGCATCACAAATCAAGTGAATTGCAGTGACAGAAAGACTAGGCTTGTTTGGTGAACATCCTGTCACATCATGCTCATATCCATGTGCTCATGTTTTGCTTCTGGGATTTACTGGCGGGTACCTCCCTCCTGTCCCACCCACTTACACACTCCCTCCTGCCCAGAACTCTAATCTGAACTCCAGTGAACTGCTCTGTTTCTTTTAAGGCACTGGAATAGGTTGTCCAGGGAGGCTGTGGAAGCCTCCCTGCAGGTGTTCAAGGCCAGGTTGGATGAGGCTTTGTGCAGCCTGGTCTAGTGTGAGGTGTCCTGCTCACAGCAGGGAGGTTGGAACCTGATGATCTTTAAGGTCCCTTCCAACCTCAACCATTCTATGATTCTATGATTCTTTTAATGGCTTTACTGTTTGCCCAAGCCTGGCCCAGCTACAGCATCTCACGTACCTCTTACTTTCTGCCCCTCTATTTATCCTCTTACTAATCTGCAAGAATTTGCTTGTCACAACTAGTCTTCTGCCCTCATCTTCACTGCTCTCTCTGCAGACAGACCTACTGCCCTTAACATGATGCAGCTGTTCACTCCCTCACCATCTCCAAAAAGAGTCTGGAGATGTCCTACAGGAAGGATGCTACAATAAACCTGCATACACAATTTCTCTTATAAATGGAAAGAGTAATAACACACAAAATAATGTTTAAATAAATTCCTCCCAAGCCCCAGGAGACCTCCAAGTGGTAGGCTGCACTTCTATCTTCATAAAGAAAATCAATAGCCGTGCTATATTGCTGCTGTACTCTGGCTTCCACATTACTCATCCCTCCCATACAAAGTACAGACTGTGCTCAAGGAAATGGGTCCTCCCAGGGGAGGAAAATGGCTTTGTGCACTTAAGGTAATGATGTCACTTGAGGTCGCCATGCAAACAGTTATGGATATGGAAATCTGCAGTTTTGTCAATAGAGCTGGAACCTGGGGATGTAGCTTAAGAGTTAGAGCTTTTTTATAAAATGTTTTCCTAATTTACCTACAGAGCTCCTTCCCAGAAACAACAGCTGCTGTACCTAATTAGCATTAATCATCTTGTTAGAGAAGAGCAACTGGGAATAGAACAGTACTTGAGGTACTGACAAAAGGATACACTAATGGCATTGATTTGTCCAGTCTGCTACAACTTTCCCTTATTATTCTGTTTTCTGTATGAAGCGCTTACAAGTTACAAGCTGTGAAGCGGACTGGGAAGAGATGACACAGAAAAGGAGCAAGAGATGCAGGCAGGTACTAAGGCATTCAGTCTATAGAAGACGCTGCTTGCTTTGTTTGGGACTGCAAAGCGCCAGGTTTCTGTCTTGCAAGAGCAGCCTTGGAAGGGGATCTCTGAGCAAGGCATCCTTTTGAACAGCAGTGGGATAGGATGTTCTGCTGTGTGCTTTTTGGCTCTTTGATGGAGATGCTTTAAAACAAGCTCTTAACCTACATCCAACCCTATGAGAGGGAAATCATTTAACTACTATTTAACTCAGGAGCAACACAGGAAGATAAAGGCAGTCTGTCCTTTACAGGGGTTAGAGACTATCTGTAAAGTTTCAACCAGAAACACACCAATTTTGTTATGTTGAACACTGAGGGCTTTGTAGTTCTCAGCTCATTGTCTGATATTCCCAGTACTACTCCTCCCTGATCACACAGCAATTCAGTATCTGCTATGAACGAGCAGCAGCAGGCAGGAAGGCAGGAGCTAAGACCACAGCTTGTGCCATCAGTCTCTGTCCTGAAACGGACTGTCTCTGTTTGCTCCAGTCTCCACCACAATGGGGCTCAGCCATTAATCAGATTCTCACTTTTGTCAGGTCGAGCACACCAGGGCACAACATGCTGTATTTGCTTGCAATGGGGTTTCTGTTGGTATTTTACCCTTGCAACTCTGTTGCTCTAAGCAAACAACATTCCAGTTACTTGCTTGAGGTTTTTGAGAATCTTGTTTGCTAACAAGCAAGAATTCATACAACAGCACAAGTAAAATAATTCAGTGTTTGGAAGCGGATGCACCCAATTGGTGTCCCCACGGAGAATCTCCATCCCCATGTAGAGATTGTGGAAGCCAGAGATATCAACTCCTCTGCTGTCACTAAATAAATCTGGGACTGCTAAAGGACAAAGCAAAAGCAGACAAGAAGCCTTGGTTGTCTCATCCGAGATCTCTCCCTGGAGGATGAGCACTATGGTTAGAACAACTTTTTCTACCAAGACTTCCTCCACCTCTCTCTGAGCCATCTGCTTGGCTCAGGCAGCGCTATGGCCTTTCACTTGCTCTCATCTCTCTCTTGTCACACAGAAAGTCAAAAGGCCAGGCTGGGGTGGACCAAGAGGCTTTTATGCTTACCCTAGAAACAATTCTAGGCTCCTGGCAATCAGAATTTCCTTCCCAGCAGTAGCTGGGCTGTGCCTGACCTGCACTAAGAGCAAGCTGCACCGTGTCTCCTACAGAAAAAAAGAGCAACGTCCTAGAATGCAGCTGGCAGGAGTAAAGTGTTAGTATCCTAGTAATTAATAAACAGTTCTGCTCTGTTAGTGTTGCTACAGCTTCCTGCCTCTTGAAACAAATGGAGTTTCTGGTTAAGCTGGTGGATTACATACTTGAGCTACAGCAGTTTACACCAAAGGCATCTTCAGGAAACTTGCTTCTCCTTATGGGGTTAAAGTACCAGCCAGCCACTGTGATTTTCGTATTAAGATAAATAACCAGCCTGGTTATTTATCCCCACCTCTAAGCTGGTAGGAGAACAAAACAGTAGGTAGGAAAGCAGGAAAATTATCTCCTACATTTGCAACTCGGGTCATTTTTTTAGAAGAAGCTTTGCAAAGAAAATCTAAAATAAAAACCATAAACACCTTCAAGCCTGCATCAATATGAACTAGGCTTACTCTTGGTCACATGCCAGGAGACCTCATCTAAATGCAGCTCACTCAGTCTTAAGTGGTACCGAGTTTGCCTAGCTTAGACATTAATTTTTCACACACTTTTAGGCACCCCACTGTGCAATCTTCCAAAAACAGTGCTTTATTCTCTATCTAGTCCAAGGAGAAGAGGTGCTTACAGCTAAGGCAACAGGTATCTCAGAGGGATGAGGGCTGTTATTAGTGTTTCTGTCTGTCTACCTCTCTCTCCTATGTTCATCTGCAGAGAGAGACGTGGGAGATTTGCTTCCAAGCTCCCAGTGTGGTGGATGTGCTGATGAAGATGCCACCACCACAACCCCCTTCATTGCCACTGTAGCCTGTGCAGCCAACTGCCACGTCGCCTGTCCAGTTTTAACACAAACTGTCAGGTCACTGACTGCTAGGTAAGACAGACAGACTGTCTGGATGGGGATTTCAGGGCAGAGAAGGGAAACTAAAAATGCAAAATAGAAAAACAGATGGCATAAACTTCATTAAAATAATATCTTGTCTCCTGGGGATCCCATAAGGATCTGTTGCCTTCCAGTGGATACAGAGCCCCTGAGATTTACGCTTGGGGATTATTCTGTTCCTCCCTCTCTCCTTGTCACAACTCTCTTCTCTTTTCAAAAGGTTTGTGGTATGTGCTCCATCTGCATATGCCTCCTAATAAGGACATGCTGGAGACATCTTCTAAGCACTAATGGACACCGAGCTCCTCACAGTGTTGTGGGGAGCCTCATTATCAAGTGATTTGCAAAAAAGAAACATGGCTGAACCTTACAGTTCCTGAGAGAAAGACAAAGTGGGAGTGTTAGAAAAGCAAGAAATACACAAATAATATGAATATAATGTCAGTAAAGGCTTAAGATTATGAACTACACAAACTGGGAAATGTTATTCTCCCTTGGCGTGAGGTTCTTATCTTCTTCATATAACCCCAGCAGCAACATTCATTGTTCCACTTATAAACCAGATGTAACCTTTAGGGAGTCACTAGAAATATAAGCTGCCAATGAGGTTTTTCTTGTATCTAACTGACCCCCCAGGCAAAAACATGGCTGAATGTATTTATTCAGAGGGGGAGGAACAACCAAGGAAAAGACCACCAAAGCAGAGGGATAAATCTGTGTACAGTGCGTGCAGCACAGCACACTGCTTCTGTCACACTTCAATCACTGTGGGCTCTGTAAGTAAGAGCTGTATTCATGCTGTGTTGGTATTTAATTGAGCTCACTTGAACCAATCTTCCAGCAAGCACATATGACAGATTTATATACAAATCTTCACAGAGCGAAAAATGACATTTATCAACCTTGCATCAGAGCATTTGACATTTGAACAACAGATTCTGATTTAACAGTGAAAAATGCCACTATCCATGTGGAAAATCTGTAATAGGATCAAAACCCTAGTTGCTACCATTCCCAACAATGGCTCAGCCAGTTAAGCTATTAAATATTTATGTACTACCTTAACTTTGCCTAGCCTTAAGAGATTAAAACCAATCAAAATCCTGATAAGTTTAGTGGAGAAGAGACAAAAAAAACCCCAACTAGCTGGAGATACAGGGGTGAGAGCTGAGAGATGTGAGCCACTAAACTGCTTGAAAATTGTAAAGGCTGGGCAGATTTTAAGAATAACAGCAGCAGGAGCTGATGTGGATTAAAGGCATCTTACACTGGCTACAGACAACACTGATAGTCTCGTTTTGCCCCAGGTAACCTAGAGCTCATCTCGGTATCGCTGAGAATAGAGAGTCGATCCGAATGCTACTAGATATGGGTTCACCTCACTAAAGAAGCCTGCTGTTTCCAAAGACAGAGAGAGAGGTGTTTGAACTGCCCTTTGGCAGCCTCCTCTGAGCACGCAGCAGCGCGGAGCAGAGAGCAGCAGCCAGCCTTCACGGGGGAGGCCCGAGGGCGGCAGGCGGAGAGCGGCACGAGGGCAGGCAGGGAGCAGAGAACACTGGTCGCTTTCTCATAGCGAGACAGGCAAATTAGCTAGATAGATCATGGTCACAACGTGCCCAAAAACCATAGTGAATAAGAGTGTGGAAACTCAGACGGAGCTTCCAAGCAGGTCTCTGGCTGCAGTGAATGCCTGAGCCTGGCACTGGTACCAGAGGGAACCAGTGACACCGCATGTGTGCGGTGTGAGCAAGTAAATGATCTCCTCGGGCAGGTGGTTAAACTGACAGAGGAGGCTGAAAGACTGAGAACCATCAGAGAATGTGAGAGTGAAATAGATTGGTGGGGTCGTACCCTGAGGCAGGGGCAGATCGAAGAGGCTGAGAAAGTGATGGATCCCCTCCCCTCCTGTCACCAGACAGAAGGAGAGGACTTAAAAAACATGGAGGAATGGAGGGAGGTCCGACCTCGGAGAGGCAAGCATAAGCCCTGCCAACCCCCTCCACCCTCCCAGTTGCCCTTGAAGAACAGGTATGAGGCCTTGGAAATTCAGGGACAGGAAAATGAAGTTGGAGGGGTAGACTTATCTAGTGAAGCACCTAGGACTTGTCAGTCACCCCAATGCCTTAGGACTTCTTCAATCAAGAAGAAAAGGAAGTTATTGTGGTGGGTGATTCCCTTCTGAGGGGAACAGAAGGGCCCATCTGTCGACCAGACCCATCCCACAGGGAGGTCTGTTGCCTCCCTGGGGCTCGGATTAGAGATGTTAAAAGGAAACTCTCTGATCTGGTGCAGCCCTCTGACTATTATCCACTGCTGGTTTTCCAGGTTGGCAGTGATGAAATTATTACAAGAAATGTAAGGTCAATGAAGAGAGACTTCAGAGCCCTGGGACGACTGGTTAGGGGGTCTGGAGCGCAAGTAGTGTTTGCCTCCATCCCTCCTGCAAGAATGGGTGGGGAGTAAATAGGAAGAGTTTAAGGGTCAATGAATGGCTTAGAGTCTGGTGCCAAAGGCAGAGCTTTGGTTTTTTTGATCATGGGTTGCTATATGAGACACCTGGCCTGGTGGTGGCAGGTGGGATGCACCTGTCTCAGAGGGGGAAGAGGCTTTTGGGGCAGGACTTAGCAGGGCTCATTGAGAGAGCTTTAAACTAGATGTTATGGGGGAAGGGGAGAAAATCGGGTCTGTTAGGGACAAGCCCAAGAGGAACATACCAGGGCCCGAAGGCAGGTGGTTTAAAGAGGATTTGGTCCCACCAGTGGGCTCTGCTTGCTTCCTGAAATGCCTGTACGCCAATGCACGCAGCATGGGGAACAAACAGGATGAGTTAGAGGTCAGTGTGCGGGCTAAGGGTTATGATCTGGTAGCAATAACAGAGACGTGGTGGGACAGGTCACATGACTGGAATGTGGCCATGGATGGTTATGTGCTTTTTAGGAAAGATAGGGCGGGGAAGCGAGGTGGTGGAGTTGCTCTTTATGTGAGAGAGCAACTAGAATGTATTGAGTTTTGTGCAGGGGCTGATGAGGGGCAAGTTGAAAGTCTGTGGGTAAGAATTAAGGGGCAGGCTGGTGTGGGTGATACAGTTGTGGGGGTCTACTACAGACCTCCTGATCAAGGCGAGGAAGTTGATGAGGCTTTCTACAGGCAACTGAAAGCAGCCTCACATCTACAGTCCTTAGTCCTCATGGGAGATTTTAACTACCCTGATATCTGCTGGAAGACTTACACAGCCAGCCTTTCACAGTCTAGGAGGTTCCTCCAGTGCATTGATGATAAATTCTTAATGCAAATGGTGGACAAGCCGGCTAGAAGAGGAGCGCTGCTGGATCTTGTACTAACCAACAAGGAGGGCCTTGTTGAAGCAGTGGTGGTCAGTGGCAGCCTTGGCTGCAGTGATCACGAGATGGTGGAGTTCAGGATCCTGTGTGGTAGGAACAGAATACCCAGCAGGACCAGAACCCTGGACTTCCACAGGGCAAACTTTGGCCTCCTCAATCAACTGTTAAGGGAAATCCCATGGGACAGGGTGCTAGAAGGTAAAGGGGCTCAAGATAGCTGGTCAACATTCAAGGACCACTTCTTGCAAGCACAGGATCAGAGCGTCCCAATGGTTAGGAAATGTAGTAAGGGAGCTAGGAGACCAGCATGGTTAAAAAAGGAACTGCTGGGCAAACTTAAGTGGAAAAGGAAAATCTACAGATCATGGAAGGAGAGGCTGGTCACTTGGGAGGAATATAGGGCTGTTGTCAGAGGATGTAGGGAGGCAATTAGGAAAGCTAAGGCCTCCTTGGAACTTAACCTTGCAAGTCAGGTTAAGGATAATAGAAAGGGCTTTTTCAAATACATAGCTAACAAAGCTAACACTAGAGGCAATATTGGCCCACTGAGGAATGAGGTGGGAGCCCTGGTGACAGAGGATAAAAAGAAGGCAGAGGTGCTGAATGCCTTCTTTGCCTCTGTCTTTACTCCTGCAGGCTTTCCCCATGAGCCCCAGATTCCTATAGCCCCAGAAGAAGTCAAGATAATGGAGGAGTTTGCCATGGTAGATGAGGATTGGGTTAAGGATCAGTTGAGTAAGCTGGACATCCATAAATCGATGGGTCCAGATGGAATGCATCCAAGGGTGCTGAGGGAGCTGGTGGAGGTCATTGCTAGGCCACTCTCCATCATCTTCGGTAAGTCATGGGTAACAGGAGAGGTGCCTGAGGACTGGAGGATAGCAAATGTCACACCAGTCTACAAGAAGGGCAAGAAGGAGGACCTGGGTAACTATAGACCGGTCAGCCTCACCTCCATCCCCGGAGAGGTGAATGAACAACTTGTTCTTGTCTCTATCTCTAGGCATATCAAGGACATGGGGGTCATCAAGAGCAGTCAGCATGGTTTTATCAAGGGTAAGTCATGTTTGGCTAACCTTATAGCCTTCTATGAGGAAATTACTAGGTGGATAGATGATGGTAGAGCAGTAGATGTGGTTTATCTAGATTTCAGTAAAGCATTTGACACAGTCTCCCACAGCATCCTTGTAGATAAGTTGATCAAGTATGGGTTTGGTGATCAGGTAGTGAGGTGGATCAGGAACTGGTTGATGGGAAGGAGTCAGAGAGTTGTAGTCAATGGGGCAGAATCTAGTTGGAGGTCTGTGACTAGTGGAGTCCCTCAGGGGTCGGTACTGGGACTGATGTTGTTCAACATCTTCATCAACGACCTGGATGAAGGTATAGAATGTACCCTCAGCAAGTTTGCTGATGACACTAAGCTGGGAGGAGTGGCTGACACACCAGAAGGCTGTGCTGCCATTCAGCGAGACCTGGACAGGCTGGAGAGTTGGGCGGAGAGAAACCTGATGAAGTTCAACAAGGGCAAGTGTAGAGTTTTACATTTGGGGAAGAGAAACACCATGTCCCAGTATAGGTTGGGGGCTGACCTGCTGGTGAGTAGTGTAGGTGAAAGAGACCTGGAGGTCCTGGTAGACAGGAGGATGACCATGAGCCAGCAATGTGCCCTTGTGGCCAAGAAGGCCAATGGCATCCTGGGGTGCATTAGAAAGGGTGTGGTTAGTAGGTCAAGAGAGGTTCTCCTCCCCCTCTATTCTGCATTGGTGAGGCCGCATCTGGAGTATTGTGTCCAGTTCTGGGCCCCTCAGTTCAAGAAGGACAGGGAACTGCTTGAAAGAGTCCAGCGCAGAGCCACAAAGATGATTAAGGGAGTGGAACATCTCCCTTATGAGGAAAGGCTGAGGGAGCTGGGTCTCTAGCTTGGAGAAGAGGAGACTGAAGGGTGACCTCATCAATGTTTACAAATATGTAAGAGGTGAGTGTCAGGAAGATGGAGTTAAGCTTTTCTCAGTGGTGACCAGTGATAGGACAAGGGGTAATGGGTGCAAATTGGAGCATAGGAGGTTCAAGGTGAATATCAGAAAAAACTTTTTTACTGTGAGAGTGACAGAGCACTGGAACAGGCTGCCCAGAGAGGTTGTGGAGTCTCCTTCACTGGAGACATTCAAAACCCGCCTGGACAAGTTCCTGTGTGATGTGCTCTAGGTGACCCTGCTCTGGCAGGGGGGTTGGACTAGACAATCTTTCGAGGTCCCTTCCAACCCCTAGGATTCTATGATTCTTTGATTCTCTGGGGAGACGGGGCAGGAAGATGCTTGTCAGCCTCCTAAGACAATTCCTCTTAAGCAGGTAGGTTTCACCCACTACCACCTTCATAAGCACATTGTGGTCAGCACTGAGTATTCACTGGGCAGCAACACTGGCTGGAAAGGAGATCCTGACAATGACACACCTCTATCTACTGCAAAAACTGTTCAGACTCTTCCATCCTATGTGGAAAAGCAGAAATTCTGGCAAAAGGACTAATCATTTTGTCATATCTGATCCTTGGAAAAAAGCTGGTAAACTCTGCAGAAGTGTGACTATGGCCTATTTTCACATATTAATACATTTTAATAGTTACCTTGCAATCAACTGATGTAATAGGAGTCCTCTTCCTTAGTCACCTCCATTTGGTAAATTCCAGTTTACAGCAGATTGAGTTTCTCCTATCTTATTTTTCTCGTTTCTATTATTTCAGTTTTCATGTTTTTTCTCTATGGTATTTCTGAGTCTTCGTTGTACTGATGTCTTCCAAGTATGCTATGATTACACTTTCTTTGTCAACTCCTGCTTTTCGCATCAAAGTTACTAATGAATAAATAAATCAAATGACTGTTGGAGAACTCCATCAACAATGTCCCTTCCTCTGATACTTTATCTTTCAGCACTATCTGATCTGTTTTCAGACAAACAAACTACTGATTTTGCTTAAGCTCTTAGTTTATAAAATGCGAGTTTTGTTACAGACCTACCTCAAATTACCTTTATATTTAATTTGCATTAATTGAACTTGTTATACATGAACTGAAATCTATTTCTTATGATTAGGTCTCCTATAATGTCCTCATGACTTACCAAATCCAAGTCTAAAATAGTACAGTTTCCTGTCATGTTAGAAAATCTCTGGAGGATATTTTTATTGCCTAGAAATGCAAGAATATCTGAGTTTTACCAATAATAGAATAAATTTCGCTCCAACCTGATTCCTGATGTTAAATAATCCAAAAAAACTAATGCCGTGGTAATCTTCTCTCTAATAACGTTACAGAACTCTGTAGGCAGTAAAAAAGGATCCTGGTGGCACATGGCATGCTAGCAGTGATACAGTTTTACATAACTTTGAGTTGAGCTGTCAATAACACATACTGCTGCTCCCTAACTTTTCCTGAAAAGTAGCCACTGGTTTTAGAGAACTCATGACTGCAACTGCAGGACAGATCTCCTATTCCAATGCACTTGCTGAAATCCTCTATCAGTAGCTCAAGGTCCTCCACTTTGCTGCATGATCTTGCTGTGTGTGCATGTGTGCATACTCAACTTTCCCTCACTATTCAACTACTTTCTTTTCCTTTGGTGTCCATGGGTTTACTCTGTGACATTCCTTTCTGCACTGCTATTACCAGATTTGTCTGATTATTCAATTTACCATGTTCTCAGGCAGAGCCCTGAGACTTCACCAGCGCTCCTCAGCCTTTTCCTGGTGTTTCTTTCAGGCTCCCCTTGTAAATGAAGCCAACATCAGTGTTTGCAGTAGTACTGCAGGTCCCTGGGTAAATTGTGTGTATCAAGAACATCTCTTCATAATCACATATCAATGCCCAAACTTTCCTAAATCTTCTCCAAACTTATGAGCTTCCCTCTCATTCATGTGGTAGAGTCCAGAGCTATCCCACTGAACATCTGGGCGCCCAGTTCTTTCAGAGCCTTCCCCAACATGGCGTAGTCATCCTCAACTAGCTCCAGAATCACCCCATCAATGCAATTTGTTCAGATGTGAAGGACAACCAGGTGACTGCTTCCTGCTCCTACTGGGAACTTTTCCAGACCTGAATTCCCATTTTTTTAATCCATGCTTTGAGCAAAAAGCACACTGCTCCTTTGACCTTTAGTCTTCATCAGGCTCTTCAGCCTGTGTGGCACAATAGTGGCTCAGGTTTTGGAGGCAGGATAGCCATGTGTGAATTGCTGTCCTCTTGTAAGCATTAGTCTTGCAAGGAAGCAGTGCATTGTGCTAATTGGACAATTCTGCTTCCAGAACTTAAAAAATATGGCTCAGAAATAGCAGGAGTATTTGTATGTGAACGTTTACTAACCTAGAAGCCCTCCTTCTCACAGTAACACAGCTCTGTCTTTTCCTGGTAGTGGCCCGAGTCTCTGATCCTTTCTGGTTTTTTTGCAGTTATTCTATCTTCTCTTCTTTTTACAATTCTTCTATATTGTCTGCATTCTTTATCTGGCAAAGCCTTGATTTTAGCTTGATAAAAATATGTAGGTTTAAAAAGTTATGCCTTCCTTTCAAACACATAGCTTCTTCCTCTACCACAGCCCAAGACAGCAGGTTCTTACGTGTTTGTAGGCCAGTCCCCTGAGCAGCAGAATGACAGATAAAACTGCTCTGGGAGTGGTTTGAGCTGAGCTGGCATGCTCAGTCACACACATGGAGATACCACAAGCATCTCAACATAAGAGAGTGGAACATCTCCCTTATGAGGAAAGGCTGAAGGAGCTGGGTCTCTTTAGCTTGGAGAAGAGGAGACTGAGGGGTGACCTCATCAATGTTTACAAATATGTAAGGGGTGAGTGTCAGGAAGATGGAGTTAAGCTTTTCTCAGTGGTGACCAGTGATAGGACAAGGGGTAATGGGTGCAAATTGGAGCATAGGAGGTTCAAGGTGAATATCAGAAAAAACTTTTTTACTGTGAGAGTGACAGAGCACTGGAACAGGCTGCCCAGAGAGGTTGTGGAGTCTCCTTCACTGGAGACATTCAAAACCCGCCTGGACAAGTTCCTGTGTGATGTGCTCTAGGTGACCCTGCTCTGGCAGGGGGGGTTGGACTAGATGATCTTTCGAGGTTCCTTCCAACCCCTATGATTCTATGATTCTATGATTCTATGATTCAGACCTTGGATACAGGTTTATTACTCTCTATCAGCAAAGACTCACCTAATTTCACTTGAAGTGGGGACGGCTTATAGTTCATGGCTACAGTCTCCCCCTCTCTCGTATCACAATCTCTGTCCGAAATAGATGCAGCTGTTGGATCCTGTTAAGAAAGAAAAGGAAACAAAACAGAATGGTTTAGCTAAAAGTTATGCAGTCTCTTCTCTAACTGGCTGTTAGGCAAGTCCATCCCCATCTGCATTCAGAGGGAGAAGAGAACTTGCCAGTGTTTTGAACGGCTGGAAGTCAGGGGGAAAACAGAATTTTGGAAGCACGTTTAGTATGCTAAAAGTACCTCTGGAAACACCAGATTTCAACATCAGACTTAAATGATGGATGATACCAGGAATACAATGTGGAGGGTGGGTCATAATTTCAAATTCAGTCTGGGCTGGCAGTAGTCCCAAACCATTTTCATATGAAGATTCTTTGGGGTGTTGTATGAAATGCATTTACAGTTTCAGCTGAGTTCCAAGTGGACCCGTCAACCTCATGATTAAAACTAAAAAGCTCATGACCACCTATGTGAAAGTCAAGCTCAGAAGGAATGAGGATTGAGTACATAGGAGAATTCAATGTCCAGTTCCTCTTGGTAAAAGGATGAAGAAGTCTGTATTTCCCATGCTGGACCTATTTTGTGGCTAACCAGAGAGATTTAATGTCAGAATCAGTCAGCGCAGCACCATTCACCGTCACTGAAATCCCCCCAAAACCCAAAGCTTCCCAAACATTGAGTGTGCTCTCTCACACCTACTTGCAGACAACCTAATCCTGGTCACATCATACTCTGTGGTACAGCACATCAAAGGATTCAGAGAGAGACACACTACCAATTCAGGCGGTTCTGCCTCAACTGCTAAAAATATCTAAAGTCCTTTCACAGCAAACTTCAAACCCGCTGGAACTATCTCTACTTAGCACCGGATTGGAAAATTAAAGTTGCCTTTCAAGCATGTAAACCTCTTCCCACCTAGAAGCTAGAGACTACATTGAACATGCATATATATGTGCATACATGTGAAGTAAACCTGGATTTATAATCAGTAGAGCTGCACAGAGAAAACAAACCTCCAATATGAGATCCAATATCTGAAGAAACCAGAACTTTGTAAGAAACGGAACAAAGCATCAGAAACTAAATACTAGAAAATACAATTCCAAACAGGTAAATTGATACTGTCCATCTTTCAGTTTCTGGAGTTCATATTTTGTGCACAATTTCTTATAAAAATGTAACCCATAATTTGGCACTGAATCTGTATGCAAGGCAGAGTCACTGAGTTCCAAAGCAAGGTACCATTGCTCTTCACTCTCAGTAAAAAAACACCCAGTGAGCCACTGTCCCTTCCTCCCGAGTTCCTACCTTCTCTCTGGAGTGCATATTATCTCTTTCTAATACACTGTGCTCATGAGATAAAACGTGATTCTTGAATTACGCTCTACTTTCAGAGGAATTGGTCAAATAACATACATTGTGTTGTAATGTATTATCAAAATTCTGCTCCCTAGCACTATCCAGTAGATTTTGACAGTACTCAAAATGAATGGTGCTTACAAGACCTTGCATTCAATAATATTACATAGACTATGCTGAACCATATGCTGCTACTTCTGCCTTCCTCTAACGCAGTAACTGCTGCACTTTCCCTCTAATACAGCAGTTTAATGACTGGTTTACAAGGTTAGAGCAGGTTGCAAACAAACAAGCCAGGCTCCAGAACACAGTTAGGCAGAAATTATGAATCACATGCATTTTAAGTTAAAAATCCTACTTTAATAACCATACTAAACACAAACCACAGCAGCTGAATGGCAAAAATACAAGAGTTGAAACTAAATGAAGCTAAAAGTGAAGTGGTACACAGAAGAAAAACAATCCCAACTTTATAAATGAAAAACTATGAGCTATAGCCAGCTACTGTCACCCAAGGAAGAGATCTTGGGTACCAGGTTCCATTAGATGATAAACAAGACAGTCCAGACTGACAGTGGATGGGGGCTTTGGGAGAGGTGTAAATAATCCCGACTGGTGTGAAGAGGTGAATAGGGATCAGACAGCCCTTATTCCATACAAGTGTGAGATAACAGGTGCCAGTTAACACATAGCAGCTGGAACCAACCTCAGTAGTTCTCCACAGAGCACTGTGGAAGCTAAAAGGGGCTCAGGAAAGGATGAGAAAAATGAATGGAAAGAATATCCACCAAATACAAAAGTACTGCTTCTGGCTCAGGCTGCCCACACACACAGATTGCTGGAGGGGGGGAATCAAGGAGACACTGCCACTG
This sequence comes from Hemiprocne comata, assembly GCA_020745705.1. NCBI lineage: Eukaryota > Metazoa > Chordata > Aves > Apodiformes > Apodidae > Hemiprocne > Hemiprocne comata. The sequence goes on along the minus strand of CM036616.1, from coordinate 27,244,360 downwards.
GCTCACCCTGTTCTTGTCCTGCTGGGGACATGACAGAGGGGTAGGTGAAGCCTTCAATCTGACTTGAAATAATCAACCTTATTTTCTGTGTCAGAGCCTTTTCTATTATTTCAAATGGCAACTAGTTCTCACGGTATCTGTAACATGGATGCAGTCTCAAACACATCTAGCTGAAGGGCCTAGGCCAGAATCCAGGCTGTAGGAAAGGGATATTCATAGGAATAGCCAGATAACACAAAAGACACGGCTGTTTGCCAGCCATGCTAGAACCTCACCAAGAGGGATGTGTAAGGTCATAACTGGCAGGCCACTACCTGGGTACAGTCTTCTCAGATGGTAACCCTGCCTCTAACAGTCTGGGAAAAGGCAGGATACAGCCATTTTTAAGGAGCATGACTCCAAGAGCTGGATGCTGCTAGTGCTATTGAACACAAGCAAGTTCTTGGAACTCCAATATGCTGACTGCAGGAAAGCATGGGAGAGGACATGTTATGGTAAAGGACATGGTGCCATGGCCACATACAGCCTCCTGTGCTGGTGCAGTTCAGCACAGGGACATGAGAGCTCACAGCCAGCAGGGAAGGGGCCTGGACACCTGGACTAGTTCAGGTTCAAACTGTTAAACTGTTTTGCTTAAACTCTTCAAATCAAAACCAGCCCCCTACCTTTCTTAAAAGCTGATGTGCTGACAGTAGTATTCCTTTTGGGTAACCTGTCAGTGACATAAGACATCTGTTTGCATCAACAGCAGGAGGGGAGAAATGTTTTGAGGTGCCTTTGAGGATCCAGACTCTGGTCCTTGACCAGAGGACTCAGTTGGAGCAATATCAAAGCTGGACTCTTGAACAAAAAATAGAAAAGGCTTCCTAGACCTCCAGGGAAGACAAAGATGATTTTCAAAGAGTGACTTATTCCATCCTGTCTCAGACACTCATCTTTAAAGGAGATGAATCCATCTCTGAAGATTTGTCTCCCTCTCCTCACTGACTACAGGGGAGGTCTGGCTGCTGGTGGAGATTGCACCCCTGCCTCTGACACTGGAGGTGGGAATGATGATGATGGGCATAGCACCAGAGTCCATAATAATGCCAATTCACACCGGGAATTCATCTTGAAGCTTCAGAGCAATGCTTTTCTGCCTCAGCAGCACAGCACCTCTACAGCAATCAGTCCTGCTGTAGAACACATTATTGCCCCACAACAGACCCACAACTAGCACAGAGGGATCACAAAGCACCAGCAGCGTCTGGGTGACCACCACTGCATACACAGGACAGGCCTGCTCCATCCAGAGAGCAAAATGGATCCAAAAGGGAACAGTTGGGTCACAGACAGCATCCCCAGTGCCAGCAGGTAACTAGCCCCAGTCCAGCAGTGCTGAGGCACTGTTGTATTTCCCCATCCATCGCTTCATATACGTTCGGCAGCAATGCACAGGACTCCATAGCAACAGCCCCAGCTGTGAGAACAACAGCATTCCCACGGCAGCTTGGCTGGAGCTGCCTCTTTGCACGAACATGTTTTGCTTCTGTGCATACTGAACGGGTGCATTTCTCTCCCTCTAGCTCATGCAACCAGAGAAACATTTACTTGACTAATTATCCCTTTGCTTGTGAATGCCTATGAGCGCACAGAGACTCACTGCAGGCTTTCACTATTGGAATTCGCTTGGCAATGTTGTCCTTTTTTGCAAGCCTCCCTAAACCGATGAATTCAGCTCTGACCTCAGTGTCAAAATCTGCACTACATGGTGTGAAAGATCCCAGGCCAGATTATGTGATTCCTCTCTGCCCCTTGTGGGGCACACAACACTCCCAATCAAACGGCAGGTTCCATGCTGTGGCTGCAGGAGGTCTAGATGGCTATGAGAATTTAATACATTTAAGAGATTTTTTGTTCCTGAAGCCTCCTAATGTTTTCATTCCTAGGGAAAAAAATACATATTAAATCAGACCACTGCATGAACATTTGGCTGGGGCCAGAGTTTAATCAAAGTTTTTCTCCCCACATGCTCACAGCTTAATTGGGCATGCACAACCACAGGACTCGGAACTGTGTGGCAATTCGTTACTAGTTTGTTTTTTCTATAGGCTCAATACAATGGACCTTGAAAAGTGCCCTCCTGCTAGGCACAGCCATGTGCTAGAGTGTGCACCGTGTGCCATTTCTGAACATCAGAAACTGGGGTTCCAGTGAACTCTCATGGAGTAGGAGTGCTGTAAATCCTTGGTATACAGGGACACAGAGAGATGCTGAAACCACTTTAAACTAAAATCTGGGGTTTAAGGAAGATGGCATGCTCAGCAGGGTTTTTATTCTTTCTCTTTTTTAAAATGCCTCCTTTCATTTGCAGTACTTAGCAAGAAATACCACACCCAGCCTAAAGCACCATGTCAATAGCCTTTTGACTGTTACCATTTATGTCTCCCAGAAACCCACACTAATTATGGAGGGAAAATAGCCCTAAAGAGCCAGAAAACTCTGTGGTTAGAGCTACCCTGAGCAATGGAGCCAGGTGATGGGTATAAAGACACAGTTGTAGCACCCTGGAAAATGCAGCTTCTTTTTCCTTCCTTCACAGTCAACATATCTGACATCTTGCAAGCTTAGCACACCTCACTTTCCCACACTTACAAATCCTCTGGGATCTCAATGCACATGGAAGGGAATGGGCATATGCAGTTTCTGTGGTTTTCAACAGCCCCTTAAAAACAGTTGGAAAACGAGACGTTTCTATCTGCCTACCCTTCCCAATCCTGACTTTTAATCAGTCATTTTTTAAAGCGCTACGAAAAATCTTCTCCACTCTGCTGTCTATGGGAAATTCTACAATCATTAAAGAAACTCTGCTTTTGGATAAAGCACACAGAGAAGATTGCCCTTACCCTCTAATCTCAAGGAAAGACCCAATATACAGGGCTTTGCCCACTACTCTCTGCAGTTCAGAGGCTTTGGTCTGATCATCATCAGCTGGATCAGTATGAGCTGACTCCTCAAGAGTATAGTCCAGCTACCTTTGTCTCTTCCAGTACCAACGATGTGCTTGCTGCCTTCTGTCCAACTTGGAGATGCTGGAAGTCTCAATACAAACTCCTCTGTGACAGCCTACAGTGAGCGCTCACAGATCAGCAGACCTTGTTTTCCGAAGCTACCCACGTGGATCACATGCTGCAAACAAATGATAACAAGAAAGGACAAGCCGAAGTGTTCTGCTTCTTTTTGACATCAAATGTTGAGTTTGGAAAACTTGATGGATGTTTTGTGCATGAGAGACTGACTTAGCGAGCAGAAAAACAAGTGACAAACTGCATGCACTGCCAATACAGGAGGTACCTTGAGTCTCTGAGAAGATGTTATCATTTCCATGTTGTCATCCCAAATTCTTAGGGTAGAACATGGATCCTGCTAATAAATATTTGTGCCTTAAGTTCCTCTGCCCTGGGAAGAGAAAATCCTATGCTGTCTGCAGATTCACTTTGCTTCAAGCTGTGCCACAGTAGGTTATCCTGTGAAATGCAGCTGTAGGCAGCAGGCTTCTGGGGCGTGGACTCTGATGTGCATGGGTGGGTATGTGAAAGCACAACCTCATAGTGGTTTGGACAACAGACTTCTGCAGCCTCTAGGTACCACTATCATGTAGATATGAAATATCTATGAACATAAAGCGCTTAAAAAAAGAACATTGGGAACAAAACCACTGGGAACCAAGACGTACATAGTCTGTCTGTATGAGAAATGGCATAAAAGGAGAGGCTCAAAGGCTATGAGATTTATAGTGGATCAAGATGAATCCACCACATGGATGAACAATGGTCAGCAATAGCATGTTCAGCAAGAGAAGGAAAGTGTCACATGAGGATGTATGGCAGGAATGGAACCTGTAAACCTCACTGAAGACTCTCTCATGCTTTCCTCTGCATCCCTCAGGCTTCTGCTTAAACATGCATTTTTGAATCTGATTATTTCAAGGAAGATGCAATCCCCTCAGCAGTTCTGTAAGTAAAAGCTAGAAGCTACAACCACCAGGAACACTGGAAGAAAGGGGTTGTTCAGAGAAGAAGGGGGAAGAGTAAGGAGGGATACAATCACATACAGAACTAGCTGCCACAGAGAAAAAGTTTTTTTTTTTTTCATGTTTCTCATCAAGAGAATAAGAAATTATTACCTTAAATTGCAGCAGGGTTGCAACGAAATATCAGAGAAAACTGAGGAGGTAAGGCTAAGGTGCTGTACATTTGCCTGATGAATTTTTGGAATTGCTGTCATAAGCCCAGGTTAGAAACCAATTTTTCACAGAGAAAGTCAACAGAGCTGATCCAGTTTTGGGGCAGCCTGATCCAGATTTGGTGTAGGCTGACACAATCTTTTATCTTTTTAGGGCCCTCTTCTCCATCTGTCTTAAGAGGAGAGGAGCCTACTTCTAAGCAAGGCTCATTCAGGCAAAACATCAGTTTATCCTGGGAATGAGAGGTTCTCCAAACTCCCGCATCCGCTTCCAGGGACCATGGCTTGTCTTCACTTTCTTTCTGGGTAAGCAGAAGAAAACCATGTTTTGTCTAAGTCTTGTATGTTGATGAACTCCAGAATCACAGGGTGACCAGAGCTGCAGGCTCTCAGGAAGGTTATCACTTTTCATCAACATGTGCACACTGTTGGATCCAGAGTACTAACTGCTCATCTCAGCATCACCACCCCATACCAAAGTGAAAATGAAGGGCATTTTGGTGACATAGTGACTAACGCTCTGAAATACATTCTGATAGCTACTGACTCAGTTTCAACAAAGCAATAAACAACAACTGTTTACTGACTTTCTACTAGCTCTGCTGATGCACCAGTTACAACATTCCTGGTTTTCTTTTTTCTGAACAACTGCTGAACAGACCTTATTTAACAGCAAAAAATTAGGCCTGCAATATACACAAAAAGATCCACATTTTGAATGTGATTAATTTACAATTTTAAGACAAACTGGTATTTTAAGCCATTTTCTTTTGCAGTTGAAAAGCCAGCAGTGTTATTACTGCTTCATGGTTAAAACCTCAGGTCTAATTAATTACATTGAACCAGAATGTCACTGAAATTACTTCTTACTGTGTACACCTGCAGTTGCGGTAGATCAACTCACTGGCAGGTAATGAGGAGTTCAGGTCTTTGCTTTGTTTCAAATGAGGGCAGGAGAGAAGTTACAGTCTGCCTGTGTGTGCCCCAGTGCTTGAGCTGAAACACCCCCTCGGAGCCCTGGCCACAAAGGGTCTGCCTGACTGCCCCATTCAAGCTGAAGAAAATGCAGCAAACAGAAAGGCATAAGCTGTGGAAAGGGAACAAGACATTTCAGAGGTCTGTTCTCCTAATCAAAAATGACATTTGCAGCACAGAGAAGAAAGTCCCTTTTTTTAGATGATGATGTATGACTAATCCTGGGAGACTACAGTAACAGAGGAAGCACCAATTCAGTAAGTAGACCAAATACTTTGGGAAAGTAACTGACAGACAAGGAGGAAAAACGGGTGTAATTACATGATTTCTGTTAGAGATTTCCCTCCAAGAAACCAGCAGGACAAGCAGCCCCCAATCCTTTCCTTGCAATCGTGATAGAGTATATTTAACACACTATTTCCCTCCAGGCTCTTCTCATGTACATAAGGCATCACTATTATCACATGCTTTTATAGGTTTGGGATCTTGTGCTAACTTTACACGACTTAAATTGGATCATTAACATTGCAAATTAGAGAAACGCTACACTGCTCTCCCCACTGTCTGCAGCACTTGCCAAGCGGCTGGCATGCAATAACTATTCAAAACCAGCTGTTAACTGAGGTGTGTTTTCAGGATGCTTCAATACCAAAACATTTCCTTCCTTTTAAAGGATACACATATGAGGACATTACACCTTTCCTGATTATACAGCCACAGCTCTGAGAAGCCACATGAGCCATATGAGTATTAAGGGCAACAAAGTATCACAAATTCCTCGGTAGCTCTTGTAAGAGTCAGTTTAGCAACCGGCATCTGGCCTAACTAGGATCTCAAACCCCCCCAAACAACTTTGCAACTGCTCTTTGAACCTTAACTCATAAGGAAAGATATCCTCAAAATTATTACAAACCTAGCAAGTGTCAAAGCCAAGGTCATGTTTTGTTTGCAGGACAGAGGCAGGAACAGGAGCCTGGGCTCTTGGCTACATGCTGTAGATTAGTCCTACAGAAAATTGGAGTGTTCTGCACAGACCTAGTGCTGCCCATAAGGGACCACAGCAGGATCTTGTAGTGACTGAGTTCACGCACACTGGTTAGTGTTTCGAGTGTCTTTCAATGGTGTGTCCCATCTTTACTCCTTCAAGGCTTTAAAGGAGCATCCCCAAGAGGAAAATCTATTTTCAAAGAGGGAGTTGACTTTTCCACCTGAAACAAAGATGACCAGAGACTCTCCTGTGTGGGAGAGAGGAACTGTGCTTCTTTCCCATGGACAGCCCCAACAACCAGAGAGACTGGCTAACGAAGTGGTGCCATCACTGCTGAAATGCCATGGCCATGGGCATATACAGAATGCTTTACAGATCCTCTCTGCATGCACCTAGGCTGTTCCAGCTGTACCTGAGAGATGAGATGAAAGTTTGCCCAAAAGAACCACTAAAATTTTGGCTGGTCCTGGCAGATTCTGCAGAGGTGCTGTATTCTTACAAAAATGTCCCAGCATAATGCAAATGACAGTAGGAGAGTCCTGTTCCAAGGATGTAAGTTCCCTCCAACATTCTGGATATGGGATAATTGCCTTCATAGGCCATGGACTGGATCCAGCATGGCAAATATGATGTTACTAAGCTCTCAGAGCCTCTGGCTGAAAGAACAACAGCAGGAAAAGCTGGGACAGCTTCACATCCATACCTTCCAACAGACCAACGGCTCCAATCAGTGGCTCAATGTCACAGCTATTACTACCATACCTCTGGGGCCACTCCATCTTTTCCAGTTAGCTGTTAGGACCCTTTTTTAAAGAAAGGCAGCTGATTTTCACATGATCAACTTCTATACATGTAAGACGAATGAGGTCTTCCCTTTTGCTCCTGGAATACAACTGACACCTTTAATCCAATCCCTCAAGCCCTTTTCTGAGCTGTTTGATTGCTCCTCCTCCTCCAACAATCAGTCTTTATCCTGCCTTTTTTCCTGTACCTAGTCAATCCCCCTTCTCCCAGAGAGCAGGGGTATTCGGCTCTGCAGGTTCAGTGACCGAGGTCTCAAGTCAATGATGAGACTCACACAATGGACAATGCCACCTGATGATTGTCAGCTTGATGTCAGACGTTTCTGAATGAAAATGAGATGTGTGCAGACTTCAGAACTTTTTTTTTCAGCCTCTGGATTCATGTTGAAACCACAGGATGACCTCTCCATCACACACCTACTTTGAGTTCACCAGGTCTATTGCCTTCAACCCAAGGGACCCTGACAAGGATATGTGCTGTCTGTACAAGCTGAGTTTGTACACCTGCACTCTACTCAGCCTGCACTCACAAGTAAGGGGATGGAAGGATCTTGTAAGGGCTTTCAGCAGGGAACCACTGCATGTCCCTTCAGGTACTCAGCTAAACTAGCTCAGGAAAGAGTTAAAGTCATCAGCACTGAAATCTCCAGGACTGAGCACCTTGCTTTCTAGGGAAGTTGAAGATCTGGGACTGCTTTGTAACAAATGCACACAGTCAGGATGTTGAGGGAAAAGCACATACCTGTGCATTTGTTCAAGATCAAAGCATGTCTGGTGTCAGAAAGGAGAAATGTTGAGAAAACCAAGGAAAGGAGAGAGGCTGTAAGTGGGACCCAAACAAAGCCCTGAAGAAACACTATGGGGGCCCAACACTCTGTGACTGAAGTTTCAAGACATTTCTCAGGAATAATAATGGGTAACCAGTGGTATTCCAAGCTCTTTAACAAATCTAAACACACAGATTCTCCCAGCACAAGCCAAAAGATGAGCAGCTGCCCAGCACTTACGCACCAAGCGTATCTGTCATACTGCAGACAGGTGGGGATCTCAGTGGTTGACACCAGCTTAGGCTGGATGGAGCAGCGGACTCTGCCCCAGCCCATGCTTTCATACTAACTCAGTGCTGCCTCCTGACCCCACAACCCAGGCGGATGGGTTCAGCCAGGATCTTAGTGGGTAATGCTAATGGCTTTGACAGGGCAGCATCAGGAAGGCCGGACTGCACTTTTCCTTGCAATGCTCACCATGGCCACCAAGTCAAAGTCTTCAGTACATTGCATTCATTGAGCACAGCCAGAGACATAATTTGCCCATCCTCCAAAGGTGAATCCCAGCTTTAAAACCTTACTAGTTTCACTCCACCAGCAGAGAAAAGAAAGCCACCAAGCCGAGAGCTCAGCAGCTTTTTTTCTCGTTTAACACAGTTTCAACTCGTTCTGAGAGATAAAGAGCTCAGGCATCAGATTTCCATATTTATAAGGAGCGAGTTTCTGTTTAGCCAAGCTTGTGACAGAAATAACCCCACATACAGAATCAGGAGCACCAGCACGGCAAATATATCTGAGGGGCGGGGATGCAAAAGCTGAGGGAGATCTCAAGTTGCTCTCTACCTTGGTATGGCTTTACAGCCCTGCCTGAGGGCACACATAATTTTTGGCTTCTAAAATGAGAGCTTGCCTCGCCCCTGTCCCCCACATCTGTGTCTCCGTGACTAATTAGCATCCAGGGGGATACAGATTCTCCTCTGATAAAGCACTGTTTAGCTTCCTTCTCCTGACAGGTTTGTATTAGAAATAGCCTCATTACATGACTAATCAGGGAAGCTGAGACAAAGGCATAGGAGCTGACTTAGAGGGAAATGGCTTATTTTTCTAAATGTGGTTTTAAATTATTCTGTCTCCAAAGGGCAGGGAACAAGGTGCTCTTTCCACTCCTGATCCTGAAAAAAAAAAAGTGCAAAATCGAGGCTCCTGAAGAAAAAGCTATTTTTATTCCCAGAAGCAGTAGCTCTCTCACTATCTCCCATCTTTCCTTGATTTTCACTCTCAATTCCCTTAGTTATTGCAGGGTTACAGTTTATGCATTGCAAAAGTCCTGGAGAGCCTCCAGCCCCATGCTGCCCGCTGGGTCTGGGGTCAGCAAGGAGTCCAACAGCCCCAGCCCTGCCAGACACTGCGGATGGGAAGTGACAAGCATGGTTAGTGTTCTACCATGTTGAAAAAGTCATCAGCACACAAAATGCCAGGCTGCGCCTCCAGAGTGTCTTAAGATATTTAGCACTGTTACCTTCCATGTAGCACACTAGACTGAGGAAGGACCAGAGCATACCTTAAATATTGAGGTGAACTCGACCTGGCAGGAGCTGTCTGAAATAAAGGCAAGCAAACACCATTTAGTGGCATGGGGAAAACATTTTTTTAAAGGAGGATTTGTTTCCCCTCCATGTTCCCTGCAATGGAGCTGGTCTCCATCTGGCTCCAGCTTGTCTCCTCAGCCTCCTGTTGACAGCACCAGAAAGAGTTATCAGACCAGAAGGCTTCTGCCTCGCTTCTCCTTTGAAGGCAGCCCCTTTATCAGCTGAAATCTAGCCATCTGTCCCAGTCCCTCTGAGGAGCTGCAGCAGACTGCAGAGCACAGAAGGAAGCACTGCACAAGGTGGGAACAGGAGGTTGAGGGAGCTTACTGCACACACAAAAAGCCAAACCAGATCCCTGGTTGAGATGGGAAGGGAGATGAAAGGGACCGCAGCATCAGTACTCCCTGGGACAGACTTAGACACATGCTTATCAGCTCTTGCTCTTTATTCAGTTCCTTCTGGGCTGCTGCTCCTTCTGTTGTGGAGACCTGGACCAGCCTCACAGCCCTGCACCAGGGCTCCCAAAGGCCTTGCTGGAAGGCAGGCTGGAGGGTTTTGCCTGCTTTGCTCGCTGAGCAGGACTGCCCAAACCTTTGCATTTTGACAATTTTTTTCATTTGCCAAATATCTACTCTTTGGGGTGAAATTTTGCACTATAAACATTTTTCTCAGCCTCATGTGGAAAAAATATAAAAATCTGTATATATACATAATTATATATATAAAAATAGTTTTTCTTTTTGTTGAGGTAGGGTGCTGGGAACACATTGTGTCACCCTGAGCACTCTCCTCTAAGTGATATCTCTCCCAGTATCTGTGCAGCCTGAAGCTGAGGCTGATGAAGGCAGGGGACTAACAGGGAATGAGCAGGGAGGGAAGGCTGGGTCTGTCAGGAAGACTAGAGCTGGCTGGAGCAGGGGATGGGGGGAAGACTGGATGGGTAGACAGTAGAGGAAGTAGAAATGGTTGAAAGATGGTCCTAGAATAACAAGTCCAAGAAGACAATGAAGAGACTGGTCAGGGACAATTAGGGGTGGTCGAGGTTAAAAGCAGTAGAGGACATTAGCTGTCAGACATCTGGGATACATTGCACCTCTTTGCTCATCCAAGGCTTGTGTACATGAAGGACAACTGCTGACCATGACTGGTACTTCTCCAGCTGGTCCCAGACTACCTTTCAGTGAATGGGATTTAGTAACCTAGCTTTCTGCACCCAGCTACAGCTGGTGGCATGGAGCTATGTGCTCAGATAGCCAGTGCCATGCTGGTGCTGCTCCACCAGGCCACACTGGGGTTTCCTTACAGTCCATTTTCCTCCGTTAAAACTGCAGGGAACTGACATGAAAATAAACCGGTGAGCTGGTTTTCCAAGCCTCAAATACAGCTACTGCAGCCCAATTTAAGACCCTGCAACCTATATGCTATAAAACAGTTTTTAGTAATATAATCATGTAAGCCCTTTCCCTTGGTAATTCAGGAGGTAGCATGGACCTATGCTGAAGGTTGATTTGAGTTACACAAGGAAGGAACAGAAGCCCAAGTAGATGTTTCTTTGTAGAAGCTGCAAGTCATGTAGAGAACAGGGGAGCAGAGCACACAAGAGAAAAGACAACTTTGTGGTCCTACAATGCAGGGTGTCCTAGAGAACTGGGACCTTTATGCTCTTACGTGAAATGTGCAGTCTCTAAAACCAGATTTACCACAAAGGGTCATTAATAAGGTCCCCCTCCTCAACTTGGCTCCTGGATCACAGCCTGGTAGTGTGATATGCTCAATGCTTATAAATGCTATCAAAGTGAGTGGGAGCTGCGTTTTTAGTAGGAGAAAATATATGAATCAGGAGGGGGGAAAAATTGTCAGGTGATAGGTATGTTGGACTGAAAACCTCAGATGATCTTCTGGCCTTAATCAGTGTCTGTCTCAAGCCCTCATCCATCCACCCACAAGATCATGAGACAAGGGATTCTGAAAGGATTAGGGGGATCTGGTAAGGCTTTCTACTCCATCCCTTCACCTAGCAGGAGGGCTGCAGAGATGAACAAGGACTTTGTGAAGTGCTCAGACACTATCTGTCATGCCAAACTACACAGAACAGATCATAAAATTACTTACTTGGCTGTCAGTGGAATTTTGGTTTTATGCCTTTCTTTATCTTGTGTGTCCTTGGCTTTGCCATATCTTTCTGTACCCAGTAGACCTATCCTTCCCCCTGACATACTGATGTGTCTTGCAACCGTATTTTGCAACCCTGCCAGTTTCCTTCCCAGCAATTGCCTGATGCCCATACAAGTAATTTTCCACTAAGAGCTGGGAGAGGGGGAACACTTGGTGAAGTAAGAGCAAGGGAACTACTACGACAAATCAGAGCAGCAGCTCCAGACTTTATCTCGATCTTACCAAAGGTCTCATTCACCCCAAATGAGGTAGGAAGTATCTTTTGGGGTGACCTGGAGCTTGGGAAAGTTCCCTTTCAAGCCCCAGTAATTAGGGAGCTGCCGGAGGTCCTGAAAAAAACATGCGTATTACTTCTCAGACTGTTTATTTTTACTGTGGTGTAGATCCTGTATCCTCCTTATCCATGAACTGCTGCATTGTGCCAGCAGGTCTATAAACTGTAAGAATGGATTTGCATTCCTGCCTCTACCCCTTACCCTACTGACTCAACTTTGGGATCAGTGTCTTTCAGTCCCACCAAGTTCTTAATTTCTTAAGTTTTGGAGGAGGAGTTTGGGTATCTACTGACCCTTTATATATCTTTTTCTACCTCCTTGATGATTTTCCTCCTACTAGCATGCCTCCTACTATTTGCTTCTTCAAGAATAAACAATCTCAGCATTTTCACTGTCACTTTCTTCCTTGTTAGAGACCCCCAAACTCTTCCTAACTCCATAATATCCATTTTAGGATGGGTGATCAGAAACACACACCATGTCCCAGGCAACGTACTGTTGATCCAGAATGGCTTTGCAGTTTTTTGTCTGCATTTTAATCTCCCTGAAATTTTGTTTGCCTTTTTGTCACTACCGCCACACTGCACAGATGGCTTAATTTGTGCTCCTTGTAGAGACACTAAGTTCTTTTCCCTGTGTCTTGGCTTTCCTACCCTCCTTTTCATCTTTCAAAATGTTGTTGCAAGAGCGGTCTGAATCGTTATCCTCTATTTTATATTTGGGAAAACAGACCCAGAGAAGTGAAGCTGCTCAACACAAGAGCAGGAGAGTGGGATTCTCCTCCAGGGTTCTGTCTCCTGTGATAAGAGCATTTTCATAAATGCATTCCTACTGAATACATCTGATAGTACGCACCAGAAAGCAATAAATACCAATATTACACTTCAAACTACACTGCAGGGGAAAAAAAGTGGTCAGGAGCTGTGGATGCAGGATTACATTATAGTCTTGAAAAGTGGTCCCCTCCTGCAAGCATTTGATGTTAAGCAGAAAGTAACATAAACAAACCACAAGTCTCACAGGCCAGACTGTTCTCCAGACATTCTAAGGTTGGTCTCAATATACAGGCTTGTTTCTTCATTCTACCATCCTCCTTTTCCAGAAAAGCGCTTTTCCAGAATTGCCTTGTGAATGGCTTAATGCCTTTTGCTCAGTTAATTTTCTCAGGAATTTACTCCTGTCTCATTATCATCCAGACGACTGTAATACAGAGCTCCCCAATGTTTCAATTATGTCACACATCCCTGATCAATGTACAGAGTTGCCTCTCTCCCTGTCTGTCACATCTGACTATTTCTTCTCCCTATGAGTGCCATTCATATAAGGAGCTCACAAATAAAAGGGGAAGAGCAACACATGATCTTAAAGAACAAATAAAAAATGCACAACTTTCCTCCTAAGGTACCATCTTAGTTACATGTTTGGGGGTTAGGTCCACATTTGTGTCTGTTTATTCTTTGGTGCACACTGTGTACAGAAAAGCAGAGACCAGAGAAGAGTCAACAAAGCATAAGAACAGGATCTTCTGCAGGTATTTCAGTTTGGTTTGTAGGTTGCCTACAGAATTAACACAAGGGGAAACACTAAGAAGAATTCTTACTGTGACTGAAGCCTTTTAGCTTAATAACAATGGCTTAGAAAATACATTCAGATACAGTAGAGATGGTTCACTTAACGTTTCTGTAAGAAAGGTCCCTTGAGCCTGGTTCTACCTCTTTGTCTTCACAGCTTTCGGTTAACACTGCAGGTGGGCACAGAAACACTTTCAGCTCATTATTCTCTTTTCAGATACTCGTGGACATGAGATATTTAGCTGAAACAGCCCTTTGTAGCTCTTTTAAATTCCATTATCATTAAGATGACAGGCATGGGAAAGAGATACTGTTTTCCTTACATATTAGTTCCATCTTGTGCACAGTAAAAGCAGCTTTGCACAGTATCTTAAGGTTTCCAACATCTGCGCTGCTAGAAAAAGCTATCTGAAATGTAAATCTTCAGAGAAATGACAGATTGAAGCTGCACTCTGGCACTTGACTTACAGAGGCAGAACACCAGGAATGTTACTGGCTCAAATATCCAGAAGCCTCCCAATTAAATAAAAAATTGTAAATAAATTGAAGTCTCTCTGGGTGATCACTCCCATTATCTGGCTATACAAGATAATGAGAGAATCACCGAAGAAAGCTTGTTATTAGCTGTTAATTGAAGGCACCTTCAGAAAGTGCTGCTTCAACACTGAAAGATAGGCTTTCTTTACAGCCGTTAGCTAATATGTATGTTAGAGGTGTCTTAAAGCAGTCTTATGAGGTCCCTGCTCCCAGCATCACAGCTCAGAGAGAGCTTCTGATGCTTTATATGAAATTCGTAAAAAGCTCATCTACATAGAGCCTAACCCCTGGGCACAACTTCAGCATACTTTACTGCATTACAGATCTATCCAACCTGATGCTCATGCTGTACAAACACAAGATACCTAAGTGTGTTGTAATGACTTTCAAAAGAGGCAGCAGAGTCCTGGCCCGTACAAGGTATGATCACATAATGTACTGACGACACAAATCATAATGGTTAGCTTGTAAGCTAAGTGCAGCTACCTCAGGACATAATTTTAGGTTCACTTGCTCTTTACTGCTCTTTCACAAATCATCTTTTGCTCTTAGTGTTTCCCTCTCCTTATTCCCAGACCCTTTATTTTCACCTGTAAGTAGCTCACTGCTCCTAGCTGGGAGCCCATTAGTCTTGAAGAGAGTCTCCTGTAGAGACAGTAATTTCCAAGTGAGACATCTCACTTCTCATGAAGCAGACAGTCCCTACCCTATCTGTAGCCTATGCTCTAACCTGACAAAAACTGGAGGTTTTCAATTTACTTTAAACTGGTTGCATTTCCAATTAAACTCTCCTCTCTCTCTCTACAATTGGAATCCATCTTGTAATATTTTCCATCTGAGCTACAGGACCAAATAATCAGTATATCTAGAAACTGGGAATCATTTCAAGAGCTTGTGTAAAGTGCCTGCAGGACCACAGCTTTTATCTGAGGAGCGTGATGTGGGGTGATCTTGAGACAACACACAGAGGTGGCTGGAGCCCAGCAGAACAGGGTCACAGAAACAAAAACAGGGTCATGGCCAGAAAACACTCAAAACAACTGAAGTGGTTCATCTATGCCAGAGAGATCAACTTAATTGTAAACTGTGTTTCACCCAGCTTGCATAACCAGTAGGGAAAATACCATATGCGAAGAACTACATTAAGACTGCATTATGTTTAATCACAGGATAGCTGGTACATCTAACCTGTCTCTGGTTTTTATGCTTCCACTTCTGCAGTATTTGCAAACAGTTGAAGCAGAGCAATTTAGTCAACACTGAGTATACACCTGTGCTTACACAGGGAAATGTAATTGACTGAAATTTCCCACCTCAGTCATTTCATTGTTATCAAGAAGTTGTGAACTATTTTCTGTTTACAGGAGAGCTAATAGACTTTAACATAGCAAAATGAAATTATTCTACATTTACACTATGTCAAACCCCTGCAGAATTGCTTTGAGCAGAAATGGTATTAAACTGCACAAACAGTACAGTTTGGGGCCATTTATTCCAACTGCTCCAAGGGCTTTTCAGGTATAACTACTCCCCCAGCTACAACTGGGCAAGGTTTGGGGAATTTGTGACTGCTTTTCAAGTTTCCCAAATGATCTGTATGGTTGAACTCCAGTTTCAGCTGCTAGTTCTCAGGTCCAGCTTTCACATCAAGCAAACTACGGAGGTAGCTGTCTGCTGCCATCATGCCCATAGTAATCCTGAGGTGCTGACAGTGACCCATGGCCAAAGAGACAACATGTGGCATCTTAATTATACAGGAGCCATGCACAACCCATTTTCCCTGCCCAGCACTGTGAACTCAGACACTCCTGCTCACCCTGTTTAAACATTTCAGTAATCGTTCTGTATTTCATTGCACCGTGGGTATCCAATTGCATTAACACGCTGTGTTTTAACTCCAGAAATTAGTACACCAAGTAGAACAGAAGCAAGCACTGTGGTTATTCCAGAGCCAAGATATATATATGTCACAGAAGCGTGGCCATATGGGAGATGCTAAAGTTGCATTCTTTCCCTGATTCAGTGTAACTAACTCCTCATGGTCTCCACTCCCTGCTGAATGTAGCAATACCTGTATGGTATGGCTTCTCCTGAAGAACATAATTTCCCAAAGGCCTCCAGAAGTAGCCTAGGTCTCGTACCATCAATACAGTCTACAGAAGGTAATTATCACAGAAAAGGTGTTTTATTATGGGAGAAGAATCCAGCCCAGTAACAATGAGCAAACTGGGTTTCTTACTGAGCCCCTGGAAAGGAGACCTTGTATTCCTTCTGTCAGTGTGACTTGTTGAGACTTCTACCTGCAGATGATCAATTAAAAAAAAAAAAAAAGAGTTTGGAAAATCACTTTTCAATCACATCCCCACAGAAAGCATGAACTAATAGAGGCAGGTGAAAAAAAATTGTAAGATAAATATTTGAATCAAGACCAGCTTTTCAGATGATCTCTAAGTACAAACACAACACATCCATCCTTCAACCGCAACCAACTGTCAGGCTGACAAGTCATTCACCCACAAATTGTGACATTTGCTCACAGTATGTTTTTGTATCTCTTCCACCACTTGCAACGGTGCAGTTCAGCTGGCAGCCTGAGCTGGCATGCTGCTTTTTCCTTGAAAGAGGAGGAGAAAAGCTCTTCTGGCAGCATAGGCTGCCTTATCACCTGATAGTCTCCTCAAAGCTGTGGCTAGAGAGCCTGAGCAGCTGCTGCAATCCCTGGAGGGACTGAGCAAGGTGAGGATCACAGCACTCCTTGCACAGGTGTGCAGACCAACACTTACTGCTGGAGCCACGACCGCATCAACTGGCCCTCGAAAGCAGGATCCAGCTCTGTGAAGCCACTGCAGCTGGGCCACACTGATTCATGGATTCTGCTGGTACAGCAGAGGGTTGGTGTATCTCATGTCATATGCAAGATGACTGTCACAAAAACACTGCAGGTGAAAAATACAGACTCTTTAAACATGAGGATCCTACATCTGTTTATGCCTGTGAGGAGAGTAAATGTCCATGCAACTCTGCAATGTGAGGACTCATCCCTGCATCTGAAATTGGAGACTGTATGTTACCTGAGCAAGCTTGGTATTTTATATGCAAACTATTACATGGTCCAAACATCTCTTATTCTCAATAAACTTTCCTCAGTTGAGGCAAGGGAGGGATGAAAGTTTCAAGGTCTAAACCAAGTGTCTTTGACATAGCTGCGCTCCCTTGTAAAACCACTTCCAGCTGGAGGAACTTTACATATCCATTCAGATCTCTCTAGCAGAATGTCTTGCACCAGCACTGAGATTTAAGAAAAAAAAAAGTAAATACTTGTGTTTCCTTGTTTAAAAAGCTAAATTTTAAAGGGGAGAGGGGCAAGACTGCAATGCAGAATTACTGGAGTGACACTATACTTACACTGCGATGAAACAGCAACTTCTTACTCGAGTGCTGTCAAGATATCAGGGTTTAAGAACAACAAACAAGCCACACCAGGACAAAAGAGGCTGCTTTTGTCCCAGCCAGTGCAAAAACCATCTGTTAAGAGATTCACTTCTGCTGTTGGAGAAACAATTCCACAGCTGTTCTCCTTGAATTAAAAAAAACATCTAAAAGAATGTGTATTTCAGAAGGTTAAAGAGACTCCATTTCTTTCTGCTGGATTTCAAAACAATATGAGAAGGGAGATGCCACTGGCAAACTCCTCTTTTCTTTCTCAGGAAAAAACAGGATAGCACATCATTTTAATACAAAACATACTGGTGGTCTTCTATATTTTATAACCCACAGAATTTCATTTAACACATATTATATCCTGTAACAGATAATTTGAGAACTGTATTAAAGTATTGATCTCTATCTGCTAAGTATAGCCCCAAAACAAGCTACAGATACATTCATGATTCATAATAGGATGAAGGGTAATGGAAGAGGGGAGATTTAGGTAAGACATTAGGAAGAGATTATTTAGTCTGAGGATGGTGGGATACTGTGCAGGTTGCTCAGAGAAGCTGTGGAAGCCCCATCCCTGGAAGTGTTCAAGGCCAGGTTGGATGGGGCCCTGAGAAACCTGATCTAGTGGGAGGTGTCCCTGTCCATGCAGGGGGGGTGGATCTAGATGATCTTTAACGTCCCTTCCAACCCAAAGCATTCTATGATACTGTAATTGAAGACCCTGAATATTATTTGCTACCTGCAAACAGAGGTGGAGGCAAGCAAAATGAAGTGTAAGGATCTCCAACCTCTTCCCTAGCAGAAAACCACACTTGCCTAGAGTGCTTCTTTTCAGTTAAGTGAAAGCTGCTCCCCTGTTTCTGTTTATTTTCACAACTAGGGAATGCCTCATGCAAACTGGCACCTATTCAAGTTCTGTAGGAGGACAAGATATCAATGTCCTGTGCCTAAGCCAACTAATGTAATTATTGAAACCCTACTCAAACCATCTCTGACAGCATCTGAAATGCCCTTGGCTGCTAGTGGAGCAAGCAGATGAAGAGTCTGTATTCAGACTGCTGGCTCCAGATGTCAATCTCAGCCAGTGTGATGACTTTGCAGGAGCCAGGACATGACAGCTTCAGACAGTGAGCACCCTGAATTCTTCACTGCTCTCTTAAATCTAAATGGACATGGTCACCATCACTACCTGACCCTGTGTAGCTTTAGCTGGTTTCTTCCTGTGCCAGCTGTGACATTTCCACTCTTGTTTCTCCATGAACACTGTGATGAACCAGTGGTAGCTGAAGGTGTGTATCACAGCCTTTAACTAGTACAGCCAGCAAAGCATTTTCATAAAGCCACAAACCTGGACCACCAGGATGCAACTCTGCATAACAAAAGGGATTAAAATCCAAACACAACTGTGGAACACACAATCTCTAAATTAAAATTACTATTATTCTTCCCTGGGCAGAAAGCTACTTTTTTTTCTTTTTTTTTTTTTTACCCTGCAGGTACCAAAACCATGACTGAAATTAACGAAATGTAGACCTTCCAGGAATGTTGCCTAATAAGTCTGGGTAAGGCAAAGATAAACTACTTTCCATTTAAACCAGAATAATGTGGAAAAGCCTGGGAATATTTTAAAAATAATACACATAAAATAATGTAATAATGATTTTAATTTTTTTTCAAAAAACCAAACTGTTCTGCTTTTTAGAGACTGTCCTCTCAACTTTATGGACTCACAGAACATTACTGGATATGTAGCCTGTGCAGTACTATAAAGATCAGGGTTACTGCTCCAGGCTAATAGTGTAATTTTCCACTGGATGGTTTTCATTTACAACTCACCTATTGTATCTGATAGACTAATTGTAGCCAAGCATATTTTCAGGTTGTTTAAGGTATAATAAAGAACCAAATAGCTTAGAAAGGCAGCTTTAACTTTATAATTAGAAACATTTGCTATTTCAGGGTGCTTCTCCCTAGCATTTTGTAAGTTCCCTATTCTACCTTTCATTGTATTGTAAAAATATGTTATGACAAGCCACAGAGTGATTCAAGAGAAACTGTGCAGCAGTCTGGAAAAACCTGGGACAGCAGAGTATCTGTATGTTCCAAAGCAAAGCATTTTCCCATAGGAGCGAGGACAGATGAGAAGTGTCTGCATCTGATTCCCAAAAGGCCCGTTAAATGCAGGCTGACAATGGAAATTGGTGCCCATTTCCCCATGTACATGATGTGAACAGGTTTATCTGTAGATTTCAGAGGCATAGGCAAATGCTGGACATTGGTAGCCACCATTCCAGTGTAACCTGGCAGCCACTACCCACCAGGACAGCTAGAGATGCTCCTCCAACCACTCCAGGGTCCCAGTTAAACCTGATGCTCCAGACCCTTCAGTGCTACCAGCAGTAACCCAACCTCTCCTAGGAAAAGTGACCAATTAGCAGCCTTTAGTGCTGGCAGCAAGGCAAGCCATCCTGAAGAGCCATGCATTCCCTCCAAGTTAAATGTTAACATGAGAAAACAGATCTATTGCTAGTAACAAGCAGCAAATTTACCATCCTTGGGGGGGGGCAACATGGCTTTCCTTTGCAGCTAGTCTGGCGAGATCAAGAGAAAGGTTGGTACAAGGTATGTTTTACAAATAATTTTTTTATGAGTTCCAATATAGCAGAATTTGGTATTCGTAAAAACCTGTTGTTTTCTGTCCAAATAGCTTTGTAATGACTCTTGTTTTTTGACTTTACTGGACTGGAGCTGGCTGTTCAAATATGAAAGGTCCTTGAGGAGGACTATGAAAACCATGCTAGGGAAGACACAAGAGAAGCTTGAATTTAAAAGGCCCAGAGTCAATTGTTCCAAGATTAGTGGAAGGGTGATAAATAGGTAGTTGAATGAAAAGATGAGATTTCTTTAACATTATGGAATTTAATATTTAACCTTTTCTACTGCTGCCCCTAAACTGGATGTTAGGGAGCAATGCTGAGCGGCAAGCATTTCAGATTGCTGTAATTTCTGTCCTGTATCAGTGCAAGATTTTTTTTTCTTTACATGTCTATGATTGCCATGTCAAATACTCAAGTACCACCACACATCAACTCTTTTAAAGACTCTCCTTTTTCCTCTGCTAGCACAGCTTGGCTGTTTCTACAAGCATCCTGAATCACACGGGTGATAGAGATAAACCCACCTTAAGGCCATGTGTCACAAATATCCTGTGAACAGTCACAAAAAAGAGGTCAGGAACCTACTAAATAAAGCAAGCAGAGCTGGATATAAATACATGATCAGACACCACCTCTTCTGAGAAGTTCTGTGTGGCTGCCAAATCCTCCTGCTGCATCACTACAAGCTGTACCACCAACCAGCATTCCCCTGGCCACCCCATCCTCGGGCAGCTGCCAGCCAGCTGCACACAGACAGCACTGGGACCACAGCTCTGGGTGCAAGTGGCACATGACTCACTCCACTTCAGGTAGCACAAAAGTTCAGTGAGCATAAGGACATGGCTTGGGGGAGGCTTCCTTACCTTTCGCTATTTTGGGGGTGTTGTGTGTAAGTGGACGCCTCAGTGATGGTGGTTTTTTTCTGGTTTGTACCTTCTAGCAGCACAGATTTCTATGCATAAGACACAAGATTGCAGATCACCCTCTGCTCGCAGTCCACCAAGGAAGCCTGAAGAAAAACCTTTTCTTTTAATGGCATTGCTTGAGTTTACATTACTGTAACAGTGTGCTTCCACAGCCCCCACTACCTTGTTAAGCATGCTCATCACTGTCAAAACAAAATTAAGAGAGAGAAGAGAATGTAATATTGAAGATGAAGTTCTCTCCTTTCAGTACATAAGAACAGGAACGCTACTATACAAACAACATTTAAAAGGTATGTTTGCATTTAATATCTTTTGTATTAAATTCCCATTAGGCTGCCGAGCTAAGTGATCTGTTTAAACATGCAGAATATTGAAGACACGAGAAGAGGCAGCTATCTTGGCTTTTATGTCTAAAAAGTGATAAATCTTGAATCCTAAAACTGTATTTACATTTATTACAGAGAAGAAAGGAAAATCCTAACTTTGCAACCTAAGGAAACACTAGCTCTAGCCTAAGGAAGCAAGCCAGAAATTAAATTATTTCATACATTCTGTGACTATGTTGATCAGGAAATTTTAGCAAGAGATTAGAATTAAAATTCTTACAAGTTTAAACATAAACAAGGGGATAAAATAAGCTATCAAACTTATTACTGCCTGTCCATTGAACAGGCCACAGCAGATGGACAGGCTGGAGAAAAAGCAAAGATGCCCAGGGCTTTTGCACAGACTGCTGTCATCAGCTCTCCTTGCCGTGGTTTCCGTGTTTGCAGTGCTCCCTGGATGCAGGGCATTCCACATCACATTCTCACAACACGGGCTTTAAAAAATGAGACTTTATCTGTAATAAAATAGTGTCCTGATAAAATATGACTAGCTGTGCAATGAAACGACGTCCCATATGCCTTGCTGTGTTCACATCTGCTTTAACACATTTCTACCCACAGGAGATACCCATAGCATGTGTAGGGTAGTGAGATCCACCTACAGAACAGAGGTGTCTGCATCTCACCTTAGGCTTAGATAGACAATACTCATACACAGAACACTTGTGGCCACCCGTTCATTACCTGCGATGTGTATCAGACTAACTAGCATCTCCCCAGTAATACTCTGCAGAGAGAAGGATTTGATTTATTATATCCAGGCAGCACAATTAGTTCTCAGTGTTTAAACTCACTCAAATGGTATGAGTTCCTCCTGTGTTATCAGCTGGCCACCATCTTTCTAAAGATCACCACCTCTTTGCCATACACATCACATCTGCATGCAAAGGATCAGCCGCATGTCCCAAGGTAGGTATTTCTTTTCTGAAGTCACTTATTTTATACTGCTGTCAGGTTAAAACCTTTCTGCAAGATCCCCTAAAGCAGAAGCAGGTGCTCTCTGGAGTTGCTTTCTTCAGTAGTCAGCATTTCCTTGCATGTCAGGTAACATGGGGACAGTTTTATGCCTGCAGTGCTGTTGTCCTCCTTTCCATCCAAGGCTCTGACAATTTTCCCACCTCCAGAGTGGCCACGGTGCTGCATCATCCCACCAGTGGCTCCTGGCTCATCACCAAAAAGAAACTAAGGGTTTTCTGAGGCCATTATTCAGGTCCTCCCTGAGTTACAGCTGAGCCCAAGAGATAAAAGAGAAGACTGTAAAAAAGTCAGTATAAAATGGTTGCAGATAACATGGTTGTGCTATCAGACTCCAGCTGATGGGGAGGAAAGGACAACTCTAAGCCATTTTCGAGTTAAAGTCATGTCACTGAGCCTATGGAAAGTGTTTTAGAGATATAATAACACTCTGGCCATAAATGATAGGCAACAGACACCTAGTTATCTCAACTGCAGCCATTTACAGAAGTTTACAGAGAGGAAAATAAGAAAGAATTAATTTTCTTTCTAGACAGCAGTACCTATAATAGGATTCCTGGGCCTAAGGTAGAAAACAAGAAATGCAGCAAAGAGAAACAGAAATGTTACAGATCAACTAATTTTAGAATCCACCACATGCTGTTTGCTCGCAGCTGGTGAGTGACCTTTGCATTATTCTCAGCTAGCAGGAAATTCCGATCTACATTAATAAGCAGAATATTGTTCATTCTTCCAATGGCAATTTCCTTTAAATGTTTTCTTGCACAGACAGTCCTCAGTCCTTTTCTAACCACTTCTTCACCTTGTCTGCTCATCTGAATCAGTCCAGTGTTTTGCAACAGCGATAACCACCATGTGGCTGTTCTCTCAAATGAAACATCCTCCTTAAAGAGTTTTATATGGGAATGGAGAAAATGGGCTTCTTCACCCTGCATAGTTATGCTGCAACATGCATTTCCAGATGGCAACTGCTACAAGACAGTTACTTGCACCCAGGGATTCACCCCAAATCTTCTGAGGTTATTTTAGTAGTGGAGGATTTAATGGATGATTAGATTAAGACAAATGGGGTGCCATTTGTCATGGCAGACATACAGATCTAATTAAATTCTATAATGGCTATACAGATGTGACTGGACTTCCAGATATTGGCTGCAACCTGCTGAAGCATGAATTCAAGTTTCAGATTGTTTTCAACCACAAGCAAGTATTTAAAAAGGATGCTGCAGTGCAGTGACGAATCAGTGTCTTCAAAATGTAATTGGAAAAAGGTATTAAATTACTTTTACAGCAATATTCTCCCAGTCTTCTTCCATACTGCACAAAGCATGCCTGTGCAAGGTACTGAAGCATCCTCCACTGGGGTAAGAGAGTCCTATCCCAACTAACTGAAAATGATGGCAATGATCCTGCGCATGTAGCACCTTCTCCCACCTTTGCCCCACACACCTAAGGTGTGCTGCTGTCCCCAGAAGTGGCTGTATTTCTGCAGAAGGGAAAGCTAGTGTCCCTGTTAGAAGCACTGAATTTCTACAGTTTCTTCAGACTATCTAACCAAAGTTTTATGGGTACTTAACTACAAATAAACAAGTGGAATTTAGCACAGCATCCAGTAATTCAATGGGCTTTTTAGCAGATAGTGGGGAACATTTTTTGGATGATGGAAAGCCAGTCCAGGTTACATGTAGGTATTCACATTTGACAGCAGACCCAGGCCCATGTTGTGGTTTCATGCACCATCTCTAGTCACCCTCATTTCATTTGGGAACACCAAGCATCATCTTTAATGTCTCGGCCATTCATCTCTCTTCCAAACACAGGCCACTGGCTGCAAATGCCCCCCCCCCCCCCAGCTCCTCTCTGGCCAGTTGCACCTCTGCTAGTTGCTGGCTTATAGCTGTGACTGTGAGGGTGCATTCCTTCTCTCTCTCTTTTTCTGGCTGAGAAGAATCACAGGCTGGCTGAGGTTTGTAGGAACGTCTGGGGGTCATCTGGTCCAACACCTCTGCTCAAGCAAGGCCACCTAGAGCCCACTGCTCAGGACCACGATAAGACAGCTTTTGAATTTCCCCAGAGGTAGAGATGCCACCTCTATGGGAAAGCTGTGCCCATGCTCCACCCAAGAAGAGTGTATTTCTGTTGCCTCCCACTACCTGCATTTATCTCCAAGGGAAGAGCAAACTGAGACAGCAAGCAAGTGCTTGCTCTACTGAGCTGAAGTGGAGGGTTGTCTTGTAGAAGTCACTGGTGAAAATTCCTGCAGCAGTGTTAAGCACAGAAATCCTGGCTTACACTAGGTCTGAGGCATTCAAATCCCATATGCATACATGCTTCTTCTTTTCTAGTAAGACATTTAACCAGCTAGGGAAAACAGCTAATTAAACATTTCCCTGCAGGTCATAACTAACCATAGCTAGAAATTCTTAATTAAGAAGTAAAAACTCATTTACAAAAGACTTATTAACATTTTTAGGGCCAGCATACTCAGCTTGCCAATCAGAAAGTAGCCTGAAACATCACACGGGCGTCACCAGATTAGAAGGCTGTCAGCAGATTTACTTATTTTACGTTTGACTCCTTTTCCTTTTCTATTCATCTCAGCTCACATACAGTAAGTTTCAGAAGGAAACATCTAACCTGCTGAACATGTATTTATTTCAGGGTTTTAAAAAATTAATTAAAAGAGCTTTAAAAGCTGTAGTTTATCATTGGTTTTGGAAACTATGTCAAGGTGTTTATTGCCCAAGACAGTGATTTGAAGGTTTTGAGCCATCTAAGGGTCAGTGGCTCCAACTGATCATCAAAATGCAAGGGCAATTAGATTTTAAAAAACTGACTTGTCAGTTTGCCAATTCTTTTAATAAGATTAACCCTGGTGCCTTAATGCTGTAAGGCCCTGATGAAAGACAACAGAGCTTTTCACCTTGGTGCCATGGCTTAAATTGCAGATGTTACTAGCAGTCACTTATGCAGACCAATACAAAAAGAAACAACAGCCCAAGACTCATTCCCTAACAGACGACCACACCTGCTGGAAAAGCAAACTTGCCTGTGAAAGCAGTAGAGCCCTGGCCTCTCTGCTACCACATGTGAGGCAACACACTGCTGTCCTCCATCTGCAGATGGAAAGGACTTCTGTGGCTGCCTGTGCTCTGCCCACCAGCAGTACAGCAGCAATGTTCCTGGTACTTCTGGTAGGGTGGAGAAAAGGATCATGAGCAGTAAACTTAACAAAACTATCTCTGTTTTACTCTGCTGATTTTGGAACAGTCTTATTAGCAACTATCAGTTATTGAAAAAGAAAGGTCAAAAAAAAGGATGTGGGAAAAGACAATGGAAAATCTCTCTTGTTCACAAGTCAAACAACACAGCTTCAAAGACAATGCTCTGCTTTTCCAGCAATGAAACCAACTGGAAGACCCAACTCGGATATCTTATTTTCTGCAGGTACTGCAAAATGGGGCTCCATCATACTACCACTTTAGCAGGAATCCTGATTTAATTCCAGCAGCAGCTGTGGCAGACAACACAGTGTCTCTCCCCCAGTCTTTTGTTCCAGCTCTGAGATAGCAGATGTGTAAGTATGTTTCTTAAGCCCTATATGAGCTCCAAAACTGCTGTGCTACTCCATCTATCCAGCACTCTGCCACTGGAAAAACCTGTGTCCAAGTTTCCCAAAGCTTGTGCCCTTCTTTGAAGGTCACACAGGTGTGCAATCTTGAAGAACAGGGGCAATAGGTTTCTGGGAGAATGGACCTGCTGTTGTCCTCAAGCACAGTCCCCTCTTCTCTCCCTACCATCCTGAGCCAGCTCACAGGACACTGCCCCATTCTGGCTATGCACAGCCAGCAAGAAGGAATGCAGGAGGATGAGGGTTTTCAGATAGTGCGATTTACATTTCATAGCTCTATCTGAATAGAACAAGATGAGCTTCCCCTGCACTGCAGCATTACAGAGAGCAGCTCTGAAATCTAAGATAATGGGAAAAAAAGCCATAACCACCAAGACCCTTCCTTTCTTGTTTGAATGAAACATGTAATTAGTGGCTAGCAAAACCACCCCTAGAGCTGCAGGCTGGTGGCAAAAACAGGAGAGGGCTGGGAGAGATGCCCTGGGCTGTGCAGAGAGAACAGCTTGTCTCCACAGGGAGAAGTACAGCACTGTGAAGTGTATTCCCTGCAGAAGTGGCTGTGGAAGCGAAGCTCAGCGTGCCAGGGCTCAATCTATCAGCACGCTTTGTGGTGGAGTAACTCTTTCTAGTCCACAGCATCACTATCTCTGCTGACCTCCAGCATCTGACCCACCCCTGATTTGGCTACTGCTTTCACAGCCTCTCTGCAGGCTGGAAATGTTTAGGGCTTCCTTGTTACCCACCATATGAGGACATGTTTGCACAAAGTTCCCAGGGCGTGAAACACACTGAGATCATTACCCAGCACTGCTGTGTGGAGCAGATGGTTTGCACTGAATCTGGCTGGTAGGCTGCTACTCACACTCATCCCTTCCCACACCAGGTGAGGGGCCTGAGGAGGGCCAAGCTGCCAAGGCACCACTCTCCCACAGAATGTGCAAACACTAGTTGTGTGACAGGTGACTCTGTGCAAGGGCACAGTCATTTGCACTTTGGCCCAGAGCTGCAGAGAAGAATGAATTTTTATTTTGAAGATTTTGAAATGAATTCATACAAGCAAAAGAAGGAACTCTCCTAATGAAAATGGAGCACAGCAGGACTTGAGTGGCTATACTCTGTTGTGATGTGTGGACAGCTAATTCTTTTAAAGGGTATGAAACACTAGTGCAGGTTTCTCCAATACGGTTCCTCTCCCAAACACATCTTCCATTCAATCTCGCTCTGTGTGGGAGAGGGAAAAGCCAGCATTATTGTAACTGAGGCTTTCACAGAGCAATTTAATCTGCTACTTAGATTTATTTTTTTTTTATCTTCTGCCTGAAGGAAATCACAATCATTTAAACAAAAAAAAAAAAAGCCCCAACCAATACAACTAATATACAGAAGAACATTGGGCTACTGGGGACAATAGTAAATGTATCAGAGAACCAGGAAAAAAGAAGCTGAAGCACAGGGTAGAAGGAATAAGCTTACAGCCTCAAAACCAAGATGAAAGTTAACAAAAATGATGCTCAGAGGGCCTGTTTGAATCATCTTGTACAGTTCTGACCCCAAGTGCTGTGGTACCATATGGTCAAAGTTCACCCTTTGTTAACATGCTTTTTATGTTACAAGTTGTTACTCTGCTGGTTGTTAGATTACACTGATCCATAGCCAGTTTTTTTCTCTGAAAGTCAACCCTTTTGATTTCTTTCTAAAAAAAGTAACAGGCTGTTCCTTGACCAGGAAAACTAGTGAATCTTGGTTACACAAGATTTGTTTATTTTGCCTTTTAACCATTCTCTCCCCAGCTTGCTGTAATATCCCTCCTAGATCACCACCATCAGGAAGTAGAAAGCATCCCTTGGAGCAGGTTAGAGCCATGAGTGCATGGCCCACCTTACAGCCAACTGCCACACAGACCCAAACCTCCCTGAATTCTGTCCATCCTTCTTCTTACAGTGGGGCACTCGTTTGGGTTTCCTGTACCCTAATGCTGTTTTTCAGTGAACCTGAAATATGGCATCCTAACTATCTTTGGAACAGAGCTTTAAAATAGGCTTGTCAGGGGAAAAAAAACAAACAAAACATGTCAGGGGAAAAAGGACAGACTCACTGTCGCATAAGCTTCCTGTCCTTCTGCAACTAAAGTACATTATGCAGGCAGGATCTGCACTTCAATAATTATTTCATTACACACCTTCATGTTTCCATGTGCTGCTGAAAATATGCTGCCATTTTCCTGTGTGCCACAGAGCTGCTTCAAAGCAGCACTTACCACAGCCATGAAGTGGGGCAAATCAATGGCATTCCAGGCATTCACCTGCATTTTAACCAAGATGGTGAAATGCACAATAGCATTTACCCCTAGAGATATGAACAGTATTTAAAGACTGAGACGTAGTGTGCTTTTGGGCAAACGCTTAAAAAAATGGAAGAAATCAGTGAGAGGTTTCCTAGGGTCACCTTTCTTCTCCTTCCCCATTATGCATATATCAAAAATAGCCTCTGTATTAAAATCCTTTTCTACTTACCCAAAGCTATAAAAATAGAAGTTTTTAATTTCTAATTAGACTCAGTAGGCACAGATGTGCTTCTTCCAAACTCACTCCAGCATTTTTAAGGGTCAGCCAACAAGGTATTCTGGTCCTGCATAGACATGAAAGCATGGCTCCACATTTGGAAACCAATTCTAACAGTGTCATTGCAGAATTTTAGCAAATTTCAATGGCCCAGGCCAAACATGCTCCACTTAAATTCTCTAGGAACATTTTCCTGGTGAGCAGTGTGCAATGTAACCCTGTGGCAGGATCCTTTCCCTCACATAGAACTTAAGTGTTGAATGCTTTTAACAACTCACAACCATACTCTGCCAAACAGAGAACTGGCATTGTCAGGGACTGCATGATTTGGCCTGCACCATTTCCATCAGAAGTGATGCAGCATGATGATCTTATGGGACCATCCAGTTCTAGAGTAGGCTACTCTTATAAAAGAGCATCTTCCTGCTAAGGCAGGTGAGAGCTAACCCAGCCAGCAAATGGGGAAGACTAACACCACCACAAGTCAGGACCACTCTTCAAGTGGGTCAAGCTTGGGGAAGTCAAAGTCATCCTTTCTAGTTTAGAGTTCCAAATCTTTACTCCCAATTCTTTTCTTTATGTGCTCTGTACCCTACCCCACTTCATCCAAGTTTTTCAGTCTTGCAGAGACAAAAAACGAGCAAGGCCTCACCTCAAGTAAACCAGCCTTTGAATCATAGAAGCATTGGTGGTAAATGTGTTGACTTGCTAAGGGCAGACAGAGCTGGGAAGCTTCTTAGAAGAACATGCCTGCCCTATGTCCAACTGTGGTTCTTTCCCCCCCAGTTCCACATAGTGTCTGTACTGTGTCTGTGGTGGTGCTTAACAGAAGGATTTTCAGGCCTCAGGCTCCTCAGAAAATCCAGCCTATCCTCCCAGGACTGATAACTAGTGCATGGGCAGCTATTCATAGGAGGAAGGTTTATTGTCCTTTTTGCAGTGATTCCATGAGCAGACATTCTTCTATAGTAAGAGAAAACACAACTATATTAGAACAGTTAAGTCTTTAGCAATAAACTTTATGAAACAGCAAGTCGTGCAAATAAACATTTATTAATGAGAACAAAAGAAACTCAACCAACAGCACATGTTGAAACAAGACTCTATAAGGCTTTACAGACCATTGGATTAGATACCCGGCTGTGCTGTACTGATCAGTAGAGCATGAAGGCACAGAGCTTCACCTGGTTAGAATGACCTGGTACGTAGAACTGGCAAAGGAAAACACATCTTTGCTCCTGCCATTATATCCTTTGCAGCACTGGTTGCTTTCATTGCCTTGAATTGCAAGGTAAAGATAACAGGATGAGTTAAAATCATTTATACGCTTATTAACACCAGTGACTTAAAAATAAAATCAGCAAGCACGGAACGTAAGTCATTGACTAACTTTCCATTTATGCATTGGTTTTAACTTCAATGACCAGTCTCTCAATTTTTTAGACAAGGTTAACTTTCAATTTGCCACTAAATCTAGTCTGATGTCATAGTTACTATTTTTGCTACTGGTAACAGTCTGCATACAAAAGAAATCACCCACTGTTACGTTTATCCAGTCTCTGGTGTCATGACAAATTAAACTGATTTCCCTCCCCCCAGATTCCTCCTCTTCTGCTGAAACTACATTTAAACAGACATTGAAGGTCAAGTGCACAAATCTAACACTTAAAAGCAATGAGAAGTCTTGAAAGCACTGCACATCTCGGATTATAAATGCACATTTTGAAGCAATGTGTTGCAAAATTGATCATATTTATGACTACAGGTCCAACACGATTTCAGAACAAGCAGGTCTCTGCCTCCAACAGCTTTCACAGCTTGAGGAAATGTAAGCTTTCTTCCTTTTTTCCAACTCCCAATTGATTTCTCAGCTGTAAAATTATTATTCAACTAGTTCAGCTTAATAACTTGAAAATCTCTCTCTCATGCCCCTGAAGAGACTATTACCATAAAAGCTGGGGCTCTGCACATCAAACTTAGGCACCAAGTGTTCAGATAGTGACTTCTCCAGTTTGGTAGTTTGACCATGAAGTATTGATACCATGTATTCTTCTGAATGTTTTATTTATAAGGTAGCAAGTTTCCTTCACACAGCTTGATTCTGAAATAAAGATTTGACTTTAAAATAGCTAATTACATATTTAAAAGAAAATTCAATTACATTACCTAGTGAAATGCCTGGCAAGTTCCATATTATTACCAGTTACCACCTGACAGATCACTGGGTTGAGACTGCAACAATGAGCAATAATATAATAACCCAAATTTCTCCATTGAAGCATTGGTTTCTGCTTGTCTCTCTGAAATTCCCCTTCTCCTACACCCCCAAGCACCTCCCTCTATCTCTTTCTTTTTAGAAAGTAGGTGTAGTAATCACTGTATCCCCACTCTTAAATAAAGTTTCTGGGAATATTACCGTGAACTTGGAGACAAGAGTGTTTCTCTGCTTAACTATTTCACAGAGGATCTTTATAAGCACTTGCTTGAAAGAAGAAGAAAAGTTGAAGAGTATCAGAGAACAGGCTGACAACTAACCAGACATCTCTGAAGCCTTGCTATTTGTCTCCTGGCTGCAGAAATGTGTTCAGATTGGTACAGGACACACATACTTACCTAACCAACTGCTGCTCTCTTCCAGCAGCAGAAAGCAATACTGCATATTCACAGGAGTGATAAAAACAACGTGCAGCTAGGTGAATTTGTAGGAAAAACAACCCCCTCCCATAATGAATTCTGTTCTGCTGATAACTAGGTATGGAGAAGTGCACTGCAAAATAAGCAGGTATCCCCAAACCAGAGTAATTAATGCTTTAAGTGATTGAGTGACTCCTCCTTTTCGATACGTTCATCTTCCCATGAGTTTACTGAAAAGAAATTAATAGAATCACAGAATGGTTTCGGTTGGAAGGGACCTTAAAGATGAGTTCTAACCCCTCTGCCATGAACAGGGACATCTCCCATTAGACCAGGTTGCTCTGAGCCCATATAACCTGGCCTTGAGCACTTACAGGGATGGGGCTTCCACAACTTCCCTGGGCAACCTGTTCCAGTGTCTCACCACCCTCACAGGAAAGAATTTCTTCATAATGTCTGAGCTAAATCTAACCTTTTCCAGTTTAAAACCATTAACTCCTCTCCTCTCACTACAAGCCTTGTAAAAAGTGCCTTCCCAGCTTTCCTGTACCCCCTTCAGGTACTGGAAGGTGCTATGAGGTCTCCCTGGAGCCTTCTCGTTTCCAGGCTGAACAACCCCAACTATCTCAGCCCGTCTCCACAGCAGAGGTGCTACAGCCCTCTGATCATCTTCATGGACCTCCTCTGGACTTGCTCCTTGTGATGTGGGCTCCAGAACTGGACACAGCACTGCTGGGGAGGGATCTCACAAGAGCAGAGCAAAGGGGCAGAATCCCCTCCTTCTACCTGCTGGCCATGCTTCTTTTGATGCTGTGCAGGATACAGCTGGCTTTCTGGGCTGCAGGCACACATTGCCCTTTCATTTCTCAAACTGTCATTTAAAGTAAGGTAGCCAAAAAAGCTGGATGTTGCTCAAACTTAAAGGTATTTTTTATGCTGCAATTGCTTTTTGTCTCCGACATGTTGATTCCCATACCTGTATTGTGAAGGGGCTGTCCTTGGCTGTGCAACACACTTTACAGAGAAAGTAAAATAAGAGGGGTCTAGCAGGAGGTAGAAGCCTCTAGCTCTGCAATTTCTGAAAAGGCAGGTAAATTTATGCTGATTTCTTCAGAAAAAGAGGCTGGTGCTGAGAGGACCACAGCAGTCATGAGCCACAGCTAGAAGTGCACTTCCAATGCATATACCGAAGTGTTATATTTAATATTCCCGCTACCCCAGCAGGTTTTGGTGGTAGGTTTGTGTCTACCAAGGTGTCAGAAATACTGACCTTGGAAAATATTTGACTTTCAAGGGCTGTGCCTTCCCACCTGAAGCCTTATTAGAGGTCACTGGCCTCTGGTATTTCTTCACCAGCCCTATTTTTCATTACAGCTTAATTGCTGCTTTCATGGCAGAAATGCCATCCCACTAAACACCTGAAAAACCTGTGGCTCCCTCTTCTGTGTGTGGGACTGGTGGATGGGTTGGTGCTTTGAAGTTCTCCAGGGTCTCTTTTCCTCTGCTCTGCTACAACTTGTCATAGATGCGACGGCCTGCATCACATCTCAGGTCGTCCCATGATCCATGTGCTAGTGTCTGCTGTCATCCCACTGCCAACAGCTACATCTTGTCACACACAAAAAAACACCCTACAAACCTCTGCTGCGAAACTGCAAGCCATCTTTTGTTAGCTGCTTCATCTGCAGTCTCCTGCAGGCACACACAAAGCTCCGTAGCTGCCACACCAAGGACAGAAACCTGCAGCTGTACACAAACACACTTGGCTGGGCCCTCTTTTTTGAAGTAGGATTTGACCCCACAGCAATTTGGAGTAAAGTGGGGGGACAGCAGCAGAAAAGTTAGCAGGAAGGAAGACTGCTGCAGAAAGGCATGTTTAGTGATACCTTTGAAAGCAAACTAGCTGATCTGCAGAACTGTGTCATGCGAAATCCTGATATCTTAATCAAGAAAAAGTCTGAACCAAACAATTCCCTGTGCAGGAAAGCCTCAAATCTTTGCAGAGCACAAGAAAAGGGCTGCATCATGGAGCTGAGCACCTTACAGACTGGCCAGGAAATAACACTGCACTTTCAGTCATTTGGGTCTACTTGTCCTCCAGAAACAAAACCCTGCACAGCAGCTTGAAGCCAAATAATACAACCAATTGGCACCAACTATTTACATCAGTTTTTTCCACACAACACACTGACCCAGCAATGGTCTGGCAGGGGTTTTTATTTTAGGATGCACACTTACTATATTTTATATGACTGTGCTGAAACAAACACTTACTAGAAAAAAAAATCCTGTGTAGCTGCTCCTCTAAATACAGCCCTACAAAAGCATCTGGAGGAACCTTCACATAAGTCTCCATTTGCCCACCCACCCATTTACTTATTTTACAGGTACAGTCAAGGCATAGAGATAATTTAAAACTCTTATATGATGGCTTTCATGAGGGCACTGTAGAGGTCTTCCATTATTTCCAGTTGCCTCCAGAGTCTAGTGCACCATGGCAGCATGTAAGTCACCTACAAAAATCACCGTAAGTATTTGAAAAAGGTTTACTGAGTAAAATTACTTCAAGCAAGAACAGAACAGATACCATAGGCCAATCCACACAGCTTGCCCTGATCTGAAACACTTTTTCAACATCCGTAGAATGCAAAAAATCCTCCTCCCAAAACACCTTCCAGGTGGCTTTTTAGGAGGGAGCATGGCAGCATTGTCCACTGTTCCTCTGCAAAAGCCCTAGAGACTGCCTTCAGTAATCACTGCATTGTACAAACTGTAACAGTATGCAAGTCCATGCAATATCATGTAGCTGAGTGAGTGGAAAATTGATTACAGTTTAGTCTAGCAACTGACTGTTAAGATAAACCGAGTTTTCTTCCCCATTTTTAAGGAAAGACACTTGTACCCAGCTTCCCACTCTGTCACCCCTGCAGAGTTACCTACAAAACACATAACTTAGGACCATGAAACTGAAGTCAAATAAGTGAGTAACAAAAAAAATCTCGGCCCAGACTCCCTCCACAAGTAACCTCACTGGAAGCAGCTTGAATATGGTAGTAAGTGAAGATGTAACTAAGAAGCAATACAACCTCAGCATGACTGGCACGCACTCCTACATAGCTTAGAGGCAAATCTCTTCCATGTGGTAAAAAAAATTCAGTGCTCTGAGGGACCCATGACTACATAAGTTGCTGCAATGCAGCTGAAAGACAACTCCACTTAGCCTGAAACAAGTTATCTGAGGTGCATTTTTATCAGAAAAGCACAAAGCTCACTGAAGGCTAAATTACCTGCCTTTTGGGGCAGACCTTGCAAACCTGCTGGGCTCCATGCTGGGATGCCTAGATAGAGATGCTAGTTTAACATTAATTCAGGCATCTCTACACTATCCTGGAGTTGTTAATGTGGTAACAGCAGAGATGCACCCTCAGATAATCCTGAAGAACAGTACCCCATACTCACTCCTTTTCCCATGTGGTTGTAACAGCCATCACCACCATGAAGTCTGTCCCATACTGGACAGGAGGTTCCTTCCATGAAAGAGACTTAAGAAATCCATTAGAAGAAAATGATACATAGCTGATATTGAAAGAGATCGTTAAATCATGTACCATGGGCTGAAAAACACAGCCAAATCATTAAGTTGTAAGAGACTAAAATTTCTATTGTTATAGAAATAATTTTTATTTCTGATAAAAGAGTATTCATATACTTGTTGTCTATATAAAATGAAACTATTTCAGAACTGTAGGTCCACTATTAAGCCAGCTTGCCACATCCTGCCTGTAGGAAC
The DNA here is from genome assembly GCA_020745705.1 of Hemiprocne comata. NCBI lineage: Eukaryota > Metazoa > Chordata > Aves > Apodiformes > Apodidae > Hemiprocne > Hemiprocne comata. Next base: position 27,209,455 of record CM036616.1, on the reverse strand, counting down.
AATGTAAGTGGTGGCTATTCAGGGAGAACAGAGGATGCAGACATCATACTCATTGCAAGAGCATGTTTTAGCCAATGATGGCTGCTGACTACCATCTGACTTCAGTGAGAACCAGAGGGTATAAGACAAAAATCAATGCTGCAAAATCACATTAGAGATCATCTGTAGTACACAAGTATCCAGCACAAAGGAGCTGTAAGGTTTCCTACACTGTTTCATTGCCAGGATAGGATTAATTTTGCTTTGGATTTTTTTGTTGGAGCATTTCCACTGCTTCCAGGAGAGCTATGAGCTGCTGGGCTCCAAAGAAGAGCTGATGTGAACAGTCTATTCATTTAGTCTTGTTTCACCCTCACCTACCTTGCTGGTTTCTCAGGAAGGCAGCTGATACCTCCAAAAGGAGACCCGCCAGAATCGCAGAGGCATTTCTGTAAACTCAAAGTTGTAAACTCAAAATTCAGTTTTTAGATACATGGGGTGAGTGTTGTGTGGTGCTGATGTATTTGCCCCTGACCACCCAGGAAGCAAATCAGAAAAACTCTTCCACAGTGGAAAGACATTTAAAAATAATCAATTAAGAACTGACATCTAAATCCCTGGTCTTAGCATTGTTTCTGTGTGTCCACATGGCTGTCGGAGCTCCCCATCTATGGGAAGAAACCTTGTTTCTACCAGAAAGACCATGGAAACAAGAAATATAAATCTAATATTCAATAAGTTTACAACGTGTTGGTTGCCTATAGCAACACAAGCACACCATTGCCAGACTCTACTTAACTGAGACTGTTATTTTAATTAGTATTAACTCAGGGCACATCCAATCAGATGTTTTGTCTTGACACAGAGCTGACATTTAAGTGCAACTAGCTGGTTCAAGAGTTGTTTTTTTAACACCCAGATTTAGTTATTTATGAGAATACTTAAATATACAGTGGTACAGCACCATGAAATTAGCATGTTCTTAATCAACACTGCATATAGTAAATTTAAATCTTACAAAAACCCATCATTTATTCTAGCCAAAAGACTTTAAATTTCAAATTTCTACTGTCTGCCACCTCTTCCTTTGGAAAGCAAAGGTCACTACCTACTTTCTTATCTATAGCTCTTTTGAAAGGCAGAAGGCCCCACAGAAGTCCAGCATGTCACCAAAGAGGGCTACAGCAGGGCTTTCCCAATCTACGAGATGACAGTTTTCCCATTAACCTCTTTCCTGGAAATTTGGCAAAAAATCTTCCAATGACCAGAAAATTTGACTGCCTTTGGCTCATCATGAGGTTTCTGTGCCTCTTGCCCACATGCTACATGTTTTGGGACAGAACTAAGACTCTTCACGCCCAGTTGTCTGTTTCTCTACTAAAGAACAATTGAAAAAGGGACAAAAGTTTACAGATAGGATAGATTCAAACAATTTGGAGGAGAAAAGAAAGACTTTGCTTTATTTTTTAAAACTCCTCCCTTCAGCAGACTACAAGGGATGGAGCTTGGGCACAATTTCTCCCTTACCAGGGAAGAAACCTTCCTCAGGGCAAGGTCAAATAGGTGGAAAAAAATCTGTCAGCTGCAAACAGCAATGCAGGCAAAGGGGTTATAGCAGATGAGACAAGTAAGTGTGACAGTTTAGCTGGTGGCCACAGACCAGACACACACAGCCTACATTCCAAGTCCTACACATGTGCTTTTGGAGTGGCCCACAATTTCTTTGTACTGCTGTGTACCTGCTGCACTAACATGGTGAAACAACAGTTTACAGGAAGGCTCCACCTAGCAAGCCCTGAATTACTCCAGCTTACCCCAACTTGTCAGAGGCCTGCAGGTAGCAAAAGGACCGCGACATACAACTCCTCCCATCCACTAGATAATTAGCTCATTCACTGGACCCTGTAATGCAGCTTAATTTCTCCAATCTAAAGGCCAAGCCTTGAAAGCTGCTATTTCTCTTGCACATTTTCTAGATAACATTAGCTATCCAGAAGGGGGCTGTTTGCATTCAAATAAGACATGTCACATTAAGCTATGGGTGCATTCTATAAAAGCTGGACTCTAAATAATACTGACTTTTCTTCTTGCTACTACTTGGCCTTTGCATTCAATAGGCATTCAGCACAGTAAAGACTACCCTGCAGTTGAGTTATAGGGAGGAGAGTCCTGACCCAGCACCACAAACATTGTTAAATCTATAGAAAACCTTCTTCAAGCTATGAGAAAGATATACAGACTTCTAAGAGCAGCTCCTCTGGAGATGAGAAAGAACCCCTGCTAGCTGCTTTACCAACAACTTTTAGCCCAGCGTCCTGGATTTGTTTCCATAAACTTTAGCAGAAGAGTCACTCAATATGAAGCATAAGGCACAGCCTGCCAACTGGGGCTGGTCAGTGTCCCGTGCTGTTTCCCGGCATGTATGGCCACACCCTCATCTCTGGCTGTAACACTTGAGACTTAGACCATGCAACTTGCTGTGGAAGTAGTGAGAGAAGCTCGCAGCAATGCTGCATCAGGAGTGAGACAGCTAAGTTTAAACACCCACATAAGCAGAGCTTAAACATGTGTCGGGGATGTTACTGAAGACTGGCCATTGCACTGTAAGACAGAACCTGGAGAAGTGTGTGCACTATATGTATACGGCCTGGAGAAGTGCGTGCACTGCTAATGCTAGCTGATGTACTATGAAACGTTTTTTTCCAGAGCAACGCCATGCAATCATTTATTTTAGATACTTGCATTAAGACTTTATGTTCTAATATTTCACCCACTACAGTTACTGCTGGAAGAGGAACATCTAGTGCCCAGTGAAAGCTTGGTGCAGTACCAAAGCCAGCACCTAGTACCTGAGACTGTGTAAAAACTGTAGTGATGCTCAGCATCTTGAGTAGAACTAATCACATCCTCTTACCAGAAGTTACTGAGCTTCAACAAACCAAAGCAACATGTAAAGATTTTCTTTCATTGGCAGCTGTAAGAATCTCAATCATTCCTTCATACCAATCTGGTAATAATAATACAGATTTCAAGGAAAGGTGTTGCTCATCTCAAACATACTAACTGAGGTTTGGAACCAAACCAAAAGGTTTCTCCTTTATTTATTTCTCAGTCTGACTTCAGGGGCAGGAAGGGAGGAAACCAGAGAGGGAAGTTGAAAGAAAAACTTCCATTCAACAGCAAATCATGATAGCTAGTGGCAGAATTGTACCAACATCAGAGAGGAAAGACCTATACAAAAGAAGTTATAAAAGCAAAAGGGTTCTTTGACTGGCGACACCAAGGCTAGGACAGTTGGTGGAAGCCCTGATAGGTCCTGGGTTGCAACAGCGGAGCAAACCAGCCTCAAGAGTTCACAAACACAACTCTGTAGAGCTAGCAGGAAGTCTGTTGCAATGGCAGGTATCTAAGACACTGCCACAGTATGTTACCTTCCAGATACACAGTAACTTTCCCACCCAGTTCACCAAATTCGACTAGAGCTCTTGGGGCTGTTGCCATTTCCAGAATCCAGCCGTACCATGTTTTATTTATTTACAGAATGACTCTGCCTACTAATGACATGCAAATATCTCTGAAGATAGAACTATGACAAGGTAACACAATAAGACTAATATTGATACAGATTAATTTTAATTGCACACAGCATTAAGACTATCATAGCAATCTGATAAGAACTGCAGCACTCAATTTCAGAATAAAATCTGATTTTGACCTATCACTACTACAAAGCTCCAAGGAAAGAGACCTAAGCTGCCATTTCCTTTGCCCTATTTCAGCAAGAAAAGGTGGTATACAGAGTTGTGGCATTTAACCAGCACTCCCCATTCAGATCTCAAAGCCACATGCTTGTCCATGTTCAAAAAGTGTTCTGTTGCCATTATTGAAGGTGACTATGCGTGGTGATACTAACTTGCTCCTTTAAGAAAGTATAGTTGAAATGACAGCTAGAGTAATTGAATTATTCCCACTAGTATGTTACTAAAGGAAAAGGTACATCAGCACACCACTGATAAGTGCATCACTTTTGAATGCCTCTTTTTAAAGGCTGGACACTGGAATTAGGACTTGGATCATGCTTGCATATGGTGTATTACAGGTTCAAACATGTTGAGCTCTCTGCCTTGCCTCATACTACACTCACCACTTACTGCTACAATGGTCTTCCTCCAAGAGGTCTGCACCTGCATCCTCCTTCCAATCTACTCTGCCCTTACACTTCCTTTCAGTTCCTCACCTTTGCCTGGAGCATACCACCCCTGCCCCAGTCTCACTGTGCTCATACCATCCTACTTATGATCCTGAAAAAAATCTGCCACACGTAGGTTTGTAGGGTCCTCCTTTGTGGTTTTAAGGGAGATTTCTAACATCTATTCTATCCATGAGGCATTAAGTCACCCCCATGGTCTCCCTTATTACTCAATTTAAGCTCTCCACAGAGCACTACCTTCTGATATAACAAGACAGGACAGAGACCAATCTCAGCAATAAGTAAAACACTTCCTATCTACTGACTCAGAAGTACAATGTCCTCAAGCATGAAGCCTTTTTAAATGGCTTGGATTTATCGGTTTTGTTTGGGTTGGGTTTTTTCAAGGTATATAAGGAGACAGCTATGGTTCTTCTATATACCTGGGGACCCACAGGCTCTATCAAGAGTCCACGGGCCTTGTGCAATTGAAGACCATGCTGCATTTCAGCCAGGTCTGAAGACAGCCCAACACCTGCAGCAGCCAACAAGACATCCACTGACCTGGAGGCACACCATGGGGTAACAGCTCCTTAAGATGTTATTCTCTCTCTCCCCCTATCATTGGTGCTGAGATCTCAGGGATCAATCTTTCCATTTCAAAACACACTTTTACTTTCAATTCAGAGCTTTCTGATGTACACATATTGCCCAGCACAACTCTCTGCCCTAAATAAAGTTTTTGCTCTTTCCTGGTACAAACCCAGGTCAGCTCCAGAGCAGCAACCCAAGTCAGAAAATATTAATTAGTCTGAAACAGTCACTGGACATGGTAGTTTTCCAGGTGTTATGCCAAATTGAAAGAAGGCCAGATTTACAGAACCACTTACTACACTTCAGCAAACAGTTAAAAGATTTTTAGTAAACCCAGTGGTTTATTAGCCCTCTCTCCATCCTACTGTAATTACGAAGACACCTGTAAATACTAGCAGGTATAAACAGGACAAATTCAGACAGAACTGCTAAATGAACTATTAAAATACTGCAACAATAAATCTTTAAGATTTTATACTTCTAGCTTCTAAAAAGAAGTTTCTGCAAGACAAAATTAAGTAGTTTAAAATAACTTCAAAAGACTTCCATCTGGCTGCTTTAGCATTTAAGAAGTCTGTAACTTGAACTGTTGACACCTTTTAGGAGAGAATTAATCTGAATCTTAGCCATAAATAGTTTTTACCACATCTCAGCCATGTCTGTTAGGTACCTCTTTCCCTGGGAAGGGGACTGTACATCCCACCAGTACTCAAAGCAATCACAGCACAATCCCCTCTTCCAAATCTAAGAGATGTACCAAGGACTTGGCTGGAGCACCTATTTGGAGGACCTTACTAAAAATTAATCAAGTAGCTCTGGTTTAAAGTGCTATACATGCTCCCCACCTGAGCACTGCTTGCACCAGTTGATCCAGAGTGAAACTTGAGTTCAGACAGCACTTGCTTACAATAGACTGCAGCTGTGGGCAGGCACTTGAGGTATTAACTGAGGGTCAGGCTGACAAATTCACAAAACTTACCTGGAAACTCAGGGAAAGACAATAGCTAGCTTTTGAAAAATCTGACCCAGCAATACAAAATGACAATTGGCACTGCTGCCAGCATACTATTTGAGTAAAGGATAGTATTTCCACATGCATAACACTATTTTGAAGTTTGAGAGGATTCCAGCGGCAGTGAGAGACTGATAACGGCATTCACTATTCACTGCAATACAGCATTTGTAGCACTACAACCTGCCAGGGAAACAGCCTTGTCTTTGAAGTGTAGGCATATGTCCATCTAAAAACTACTATTTAGACACACAGTGGTAGTTGTTCCAAAAGAAAAGACAGAATGAGGACTAATGCAATTGCCAAAATATTAATGTGGAAGTGATCCCTGTTAAATTTGGTATTATTTACCAGTTAAGCTGAAGGGTTTTTTTAACTGTGACTGGCATTCAACAGAATTAAGTCCTATGCCCCAGTAATAACCAATGAGAAGCACTTCTATATTTGCATTACAAAAAGGATGAACCGACTTCAACTTTGAAAAATTAAAGGATTTGTCATGTTTATCAATTAAGATCACAGCCTGAAGTACAGCTTCAGACTATTAAGAGCAACTTCTTCAGCCCTGCTAAACCAAAAGAACAAGTTTGCAGTACCAAGGGAATAAAATCTCAGCAAGGATCTAATACACTTCAGAAGGTCAAGCTTGGAGCAGTATTTAATAGGCCTGCCTCAGTCATGCCTCCTGGCTCTCTGTGTGTCAGCATGAAAACGTTATCACCGTTTCAGCCAACTGCTGGTAATTCCCTGCGATGTTAATGAGTTTTGAATTTATGCTAAGTCTCCCGGCAGGTTCCTCCGCAGTATCTATCAACCACCGTACCAATGGAGGATACCTGTGGTAAAAGCATCTAGCTTTCTCCCAGTTATTCATAAATCCAGACTTCAGAGGTCATTTGAAGATCTTTCAAAAACCAAAAATCAACTGGCCTGGAAAGAAAGAGTCAACAAAAACAGAGTAGGACTTGATTTTGAGTTCCTACATATCTATTAAAAAAAGTCCACCACATGTTCCTAAAATTCTGACTAATCTTCCACAAAAGACAAGTCAGACAACAAAGATGAAATGTTTGATCCTCATACCAATTAAGATTTGAAAGAGCTATCAGGACCTTGTGCAATTAAGTGAATCTGCACCACTAGAATAACCTTTAAGGCAAATGTGAACTTAAAAGTTGAGAAGTTTGAAGACTTAACATTGAATTTTTCTACTTTTTACAGAACTGTCAATGGTTGTTCAGCACCAGAGCAACTGTCAATCTGCCATGGCTTACTAAGGGTAAAATTTCTTGCTCATAACACAGAATCAAAGAATCATAAAATAGGTGAGGAAATTAAGTAAGCTAGCATCAAACACACATCTTCTACCAGTAAAAGCCCCTTGTGCCCCTCCAGCCAGGTGCTTGGATATCAGCCACCAGCTCCTCAAATCTGCACCACTATATAGGCACACAGTACTAAATACCGCTTCAAGAGTTAATCATTTGAACAAGCCAGGCAAATCTTTGGCACTACTGGAGTCTCTATCATGGACTACTAGTTTCCAGATCAGATTTGAAAAGAGAGCTGGTGTCTTGGCAACACACACACACATACTTTTTGCATCTCTCACCCAGACTGAACAGCAACCAGGGTCTCAGTCACTGAAAAGAGGTTAAGTGTGTTCATGAATCTCCATTTGTCAAATGGAGCATAGCCTACAGCCACAAAGCAAGTGACAAGCACTGCAAACTTCACTCCTCTGAAAGTCATTACAGAACCATCTCTCGATTTCATGTGTGCTAACAGCTAACCTCACCTGACAAACTTTTTTTTAGATGGGTTGGTCTCTACCTGAAGAAATTTTCCCCCCAAATTCAGAAATTAATCTTTTAAGAGTTCAATGTTGCAAATACGGAAGTTTGGAGTTAACAAAGCCTGGTATCTGACATTTCCCATGGCAGCATGAGGAAACTTTTTTTCTGCAGAAAGCATGGATTATAAATGTAGCTACATAATCCAAATGAAGTGTTCTCCCATAACCAGATAATCTCTTTATAATAATTCTTACATGCACAGCATGGATCATCTGTTATTTTCACAATCACTTTGCCCTGATTTTTGCAAGACGTACAAGAAATTCTTTTCACAGAGAAGTGCTTTTGTGATACACTATCTAACGTACATCCACTGAAGGTGTTGGCTCTGCTGGAACAGAGAAAGACAAGGAGCAGTATGACTTTTTACTCCATTGGAGCACCAGAGGAATTGCTGGTGCTTTGCAGAATTCTAGACTCTAACTTTGCCCTAACATCCTGAAGTGGCAATTCCTGCCACTTGAACCTCAGTACAGATGCATCACAACACATTTTCAAGAAGAAGTGGGCTTCTTCTAACTCCCTTACCATACCCATTCCCGTAATCCTAGTGCAGTGAACAAAACTGAAATCTAAGTTCAACTTTTGAGACACATATTTACAGAAATGGAATCACTAGCTGGCAGTCTCCACTAGGCTTATCAACTGCCAACAACCCAATATGAAATGCAGCTTTTACATGCTCTAGTGGGCTAGGTGACCTCCATCTTCAAAGTCTGTGAACATGCTGTTCCTATAACTATTCTCAGTACTGCTATTCACTTTTTTTTTTTTCTTACATAAAGGGAAATTAAGATTAGAGATCTAGGCAGAACCACAGACCTGAAAGAGGTTGGCTGGGGAGAGAGGAACAGTAAAGCCTTTCCCCAGACTACAACACAATTTTGCTGCAAGATTCTTTAAAGTTTAAGAATCCTAAGCTTAGAAAAAAAGCTTCTTCTGCTGCTTCCGTATCACACAGGTCCCGTGAAAGCCCTGTTACTCATTCCCACCCTGTTCATATACCCTCCCCCCTAGCTTGTCTCAAGGGATATCCTGCTCGGCTGTCTCTTACTCCACAGGTATTCCACAGCCAAATGCTACAATAACCAAGGTTCAGGTAGTGTGCATTCCCTTGTGCTTTCAAAACAAATCCACATTGGCATCGATTAGGGTTCAATGATACAACTAAAAAGGCACTACAGAATTTTGATGATGCAGACTGTACTTACAGTAAATCTATTTTGCTGCTGGAACACAGCTGTCCCACAGAAGCGTGGGACTGGAAGTGCTGCTGCACAGGCTATGGCAACAGAGCAGGTCCCTGTACGGACAAAGCACTGGACATTTCTCTGCACACCTGAGCCCTCCTGCTCCAAACTACACAAGTCTGGAAGGGTGAACCTTCACTAGTTGTGTTCCACCAGTGCAATCACCCCTTTCCACGCCTCAAACCATAAAGCAGTGCCTGCAGAATGTCTGGCTCTATGTGGTCAACTGGAGTATCTGCTCTGGCCGTAAGAGGTGATGTATCTTCTCTTTGCATCATGTGCACGTGGTTGGGAAGAAAACCATGCTTTCATACAAAGGAGTGTATTGTTTTTAAAAGTGTCAGTCACAAGATTGTGCCAGAGAAAAGCTTTACAATGGCATTTCTGGCCAAGAAGAGTCCTATTTGTTCTTTCTTTTCAATTAACAACATACTCCCCATGCAATACAGATATCTCTCCCTCTCTATCCCATTTCTCAGAAGGTCAGTTTTCTCAGACAGCTTCTTGGATGTTCAGCTTCTGCAGGCTTCAGAAATTTTGAAATTTGTCTTTTACCACATCTTAAGCTACTTGCAACAACTGACCAGAAAACAAGTTTCAGATTAAAAATTAAGCCCCACAATCAAGTCACTACCAATGAGGATAAGCCTCACAAGTAGTAAGTGCATTGTCCTGCACTTTGGCCACAATAACCCCAGGCAGCGCTACAGGCTGGGGGAAGAGTGGCTGGAGAGCAGCCTGGCAGAGAGGGACCTGGGAGTGCTGGTGGACAGCTGGTTGAACATGAGCCAGCAGTGTGCCCAGGTGGCCCGGAAGGCCAATGGCATCCTGGCTTGTATCAGGAATAGTGTGGCCAGCAGGAGTAGGGATGTAATTCTCCCCCTGTACTCAGCACTGGTGAGGCCTCACCTCAAGTCCTGGGCCCCTCACTTCAAGAAGGATGTTGAGGTGCTGGAGCGGGTCCAGAGGAGAGCAACAAGGCTGGTGAAAGGATTAGAGGGAAAGTCTTATAGGGAGAGGTTGAGGATGCTGGGGTTGTTTAGCCTGGAGAAGAGGAGACTCATGGGGGACCTTATCACTCTCTTCAACTACCTGAAGGGAGGTTGGAGTCAGGTGGGCGCTGGGCTCTTTTTCCAGGCAACCAGTGACAGGACAAGAAGGCATGGCCTGAAGCTGCTCCAAGGGGAGGTTTAGGTTGGATATTAGGAAGTACTTCCTCACAGAGAGGGTGGTTAGACATTGGAATAGACTTCCCAGGGAAGTGGTGGAGGCACTGTCCCTGGATGTGTTCAAGGAAAGGCTGGATGTGGCACTTAGTGTCATAGTCTAGATGGTGTGGTGGTGTTGGTCATAGGCTGGACTTGATGATCTTGAAGGTCTTTTCCAGCCTTGGTAGTTCTGTGATTCTGTGATTCCTCTACTGCATTAACCACTGCAGGCAAAAGCCTTCATACACAGAGCTTTCTGACCTTGGCCACAAAATTAGGATTTGTCTTATGGAACTGCTCTACTCATGCAGAATTCAAACACTTTCTGAATAAATCAGCATCACCACTATAGCTCCTGTGTGATTTGTTTGACAGTCAATAAAAAAAACAGAGGACCAGACTGGGTTTAATGGACTCTGGTACCTCTCTCAGTAACTAGATATAAATATAAATATATATACATATAAATAGAGAATTTATATATATATATTTTAATATACCTTAACGAACATCTCACACCACTGCAGAGCAAGACAACAATCATTATTTCAAGAGCTCAGCTAGCAATTCAGCAGAACTGGGAAGCTGAACAAGAGTGGATTTGAATCCATTTACCACCTCATCTCTAACAAATACTAAACCTGCACGCTCTGACATGCTCTAAGAAGCTACTTTCCTAGAACTAGCTTGGCTCAGAATACAGGAAGGCTCATCTGCTTACCTCATCTTATCACTACTCTGCTGTAAGGCTGGTACATCAGCCAAAGAGTCAGACCACCACAGTTCACTGTTTGGGAACATGATTTAAGAAATACTAACAAAAGAGCACAGTCAAGCATAAATTAATCCCGTCTGATTTTACAAACATGGCTCTAACCAACAAGTTCTTTCGTGCTCTTTCAACTGCTCTTCTGTGAGGACTGCAGTACTTTCTCACTTTCGGAGAAAAAAGGAAGCTTAAAGCACCTTAAGTCTGAGAATAACAGCATAGAGGTGCACATAGGAACAGGAAAATTCTCAAGGTACCTCGAACAACTGTGCATGGGACTGAAATCAAGAACTGATGAAAACACAAAAATTATTGCATTTAAGAAAGCTGAAGATACTTGGTCCACCGGGAAAAATGATCTTCTACTGCCCAGCCTATGAGATCTGTTTGAAAGTAAGAAGCAGGAGAGGCCACCACCAAAGCAGGCTCTCTCATACCAGCTCAAAAGCTGTTCCACTGGGGCAAACTTAGTGAACAAAAAGACACCACCATATCCCAAATTCACTGGGAGTTAGGGAATGAAGCAATAATTAGGTCAGCATAAACATCTCTGACATTGACATAGGAACCACGATTTGCTTTCACCTGGGGCCACATGCAAACAAAAACCAGAAACAAGACATAACCTAAATAAACAGTTCATTTGAATAAGAATGTACTAAATCACTAACCTACATCCCCGTGCAATCAGTATAACACACAAGACAAAGAGAAATGATGATCATTAGAACATCACTGCTGTGCTTGGCTCCTTGAAAAACAGACTGTCTGCAGGACTTATTAGACTGAATGCTGCAGAGCTGAAAAGGTCGGCTGCTCATACTAATGGATCTCAGTTCACTAAGGACACTAAAAAGAAACAAAAAAAGTGTCAGATAAGGGTGAAGCAAGGCACTGTACCACACCTGAGGAGGAAGAATTCGTGTCTGCTGGTCTTGGAAACAGGAGGAAACAGTGACAGGAGAGTGCAAACACAGCTTATTCTGGAAGGTTCAGGAAGCAAGTGGTGAAAGAGATTGCAGACATTGATGAGGTTTGTGATACCTGCTTCAGCCCTGCATGCTGTCTCAACAATGTGCTCTGGTAGGCAGATGGGGCTAGGATCCACGAGTTACTTGGTGGCTAGTTATTTGCAAGCTTTACCTATACTATGGCTTTGTTTAGGCTTTCTCCACTAAGTCCAGACAGACAACTTGTCAGCAGCTGTAATAAAGCCACAGTTATGCAGCAGTAGTAGTACTAAGCTCAAGAAGAATTTAATTATGTCCTAGCAAAACAACTTGTTCACAAAGGCTGCACCTCCACTAGACAGCTTGCCAGTACAGCTGGAATAGCTTTTTAAGAAATAACAAGTAGTAGTCTCCCTTTTCCCTTCTGTGTAGCAAACAAGGTCTTACCCATCTTTAGAGAGCCAATGCTTTTCTCAACAAAAGCAGCATGCGCTACTTTCAGCTTTACTAATGAAAATAAACTTCTTCTTCCAGTCTACAATTAAGATGACTCGGCAACTCACCTAATAAAAGCAGTTAGAATGTAGCCAGTATACTCTGCCTGTATTTACAAGAGCTTTTTTTTTTTTTGCAAGAGGTTGTCCAAAGTGGCAAATCTTGCTATCCTGTTAATTGGTGATGGATGTGTCCAAAAGCTGAGCCGATTCCCTAACACGTAGTAGTCTTCAAAAGTCAAGAAAATTTCCACCTAGACTTTCATTCACTTCAATTCACTATCCTCAGAGCCAAACCAGTGAAGCAAATACTTGCTTTCTATTGCATACTACAGAATGGACACCAATCCATTGCACAAGATTACACTTTAAACCTCAGAAAGAACAGACAGGGTTCAAGCTGGAACTGATGGATTTACTAGTTGAAAGAGGATGCAACACTACAATGGTAATTTTATAGCTACAGATACAGAATAACCTCAGAGGGACTTTATATTCAAAATGCCACAAGACTTCACCTAAGATACATAGCATGGTTGAATGTGAGGGGAAAGCACAGATACGTTTCTACAGACTGTCTGTGGAAAGTGACAGATAATTGATCTGTGTAGAAGCTGAAAGACAACTATTCCAGCCAAGGTCTTAAAATGTCTGGAAAAAACAGGCACACCATCATGACCGACTGACACTCAGTCCCGCCGTTAAACAACTCGACTCCTAAATCCCCTGCTCCATGGATCAAACCAGTAATGGGGTCTCTTCCTCTGTTCTTATCAAGTTCAATCTGCAAATTTACAGCCAAGAAGATGTAACTCCAGAGGGGTGACATAAGCCCTACAGCCCCAGTGGTAAGCTGAGGGCTTTCATTGAATGAAGGCTTGCAGAATCACAGGCCTGCCTTGTTCTCCCCTCTCCCCCTGGCATTTTGCTCATCTTGTCTGACTCTTCATGGACACTACTTGCTGGCTGTACCAGTGGCAGAAATTAGTGTCCGAGTAGATATTAGTATCAAGCTACAGCCAGCAAGCTCCTAGGAGCTATGGAAGAATCCCAAGAGGGGTCTGTGCAGGTTTAATCCCTTATAGAGTTCAGTATCCCTCTTTAAACACCGTTCTTCACTCAATAAGAGATTTTCAAACATGACTGACAGAACAACCATAATCAGAGCTTGTACAAAGAAAAGGTGTGCCTGCAAAGACAGTACCAACTAGAACATCCTCCTGTGTACTGACTGACAGGTCATCCTCTATCTACAGCAGCTGCATCCTTCGCCACAGTCCTTGGAAGCCTGTACTGGATCACTGCTGGAGTTTCAAACTGGCCTATGGTGGTAATAAAAATGCTTCTGCACATCTGCACCAAAGGCCTGATATGGGACAGGGAAGGAAGAGAACGAACCCAATGAACTGAAGTATTCGGGGAGGTAATCTTTAGACTACTGCTATAGATGACACTGCAACACATCAAAACAGGCTCTATAACAAAAAGCAGCACTATCTGAAATAGTCCTATTTCAGAACCTGAAGTACTGCAACATTACAAATCTCATGTACTGTAAGCGTCTACAAAACATAGAGCTGTGTAACCCCTGGGCTAAATTACAACAAATACACATAGGAATGACATTTTAATTTTAGAAGCTTTTTGCTTCTAGAAAGATGAGTTTCTTGTGCATCTGCATTAGAGACCTACTCTTACGTTAACATACTATTTCTACGCCCTACAGGTATAATCTTTTTTCTTCTTAGTTACTTTGGATTTTCTATTTTTAGGTTTTACCCCATTTTAGGGATGCATCAGACAAAACAAAGACATCTTAATACACACAAAACAACCATTCTAGAATGAGATAGTCAATACTTAAAAAAAAAAGAGAATGCAGATTTTACACACATGCTGAGTATTCTTATTGTCCACTGACTAAAACTGTAGTTAATTTTTTAAAACTAAGTCTCCAGTAGACGATCTAATGTTTTTTCTGTTTTTCTCTTCTCGTGTTCAAAAGAAAGTTATATAGAAATGCAGCTTTTGTATCTTTGAAGTTTCTGAAAATTTTACACCTCCAGGATCAGCATGGATTTGCCATCTCAGCTAAAAAGCCAACAGCATCACTGTAGAATGTGGCTAAACAGAATTCTTAGGTTGACTCTTGTCATCATAACTAGAGCTACCAATCCAAGATCCCAAAGCCTGGCAAACATCTGCAAGGAAACAGCCTGGCCACAGTTCTTCAGAGATATAAGAACCATCAGCCAAATTTATCTGGAAAGAGCTCCCATTTTTCATGTGGGCCAAGAGCTGGGAAACTGAAATACTGCATTCCAGCTGCTGCTGTCTGAAAAATCTCAGGAGTTTGTGTCAAAACTCCTCTGAAGATGCTGCACATGGACAGGTGCTTTTTCTTAGGAAAAGTCATACTGGTGCCATGTGGGCAAGAGCACTTTTGCTGCCATTTTTGTGCTAAGGACAGAAACTGCCTGTGTCAGTGTACATGCGCAACATGATCCAACACCGTCACCTGTCTGCCATCATGCGCCAGCCAGTGCGTTGGTATATCCCAGAGACACAGGCCCGGAAGGGTTTCATGTATCAGTGGAATTCAAGATACAACCCCACTGCATCATGCTCAGTACATTTAATTTTAACAAAAATACTAAGCATTTTGCAAGAGTTTAGCTAACACAAAACACGGACTTACAAATCACAGGGAGAACAGGTAGTGAGGCTCCAGTGCTGAGGAAAAGATGGGTCAACATACAATTATAGGCTACTTCATTCCTATTTCAAAGACTATTTCAATTAATTTTCTCTGCAGCACCCTCACTCTGCAAGTGTCCCTTACACTCTCTCTTTCCCTTTAATATCTACCTCTGTAATGAGAATTATATGTTTGGAAACCTTCCTGACAAAAAACTTGGAGAAACCAACACCATCACAACAATGCGCCATCACCAACAGATTGGGAAAAACTGTCCAGTTGGAAGTGAACATATCAAATACCAAACCCACCAGCCAAGATAACTACCTACCTACCAAGTATATGTGTCCCAGAAATAATTAATTTCAGGCCTCGTCACATGCTGGGAACTGACTTCATCTGAAAATAACACAGTAGTCAGCAATTAAATGAAGAGAGCCCTTTCTGTCAGTGCAGCAGGATCATGACAAGACAAATCAGAGATCAAACAGAAGCTAAGTTAAACAGTTTCCACAGTTGAGCTTGCATCATGTTGATGAGGAAGACATGATACTAAGCCTTAAACAGAACCCTATGTAAATTAGTTCATAGTAATGTGAAGAGCCAGGTATTTTGGGATGGAAGCCAAGAGCCACAAGTACCCAAGACAGAAAAAGGGGATCAGAATAGACCATCCCATTCTCATGGAAAGGCACCACGAAAATGTGGCCAAGGGCTGGTTGCCAGTCCTTCTTCCCTACCACATTGGATAGGTCCAGAATTGTGCCACAATATTAAAATATGCAGAGTAACGTGCCTTGCAAAGATGTGAAACACTAGGTCTCATCCCATCCTACAACCTGCAGATGTACAACCAGGGTCTGTATGCCATCCTGTCCATCTGCCCATGGCAGCTCCCTCTCATTAAGTTCTGTGCTGAACCTTTCCTTGGGTCTGTGTTAGCATACAGCAGGTCTCATAACACGTTTGTAGCAGTCAAGGAGAGACAGCATGTTTGACTCTGCAATGCTTATCCAAACAGCCTGGAGAGAGAAGGAAATTATTGGTCCCTTTCTTAACTTCACATCACTGCATCTGATGCAAAGGGCAGGTCGTCACATATGACAGAGCTGACCATTGTGCAGCCTGCAGACCAAATGCTTCTCCGCTCTGCAACACAACCCCTATCTGACTTGTTATTAGCAAAGAGTAACTCACAGCAACCAGAGATCCTGGTAGGCTTTGCCAAAACAAGCAGTACTCCACACAGCTCCAGTCTGTACTACTTAGATGCTGCCTTTAGCTATAATCACATGCCAATGCAGCCCTTGGTTGGACAAGGCTGGCAAGGAAAGAAGGTTTCCCCAGCACATTTGAGCTTTAAAGAAGTTACTTTTGCAAAGCGTCATGGATGTGTCAGGTGATCTGTCCTTCCTCAGTAAATACAACACTGGTAATTGTCAGGATATACTAGACAGACACCACACATTAGTGTACTATCACCCCTGACACACAGCTGATCAATAGCGCCAGTATCAGTGGCAGGTTTGGAGGCTGAGGGGCTCTAGAAGGCTTCAGACTACCTTCTAAGAATAGCTTCCCTTCAGCATTTAACAGCTGTACCTATCTTTTAACTCTGAACACTAGCAGATCAGTGGATCTGTCTGCTTCTAGGCAGATCTCCAGTGCTGAACCCTGGAGTTCAGCATAAAGACATCACAAGCTAATAGGACACTGTCAACACAGATGAAGACGATGTTCAGAAGCATGCATGCTGGTCAACAACACAAGGTTTTAAGGACTGCAAGTACAGCCTGGCTTCACAAACCTCACTTCAGGACCCTTCTCACATTGCCAGGTACTGGCCAGACTCAGCAGGAACAGCACTCTCCCAGGACACCCTCCAACCCGAACAGGATGAAAAACCACTTCATATAGCATATATACTTCAAATCAAGCAAGGAACTTTCGTTTCTCTATTTGCTTTGAGCAGGGGATGACATTTCAAAATTTTTTATTTTTTTACAGCTTCAGTGGCAGTTCACAATGACTCTTAGGTCCCACGTGGAAAATAAACTTCTACCTCAGCCCTTTGGATGTGAAAAAGCCTGCCAGTCTCATCTCTCTCTGAGACCATGTGGAACTGAAAGATTTTACATTGGGAAGAAGAAACAAGAAGTCCCAAGATGCTACGGGTATTCTGTACTTTAAAGGATAGGATGGGAGGGAGAGGGAAGGGACAAATGGTAGCTGTAATAGAACAAAGCAACAGCATGGGGCAGATCCATGTTACCCAAGCAAACTGCAAGGATTCTTGCAAGCATCCAGTCCTTACTTGCAAGGTACAGACCAGGAGCTACAAAGCAGAGGAAATGATGTACCAGACTTGTTCTGTCCCACTTCTGAGCCAGATGCCAGCACTCCCAGGCACATGGAAGAATCCTACACTCCCAGTCACAGCAACAGCCCCTCACATACACAAGGTTTCATTATGAGCTCCATTAGTTAAAAATCAATGGAAACCCTGAAGCACAGGTTCAGATTTTTTTTAATTGTAAGTGTTATAACCCTTTGTGAAAATTTCCTAATTCTTGGCTGCTGAAGAAGGAAAAGAAACCTGCTTCCTAGGCTTGCTGTCTTTGCTGCACAATATACCACCCTATCCTGAGACAGCAAGGTTGGACCAGACAACCTCTTTTGGGTTCTGCTCACTCCATGTCCATGCAACATGCACACACGTGCCAGTTCCATTCCTCCACTATTATCACAAGGTTTCTAGAAAATAATCAACATGTCACATCTGTTGCCTCTGCTTAATAAAAACACATACAACAAGTAGGGCATGCAACAAGTCCACAACAGCTTGTACAGACAGTTTTCCTCCCCAACACAAAGGTTAGAAGTTAAAGAACCAGACAACAAGAAAAAACCAAGCTAACATATTTTCATAAATTGTCAACACTCCCACCATAAGAAAATTGCGCTTTTCTTGCCACTACAGGGTAATTTCAATTTATGGAGTTTCACAGTCTTCCTGTTTCACAAGACAATTACTTTGTTCTCAACTTTTTACTAACACCAGTTGCAACAAGAAACCAAGGATTGGTACATTAATGCTAAATAATGTACAGTTCCACACACTGGAAATCTCAGTGGTACATTCAGTGCTAAGAGGAACCTGCCAATAAGCTATCCTCAGGTGCTGACTAAAGGATCTATGGAAGTATCTAATTAAAGTTATTTCCACCGCTTCTAACATTTCATATCGCTGTCTCACACAATCAGATGCTGAGACAGAATTTACTTACTCCAGGTCCCAAAGGGAATCAACATCTCGAGTGAGTCAGCCTGTTATCCCACTTTCACTTTAATGCCAAAGTGAACAGGTTACACACAGCAACACACCTTCAAGTGGAGAGAGGCAGACAGGAGTAAGAAGAACACACAAACGAACCTCTCCCAGATGGGAAACAGCAACAGATAAAGATGTTTAAGTGTTCTGCAGCATGCAGCTGGGGCATGATACCACATAAGCAAGCTGTAGCATCAACACAAAGCAGCTACATGCTCACAAGAACTTTTTGACTACTTGGTGATGATATAGCACCTCCCATGGCTGCCAGCCAGCTGGCTTTCCTTCATAAGTGTAATTTCAGAAGCTACCAAAAGTCCAAGACCATTCTACCTGCCCATTTTTGCAGTCACGAAGTCCCCCAAGCCCAAGTATTTCCTTCTCTGCAAAGACTCCCCATGGACCCATATAAGCTATATATAGGAGGGTCCCATATATGTGTGTAACCATCATGCCAACCTCGTCAGAGCTCATTGAGTATGATTGTGTCTATGAAATAAAAAAAACACACTGAAATGAAAAACACATGGCCTGTCATGGATAGAAAAAAAAAACAACCCAAACCACAAAACACCCAACAACGAAATCCTCACAGACTGCTTTTTTAAAATAAACATTTTTATGTGAGCAAAACTAATTTGACTGAGGTGTTCCTTTACAAGAGATCTTGACTTTTCACCCGACGAGCACCGAACAGCGGCTGTGCACCGAGAGCGATAGCTTCAAACCCAGCCAGGGAGGTGGTCCTGCAGCTTCACACCACACGTATCTCACACCCATGCCCCTGCAGTCCCATACCCGGGCAGCATCGCTCCGCGCAGCTCCTTGAAAGCCTGCCCACAGCCACTGCCTGTTTCTCCCCCTAGATCGCACGTCTTTGGTAAAAGCCAGCTAAAACCCCTTCTGTCCTCTGTGCCTCCAGCTACCCCGGCTGCCGGCCGGGTTCCCCGGCCTCACCGCCGCTTCCCACCCAGTCCCAGGGGCACTACCATGGCCGGTGCCGGAGCCCGAGCCCATCGGCTGAGGCGGCGAAAGCACCCCGCCCCGTGCGCCGGCCAGGCCGGGATGCTCCGGGCCGATGCTATGTTCGGAGAACCAGGACAGAAAACGGAACCGTTGCCGCCCCCACCCCCCACCCCCGCGGGCGGCTTCTGCCGTGGCTACCGACGGCGCCCGGGGAGATGCCAGGGGAGGAGAAGGGCAGGACGAAAGGGTTCGGCAGGCAGCCGCGACCAGATGCGCCCCGAGATGACACAGCAGCCGCTGCTGGGCACAGCCCCGGGGCCCGCCGGGGATGGCGGCGGCGCTGAGGGAACGGCCGTTACATAACGGTCGCGGCGCGCGGGCCTGACCTCAGCACCGCAGCACCGACACCCGCGGCCCTCGCCGCGCCCTCTCCGCCCCGTGGAACCCCGATCAGGCGGCGGCTCCCGGGGACAACGCGGCCCCGCCCGGCCGCCCCTCACCAGCGGCTGCATCTCGGCGCGCACGGCGGGCACCTGGAACCGGTCTATCTCCTCCATCATGGTGGCAGCGGGGTTCGGGGTGGACGCCGCAGGCGATGCAGAAAGGAGGGAAGAAGGGCGGGCGCGAGGAGGCTCCTCAGGCACCAAGGGACGACACCGCCGCCGCCCGCCTCGGATGCTGCCTCATCGCCGCCGCTCAGCGCCGGGGTGACTCAGCCGCGCCGCTTCCGGGTCCGGCCGCCACCGCCCCGCCCTTCATTTGCATATTCACGAAGGGGGCGGAGTATCTGTCAGTAACTCCAGGACCCGGATGCTCTGTTCCCCGCCGCGGCTGGGACGTACCATCCCCTCCCTCGGGGCGGGGGGGGGAGCGGGTGCACTTCGGGGGGGTGGAGGGAGGGAAGTACACAGTAGCCAGGGACAACGGCCGGATCGGCCGCGCGCCGCTTCCGTTGCGTTGCCACAGTTGCAGCCATCAACTTCCAGCCGGGCCGCGGCCGGGAGGGCTTCGGTAGCTGCCACGGCCATGCTAGCCAAGGTGGGTGACAGGCACCGGCAGGTAAGAGCCTACCCCGACTGGGCACCGTAACAGGGCGGCGCCACGCTCCAGTGGGGGACAGCGCTGAGGTGGTGACACCGTCGGCGCCCTGACGTCAGCCCTCCCGAGTGATGTCACTACGTGGCCTCCTGCTGCGGGAGGTGGCAGTGCACAAGAGGGAATGTCGCTCTGCAGCCTGTGCCGCCCTTAGCTGCTACTCTGAATGGGTTCCACGGTGTCACTGCTGTGACGCAAGCCCAACGATGACATCACCGTTCCCACAGCCACCACCACAAGTCGCATCGCAGTGCATATCCCAGCTCGTTTCCCTTCAGGGTGCTCAGCAGATCTGTAACCCCAGAGGGCTGGGTGGGATACCAGGGTTCAGTGAAGCTCCCTTCGGCACTGCTTGCTGCTTACATCATGTTGCACCACTCTGTCCCTGCACTGAGGTGTGACGGCACCCTGCTAGTGACACCCTGTGTATTCTTTGGCATTTCCACACCACCCTTTTTAGGCAAACCAGCACATCCCCAAGCCGCAGCACCCTGCATTGTGTCACTACTATTGCAACCCTGTGAGACTGCCAAGTCCTCAGGCACCATTGTCCCTCCATTTAATCACTGTTACAGCATATGCTGCTTCCATTCTCGGGCAGGCTTTAATGCACCTCAGGTGTCCTCAGTCTGCCGATAATCTTTCAGGGACATTGTCCAGATCGGTTGAAATGCCTGTTTTTAAAAGTTCTTTCAATTATACATAGCACTAACTTTTATTGCTTTCCTTTTGTTTTACCATTTGGTCTTCCCTCAGTTCAGTTAGGAAAGTGAGGTCATCTGCTAAGCTTTGTGGCCCTAACCCTACTCTGGGAGTGGCAGTGTAGGTGGAGCTGTATCTGGGAGACCTCACTGTCAGCCTGTGTGGGCATGGCAATCTCCTCACAGGATTAAGGGCTCAGATTCATTCTTTGATCTCAATTACTACTTAAGTTTAGTGTTTGACTTTAAAGCAGAACCTGATCTGGCTCATAAAAACTTTTTTTATTTTCTAACAGATTTAGGTCAGTCTAGATGTTTTTGATCTTTAGGGTGGAAGGGAGAGTGTTAGAACAGGTGGCCCAGAAGTGACCAAGAACAAGCAGCCTGCTTCTTCAGTCCAGAACACATGCCAGAAAGCTGTAACTGGTAAAGAGAAGTGGAAGGAAAAAAAGAGGGATCAGCATGATGGTTCAGCACTATGAGGTGGTAGCTGAGATCCCTGGACAATCCCCAGTGGTCTGTGAGGGGTTCCAGACAGCAGGAGTTCTTTCAACGAGGGAAAGCAACCCTTGCCAATCATCTGATCCCCATCTAGTTACCCAAGGATGATTCTTCTGGACTGTGGTTTATCCACACTGAAGCTCTGTAGCCTGAGCTAATACACCCTGCTAAGCATGAGCTGACTCTGCTGAGCCCAGTAAGATCTCTTTGCTCCTGCAACTGAGGGTTGGAGCCTGGAATCAAGAAGTACTGAAGTGGTTCCTCATGGGCCTGATGTCTCTGGAGCCATCTGGGGTTTCTGGACACAGGGTAGGCTTGTGGGTTTTGGAGTAGGCAAGAGTAAGATAAAGGATCACCTTGACATTCCTAATCCTTCTACTAAGAAGTGCTAGTGATTACCAGGTTGCAAAGGGCTTTCTTTAGAAAGATTGCAAATGACATAAATTCAGAAGCAAAACCCACATTCAATCCTAGATAAAGAAGATGTTTATTCTAAGTTGTAAAACACATTAATAATAATGATACAAAATAAACCCAGTATTAAATGCTTGCTCTGAATTTCAGTTTCTTTTCTTTTTAGATTTTCCACATAAGTATTTTCAATCATTTTCAGCAGCCATTATCTCAAATACTCTGAAAACGGAGAGGCTTTGATTCACATATTATTTGAAAGACTTATTAATGTGCTGCAAGGGCATTCATTTTATTTTAAAGCTCTTGAAAGTTCATAAACTGTTTAAAATGCTAGGATTTTTGGCTTTTCATATAACTTTCATTACAATAACTTAAAAGACAATAATTTTAGTGTGTGCTGTATTGCCTTTCTGGTACTTGCCTTGAGCTTGTTAAATCTGATTGCTGCTTCATGTCCTTTTAGCTACTAGAATATTCTGTCAGGGGGGGAATTACTTGGGAGTCCAGAGGCTTTTACCTCATTTTCCTGGGCTCAAAATGTAGCCACCACATCAGTGGCTTTGGGGTCCCCGGAAGTGGACGGCTGAGCCTTTGCATTATTCACTGCCCAATCATGCATGGCCTGATGATTGCTGTTTACTGAGCCTTGGTGGCCACTACATGGTGATTCAGGGTCTAGACCCCAGATCCTGACAAGAAAATCGCCTTCGACAAGAAGTGAGTAAGCTCCCATCCCACCCTGATCCCTCATACATGTTCCTACTCTCTGCCAGTGATTGTAGTGAGGCAGGAAGCAAGCCTGCTACTTGCCAGTGAGGCTGGTTTTTCTGCTGAGCATCATTTCCCTAGGCCTTCCATCCTCGTCCCTGTCATTGCTAATTCTCCTCCTCTAGCACTATGCTCTTTTCACCTGTCCCTGTGCTTTTCATTCCTCTGTTTCTTGTATCTCTCTTTGTTCTGCCCTGCCTCCTAGGTTTTTCATTGCTGACTGCTTTACCTTTGAAAATTGTCTTCCTGAGATTTTTCTCAAAGTTGAGATAGTTATTTGAACATGATTGTGTCTTCCCTTTTACTGCATGTCACTGACAGCCCCCCCCTCTGCTTTCATGGCTGCGTGTTCTTCAAGTGCTTTGTGATCAAGTTTTATTTTTTTCTTCCTCTTTTCCCTGACAGGTGGTGATTTCCTGCCCTTCTTCCATGCCTGCCTTGTATCTGCCTTCTCCTCTGACGTCAGTTTCTTGCTTTATTTCACTCTTTTTACTTTATCCAGATGACTTCAGCCTCCAGTTCAGTCTCCAGTCACCTGGTGTCTTTTTCTTTGAAAGAAATCTCCCATATTCCTGAGTGAAAATATGTCAAAGTCCGTTTGACCAGCAGAAAAAGTGACTGTGACCTTCCAGATGAATCATTTGACTTGATCTGAGACTTATTTAGAAGCACCTTTAGGGTCTTGTATTTTAGTGGACATGAATAAGAAACGTGTTTAAATGTTTCAGGTGTGTCTGGATCTTTGGGTTCCTGATGCAGCTCTGTAAATAACAATGCTTAGTGTATGCTGTGTACTTCAGTAACATCCTTCCTTTTAGGCCTCAAATGTGTTACACACTATTGAGATCCATAGCATTTTGGAAAGATGTAGAATTATGGAAAGGCACAAGCCAAAATCTCTGCATCAGACTGAAGTGTATGGAAGAATTAGATTCTCAGCTCCCCTGAAAATGACATCTTCAGTATAACAAACAGGACGCTCAGAAGCATTATTAAAAAACACTGACCTGTGTGGCATGTGCACAGACACACAGAAAGCTGTTGATAGGACAGGGAACAGCACCCTGTTAGCCTGGTGTCAGTCCCATGCATGGTCCTGGGTGGCGAAAGAAAGTGACCAATGATTTTGAGATTGTTATTTTAAACATGGTTACCAGGCATACTGTTGGCGGTTTAGGTTCTGTTTTTCCATGGCTTTGCTATGTGGCTCAAGGAAAAGCCTTGTGTGAGCAGTGGAGTGCTCCCTGTGAGCTGAAGCCACCCACGGAGAAGCAAGATGTGGTTATGGTTTCTTAACTGACATAGCATACACTTCTTTGCATTTACAGTGTGCGAAATCAGGCTGGCTGGCATTACCACTTAGGGTCACTGTCAGGAATAGTTCACTTTTGCAGGATCAAGAAAGTATCTGAATTTGGACAGGGAGGCATTTCTTGTCACATTTGCTTTGTGGTCTTGCAGTTGTGGACAGGTAAGCAGCTTCTTTCAGCAACCTGTCAAAGGGAAACAAAGAGAACCCCTCTCCAAACACAGTCAACAATCAGACACCTTTTACTTGTTCTGCCAGCAAAGGCTTTCAAGGTGCTTACTGGCTTTTAAACATGCATTAAGCCAGCCATGTAATATAAAATAAACACTCAGTTTAGTGTCTTTGAGAGAACACATTATAAAAGGTATTGGCAAATAGCTCATAAATTGGCATCCTTAGTGTGTGTAAATGGATGTCTGCTGCAGGACACGCTAGAAGTCACTTTGCTTCCTTTGGCTTTATTTCCATTCTGTGCTTCTCTGCTCCTTGTGCCTAGTGGTGGTTTAATATGGAGTTTACTAATATTAAGAATAAAAAGCCAGCAGAAAATTAAGTGATTTTACAGAAATGCCAAGCTTAGCTCTTAAAGTGTCTCTCCCTCTTCCCTTTAGAGTCGTACAAGCACCTGCATTCTCTTTTTTTCAGAATACATGTGCTCTGCTCCAGTGGAAGTAGGAATAATAATGTCTCTGCTCGGGAAGATGAAGTAAACTTAGCAGGAGTATTCTGTGATTACTCAGCCTTGTGGTCTGTCTTATGGTGATGGCTAGCATGGGAAGCAGAAATGCTGCAGAAATGTGTCTTTAATGATCTTAAAAAAATAGTTTATCATTGCCCTGTTGAATGTTTCATTAATATCTAATTGATTTTCAGCCCTTGGAAAATTTGCTTAATATGAACTGACAGCTCAGCTTTGCAGAGTAATCAACCCGCATCATCCCTGCCTCTCAGTGTTCCACAAATCCAGACTACTTAGCCCACCTCAGACTTTAGGGAGAAATAGGGAGCATAGGGAGAAATTTCACATTACTCAAGGAGTTACTGTGTAGTGGTGTGTCTGGCTCCTCACTAGAAACTGGCCAGTTGCAAGAGCTAGTCTGGAAGAGGCAGTTTAATCTGACAGTATGGGAGAGGGATGCACCACCCAGCAAAGACAATAGTGAGGAAGCTCATCCTGAATGGCAGGACAGGAATTGTGATAGTATCATTGCATTTTCTACTTGATTAGTCAGGGCAGGCCTTGGATCTGAAAGTCAGGGGTGGACACATTTTTTTTCCTGAAGGATTTCTGTGATCACAAATTGAGGATACGATCCAGTTCTTAAGTGAACACATACTCTTGAGAGTAAGTATCTGCCTCCTAGGACATCAAGATGATTTATTTACCATCAGCATTGCCACTGACAATTCAAAGGTTTTCTGCAGTGGAGGATGAAATAGTTGAAAAGTAGGGCCATAGAAATTAGCTGTTAAAAAAGAACCAGGCATGGTTGTTCCAGGACTTGGAAAAAGCTTCAGAGCTTTTGCTATTCAGACAAGAAGGCCAGTACTGATAGTCCTATCTATTTTGTGGAAATTCAGTTAATGAGCCTCAGATCAGCAATTAGTGACTGTCACATTGCCAACAAAAAGAGAGCGTAATAACGACTGTGGATAGAGTAGGGAAGAAAAACAAGGCTTGAATGGATAGTTGAGTATGATTCTTTTGTTTCCTCATTGTGGGCCAAGCTGGAAACACATTACTTGGGTGTTGAGGGCAAAACTTCCACTAGACATTGCATCTCTTTGATGCCTGCTCTCCCATTATATGTTTCTGAGATGCAGAAATAAGATAGCTCTTACGAAATGCCAGCCTGGTAGTGCATGTTTTTATTTACAGCAATGTCCTTTGGAAAGTATTTTCTTCTTATTTTATGTTTCCTGTTTTATATCTAAAAAACCCCACAACAAAACAAAACAATTTAGAGGCATTTCATTTGGACACAACCCAAACATCCTACCTAAAAATACAATTATAAATGGTTGTTAGATAGGTCAGCCACAGGAAAACTTCCTGCTGAAGAACTTGATTTTTTAACTATTTGCAACTCTTGATGGCTTGTCTGCGTTAGAGGGAGCTGTGCCAACAGAAAGGAAAATTAAATGGCATTTAAAGCATCGCTTATCATCTGTTTCCTCTCTTCATCTGTATCATCCTGTTGGATTACTGTATCTTTGCTGTAGTCAATAATCAATTTGTCTTGTCACATAGTCAGTGTCTGACCCAGATGTTTCTAGGTGCTACTATCATAAACACATCCTGGAAGAAAGGTACAGAAAAGAACAGTCCCTGGAGCTTTCTGTGTCCTGACTTTAAACATTGTGACTGTTACGAATTTCTAATACCTTTTCACTGTGGGAGCTATGGTAATCTGTTCATTTATTTAATGTAAGACAGAAATCAGAGTAAAACATATTTAGTACACCTAAATTCTCACTCTGGCATTTTTTTGGTGTAGCAGTGGAGCACCTCCCAGGGTGGTCAGAGTTATGACAGTGCCCTGGAGGTGAGAAATTCCTTATAACTCCTTATTGCCTCCTACCCCTTCCTTAGTTCCCTAGCAACAATTTCTCTTTTTTCCTAAAATAAGTTCCTCATAATTATTCACACTCCTCTTCTTGTTAATTATTATTACTATTATTAAAGGCAGGGATAGTACCACTGTTTATGAGGAAGATTCCAGAAGACTGGTGATTTTTTTCTGTGGCAAGACCATCTTCAGTTTGTGCAGATATTGCTGAAGTGTAACGGTTTGAAATGTTATTTGCTGGGTGTCTGATTTAGGCTATGCATTAAAAAAAAAAAAAAGACTCAAGATGCTGAGTAACATAAACGAAAATACTGGTAGCAACTTACTGTCTGAACTCTGTCCATGCTTGTAAGCCTGGGAGAGCTTAACTGAGCCAGGGAACCTACTAAAAACGAAGTGTGTGATTATGGAATTAAGCTTTGTGTCATAATGCCTGTGACCAATGTGACGAATTGAAGGTTGCCCCAGCAACCTCAATTCTCGCATTTCTAACTTCATAATGCTTCTCTTTGAGATGCTAATAATAGCCTGAACTTTTTTTTTTCCCCCTGTAGCTAATTATATAACAGAAAAAAACATGCTTGAATGTTAGAGATGCATATGAAGGCCAGTTCTTGTTATAGGCCTCTTGCTAGTGAATATACAATCATTACGTTCATATTTTATTTGTATTGTGGATGTATTTGTGACCTCTTCCCTGTTGTACCAACACTGTGTAGTGTGGAAGAAAGAACAAGCTGTCAGAGAAAAATTATTGTATTTTAGATAATAGTTTATGGATAACACATTGATACATTAAAAAGAAGAAGAAGGAAGCAATGGCCATCATTCTGAGCTGTGGTGGCAGGACACCAACTACCTGGGTGCTATCAAGGACTAAGAGGAGTATTAAGGAAAAGTATTAAGGATCTGGAAAGATTTACGGGGAACAGGAGCTTGCAAAAGAAATAGCACAAGGACAAAGCACAGACACACCAATAAAAAGGAATATCAGGGCTGCCTTTTCAGCAAGTGGTGCTGCAGTAGACTTCATGCTATTATCTACATTAGGAGGTGATGTAAAATATTTTGTATTCTTGACTGCCCCATGTTTGTTCCTTGTAAGAGCTTTCAAGAGATCTATTCGTTTTGATGAGTGCTTCCTACTGCTAATATTGCCAAAATGCTAGGATCTCATCTCTGCAGGTTTGTGGCATCTTTCATCTGGATTCCAACAGTTTCATGTTCTTTGGGACAAACCTTTTATCACCTCAGGCACTTCTGTCATAGGCTGCTGTAATGCATCCCTGCAGGAATAATGCTTGCATCCCAAAGACTGCCTTCTGCTTTTTTTACTGACTTCTGTAGAGTTGCAGTTTTTACCTTCACTGGCCAGAGTCCAGGATATCCAACAAACAACATACTCAGTTTTCATTGTTGTTGAGGTATGTCTCTTTGCTGTGAGGGATGGTTTGTCTAGGCAGGGGATGAGAGTTTTGCTGAAGGATCCTGGAATGAGCTAAGGGCCAACTCCTTCTTAGACCCTATGACCACTTGCCAGACAAGCCTGTGCTTATCTCCTCCAGTTATTGCTGTCCTATCTTTGTGGAGCACATGTGGCAGAAGGCCAGGGCCTACACTGGTCAGTACATGCTGGCTCCCATCTTCCTTCTTCAGATTTAACACACTTTTGGAGTGGGCTGTGTCAATACCATGCAGCACTAGGCCAAGATCTGTATGACAGTCAAGTAGCCCTAAGGTATAATTTTGCAGGTTGGAGGGGGCAGTTGGAGGTTATTTTTAGCTCTAAATACCAGAGATAATAAGTGTAATTCTGTAACTGTCTTGCCAGTCATGTTCTTGCTCCCTGCTATGGGTGAGCTACTTCATTTAGTTCCTAGGGAGCCCTGAAGCAAGCTGCCACAGCCAGGGAGATGGGTCTGGTGGCAAAGTGGGAATGAAACAAACAGTGAGGGGTGGTAAATCCCTCCAACTGATGCGGGATTGAGATCCCTCCCTTGAACACCCTCTCCCAGCCGTACACAACTGTATGTGGTGCTCTCAGCTGCCCCTTGATAAAGGGTAAAAACATGCATAGGATCAAAGTTTAGACTTTCAGAGCCTGGTTCTGTTTTTTGAATAGTCTGTAAACTTTGTCACACTCAAAATCTTGTTTACAGGCAAAGAGGAGGCTCACCTTATATATATAAAACTAAGAATTTATTGCTAGTATGACTGAGATTTTAGTATAAACATTATGATCAGTCCTGTTCTAATTATTACTGAAAACAGGAAGTACTTCTGAAAAAAACCCCAACACATACTAATAGTAACGCAGTGAAAATTGCTCCATGCAAACTTCCTAATTTCTACCTCTTTTCCAGTTTTGTGCTCACCCTTCTTTTCGTACTCTGGTTCCTAAGGCTGATGATTTCCTTTTGCTGTCAGTGGTGGTGGTGGTGTGGATGTTATAGCAAATTGTCAGCATCTGGGGTCCTTTGGGAAGGATAAGGTGTCCGTCCATGTTGATGGTTCGTTCTTTACTTTAGGACCCACTTGGAGTTTCTTATTTGTTAGCTGACACACTTTCACACCTTTCTCTTTTTGCATTGCTCTGATGTTCCACATTACACGTGATGGTACTGTACATGATGCTTTGTAAGCATGCTAGATACTATTATTTTGTTTTCCTTTTTACCCTTAAACCCAGCTTTAGGTTCCCCTGCCTGCAGGTCTGCATTTCTCTAACTGTAACAGCTGTGGGGTCTCTGATGCCAAGCCTGTGCCCCATCTTACCCTTCCCTTCCTGCACTCCTCTATGCCACATCCTGGGTCTCCTCCAAGTCTTTCTATCATACTAGGCCTGTACTATATTGTTAAATTACTGTAATAAAATCATGACAATACCATACAAAGACAAGAGTAGTAAAGCAAATTAACCATTGGCCTCTGTTTATTTAGAAAAATTGCTCACGCTCTACCCTGTAAACCCTTTATAATGTGGGGAGTAGGGCAGGTTTTGTGCTGCTTCCTTCCAGTGCTCTCTATCTTTTCTTCAGTGTCACTTTTGGATTTTAATACAGTTGCAGATATGTATTCACAGTTGGCTCATTGGATTATGTTAATTGAAATGTGTGCAACTGCCAAAATGAGTTTACCCTCAGATTGCCTTGTCAATGCAATTGCTGCTGGATAATGCTTTTATAGACTCATTTACAAAGGGTAACAGTGAGTAGGCTTTGTTTCATGAGTAAAATGAAGAGTTTGATTTTTATTTGGATCTGAATAAAATTTTGCTCTGAAAGTATGTTTTAAATTTTTTTCTTACATCTCATCTAATTCACATGCAGTGAGGAGAGAGGCAGCTGTGCAATCCAGTGATCTCAGCAGTGGTTTTAACGCTGGGGCTCCTAAATTCTCTGCTCTGCTACCAGCCTACTGTGGGATTATAAAGGAAATGTCATAACTCTTTATTTTCTCCACTTGACTCATAACAATTTGTATTTCAAAGTGAGGCACATTTTCTGATCATAGAAATGTCTTGGTCTGCTCATTTTTCACTGCTTTTAATAGTTATATTCTGGAATAAAAATAATCCCTGACATGGAATCCCTTTTACATGAAGCCATGTAAAAGCAGTTGTACATGGCTTAGCTTGTACAAAGGGAAACAACACTGAAAGTTGCTGCCTCACATCTCTGCTACAGTTTGTTCTCCTCTGAAAATATTTCTTTCTGAATTCTTATTGTCAAGTCTTAACAAATAATGGGGCTTTAGAAACAAGAACTGGGGATTCTGGGTCAAAGTCATTATGGATGCTTAAGCGTTTAATACACAGGAAGCAGATGGAGAAGGTGAATATTAAATTTTCATAATCAAGGAGAATAATGAGAAGAGTCTAAGAATCTCTGTACTGACTCGTAGTCCTTAAGTTGATCATAAGAGATACGGAAAAGGGATGAACAACAGATAATGTGATAGAGCTGGGCTTCCCAGTAGAAGAAGTAGGAAAAACTGAGGACCAGCAGGTCGAGGGTGGGGATTCTCTCCCTCTACTCTGCTCTTATGAGACCCCACCTGCAGTGCTGTGTCCCAATTCTGGAGCTCCCAACACAAGAATGACATGGAACTGTTGGAGTGAGTCCAGAAGAGGGCCATGGAGATGATCAGAGGGCTGCTATGGACACAGGCTGAGAGAGTTTGGGTTAGGATCACAGAATCATAGAATCATTTAGATTGCAAAAGACCTTTAAGGTCGTCAAATCCTTTAACCCTATTCTACCATGTTGACCCCTAAACCATATCCCCAAGCACCACATCTATACGACCTTTAAACACATCCAGAGATGGTGACTCAACCACCACTCTGGGCAGCATGTTCCAATGCCTGACAACCTTTTCAGATAAAAAAATTTTCCTCATGTCCAGCCTAAACCCCCCTGGTGTAGCTTTAGGCCATTCCCTCTTGTTCTATCACTATTTACTTGTGAGAAGAGACCAGCACCTACCTCTCTACAATGTCCTCTCAGGTAGCTGTAGAGAGTGGTAAGATCTCCCCTCAGCATCAGTTCTCTCAGCTGCTTTTCATAAGACTTGTTCTCTAGGCCTTTCTGCAGCCTGTTTGGGGTGGGGCTTCACCATTGACTAGTACAGGGACACCATCATTTCCCTAGACCTGCTGGCCACACTATTTCTGACACAAGCCAGGATGCTGTTGGCCTTCTTGGCCACCTGGGCACACGCTGGCTCATATTCAGCCACTGTCGATCAGCACCCCCAGGTCCTTTTCCTCTGGGCATCTTTCCAGCCACTCTTCCCCAGGCCTGTAGCGTTGCCTGGGGTTGTTGTGACCCCAGTGCAGGACCCGGCACTTGGCCTTGTTGAACCTCCTACAGTTGGCCTCAGACCATCGATCCAAGTCTAAGTCTCTCTGTAGAGCCCCCATATCTTCAAGCAGATCAACGCTTCCACCCAACTTGGTGTCATCTGTAAACTTAATGAGGGTGCATTCCATCCCCTCCTAATCCAAACCTTTCTGTGATTTTACGACCTTTGATCTGAGCTGAAAGACACACTCTAATATTCTAAAGAAAATCAGTATAACCATGAGTGCTTGAGCCCCCACTCCTTCATTTTCTTTCCCACTTCTTTAGTATCCTCTTCTTTTCTGTCACAAAGTCATACACTTTTTCCAAGTAACTCCTTTGCTTTTCCTATCATCCCATGCAATGCTATCTGGTATCCATCCTGAAACTTTTCTTGCCAAGGTTCCTAATATTGTTTCCTGTGTTTGATTTATCATCTCTCCCCTGCCTTCTGAGTTCTTGGTTCTTTCTGTCCTTCAGTGTCTTCTCAAAAAGATGCTCTTCATTTCCTCTCCCATTTTATGTAAAGTTTTCATAAAGCTTTTTCACTAATACTCTTCTATTATTCCTTAACTTCTGGGTAATCTCCCTTAGAATTACTCTGTAAGGCTCCCTGTGAACAACTATTTCAGTGTTTTCCATCGTTTTTCAGCACTTGGGTCTTTGTTGGTGTGGGTCTGCTGTCTCCGGGCTCACTGTGACATACAAGCATTTGGGAGAAGAGCAGTCATTCTGTTTGTTTGACCAAGGAGTAGAACCCTGTGTGAGTGACATTTAGGTGTATCACAGGTAGGCAGTAACAAGGATAGTGCTTCTTCATGCTGATAAACTGCTGTCTTTTATTAGAATCATAGAATCATTTAGATTGACCCTTAAGATCATCAAGTCCAAACATTAACCCAGCATTGCCACTGCTAAACCATGTCTCTAAGCACCACATCTCCACATCTTTTAAATACCTCCAGGGATGGTGACTCAGTCACCATTATGAAAGTGACTGCCTTTTATTCAAATGATTAATAGACAAAATTCTGGTATACTTGGCTTTTGAAACATACCATCACAGCAAACATTAGTAAGCATATGACACTTTTATTCTGCTTTGGTTAAATTAGAAAAAAAGGTGCTTTGAAGGTTTACATTGGGTATGTTCTTGCTTCAGGGCAAAAGTAGACCTTCAGGAAGAAATGCAGTACCACCAAGGCCTGCTGAAGGTGTATCTAAAAAAAAGGTAAGATCTACATATCCACAAGTCTTAATTTTTTTTCCTTTGTTATCTATGAGATGCAACTTCGTTCAGTCTGAACAATGGCATATTTTATGGGATTAGTAACATTCCAATTGATTTAGCAATAAGGGTTTGCTCTACATTTCCACTGAGAAGGGAATTACGCTAGCAAGTTAGAACAAAAATGGCAGCTAAAAAGGGCACAATTTAGGTAAACTGCAAGATGAAAAGATTAAAATAAAATGTTTCGGATGTAAATTTCAAAATATGGTCTGAGAAAAAGATAGCCCAAATTCATTTAATTAATATAGAAATACAACCATTATATAAAATAACTGTTAGTCTCATGATAGTGTTCTTCTGTTGGGCAAATAAATGCTTACACTATCCTTATTTAACCTACCTTTCTCTTACTTAGCTCCATTGGCATGGATGGAAGGAGGACTGTTAACATGCCTTTAAACAGGCAGGGTGATAAACGGCTTTTTACTTTCCTAGGACAAATAGCAGTCTTGTTAAATGTCCCCCATTTACCCTTTACAAATGGAAAGTTATTTACTTTTAAATGAAAACCCACAGCACTTTTTATCTGTTTCAGGAGGGAAAACAGCACTGAGCTAACTGGCATTGAATTGTGTATGATGAATGTCCTACAAGCAGGTGTTCATATGAGGAGCGCTAAATCATACAACCTCTGCCACCATAGTCTCTTATGTATCAGACTGCCTGGCCTTCCTTACAGCGTGCCTCATTTCAGCTCCCTTGGGGAAAAAATAACAGGCTGCAGCCTTTGACTTTCCCTGGATGTCTGGCATACACAGAAGTCTTGTTACTTTCAGCCACTGCATGTTTTCACACAGCATTGTGCTTTTTACCTTTGTGGCTCTCTGCAGATAACAAAGCTTTGCTGGGTCTGGTCTCTGTACCTGCAAGCACGCTTCACTTACACCCTGGACTCATCAGCAGCTCCATATGGCTATAAAATTTAGGATACCTGAGGTTACTGTATTTAAAAGAATGATTGATCTATTTTAAATCAACCCTTTACACATTTCTAACTGAAGGGAGAAATTTTGCCTGGAGCAGTTAAACACTTTAAGCAGCAGCTTTGCATTCTGGCGGTTTATCTGTAATGACAGTTAATTGAAATTCATCCTGCAGTGACTCCCTTCCCGTTAATGATATCATATCATTACATCAACCCAAGTCCAGCTCAAGGAGAGCAGCTCTCTGTGTGCAGAATGCAGACCCACCGGCCTTTCCAAGAGAGTGGTTAACATTCCTCCAGGAGCCACCTCCTGGCAGCTTTGTATCTTCAACTAATTTCTAAGTGTAGCTTATAGAATAGTGCTTCAGAAGCAATGGCAGGTCCTTGACTTGTGCCCTTGAGTAGGCCTAAGTATGGCTCATTTGGGTATTATACGGTCAAAATAAACAGAATTGCCAACTTTTAAACTGAAATTGGAGTTACATGAGTTTTGTTACTGGAGTTACTCCAGTTTTGTTACAAGTCAAGAGTTATTTGGCAGCCTCCTCCGAGCACGCGGCAGCGCAGAGCAGAGAGCGGCAGCGGTGTGAGCTGTTCCTTTAAACTGCTGAGGATTTGAGAGAGAGCCGGGCTTCCCGGAGACGGTGAAGCCGGGGCAGAGCCAGGAGACCCGAGTCTGAGCGGGAAGCCTGCGAGGGAGAGGAAGGCTGACGAGGCAGGGGGAGTGGCTGTGAACGGCGGCAAGGTTTAAAAGCGGCCATTTGGCAGCCTCCTCTGAGCACGCGGCAGCGCAGAGCAGAGAGCGGCAGCTGCCTCCAGAGGGCAGGCAGGGAGGGAGCAGCGGGTGCCTTCTCACGAGAAAAGCAAACTGGTAGCTGGATAGATCATGGTCACAACGCGGCCAAAATCCGTAGTGAAAAAGAATGTGGGGACTCAGACAGAGCTCCCAAGCAGGCATGCAGCAGTGCAGGTCTCTGGCTGCAGTGAATGCCTGAGCCTGGCACTGGTACCAGAGGGAACCAGTGACACCGCATGTGTGCGGTGTGAGCAAGTAAATGATCTCCTCAGGCAGGTGGTTAATCTGACAGAGGAGGTTGAAAGACTGAGAGCCATTAGAGATTGTGAGAGTGAAATAGATTGGTGGAGTCATACCCTGACGCAGGGGCAGATCGAGGAGGTTGAGAAAGTGCCGGATCCCCTCCCCTCCTGTCACCAGACAGATGGAGAGGACTTAGGAGATATGAAGGAATGGAAGGAAGTCCGACCTCGGAAAGGCAAGAAAAATCCTCCCAACCCCTTCCACCCTCCCAATTGCCCTTGAATAACAGATATGAGGCCTTGGAAATTCAGGGACAGGAAAATGAAGTTGGAGGGGTAGACTTATCTAGTGAAGCACCTAGGACTCTTCAGTCACCCCGAGTCCTTAGGACTTCTTCAATCAAGAAGGAAAGGAGAGTAATTGTGGTGGGTGACTCCCTTCTGAGGGGGACAGAAGGGCCCATCTGTCGACCGGACCCATCCTACAGGGAGGTCTGTTGCCTCCCTGGGGCTCGGATTAGAGATGTTAAAAGGAAACTCCCTAATCTTGTGGGTTCCTCTGATTACTATCCACTGCTGATTTTTTCAGGTTGGCAGTGATGAAATTATCACAAGAAATGTAAGGGCAATGAAGAGTGACTTCAGGGCCCTAGGACGGCTAGTTAGGGGGTCTGGAGCGCAAGTAGTGTTTGCCTCCATCCCTCCTGCAAGAATGGGTGGGGAGGTATATAGGAAGAGTCTACAGATCAATGAATGGCTAAGAGATTGGTGTCAAAGACAGGGTTTTGGTTTTTTTGATCATGGGATGCTGTATGAGACACCTGGCCTGGTGGTGGCAGGTGGGATGCACCTGTCTCAGAGGGGGAAGAGGCTTTTGGGGCAGGACTTAGCAGGGCTCATTGAGAGAGCTTTAAACTAGATGTGAAGGGGGAAGGGGAGAAAACTGGGTCTATTAGGGAGAAGCACAAGAGGAACGTACCAGGGCCTGAAAGCAGGTGGTCTAAGGAGGATTTAGTCCCACCAGTGGGCTCTGTTTGTTTCCTGAAATGCCTGTATGCTAATGCACGCAGCATGGGGAATAAGCAGGAAGAGTTAGAGGTCAGTGTGCGGGCTAAGGGTTATGATCTGGTAGCAATAACAGAGACGTGGTGGGACAGGTCACATGACTGGAATGTGGCCATGGATGGTTATGTGCTTTTTAGGAAAGATAGGGCGGGGAAGCGAGGTGGTGGAGTTGCTCTTTATGTGAGAGAGCAACTAGAATGTATTGAGTTTTGTGCAGGGGCTGATGAGGGGCAAGTTGAAAGTCTGTGGGTAAGAATTAAGGGGCAGGCTGGTGTGGGTGATACAGTCGTGGGGGTCTACTACAGACCTCCTGATCAAGGCGAGGAAGTTGATGAGGCTTTCTACAGGCAGCTGAAAGTAGCCTCACAACTGCAGTCCCTAGTCCTCATGGGAGATTTTAACTACCCTGATATCTGCTGGAAGACTCACACAGCCAGCCTTTCACAGTCTAGGAGGTTCCTCCAGTGCATTGATGATAAATTCTTAATGCAAATGGTGGACAAGCCGACTAGAAGAGGAGCGCTGCTGGATCTTGTACTAACCAACAAGGAGGGCCTTGTTGAAGCACTGGTGGTCAGTGGCAGCCTTGGCTGCAGTGATCACGAGATGGTGGAGTTCAGGATCCTGTGTGGAAGGAACAGAATACCCAGTAGGACCAGAACCCTGGACTTCCACAGGGCAAACTTTGGCCTCCTCAGTCAACTGTTAAGGGAAATCCCATGGGACAGGGTGTTAGAAGATAAAGGGGCTCAAGATAGCTGGTCAACATTCAAGGACCACTTCTTGCAAGCACAGGATCAGAGCATCCCAATGGTTAGGAAATCTAGTAAGGGAGCTAGGAGACCAGCATGGTTAAAAAAGGAACTGCTGGGCAAACTTAAGTGGAAAAGGAAAATCTACAGATCATGGAAGGAGGGGCTGGTCACTTGGGAGGAATATAGGGCTGTTGTCAGAGGATGTAGGGAGGCAATTAGGAAAGCTAAGGCCTCCTTGGAACTTAACCTTGCAAGTCAGGTTAAGGATAATAGAAAGGGCTTTTTCAAATACATAGCTAACAAAGCTAACACTATAGGCAATATTGGCCCACTGTTGAATGAGGTGGGAGCCCTGGTGACAGAGGATATAAAGAAGGCAGAGGTGCTGAATGCCTTCTTTGCCTCTGTCTTTACTCCTGCAGGATTTCCCCATGAGCTCCAGACTCGTATAGCCCCAGAAGTAGTCAAGATAGATGAGGAGTTTGCCATGGTAGATGAGGATTGGGTTAGGGATCAGTTGAGTAATCTGGACATCCATAAATCGATGGGTCCAGATGGAATGCATCCAAGGGTGCTGAGGGAGCTGGCGGAGGTCATTGCTAGGCCACTCTCCATCATCTTCGGTAAGTCATGGGTAACGGGAGAGGTGCCTGAGGACTGGAGGACAGCAAATGTCACACCAGTCTACAAGAAGGGCAAGAAGGAGGACCCGGGTAACTATAGACCAGTCAGCCTCACCTCCATCCCTGGAAAGGTGATGGAACAACTGTTCTTATCTCTATCTCTAGGCATATCAAGGACATGGGGGTCATCAAGAGCAGTCAGCATGGTTTTATCAAGGGTAAATCATGTTTGACTAACCTCATAGCCTTCTATGCGGAAATTACTAGGTGGATAGATGATGGTAGAGCGGTAGATGTGGTTATCTTGATTTCAGTAAAGCATTTGACACAGTCTCCCACAGCATCCTTGTAGATAAGTTGATCAGGTATGGGTTTGGTGATCAGGTAGTGAGGTGGATCAGGAACTGGTTGATGGGAAGGAGTCAGAGAGTTGTAGTCAATGGGGCAGAATCTGGTTGGAAGTGTGTGACTAGTGGAGTCCATCAACGACGTGGATGAGGGTGTAGAATGTACCCTCAGCAAGTTTGCTGATGACACTAAGCTGGGAGGAGTGGCTGACACACCAGAAAGCTGTGCTGCCATTCAGAGAGACTTAGACAGGCTGGAGAGTGGGCGGGGAGAAACATGATGAAATTCAACAAGGGGAAGTGTAGAGTTTTGCATTTGGGGAAGAACAACACGATGTCCCAGTATAGGTTGGGGGCTGACCTGCTGGAGAGCAGTGTAGGTGAAAGAGACCTGGGGGTCCTGGTAGACAGGAGGATGACCATGAGCCAGCAATGTGCCCTTGTGGCCAAGAAGGCCAATGGCATCCTGGGGTGCATTAGAAAGGGTGTGGTTAGTAGGTCAAGAGAGGTTCTCCTCCCCCTCTATTCTGCATTGGTGAGGCCGCATCTGGAGTATTGTGTCCAGTTCTGGGCCCCTCAGTTCAAGAAGGACAGGGAACTGCTTGAAAGAGTCCAGCGCAGAGCCACAAAGATGATTAAGGGAGTGGAACATCTCCCTTATGAGGAAAGGCTGAGGGAGCTGGGTCTCTTTAGCTTGGAAAAGATGAGACTGAGGGGCGACCTCATCAAAGTTTACAAATATGTAAGGGGTGAGTGTCAGGGAGATGGAGTTAGGCTCTTCTCAGTGATGACCAGTGATAGGACAAGGGGTAATGGGTGCAACTTGGAGCATAGGAGGTTCAAGGTGAATATCAGAAAAACTTTTTTACTGTGAGAGTGACAGAGCACTGGAACAGGCTGCCCAGAGAGGTTGTGGAGTCTCCTTCACTGGAGACATTCAAAACCCATCTGGATGCGTTCCTATGTGATGTACTCTAGGTGACCCTGCTCTGGCAGGGGGGGTTGGACTAGATGATCTTTTGAGGTCCCTTACAACCCCTAGGATTCTATGATTTTCAGGCAGCAGCTCCTCCAACCCACTCAAGTCTTGTTGGCAAGTGTAGCACTCCAGCAATCTTCAGATTTGGGCTGGCCATCTGGGGTTATCTGCTTTGCTTCAAGCACAGATGGATGGGGAAATTCTGTTTTGTCCTCCTTGCTCCATGCCTGGAGAAGTGCTGCTCTGAGAGGGAGCAAAACAATCACAGCCTTGGCACACTAATGGGTTTGTTGTTCATGTGCTAGGATGAAGATGTCTCCACTGAAGCGGGAGAGGGAGCAGATGAATGGGCAGCAGCAAAGACTCTAGTCAAACCCCCAGATCAACTGGAGCTGACTAAAGCTGTGAGTAAAATAGTGCCTGTAGTTGTCATGAGATGCGTACAAAACTCCTTAAGCTGAAGCCTAGCTCTTACCCATTGATTTCGGAAGAAGCTCTGTGGGAGTAATCAGGACTTGCTAAAATGCTGTATCTGCAGCATAAACTGAAATGGCTTTCAGCTGGAAAACAGGAAGAATGTGCTTTGAAACACAGTTCTGGCCTTAGGACAATGTATCTGCTTGGAGCTTATCCAAGAGGGGAGTGGGGCTGTGGTTTCCCTCAGATAAGTGAGTTTAGGTTATGGTTGGACTTGATGATCTTCAAGGTCCTTTCCAACCAGGATGATTCTATGTTTCTATGATTTTATGTTTTTATGATTCTATGATACGGAGAGCCCCAGTGCCGACCCTGAGCTTTTCAGGTGCTTGTGTGTGATAGGCAGGACAGGGAGGTGTCCTACAGTTTTGTGACCATTTCTTCTGAGCTTGGTTCAGTAACATTGCTATCAGACACCCTTCCAGCTGCAGTTGTCTCTCCTGACTGCCATGGAAAACTCTGGCATAGCTTTCTGTCCTACAAGTGGCTTTCAATGGGAAGCTGTACATAATTCCCCCCACTGAGTTAATGAGAACAGTTAACACCAGTACTATTTCTTGTTTGTGGTGGTTGATCCTGCAGGCACTGCTACTGAGCTTGTTCTTTACTCTCTTTTTGGACAGTATACACTTCAACACACCTTGCCTTTCTTGCCATATGGAATACAGAGCTTGCATTTTTCAAGTGCTCCCATAGCTTAGATAAGAATTAACATTACAGCTAAAAAATTCAAGAAAGCTCACTGAAATACTATGGTAGGAAGCAAGATGACTGTTGTGAATTGCAGTCTGGGCCAGCTTGGCTCCAAGCATTGTTCTCATGGAGGCATCAGCTGTGTGTGAGGTATCTGCAGGGAACTGAACATCATAAAACTGACTGCAAATCTGGTGATTTTTGTATGCTGTACATTGTATTAATAGTGGAGTTTTATTTACAATACTATCTTGTTTTCATTCTGTAATTCTTGTTTACAATTCTGTAACTCTAGGAATTAGAAGAGGAATTTACACGCATCCTGTCATCTAATAATCCCCATGCTCCCAAGAACCTTGTCAGATACAGCTTTAAAGTAAGTGTGGCATGACCTGTAAAACCAGGATGAGATTTTGTGCAATTAACTAGCTTTGTGTTTGCTTTGGTTTATAACCAGGTATATTTCCTTTTAATGTGACTTCCTCTTGTTACGTATTTACTGCTAGTGATTCCTAAAAGGTTTTGCAGAGGGTAAAAGTTTAAAAGCATTGATGAATTTTTTCAGAAATAGGATATAACAGTTACTCAGCGAGATTTAGCAGCTAACACAGTTAGTGCAGCTAATGTCAGGTGGTAACTTTTTCCGTTCTGTGGTGGCTAGAGGGCAAAAGGCAATGCTTTACTGAGGCTGTAAGGCAGTTATGCCTCAGTATCTGCACATCAAGATTCAGTTCTTTGAATTATAGGAGAGCTCAGAAATGTGCTTTGTGAAATCACTTATAAGAGATCTCTATTCATGACAAGTAAGGGTGAGCAGGCGACGGTGCATCAAATACTGCCAGGAGACATCCAAGAGTCACACCTCCACATTTGTGTGTGCAGAACATTTGCTGCTTTACCCTGGCACAGCCTCTTCCTGCTAGCATGTACAGATAGCAACATATGCTGCCTCAGGGGGAGCATGGAATGATAGCTTTGCCTCCCACTCTTCCTTGGGAAGGGTTATGGCCCCTGAAAGAAAGGACACAGGGAGAGCTCCTCCAGCTCTGGTGTGGTTTTATCATCAACCTTAGGCAGGGAAGAGACAACCAGGTGAAGTATTCCCAAGCCTGCCTCATCTCTGTGCTAATGCAACTAGTTTGACAAACCATTACGTGGGATAACCAGAGAAAACAGATCAGTCTCATGGCAGCAACTAAATCTCTTCTATGTACAGTTGATGTTTTCCATATTTATGGGCTAGGAACAAGTGATCAATGATCCATACCTACAAATCCTCCGCAGGTGACTAAAATGGTCTCTAAGCTATG
Organism: Hemiprocne comata; assembly: GCA_020745705.1. Taxonomy (NCBI): domain Eukaryota; kingdom Metazoa; phylum Chordata; class Aves; order Apodiformes; family Apodidae; genus Hemiprocne; species Hemiprocne comata. Next base: position 27,168,454 of record CM036616.1, on the reverse strand, counting down.
CTGTGGTTGCTACAGAAAGCAGACATGTTTTTAAGAAGAAACTACTGGAGCATCTGTGTTCTGCAGTGGCTTCTGATTGCTTTTAGGTGCGGATCAAAAATTTAATACACAGTTTGAGCCTAGGTGCATGCCTGCACTGTTCAGTGGTCCACAAGCAAATACCAACCAAACTAGCTTCAGACAGCTGAACTAGTACAGTGCGTATAAACCTGGCCATGGTGCTAAGAGCCTGTACTCTGTCCAGATCAGAGTGGGTCTTTATGAACAGTGCTGATCTTGTGTATGTGCAACACTCATGCAGGTATCTCAGCACAATAGGACAGGAGAGTTTCAGGGAGTGCTGTGTGCTAGAGGGCCACCAGAACTATATTTAAAGTCATTTGCTGTGGTAGTGGTGGAGAACTAGAGGTTGCGTGTTCTTACTTCTTTTCATTGTAATTTAAATTTATGGCTCTTACGGTCCTGAGATCTAAATAGCTGCCAGAAGAAATCCAATGTAAGTATGCCAATAACAAACATATATTTATGAGTATGGATCTTCTTAGATTTAGTAATTAGGCTACACAGTGTATCTCATGTAAAATACTGTTTTTCCATGCTAATTGGTTTTTATCTTTGTAGGAGAGAGCATACAAGCCAGTAATCAATGTTGATCAAATGGCTATTCATCTATCTTTGAATGGAAACATGGTACCTAAAGATTCAGATGAAGGGAGACGACAGAGGATCAGGTCAAGCACTGAAGCAGGTAGGTTTGTTATCTGAAAGCACAATCATTTCCAGTTAGGCACTGGTACCACTTATTCAACATGAAGGAATGATCATGCTTCATCACCATGGAATTGAACAGCTCCTGTCCAGCATCTTTCTCGAGGAACAAAACTGGAAAAAACACGCCAGAGGTTTGCCACAATGCAGAAAAGAGTATGCTTTTTGAGGCATGTGAACAGTAACACTGAAATTTTCAGAGCTATTTAGCGCCTTTTAAACATCCTCCACTACCATTAGGTGGACATACATGGCTAAATTCCTTAGCCTACTTAGAAAATTTCAACCATGATTTAAAGTATTAAAGCAGAAATATTTGGAGTCTGTGTGGTCATTCAGGAAATTATCATATACTTGACCAACTCTGACACTGTTAATAAAGCGTTCTAGGTCTGAATTTGCAGCAGGGAAAGATGTACTGCTGTCGCAGACCGAGATGGGTAAAGCCGCGACCCACACCCCCTCCTCAGGGAATCGAGGGCTCACATCTCTCATCTGTCCATCTCTCACATATGCCTAGTGATTTTCTCATATTTCTGCCATTTGTGAAAGGAGAAGTTTTGTCACAAAGAGTGTGCTTTCAAGCTGGTAACTGTCATGCATGATGACAACACTGGATAAGCTCCTGAAAACAGTTGTAACTTGCAGCTTCTGAGAGTCAGTGCCTCTTTTATTTTACACTTAACAAAATGTGCATGAGGATTTAGAGTAGAACAAAGTGCTGAATGGGATCTTCAATGCCATGAAAGCATAGGTGGTTGTTGTTGACAGTCCTTTTTGTAGTTTACAAGACAGCTAGTTTCAAGAATGAATACACACTTAAGGCTGTGATTAGAATGCAGACATCCATCATTCTCTAAGAAGACTAGTATATTCATTTTTATCCATATAAACATGAACCAACCATATTATAAATCCTATATGCCTTGAAGACATGCTTCATGGTTGTACATAATTGCAGCCATTTTGGAGGGCAGAAAGGTCCAGAGCTGAAGGGATACTAAAGAACAAAGCTACTCAGATCCAAAGTGGATTTCAGAAATTTATTTCATTCCAGACGGAATTGCTGCAGTTTCATTCAAGCAATAACATTGTCTTCTTTTGTGGCTTTGAGCAAATAATCTCCCTGCAAGTTGGGGATTGGTTATGATGTTGTCTAATGAGATAGCATTAGAAAAGGATGCATCTGTATATTAATGCCTCAGAAGATAGAAGGATCTGCAGAATATGGTATAATATGTCCCATTATCCTTTTATCATCAGAAAAGGCTCTTGATGAGACATCTGCAGTAACATTGGAGCAGACAAATGGAGAAAGTGCAGGAGATACCCAGGTAATTCTCCATAGTCAGCTGAGAGCTGTCAATTTTATTTTAATATTAGATTTGAAATTCCTTTGTTATAAAATGACCTTGCTGAGAAGCTCCTCTGATTGATTCTTTTATGCTTGACATGTCTCTACTGTAGGTGAGATCCACCAGATTCTATTGAACAGCTGGGTTCCTCCTGCAATTTTTGGCTTGGAGAAGCTATGTAGGGAAATGAGGTCCCTCACACGAGATCTGACTTTATCTAGATTTTATGTCAAGATAGAGTGTAATTTGCTAGGATCTGGAATATTCTTGGACAGTCAATCAATCCCCAAAAGAGAAACTGGTGAAAGAAAAAGTGTGGAGGGACCGATTATCTTTAATATTTTTATCAGTGATCTGGATGACAGGAACAAGTGCATCCCCAGTCTGTTTGCAGATGACACCAAGCTGGGCAGGAGTCTTGATGTGCCCAAGGGTAGGAAGGCTCTGCAGAGGGACCTGGACAGGCGGGATCGATGGGCCAAGGCCAACTGTATGAGTTCAACAAGGCCAAGTGCCGGGTCCTGCACTGGGGTCACAACAACCCCAGGCAATGCTACAGGCTTGGGGATGAGTGGCTGGAAAGCTGCTCAGAGGAAAAGAACCTGGGGGTGCTGATCAACACTGGCTGAATATGAGCCAGCGTGTGCCCAGGTGGTCAAGAAGGCCAACAGCATCCTGGCTTGTGTCAGAAATAGTGAGGCCAGCAGGACCAAGGCAGTGATTGTCCCCCTGTGCTCAGCACTGGTGAGGCTGCACCTCAAATCCTGTGCTCAGTTTTGGGCCCCTTACTACAAGAAGGACATTGAGGGGCTGGAGTGTGTCCAGAGAAGGGCAACAAAGCTGGTGAAGGGTCTAGAGCACAAGTCTTACAAAGAGCATCTAGGAGAACTAGGGTTGTTTAACCAGGAGAAAAGGAGGCTGAGGGGAGACCTTATTGCTCTCTACAACTCCATGAAAGGAGATTGTAGCCAGTGGGGGTCGGTCTCTCCTCACTTGTAATGAGCAACAGCACAAGAGGAACAAGCCTCAAGTTGTGCCAGGGGAAGTTTAGATTAGGTATTAGAAGAAACTTCTTCACTATAAAGAGTTATTAAACACTGGAACAGGCTGCCCAGGGAGATGGCTGAATCACCATCTCTGGAGGTGTTTAAAAGCCATGTAGATATGGTGCTGAGTGACATGGTTTAAGCACTGGGCTTGTTAGAGTTAGGTTAAGGGTTGGTAGAGAACCATTCTATGAAAGCAGCAGGTGTAACTACCTGAAATAAGCAGTGGCTGGATTTAAAGGCAGTTGGCTGATCAGGACGGAGTATGCTGTGAGAAGTTTGTTCTTATCCACACAGTGTCAGGCCCTGGAATCAAGTTCAGACTAGTTTCAGATAAAGCTCACTTTCTAGCAAGGAAATGAAAGAACAGGGTAATGGGACTCTAACACCGTCTTCTGGTCCCTGAGTCCAGTTTATTAAAGGCATTCAAGCTATATTATCTCCTTCATGTCAGGCCTTGTTTTAAAGGATCTTCAGTTACTTTGGTTTTCCACATTCCTGTTTAGATACTGTTCCAGAATCTCCTTGCTCTTGTTACTGGAAGTCTCCTAATTTCCATCTTAAGTAGTGATTCTTCACCTACAGTCTCCTTCACTAGGCAGCAGAAATCTAGAGGTGTAAGAGGTTCTTTCAAGAAGCAAAGAGATGTCTGGTTCTGTGAGGGTGGAGTCACTGTTCTGTTTTCTTGCAGGCTGTAGTAGAGGAGAAGGCAGAGGTAATTGAGGCAGAAGCAGAAAAGCGTTCTCCCCCAAAAATGGAGAAGAAGCTTAAAAACCAGTTCAGCTTCACTGAAAGAGCTACACAGACGCTCAACAACCCTGTGAAGGTATGCTGCCATTTCCTTCAGTGCGTGGAAGACCTTTCCTTTGGGAGGGCATGTAGATCATCTGTGTATGTGTCATATCCTGTGATCTCAGAGAAGCTGTGGATGCCTCCTTTTTGGAAGTGTTCGAGGCCAGGTTGGATGGGGCTGTGAGCAACCTGATCTAGTGGGAGGTGTCCCTGCCAATGCAGGGGTGTTGGATCGAGATGATCTCTAAAGTCCCTTCTGACCCAAACCAGCCTGTGATTTCCATTATCTCTGTAGATCAAATTAGAAGAAAAAAACCCAGTGTTTTACTATAGTAGAAGATTTGAGATAGTGAAAATGGTGACAGAGCAATTCTTGCCTTACGAACTGCTGACCAGAAGTTTTGGTGCTACTGTAACTCCTTAAAACTCTACTTGAATATAACATCTATCATGTCTATTTTCTCATCTGAAAGAGTACAGAGCAATGGTTAGGGTAATAGCTGAGGGCCTGGAATCCATTGTACTTCAAGTCTTACCTATGGAGCAGGGATATAAGTGCCCCTAGGTGAAAGGTTTTGTTAGGTACAGGTACTACAGTAACAGACCCATGTAACTATGAAAAATCTTTACTGATGCTACATAGTACATCTTACTCCCCTTCTGTGCATGCACCTTCAGATCAGTACACACCCAAGACCTTATGTTCCCTCCTAATATGAGCCTGCAGCCATTCCCAGTGAGTATGTCTTCACAGGGTCCTCTGCATGAGCAGTGTCACTGACCCTGGTCCCCAGCTGAGTGCTCATAAAGGAGATTTCTGAGTGAGAAATACAAGTTTTAGAGAGAAAATGTCTTGTTTCCCTGGCTGCCTTGGAATCAGAGCATATAATGGAATCACAGAACCATGGAATTATCAGAGTTGGAAGGGACCTCTAGAGATCACCTAGCACAACTCTCCTGCTAAAGCAGGATCCCCTAAAGCACATCACTCAGTACTGCATCCAAGTGGGTCTTGAATATCTCCAGAGAAGGGAACTCCACAACCTGCCTGGGCAGCCTGTTCCAGGGCTCTGTCACCCTCACTGTAAAGAAGTTTTTCCTCATATTTAAGTGGAACTTCCTATGTTCCATCTTGTGCCCATTGCCCCTTGTCCTGTCACTGGGAACTACTGAAAAGAATCTGGCTCCATCCTCCCTGCTCCCACCCTTTACATACTTGTAGGCATTGATAAGGTCTCCCCTCAGCCTTCTCTTGTCCAGGCTAAAGAGTCCCAGCTCTCTCAACCTTTCCTCATTAAGGGAGATGATCCAATCCCCCAGTCATCTTTGTTTCCCTCTGCTGGACTCTCTCCAGCAGTTCCCTGTCTCTCCTGAACTGGGGAGCCCAGAACTGGATGCAGTATTCCAGATGTGGCCTCAGCAGGGCAGAGTAGAGGGGGAGAATGACCTCTCTCAACCTACTGGCCCCACTCTTCCATATGCACCCCAGGATTCCATTGGCCCTCTTGGCACAAGGGCACATTGCTGGCTCATGGATCATTTACCATCTACCAGGACTCCCAGCTCCTTCTCCTCACAACTGCTTTCCAGCAGGCCCACCCCTAACCTATATTGGTGCATGGGGTTCTTCCTTCCCAGGTGCAGGACCCTACACTTGCCCTTGTTGAGCCTCATTAGGTTCCTCTCTGCCCAGCTCTGCAGCCTGTCCAGGTCACACTGGATGGCAGCACGGCTCTCTGGAGTGTCAGCCACCCCTCCCAGTTTGGTATCATCAGTGAACTTGCTGAGGATACACTCTGTCCCCTTGTCCAGGTCATTGATGAATATATTGAGTATTGACCCCTGGGGGACACGGCTGGTTACAGGCCTCCAACTTGACCCTGCTCCATTGATCACAGCCCTCTGAATGGTGTTCCACAGCCAGCTCTCAGTCCACCTCACTGTCCACTCATCTAGCCCATATTCCCTCAGTTTCCTAGTGAGGATGTTATGGGAGACAGTGTCCAAAGCCATGCTGAAGTCAAGGTAGGTGACATCTGCTGCTCTCCTCTCATCCTGCCAACCAGTTACGACATCATAGAAGGCTATCAGTTTGGTCAAGCATGATTTACCCTTGGTAAATCCATGTTGACCACTCACAATTACTTCCTGTTCTTCAGTGTGTTTAGGGATGACATCCAGAACGAATTGCTCCATCACCTTTCCAGGAGCAGGGGTGAGACTTACCAGCCAGTGTTTCCCTGGGTCCTCCTCCTTGCCCTTTTTGAAGACTGGAGTGATCTTGGCCTTCCTCCAGTGCTCAGGCCCCTCTCCTGTTCTCCATGACCTTTCAAAGATGATGGAGGGTAGCCCAGCAATAACATCTGCCAGCGCTGAGAGAGCTGGCAGGTGTATCCCATCAGGGCCCATGGACTTACGGGTGTCCAGTTTGGCCCTGTCCTCCTCTACTGAGGGAAAGTCATATTCATCTTCCTGAGAAATCCTGCCTGCCTTCTTGCAGCCATTACGCATAAACTGAGATGCCTTTACATCTGATGTGCTTGGAGAGATCCAAGAGTTACCACATTGCTGAAGCTACTGCCTCCTAGAAGGAATACCATGTCTTCCTACTAGTAGAGACAGAGGATCTCGGGAGACTTTTTCCAGTGGTGGGGTGTTTATGGCAAAGACTGGGCTAAGATTCTGCATCTTTAAAAAATCCCAGTGAAGGCCATGGAATTTGTTTATCTCTGACCCCATGTCTGCATATTCTCTTCCTATTGATCTTACTGGGAGAAACTTGTGTTCCTCTGTGTGATTCTGCCTCAGAAAGCAGAACATAGACCTTAAACAGCTGCAAAGTACTGCTGTGTGCTGTACAGAATGTGCAGCTTCCACCTCTGAGACTGCCTCCTTACAGAGGTCAGTGAAATGCTACAGGCAGCCTCTTAAAAATGTCCTGACAGAAGAGTTTTTTGAAAGAAAATGCTGTTCCATGAAATGAGGCTTCACAGAAATATATTAATTTGTTTCAGAATGTTGATGTAAAGGTGATAAAAATATTATTGTAGCAACATCAAATTAATTGTTTATAGGTTATCATCCTATTCAACTCCTTTGTTTTGACTGCTGTACCCAAGTAGGTTTTTAATATATAGGTCAAAACTTTTCAGATTTGTTAGGATATCATAACTGATACCATAATTGGTAGCAGAATGTTTCAAATGGCAGATGTGAAACAAACCATTTCAACTCCTTCAAAATGAAATACTGGAATTAAATATTTTAATCATGTTGGAAAAAAATCAGATTGTCCTGTGAACCTCCTTTTGGTCCACAAGAAAATTTATTTATAGGTGCATGATCACCGATAATGTTTGTGTAGCTCTCTAGGAGTCGTTCAGATGCTGAATTAATCTTAGATCAGTATTATTCTAATTACCTGCTGTGACAAGGCTATTTCCATAGCTCATCTGTGTCACTGGAAATAGTTTCAATGCAAAGATTACACTTCTTTATGCTTTTTCTTTATTCAGGAAAGAGCATGTCAGTCAGAGCCTAGACCTCGTAAAGATTTCTCGGCCACTGCTAACCAGGTCTGTTTGTTTTACTTTTAAAGTTTTTTAGAGTATATTTAGGAAACTGAGATAGGATAAAGGAAACATAAGATTGCTATGTTTGCATTCCTTGCAATGGAATGCACTGCCATACCGTGGCTTTGATTTCTGGTTTAATTCTGAGAGCAAACTAGTGGGGCCCTCTTTTCTTCCTTAATGGGTGAACTTGCTAATGGTTTGTATTTCTAAGGCCAAGAGTCTCAGTTTAGCTCTTCTAATGAATCTGTCACTTGCCAGCAACCCTTGTCAGTCTGCTTTACAGAGTATTAAATTAATTGAAATTGGGAAATCACACGAGAATGGTTCTGGACTTAGCAAGAGGTGGGCTGCAGCTGAGCTCTGCAGGAGCAGGGAGACAACTGCAGCTGCTCCTTGCAGGCACTGACTCCTCTGGCAACATGGCTGTCTTTGGGGTGAGGGTTGTCCTCTTGTTGAAGATCTTCCATCACTGTGGGGTGAGCTGGTTATTTACGGTGAATTTACCAGGGTTCATGGAATTTTTGGGAACATTGTTAAGATTTTAATATATGCAAATATATATTGATATACCGTATTTTTTTTACTTTGCCTAAATGTATCTGTATGCTAAAGCAGGTTGCTAAAGCCTGAAGCTGAACCCAGGGAGAACTACAGCATAAGGAACATGGAAGGCCTACTTTAAGCCTGTTGCCATAGACGTAGCTCTATTTTATGTAGTGAGAATGTGCCTGTTTATTCATGATGGACAGCTGTTCCACAATTGTTACACAGTATTTTTGAAGTCCCTTAAAAATATACGAAATATTATTTTGCACAACATTTTACATGGGAAATATGGTGTAGCTAAGAGGAAAGCTTTTCCCTTGTTTTCTTTTTATTCTGTTGAAAAAAATGAGTGAATATAAAATAGTATTTCAATGTAAGCTCTTTTTTTCCTTAACCCTTTTTCCTTCTTGTTCTTCCTTATGCTCATAATTTCCTATTCCAAAGTTTTTTGTTCTGCTTCTCCTACTCTTCTCGTCACATCTTTGTTCTTTCCTTGACATTTGGAACATCTTTCCACCTTCATTCTGCCTGCAAATTTACAACACAATGTAGGTTTTTTTTGGCTAAAGGTTTCTGGTACCTTTCTTTATTCCAATGTCCTACTCTGTATTTTGTGTTTGAATCATACTCCCTTTCCTAAGCTGATGTGTCAGAGTTAGATTGCCTTTTGTTTTGTCCTGAAAGTAATGTAGCTGCTTCAGGTACAGTACTAGCACTCCGATACTAATGGATCCTGAGTCGAACCATGACAAACAGAAAAGTTACTTTTTGCTCTACTCAAGTAAGACACTCCTGGCATGTGGCATAGCAGAAGATGTAAAACGGCTCTCAGTTTCCATTTGATGATATGCTGCAGAGCTGGAGTCCAAGATTTAAATTGTGTTAAGCAGCTACAATTTAATTTTCCATCACTACATGAGAAATGTCATAAACCAGATGTTTAATGCATGTTGCCTATTAAACACTGGTAAATTAGCCAAACAGAAAGTCCTACAAAAATGAGATGGAATCAAAGCACCAAGAAGAGTGCTGGGGGAAAGAAACCATTAAGAATGCAATAATGTGTTCTTAAAAAGTAAGACATGCCCCATTAAGCTTGAAAAATCCTGGCCTTCAATCCTTTACTTTTTCTGCAACAAGCCAGCTGCCTTCAGCTGATTCCAGTGGCAGTGTTACTGTTGTGAAGGCTATCATGCTTTTGTGATGGTGTAGATGGCTGTTTTCTGGAGCATCACCTGATCCTGACAAATCCTGCTTCTGTCTGTCTCTCAGTGGAAGATCTATGATGCATATGTGGAGGAGCTTCAAAAAACAAAAGCTCAGGTAGCAGAGAAAGAAGAGGAGAAGAGGAAAGGAAGAAACTTAACCTTCCTGGAGTCACAGGTACATTTCATAATGTTGGAAGAAGCCTGTTCAGAGTGGTGGTGGATGAACCCGTAGCACAAGTTAAGTAAATTTAGCAACCCATGCTGGCTAGTTGTCTCAGTTGGAAAGTAATAACCCTAAGAAATGAAAAAAATTAGTTTGTGTTAGGAACTGTATTTCCAAAACAGGATTTCCATTTTGCTGTACTTTTTCTGGGAATACTAAGTAGTGTGAAGCCATAATCTTGTCTTCAAACCTGGTGTCTAAGTGAGATTTACTGCTTTCCTTTTTGTGCATTATCATGTTTCTGTCTCATTTTTTATTAGTATGTAAGGTATAAAAGAATGAAATAATTAGAAACATTGTGTGACATTTCAAAGAATTCTAAGTGATACAGAGGTTTTATGTAATATCTTCCAATCTTAAAGGCAAAGAACTTTAGGATTCTTTCAAAATGTAGCTAAAGTACTGTAGTGAAACATATTTCTCTAGTTTTTCTTGTTTTAATTATAATGTTATGGAATTATAACTCGTATGTTTTCTATTTATATCCCTATAAATAGTATATAATATAGAATTTGTATAAAAGTTAATAATAATTAATTGAAATCAAAGGCTACCTACTTTAATTCTGGGAGGCATGACCTAATTTGCAGGAGGTTCTTTGACACATTGTTTATTCATTTAGTAGAAAGTGACAGAAGCATCTCTCTCCAGTGTTCAAAGTGCTAAGACAAGGTTAGTAATTACACAGCATGGTGATACCTCAGTTGTTATGATGTGATCATCCCAAGAGGAGGTTGGCAACTCAGTCCTATGGAGTAACAGAGGGGATGGCAAGGGCTGCTGAACTGGAGTAGCCTCCATCAGTCTGGCTTCTCAGAGGAGCAGGTATCATAACTCCTGCCAAGCTCCAAGCTGGTGTTGTGATCTTTCCATGAGGGTGATACAGACTCCTAATCCAAGCTGCTCTGTGAGGAACAGCCTACAAGTGCCTTGCAGGGATGCCACAGTCCATTCCCCTAAAGTGACGATATTCCCATTTCAAAAACCTCAACCTCCTTCAAGCACTGAGAATATGATATGGCAAGCCTGAAATATTTTCTTCATGTTCTAGAATGTTTCCTGGGGGTTCAGGAAGTTTCTATTATGGTTTAACAGAATTTGAGCTGTACAAAATTGTAGGTGGTTCTTTCAAGCCACCCAGTCCAAGTTAATCCATTTAGAAGGCAAACTGAGATAATTTCTATACTGAATGAAGCAAAGTGCACTGAGAACTTGTCCCAGATGGAACACAAGGCAGACAAGACATATGTGCACTGATCAAGGTTTACTGCGTATAACGTTGGGGTCTTAACTATATGGGACAAGAGGCACAAGTACAGCAAAAATACAGGGAAATTGGGAGATCAGAACAGAAGTGCAGTTTGAATGCAAAGGGTATACCAGCAGTGAATTTTACTACTTATAATTAAATCAAACAACAAAGGTTAACCCTTAAAATGCTGGCAACTTACTTATTATCAAATTCTATACTAGGCCTAGAATATTAATTATCACTCTTAAAGGATTCTACAGTCTTAAACTTAATAGTGAAGATTACTTAGTGTTAAGTTTGCTAGTAAAGATAGTAAAAGAGTTAATGTTTCTCACCCTTGCCAGGCCACAGCTGAGTGTCCGGGTGGATCATAATTCTTGAGAATTAGTCTCTCTGACAGACATCCCCACTGGAGAGGAGAAGGTCCAGCAACCTCCTGGGAAAGTGTACAGAAGTCCTCCTGATCAAAATGGGACCAGAGTTTTATAGAATAGAGTGGATTGACTGCAGTCATTTAACCATTAGCTGTACCTCCAACATCTCTCATTGGAGAATAAAAGGAAATCAGTAGAAAAAACCATGAAGGCGCTGTTCCCACCAAGCAAACTCTTTTGTTTATCTGTTCATTCTTACTTTATCTCCAGTTCAGGCCTAGTTGTGGCTGGCCTGAACTTCACGTTCTTCAACACCAGAGAGCAGCTGGTGTTATGAACATCAACTTGGCCTCTGTTCTCACCTTTCAAGGTTGTTACCAGCTCAGAGTTTGCTAGGCCTTTTCCTTTCTCATGGGAACCCTTCCACTCCAGACCTGAACCTGCAAAACTGAGAGACAAAAGCAGTTGAATAATAGAGTAAAACTGAGAGATGGAGCGTCCTGCTACAGAGCTATGATACAAAAACATGGAAGTCAATTCTTTGCTTGCCCCTCAAACAGATGTAGATATATTGATGTAATTAAGATTCATCTATGTAATAGAAGTTGGCTCCTGAAAGCCTCTTTAGCACTTTCATACCATATGACTAATTCAACTGTAGAGGAATTGGTTGGCTTAGCTACCCCAGCAGCACCATGCCATCAAAAGCCTTATAGGAAAAACAGGCCAGGAACATATTCTTACATGTTTCTTCTTGTGAATAGTGCATTGCAATTCACAGTCCTTTCTAAAACTAAAAAACCTTTCACCTGAGAATGTTTTGGAGAATTAAGGCTGAAGTCAGTGATACAAATATGGCCTTAAATGGGTGGAGTGCTAAGAGCTGATAATGAAAAGGAATAAAAATTCTACCAATGAAACCATATAGTAAAAAACCCTCTGCATGCTCCACTGGCAGTAGTGAGAAGCTGACATTCATGATCCCTTCCTTTGGTGCTTTGTTTGTCACTCTTAGTAGTTTCCAGGGCACTTGCAAAGAAGCCACAAAGTCAATACACTGAAAAAGTCCAAGGAAAACTTGTTTTTGAGCTAGTCTCCCAAACTAAGACCCTCTGTGAGGCTGGTAGACCAGCTTGCAGTGTATGAAAAACATGCTGAATTTTCCAATAATTAACTGGAAAAATGCAGCCTGCAGTAATCCAAGGCTAAAATTAGACTTACAATAGGCTTTACATCTGGTCATGTGTAGGTCTACGGAAATCAAAGCTTGATGCCATCAGAATCTGTACTTCTGGTCTCAAGTCAGCAGCAAATGGAGACTGGGTTTCATGGAGCTTCCAAATCAAAGATTACATACTTTGGACCACGCATGGTAATTGAAACAGGGCTTTTTCTAGCTGAACTTTCTGAGAACACACTGCCTTTGGTCATTGCTGAAGAGGAACTGTGGAACATCAAACAGGAGATGTGGCTGATCTGGATCAAAGATGCAATAGCTAGAATTTCCACCATTGTTTCCATCAAGATAGGCACTATGAAGAAAAAGACTGTGATAGCTACTGAGGTATGACTGGATTCAACCCAAAGGGAAGAAGAAGAGAAAATTAGTGGATATTATCAGAGGTGAATCTCTGGATCACTTGCTGTGTTAGGAGGCCATGAAAGAGAAGATCCAAGAGCTAGAGCCACAGCTGGAGATGATGGTAGGGGTCAGATGAGGATTTGAAAACACAATGAATGAAAAAAGAAAACATTACTGGTATTTCATAAGAGCTTGAGAGAACAGATGACTGGGAGGGGAAGAATGTGATGCATGGAAGAATGTGGCCAAAGGCAGAAAGGAGAGAAGAGAGTGGAGGAGAGGAGAAAAAGAGAAAAAAAAGTAGAATTAAGCCGTGCACTGCACTGAAGAATATGGAGAAGGAGCAAGGAAGACATGGTTTGGCAAAGAAAAGAGTGAGGCAGCCAACAGAAAAAAGAATGGAGATAACCAGGGATTCCAGCAGAAGTATGGATGAGAATATAAAGAAGAATATGAGTGGATAGAAACTGGAGTGACAGAAAGTATTTGACTGGAGACTGTGACACTCAAATGTACCTAGAGAGAAGAGGATGTGCTACATCTGAAGGCAGTGATGCACATTTGATACTTTTCCTCAGTTTTCACTAAAGGCAGTAAACAGAACATGGAGAACACAAAACACCAAACAAGAATTATATTAAATTTTCTGAGCTGAAAATAGTTGGAAGCAGAGACAACTAGGAAGAAGTGTTGTATCTGCTTGTGGTAATCTTACTGTTCCTGAGCCATCTGCTTAGGTCTCTGACTTGAGAGAGGATCAGACCCAGAGATACCCTTGGCCTGATCCAGTATGACCCTCCTCATGTAGTTTTTTGAGCACAGAAATTACAGTATCTGAGGTAGAAGCAAAATGCAAGGAGCTTAATGTGATTAAGTTGATGCAGGCTTGCTCCTCTCATCCTGAGATGACAAGGCATGATATCACAAGTCTGATAATGAGGATTTTAATGACTCTATCTGAAGAGAGGTGGAGCTCTGTAATTGGAGTATAAGAAGGATATATTGTATGTAAGAAAGATAAAAATGGTTCAGTTAGTCTGGCCTTTAACACTATATGAGGCAAAACAATTAATATGGAGGGAAAGAATAGAAAATTGGGAGTAAACATGAAATGGAATAAAATAACATGTGTTTACCAAAGGTAGGCTGTGACCAAATAATCTCATCTCCTCCTTTGATAAGAGAAAAGTTCTGGTTTCCCTTAACAAGGGAAGTATAATAAAGGTAATTTATCTGAAACTCTGTAAAGCTATTGCTGTAGTGCCTTTAGGAATTGATTAGATAAACCAGAACAGTTATTAGTACAGACTGGCAGGGACTGGTGGAGAGGAAGACTGCATTTTGGAGTCTCAAAGTAATCTTTGATAAGGCAAGGGCTTACAGTTTGAAACGATGGGGAGAAACATGAGTGTATTGGTTGGTGAGTTGTGACATGGCTGTGAGAAGACAAGATATTACTGGAATGTATTGTGTGAAGGACAACAGAGAAATACTAATTCTTTTATGTAAGGCAGGGTGATACTCTGTGTGGAGCAGTACAGTGATACATGATTTTCATCACATCTTGTCAAAGATGATAGATTACCAACTTGCATAGATATGGAAAAGAATATAGGAAATTGAAAGCATGAATGCAAGAGACTAAAAAAATCTTAGCGTATTTATCTGCTAATGCAAAGGTGGAGGGGGAATCTGGGATAGATAACAGAGAGAGAGAATTACTGCAGCAGAGGATAGTTCAGATGGATGTGAACCAGTTAGGAGTATGTTAAAGATGGAACTCACTGCATTGGAACAGTCTCTAATATCCTCTGAAATGGAAGTGGTTGAACAGTTTCTTAAAAAGTCCAACCTAAATTTACATTTAACAGTGAAATGTGCACTCCTGAATCATGTGAGGTCCTGTCTGACTTGTCTAACTCACAACAGCATTACTCCTTTCTGAGATATGGCTGGTGAGACAGCCTAGCCCATAGGGGCAAAGTTATCATTTGGAAGCTCTTGGATGACCACAGTTGTTTCTGAAATAACTGCTGAAATTTGAATTCATTTAAACCTTCACCTTATTGTTCACCTTCCTTGGTCATCCCAAGGAGAGAATGAATTGTTACTGGCTCCCTTGTCTTCAGTCTGCTGTTTACAGTGTACCAGAATTTTAAAGCAAACAGTGAAAATGCACAGATTAGTACAATTCTGGAAATGAATAACTAGTTGATGGGATTCAACCTGGGGGACTTTATTTGGGATTTACAGTGGGTGTTTACAGTGTGGGGAAAGAGGTGACGACACCCCAGTATTGTGCTTCTTTCTTTGACAGCCAGAGGTTCTTCTAGTCACAGTACATGTCTTGTCAGAGACATGAGCAGTTACTGGACTGGTTTTAGGGTGGGTTTTGTCTTCAGGATATGCAAGTATATACACCAAATATATAACCAGAAGTCTTTTTTCATGCTTCAATTTACTGGAGTTAGACATTGCAACTGGCCAGCTGCTGAGAGGCAAATATGAAGACATTAGTGTTAATGAATAGCAGAGCAAGACCAAGACATTTATTTTTGAAGCACTAGCCCATTATCCATCTTACACATTATTCCATTAACGTTGTTGATCTTCTAAAAAGAATTTATGACCAGAAATAAACAAAACAAATTTGTTAGCTGCTGAGCTCTGATTACATTTGGCTAGCCCAGAGTTGGCCTACAACAGCAACGAAAAAAAAGTTTCCAACAGATCTTTGAAAAAAGGGATGAATTAGGGCTATCATTTCCACTAAAGATTTCTTTCTGTAACATACAGAATAAATCAATCCTGAAATAGGACAGGATCCAGTGAGAAAATAGCATACTCTGATCCAGTTTAATGCCAAAACTGGCTAAATTACTAACAGCATAGCCACCTAACAGGAAAGCTGACTTAAAGATTTTTGATTCATCTGGAAAGTTTCCTGAGTTGCAGAAAAAAATCTGTTGAATAATACATTTATTCTGTATTTACAGGGGTTTTTTGTTTAAAGTCTGCTTTCTGCTGACAAAAAAAAAAAAAAAAAAGAAGAAAAGAATTATAGATGAGGCAGAATCTGGCATTCATCTTTAAGAACACATAAAGTAAGCCTTACCTTCAGTCCAGAATGATGGCTTAGCTTGGAAGGAAATTCAGAATGCTTCCATGCAAGTTTTCTTGGATGTGGAAGACAAGAGCCGTGATCCTGCTCATGTCTGTAGGGTACAGCACTGCCATTCCTCCCCATCCCCTTCCAGTTGCAGCTGCATGTTAGCACAGAAGAGAGATTTTTACCTGCATAATAGGTGTATGGAAGACAGCCTAGCTAATGTACCTGATAAACCAGCAGGACTTGAGGGAATCCTTTTTATGCTTCCTAGCTATGACTTTTACAATGTTGTAGAGGAAAGTGATTATTGCGATTCTCTTTTTCTTAATGAAATTGAAAACTTTTCAACATTTGACCTCTCTCAATTAAGCTTACTCAGAGCAATATGCAGGTGTCAGCTAATTACATTTTTATAGTAATGATCCCAGTATTGCTGGACATAAGTTAGCAAAGGCGAATTGCTTTTTTTGACAGGGTGTTTTAGTGAAAGACAGGTCTTATTGTGGCAGAAGCAATAATGGCAACTTTAAGTCAGAAGAGAGAAATCCCAGCAATTAAAAGTGGTGATTTCTGCTTGAGATGTTTCATGGAATCATGGAATCACAGAATTATCAGAGTTGGAAGGGACCTCTAGAGATCACCCAGCACAACTCTCCTGCTAAAGCAGGATCCCCTAAAGCACATCACTCAGTACTGCATCCAAGTGGGTCTTGAATATCTCCAGAGAAGGGAACTCCACAACCTGCCTGGGCAGCCTGTTCCAGGGCTCTGTCACCCTCACTGTAAAGAAGTTTTTCCTCATATTTAAGTGGAACTTCCTATGTTCCAGCTTGTGCCCATTGCCCCTTGTCCTGTCACTGGGAACTACTGAAAAGAATCTGGCTCCATCCTCCCTGCTCCCACCCTTTACATACTTGTAGGCATTGATAAGGTCTCCCCTCAGCCTTCTCTTGTCCAGGCTAAAGAGTCCCAGCTCTCTCAACCTTTCCTCATTAAGGGAGATGATCCAATCCCCCAGTCATCTTTGTTTCCCTCTGCTGGACTCTCTCCAGCAGTTCCCTGTCCCTCTTGAACTGGGGAGCCCAGAACTGGATGCAGTATTCCAGATGTGGCCTCAGCAGGGCAGAGTAGAGGGGGAGAATGACCTCTCTCAACCTACTGGCCCCACTCTTCCATATGCACCCCAGGATTCCATTGGCCCTCTTGGCACAAGGGCACATTGCTGGCTCATGGATCATTTACCATCTACCAGGACTCCCAGCTCCTTCTCCTCACAACTGCTTTCCAGCAGGCCCACCCCTAACCTATATTGGTGCATGGGGTTCTTCCTTCCCAGGTGCAGGACCCTACACTTGCCCTTGTTGAGCCTCATTAGGTTCCTCTCTGCCCAGCTCTGCAGCCTGTCCAGGTCACACTGGATGGCAGCATGGCTCTCTGGAGTGTCAGCCACCCCTCCCAGTTTGGTATCACCAGTGAACTTGCTGAGGATACACTCTGTCCCCTTGTCCAGGTCATTGATGAATATGTTGAGTATTGACCCCTGGGGGACACGGCTGGTTACAGGCCTCCAACTTGACCCTGCTCCATTGATCACAGCCCTCTGAATGGTGTTCCACAGCCAGCTCTCAGTCCACCTCACTGTCCACTCATCTAGCCCATATTCCCTCAGTTTCCTAGTGAGGATGTTATGGGAGACAGTGTCCAAAGCCATGCTGAAGTCAAGGTAGGTGACATCTGCTGCTCTCCTCTCATCCTGCCAACCAGTTACGACATCATAAAAGGCTATCAGTTTGGTCAAGCATGATTTACCCTTGGTAAATCCATGTTGACCACTCACAATTACTTCCTGTTCTTCAGCGTGTTTAGGGATGACATCCAGAACGAGTTGCTCCATCACCTTTCCAGGGGCAGGGGTGAGACTAACCAGCCAGTGTTTCCCTGGGTCCTCCTCCTTGCCCTTTTTGAAGACTGGAGTGATCTCGGCCTTCCTCCAGTGCTCAGGCCCCTCTCCTGTTCTCCATGACCTTTCAAAGATGATGGAGGGTAGCCCGGCAATAACATCTGCCAGCTCTCTCAGCACTGGCAGGTGTATCCCATCAGGGCCCATGGACTTATGGGTGTCCAGTTTGGCCAAGTGGTCTCTAACCCGGTCCTCCTCTTCTGAGGGAAAGTCTTAGTCTCTCCAGACCTTGCCCCTTGCCTTTAGGGTCTGGAATTCATGAGGGACAGCTTTGGCAGTGAACACTGAAGCAAAGAAGGCATTCAGTAACTCCACCTTGTCTGTGTCTTACACCACTAGAGTGCCCACCTCATTCATCAGCGGGCCTACATTTCCCCTAGTCTTCCTTTTACTACTGATATACTGAAAAAACCTCTTCTTGTTGTCTTTAACTGCAGTGGCCAAGTGGAGTTCTGTGTGAGCTCTGGCCCTTCTAGTTTCCCCCCTGCAAAGCTTTACTACATCTTGGTATTCCTCATAAGTTGCCAACCCCCTTTTCTTAAAGCCATAAATTTTCCTTTTTTTCCTGAGGTCCAGTCAAAGCTTTCTGTTCATCCAGGCTGGTCTTCTTCCCCATCAGTTCATCTTTCAGGACATGGGGATGGCCTGCTCCTGTGCCTTGAAGAATTCCTCCTTGAAGTATGACCAGCCTTCCTGGGCTCCTTTGCCGTTCTGGACTGTCTCCCAAGGGACACTCTCAACCATTCTCCAAAACAGGCCAAAGTCTACCCTCTGGAAGTCCAAGGTGGCAGTTCTGCTAACTGCCCTCCCAGCTTCTCCAAGAATTGAGAACTTTACAATTTTGTGGCCATTCTGCCCAAGACGAACTCCAACCTTTACATCCCCCACAAGAGCTTCTCTGTTAAGAAGCAGAAGGTCCAGCAGGGCACTTTCCCTAGTTGGCTCCCTCACCAGCTGTGTCAGGAATTTATCTGCCACATGCTCCAGGAATGTCTGGGACTGTTCCCTCTCTGCTGTGTTATATTTTCAGCAGACTTCTGGGAAGTTGAAGTTCCCCACGAGAACAAGGTCTGGCCATCATGAGACCTCTCCCAGCTGCTTACAGGATATTTCATTAGTCTCTACATCCTGGTTGGGGGTTCTATAAAAGTCTCCCACCATGATGTCTGCCTTATTGGCCTTCCCCTAGATTCTTACCCATGAACACCTAACACTGTCATTCACATCATTCAGTTCTAGGCATTCAAATCTAACATAGAGGGCCACCTCACCACCTCTCGTTCTTTGTCTATCCCTTCTGAAAAGTTGGTAGCCATCAATCACAGCACTCCAGTTGTGCGAGTCACCCCACCAAATTTCTGTGATGGCAACTATATGATGGATCAGCGGTGTCCCCCAGGGATCAGTACTGGGCCCAGTCCTATTCAATATCTTTATTGACGACCTGGATGTGGGGATTGAGTCCACCCTCAGTAAATTTGCAGATGACACCAAGCTGGGGGGAAGTGTTGATCTGCCAGAGGGTAGGAAGAAGCTGCAGGAGGACCTGGACAGGCTGGATTGTTGGGCTGAGGCCAATGGCATGAAATTCAATAAGACCAAGTGCAGGGTCCTGCACTTTGGCCACAATAACCCCAGGCAGTGCTACAGGCTGGGGGAAGAGTGGCTGGAGAGCAGCCTGGCAGAGAGGGACCTGGGAGTGCTGGTGGACAGCCGGTTGAACATGAGCCAGCAGTGTGCCCAGGTGGCCCGGAAGGCCAATGGCATCCTGGCTTGTATCAGGAATAGTGTGGCCAGCAGGAGTAGGGATGTAATTCTCCCCCTGTACACAGCACTGGTGAGGCCTCACCTCGAGTACTGTGTCCAGTTCTGGGCCCCTCACTTCAAGAAGGATGTTGAGGTGCTGGAGCAGGTCCAGAGGAGAGCAACAAGGCTGGTGAAAGGACTAGAGGGAAAGTCTTACAGGGAGAGGTTGAGGGAGCTGCGGTTGTTTAGCCTGGAGAAGAGGAGACTCAGGGGGGACCTCATCACTCTCTTCAACTACCTGAAGGGAGGTTGGAGTCAGGTGGGCGCTGGGCTCTTCTCCCAGGCAACTAGCAACAAGACAAGAGGGCACAGCCTGAAGCTGCTCCAGGGGAGGTTTAGGTTGGATATTAGGAAGTACTTCCTCACGGAGAGGGTGATTAGACATTGGAATAGACTTCCCAGGGAAGTGGTGGAGGCACCATCCCTGGATGTGTTCAAGGAAAGGCTGGATGTGGCACTTAGTGCCATAGTCTAGACAGTGTGGTGGTGTTGGTCACAGGCTGGACTTAGTTATCTTGAAGGTCTTTTCCAGCCTTGGTAGTTCTGTGATTCTGTGATTCTATGATTCCTCATGGCCCAGCACAGTCTGAGGACTTATAAGCTGTTCTACCCGTTGCTGGCACACAGGCTTCTTGTCCTACTTGCTGATTGATCCAGCTTGGATTTTGCTAGTCATCACACACACACACAGAGGCTAGAGACCACACTTACAGAAAAAATAGGAATAGTGTTTAGTAAGAAGATGGTTATAAGACTGTGGTGATCAGGCAGGCACATGGCTCTGTCAGACAAGCATTCCAACCAGCCACCTGCTGACACTCAAACGGTCCCTGTTATGCTCCCTTTTCTCCATTTGTCCATGCTGCTGCTTTCCCCATCCACCTGGATTGTTCCCTTTCTCCACCATTGTGTCCATTATAATCAACAACCTGCCCCTAATTACTTTTTTCCCCATTGGTCACATTTTTGCTATGTCTGTTCCCAAGTTTTGTATTTCTGGCATAATTTCCTAGGCAATCTTAACCTTACATGATGTTACTGATACAGTTACCTAGAGACAGCTGGCCTTGCAAGATGTCACTCCCCAAAAGGTTTCTAATACCTGCAAACCTGAAGGTACATCTGCATACCTTCACATATGTAGGCTTTCCCACTTGTGGTGTTCCCTGGCCAGGAGGATAGGATTTTCCACAGTACCAAAACAATTTGTGCAAGAGCTAGATAACAAACTGCCCTTTGCATGTTGGTTATGTATTGTATGAGCTTATGGATCTGTGAATGCATCAAACTGGTGTTACTTAGTGGTTGTCTGAAGGATTCCTAAATCCTCTGATCTTTACTGAACATGTGGGACCTTAATGCTCTCCAGGTATAGATTAGATTATTTCATTACTATGATTTCATTACTATTACCTATGATTTCATTACTGAAGCTAATGAACTATTATCAAGTGAGATGGGGGAGGGATCATGTGTGTGCTTTTAGCTCATCCCATCATGAGGAAGCTTGAATGAACTGAGGAAGACAAGACTAAAAGCCTTAACAGGTAGGTACCTTCCAATTGAGCTAAATCAGGAACAAACATTGCAGCTCAGCTGTGGATGACATCTTGCTAAACTTATAGTAAACTAATTGACTTAATTCAAGTGCCCTTATCATTAAGTGCTGGTGGGAGAAGCTTCAAATTATCCTACATTGAAGACTGAAGGACCCAAGTTTTAGTCACATAAGATCTGATGGACTTGTAGGCAGATAGGAAATGTACTTTATCTTCTTTGTTTTTCTTTCCAACAGAGTGATGATATAAACAAGATCTCAAAGGCTGCTAAAATAATGGAGCGGATGGTGAATCAGAACACATTTGATGACATTGCACAAGGTATGGCTTTGCTGGAAGATGCTTCTGACTCAGGCCAGAACTACTGCAGATGAGTGGCCACAGCTGAAACAAGGGTAGAATAGACTAGATTGGAGAAACAGCTAAAATGAGCAGGGCCAGGAACCTGCTGACTCACACAAGGCAAGCAGGACAGCAGACCATGGTCATTCAAAGCATATGGCACATCAGCCCTGCTCTGAGCAGGTGAGGGCCAGCAGGTTTAGTCAGCACTGCTCTCCCTGCTGCACTTTCCCCCTGGATGCAGGTGCTGGTGACAGCAGGCAGTGCCGAGCAGCTCTCAGCGGGCATACAAGTTCCAGCTACAGCAACACACCCAGTCTGAATTTAGTTTTCCAAAGGGTTTTGCAATTTCTGATCAGTTCCCTCCCAAAAAGCCTCATCTAGCTGCAGGAGTGGCCTGACATCTCTCCTCCTCTCCTCGCTCTGAGCTTCTGCTCTCTTGTTTGTCTTTTGTCTGCTGTTAAGTAATCAGCTTGGTGATTGTTGGGTTTTTTTGTTTGTTTTTGGTTTTTGTTTGGTTTTGGTTTTTTTGTTTGTTTGTTTTGTTGGGGTTGTTTGTTTTTTTGTTTTTGTTTTGTGGGTGTGAGGACTTCGTGCTTGGTAAAATGCATTTACAGGACTTGGATACTGTTCTGGAGTTGAGACTTCAGGACTGGAACAGTTTTTATACTGACAGCTGGGCTGCGTGGAGGCTGTGAGATAACACGGTGTTTTTAAAAGCATCCCTAGCACTGTACCACGCTGATTTATTTCCGATTTACTTATTGTGACTTTTTTTTTTTTTTTTTTTGGGGGGGGGGGTGTTTAGATTTTAAATATTTTGAGGATGCCGCTGATGAATACAGAGGTCAGCAAGGAACCCTCCTCCCACTCTGGAAGTTCCGGTATGACAAAACCGGGAGACTTGCAGTTACTGCCATCTCCTGGTAAGTCTCTTTATTACAAAACTACTCTTGGCTGTTGGCAGGGGCGTGGAATTCCGTGTCACGGCATCTTAGAAGGCAGGGCTGGTTTCTCTGGGAACACTGTTTTGAATAATTACAGGCAGCTGCTTTGGCAGCATCTAGAAACCTGGTGCTTCTGGATGCAAACCATCTTGTGTTATGCGGCATGTGCCAGGCTTGTTGTGTCTTTCAGCAAAAGGTGAAGACAAAGCAGGCTCTGGGCAGCACTAGGGCTAAGTGAGTGCAGTTAGTGGAGCAGAGTCCCTTCTTGGGAAAGCTGGGGTAGACAAGTCACATCTTTGAACAATATCCTGTATGAATCCTTCCAGTACCTCAAGGGGGCTACAGAAAAGCTGGGGAGGGGCTTCTCACCAGAGAGGGCAGTGATAGGACATGGGGTAATGGTTTTAAACTGGAAGAGGGGAGATTTGGGTTAGACATCAGGAAGAATTCTTCACAGTGAGGGTAGTAAGGCACTGGAATAGGTTGCCCAGGGAGGTTGTGGAAGCCCCCTGGTTTAGTAGGCATTTACCCTGCTGTCAACTTCTGCGTATTTATTTCTGATCAGTCCAAAACTAGTCACTGATATTTTCTAGTAAACTATCTTTTTTCTGCAGTGTTATCATCATGTTTATTACTGTGAAAAAAGCACTCATCACTAACCTGAATGAGTCCTTTTACTTTTTAACATGCTTGAATCACCCCAGAACTGGCTTGGTATATCCACTGAGCATGAGCTTCTGCTTAGTGCTCCCCTGCAGTTAGGACTCTTCTCACTTGTTTATGAGGCAGTGTAAACACATCTGTGTCTTGCCAAAGAGGATCTACAGACAGACTGAGCAGGGTTGCAGTCTTCAGTCCTTTCAAGCCACTGCAGTGATTATAGTTTAATAGAATATCAGGGATGCAGTCGTGTGAGAATTACAAAGCAACAGTAAAATGTAAAATCGGGAGAAAAGGCATCTTTTATACTTTGTGCTGCTATTATTTGTATCTCCAGCAAATGGAAGGATGACCCTGAAATTGGGAGAATTATTCCAAATTGTTTTACATAATAAGCTTTTCTAATTTAATTTTTATTCTCACATTGTTAGCAGTGATGGTGCATTTAGTGGATAGAGCAGGAGCATTAACATGCCTAGGTATTAGCCCAGGTGAAAAAGGAGACATTAAATGGAATGTAGTTTTGTCAATTTAGAATAGCAAATCAGAGAAAGCACTCACTAGATGATTTTCACGTACATTCTTTTCACAGTAATTAATTTCACTGGTTGTGCCATGTAAGCTCAGGGACAGAACAGTACTGACCTTTATTCCATGTAAGCTGCTGTCCACACAGAGCAGAATTTATAAAGAAGGTAGATGTTTTTCAAATAAAGGGACTTCAGCAAATGTAGTACCTGGCAAATCGTTCACAGTCAGTATGCCTCAGTGAATATATTGGTCACCAGCTGGGTTGAAATGGAATTTCTCTTCCTGGTCTGTGTGAATGATCACAAATAATGAACTAATAGCTGTCTCTTGAAGCATCCCTCATTATTTAATAACACATAGTGAAAGTAAGCTCATTGGGTATTATTCCATTGTGATTTAGAAACTCCTTTATTCTTGCCCCTGAAAGATGGAAACCAACACACTCCTGCCTTTTTCCTTTCCTCAAAGACCTGATTTTTTGAAGTAAACTTTCCATGATCATGAAATGGATAAGACAAGAAGTGCTGGAGATTAACATCATCTCTGTCCTTGCCCTTTTAATTCTTTTCATCTACTGCTGTGGTCTTCTGGTGTTCTATTTTTTTATCCATCCTGAGTCTGGAAAAATTACTCATACACAGACTTCACTAGTGAATATATTCAAAGGGTCAAGCCTTCAGACTGTATGCAGTCCTGTGAAAATGGACTCTGATATTAAGGTGTGAAGCTGTGCATTTCTGTGGAACTATACATTTAATAATATATGCAATCTTACATATATTTTCTTATTACAGGAATCCAAAGTACAATGACCTATTTGCAGCGGGGTATGGCTCTTGTAAGTAACAAATACAAAATAATAATTGAGAGATTAAAAAAATTAAGCAGGTGTACTGAGGTGAAATTATATAATACTCTGAGGTGTGGATTGCATCTCATAACAAGGACTCACCTAATTTCAAAGCAGTAAATTAACATTTAACTCAAGATAGGGATTAGGCCTTTATGTTCCATGGCATACATAAACATTCAGAAATGCATAGACACAGTCAGCATTAGCCAGGGCTTTTGGCTTATGACATTGTTGCCTCTCCCTTTGGCAAAGGACTTTCCTCTAGAAGTTCCACTTAATACTTATCTTACTTGATGGGCTCTGATTCCTCTGTTCCTGCCCTTCCAATTATTGAAAGACAGGATATGTTGAATTTTGCCAGAAGCTAATAATGGTAGACTTGTGTAAGTGTAAACTCACCACTTTCTTGTTAGGAGACACCTTCCAGGGGTGTCTCAGAGGATAAGCTCTCCATTAGGGCCCATCAGGCCTGGATATTCTGAAAAGGCACATTCTATACTATAGTGTCTGGGATTGAACATAGAGAATTTTGAGTAGCAATGAACAGAAGTTTCAGGGGTTGCTGTGTTACTCCATATTAATCTCTATCCAGTATTGCTGCTCTCAGGTTCAGGAAATGGAATAGAATTCTAACAAGTTAATGTTTTCTCACCTTTTGTTGTTGGTGGTGTTTTGCTCTGGGTACTACATCTACTTTTTTTCACAACATGGGAATTCTTTTCACCAACCTTGCATTTCCTCCCATTCAGTATCTCTTGTTGCTTATTGTCACAGTTTGACTCAGGATTGGCAATTGAACCAGTGACAACAATGCTCTCCATCCCCTCCCCCCTCCTCCAGGTAGGGAAAGGAGAGAGACTTTTCTGGATTTAAAACTAAACTAGGCAGCTTTAATTAAACACTAACGATAAAAGGAATATGTACAATTATATATAAGTATGTTCAGGAATATGCAAAAGCCTCTTGCCTCTCCCCACCCCCAACAACTCCCACGGCACTCTCCTGAGCTGTGAGCAGGCCCGAAAAGTCCCGGAGCACTGCCTGAGATAAGGATGAGGGTCAGGGATGCACAACCCTGGGGGTCAACGGTGATGGATGGATGGAGTCCTCCCCGGATGCCGGCCATGGATGGAAGAGAAGGGAAGAAGAAGCAGGAAGGAAGTTGTCTTCTGTGATTTCTGACCTTCCTCGGAGCTTACGTAGGTCTATGAATGGAATCCCTTTGGTCAGTTCTGCTGTCTGTCTAGTCCAACTCCCCTACGGGGGGGTCACAGATACAATTCTCTTGCCCCGGTAGCCTCTGTAGCAGCAGAGCTAAGAAGTGACCTTGGAGTCTCAGCAGAAACATAAACATTCTGGTGTTACCAGTCCACTAGCTGGAACAATTGTTGCTAGTTAAAAGAGAGCTTACTGAAGGGAAAAAAAAATAAAAATAATCACTAAAAGGAAAATTCGCTTCATCCTGGCTCAACCCACAACACTCATCAAGCACTGACTGTTGTATTCTGAATTTTTACCTTCACATCTTCTGCTTTACTCCTGTGCAGATGGGATAGTAATGTCACTGTGAATAAACATTCTCTCTTCCGTTCTCTCACTCTCTTCTACTTTCTAGCTCTACCTGAAGTGCTGACTATCATGAGTAGCATTTTAGGCAACAGACAGCATTCTAATCATTCTGCCCAGGACCACTGCTACCCAGGCAAATTCCCAAAGGGGGGAGACTGGTTGTGAGAAAAGGTTTTTGGGGTCTTTGTCCCCCAGGTAATATTGGCTCCTCAATGTTATCTTCTCAGCAGACTACTCAATAAATTTCTCAGGACCCCTGAAAGGGGGAACTTGCTAGGACTCTACCCTTCTGTGCCATTATTAACTGCTGTAGGGTCACATTGCTGGCATTCTCATGTACCGAACAGTGACCTTAAAGCTTCAGCTTTACATCAGATGACCCTTGTTAATTCACAGAATCACAGAATTATTAAGGCTGGAAAAGACCTCTGAAATCATCAAGTCAAACCTATGACCTAATACCACCACATTGGCTAGACCATGACACTTGGTGCTACATCCAGTCTTTCCTAAAGCACATCCAGGGATGGTGACTCTGCCACTTCCCTGGGCAGTCCATTCCAATGTCTAATCACCCTCTCTGTGAGGAAGTGCTTCCTAATATCCAACCTAAACCTCCCCTGGAGCAGCTTCAGGCTGTGCTCTCTCATCTTATTGCTAGTTGCCTGGGAGAACAGCCTGGCCCCCACCTGATTCCAACCTACCTTCAGGTAGTTGAAGAGAGTGATAAGGTCCCCCCTGAGTGTCCTCCAGGCTAAACAACCCCAACATCCTCAACCTCTCCCTATAAGACTTTCCCTCTAGTCCCTTCACCAGCCTTGTTGCTCTCCTCTGGACCCGCTCCAGCACCTCAACGTCCTTCTTGAAGTGAGGGGCCCAGAACTGGACACAGTACTCGAGGTGAGGCCTCACCAGTGCTGAGTACAGGGGGAGAATTACATCCCTACTCCTGCTGGCCATGCCATTCCTCATACAAGCCAGGATGCCATTGGCATTATAAAGGAATATAGACAAAAGGCCAAAATCCTGAACTATTTTAAGTCTCCAGTGGGTTTTTCTCAGAGTTGGTGAAGATCACAGCAGTACACCACATGCACATCTGCAGGGCTTCTGCTCCTTACAAAGATGTCCCCTCTAGGTCTTAGTTAACTCTGACACAAAGCAGAGAAGGGCTGATAAAAGAACAGTCCCACAAAGGCAGCAGCAGAGCCTTGTCCTTTCTGCAAGAGGAGGACAGACTGCAGAACAGTCGGATTACTGTCATTAGGTTTGTGAGAAGGACTAGGTGTTTTGACCCAGTCAAAACCTTCTGTCTCTAGAAGGATATTTTTCCTTCTCTGAGTGTTTGTATTTTATTTATTTAAGTAAAAGCTGACTCTTCTGTACCTCACTAATAATTCTCCATCTGGCTTGAAATGAAGATCAGTCATGGTGCTACAGCTAGCCACTGGTTGAGAATTGAAGATAGCATTATTAGGCACTAAATTTTTTACCCTAAACAGTCCAACCCTTGGAATTCTTTGTTGAGGACAGAGAGTGGGTGACAGACAATGGAGGAGCCAAAGAGAAGACCCTACCAGGAGCTACGTCTTTTCTTATCACCCATTTCAGTTAATCTATATGTACCTGCAACTTACAGATGGAAATTTTTGTCAGTGTTCTTTGAGCTGAAAAAGTTAGATCTGTTGTGAATATTCTCAACTAACAAGGCAAGTGATTTGGTATTTATTTTAGGGTAACACATTTATTTTGAATGAACACTGAAGGCTCTCAGCTGTGATAAAATGACTAATGAAATTCATTGTTGAGAAATACAGTGCATGTGGGATAAAAAGCTCAGCACTTGGCTCCAAGGAGATTGCTGTTATTCAGGAAAGTGATCTTGAAGTCATTCAAGTACATGTTTCTTTTCAAACACTTGGTAGTGCTCAGCATAGTCAAAAAGGCAAAACTAAAAATTGATGGGAATTACTGTGAAAGAAAAAGAAAACAAAGCTTCTGGACAGAGTGGAAACAAAATAGAAAGCTGCATTTAAAGCAGCAGTAGGAACAAAAATACAAAACGAAAAAGGGACGAAAACAAGATCCATCATAAGCTGACCTCTTGATTATTGCGTGCAGTTCTGGCTGTGAATTCTGAAGAGGAATGCGTTAAGACTGTGGAAGGATTGGAAAAGGTCCAGAAAGGGGCAACAATGACAAACAGAAATATAATGCCTTTTGTATCAGAAAGCATAAACAGTCTGGGACTTTCATAACAAACAAGGAAGAAGGACTTGGTATGGGTGTGTAGAATCCTGAGTGTCATGAGGAAAATGAAAAGGGGTCAAATGGTCATTATTGCCCATAACACAAGAATGGGAGAGACTTCATGACATTACTGAGTAGCAGGACTAAGACAAATTTAAACCAGAATAACATTATACATAATGAAATTGGGGAAGTTTTCTTCCTTTGTAGTCTGGAGGATGGAGGTACACATGGATTCAAAAGATGTTAGATAAATTCATGAAGGGCCAGTTTGCTGTTTGAACAACAAACCATCAGTAAGATCATAACTGCAAGTTGCTGGAAGCTCTAAGTAGGTATAAGGGTACAGATCTATATTTGCTGAGGTTCTTACAGTATTTAAGCAGTTGCTACTCAGCACTCTTGGAGATAAGATACTTGGCCACAGGGACCTTTGGTGTGGTCCCAAACAGTCATTCTTATGTGTTTCTCTGTGGTCTGACAATTAAACCAGATGGGTTTTCTTAATTTATACTAGTAAGGATTGCACTCTGCTTGCAATATTGCAACATTTAATTTTCCTCTAGAATGATATTTTTCTGTTGAAGTTCACTCTGTCTGAGTCCTGGAAATGTTCCTGTTAGTTTGCCAAGAAGCCTAACTTGACCTGACAATCTCTTAATTCAGTAGCTTGTCGAACAGCAGATTAGAATCAGCCTTTTCAAAAGAGAGCATGGTGAGAAGTGCTCAGGATATTTCTTGCCTTGTACAGCACAGCAAAATCTGATTGTGCTCACAGCCCCCGTGCTCAGAATGTAGGAACTGGAAAGTGCCTTCCCACTGCCCTGCCACCCAGGCACAGGTGGAGGGGTAAAAGCTCAAGAATGGTCACCTCCCTGCTTGGCCTGCTCAAAAAGTTATTGTGACTTCTTACACCAAGCAAGACCCTGCTGTGTGCTTTCTGAGTTGTGCAGAAGTTTGTGTTAGTTCTGCCATGGTCCATTGTGCCAAAGGCAAGGTCTTTTCCAACCAAACGATTCAATGATTCTGTGCAGAGGAAGGCAGACCTTAAGAGGCTTGCCATCTAAATGGGCAAGAGAAGTCGAGAAGACTTCTAATCCCATTTTTATAGCAGACACAGAGGGCATAGTTCCTCTCAGCCAGCTGTAGCCAGCTATCAGCTAGAGGCTGAGTCTGTGCCCTTAACTTCCCCTTTAGTCAGCTGTGAGGGAGCAGTGCATCCATAGGCCATCCATCCTGCCGTAAGCCTGGTGTTCAAGAGTGGAGCTAAGTAGCTGTCTGGAAGGGGTGATTTCTCTCCATGGACCATAGAGTGAGCCTAGGCAGAGCACCTAGCCTGAATTCCTGTGTCTTTGATGGCTAAAGTAAGGAGACATGAATCCTGGCCAGTGGAAATTCTTGAGGGTAGGAAGGCTCTGTAGAGTGACCTGGACAGGCTGGATTGATGGGCTGAGGCCAACTGTAGGGGGTTCAACAAGGCCAAGTGCTGGGTCCTGCACTGGGGTCACAACAACCCCAGGCAACGCTACCAGCTTGGGGAAGAGTGGCTGGAAAACTCCAGGGTGGAGAAGGACCTGGGGGTGGTGGTTGACAGATGACTTAACATGAGCCAGCAGTGTGCCCAGGTGGCCAAGAAGGCCAACAGCATCCTGGCCTGCATCAGGAATAGTGTGGCCAGCAGGAGTAGAGAGGTGATTGTGCCTCTGTACTCGGCATTGGTGAGGCCACATCTCGAGTACTGTGTCCAGTTCTGGGCCCCTCACTACAAGAAGGATGTCGAGTTGCTGGAGCATGTCCAGAGAAGAGCTACAAGGCTGGAGAAAGGCCTGGAGGACAAGTCCTACAAGGGGAGGCTGAGGGAACTGGGGTCATTCAGTTTGGAGAAGAGGAGGCTGAGGGTGACCTCACTGCTCTCTACGACTACCTGAAAGGAGGTTGTAGGGAGGTGGGAGTTGGTCTCTTCTCTCCAGTGAATAATGACAGGACAAGGGGAATGGCCAGAAGTTGCACCAGGGGAGGTTTAGGCTAGATATTAGAAAGAATTTCTTCACTGAAAGAGTGGTTGGACAGTGGAACAGGCTGCCCAGGGAGGTGGTGGAGTCACCATCTCTGGAAGTGTTTAAAATAAATATAGATGTGGTGTTTAGGACATGATTTAAGTATTGAACAGGTAGATAAAGGTTATGGTGGGTGGATTTAGGTTATGGTTGGACTTGATGATCTTCAAGGTCCTTTCCAACCAGGTTGATTCTGTGAGTCTGTGAAATAGCCCTGGAGTAAGGTAGGGGTTGGGGTAGAGCTAGGAGCAGAACCCAGATCTTTGGTTCTGCAGTGGCTATGATTACATCACCATTTTTTTTGTGCAGCATGCCTTTAGGAGCACTGCCAAGATACAAGTAACACATTTGTCCTACTGCCCAAAGTATACTTTTTGAAACAAGAGGTCCCTTGTTTACTGTGGGTCCATTTCACTTCAGTGTGGCAAGTTCTTTACAAAGAGAGCCCTAGCCTCTCCCTTCCTTTGTATCCAATTTCTGGAGTTTTCACCAGTGATTTATTTGGATAGGATTTCTGATGCTAAAGGCATTTCTTTGGCAAGAGGTGGTCTCTTCTGAACAAGGAAATATTGTCATTCTAATTTGCAATTCAGGATGTATGCTACTTGGCTGGAATTAATTTTTATTCCCATCAGAAGGAGCTGTCTTTCTGTTTTTGTTTTTGTGTAAATGAGATTGCTGGATTTCTGGCTAGACTGACAGCTTGCAGTGTGGGGTTCAAAGAGGCTGTGGTGGGTGTTGGGCTTGTGTTCTGCCTTGCTGATGGGAGCACTGTTGCTCAGGTTTTAGCAATCACTTCAGTTCACATTCCAGAAGCAAGGGTGCCTGTGACAGCCTTCAGAGATGGCTTTTTTTATGTGCAGCTCCATCTGTCAGCACATTAGGTGAGTAGGAAAAAACAGTAGCTGTATGGCCAATGTATTTTATCCTACTTTTTTGCACTGGCAGTCTGAGGTATCTGGCAAAGGTATCTACTCAGTTCTTCACAGTACTGGGTCTGAAATGGGGCCTCATGTAGACAGATGTAGACCACATAAAAATGCCTATACTGCTCTAGTTTTCTTGTGTAAAATCAGCATGAGCAATGCTAGTATAGGGTCCTTATAGTGGTGTGACTGTATCCAAATAAGACTTGTTATGACTCTATGACTGAAATGAATTGGTAACATCTGGGCCAGAGCTTTCACAGAGGTGAGCTGGTATTTAATAAGTGTTCTGAGGCTCCCTGATTCTGAGGAGTCATGGTTAAACACTGAGATCACAGCCCAGCTCTTGTTGCACAATGAAGTGTCGGGTAAACATGAGGAGACTGGGTGTTCTTTTTTCACAGTCTTGCATTTTCCCATTTCTCAAATACATTGCCTAATGAGCATGGACAGTCTTTTATTTACTGCCCTGCACTGATTAAGGCTGAGGGATAATCACTGCAATAAGGGTATTCCTGAATGGGACATGCTCAGGCTGCTTCAGAGGGCACAGGGAGAAGAGACCATGAGCCAAGTGGCTTTAGCAGCAAGGTAGTGCAGCTTGCTGCTCACCTCTGTGCTTCATAGGCATTGCTTGCTCTGCTGCAGGTCTCATCCATCAGCGGTTCTGCCACCTTTCAAGTCAATTGAATCTATTCATCCTCAGTGTTCCATGAGCACTTAGCACTTAAGGATGAAGTACAGCTCCTCAAGGAGCTAGGTGCTCAGTAACACTGAGGAATGTTCTATCCAGGAAGGGCAGTGAAGAGAAGATAGCAAGATGAATGTCAAACAAGATTGGCATGGTCAAGGAACATGCTTCTTTTACCTTGCAGACAGCTTCTCAGACAGGATCTGATCCTGCAGAGCTGAAAGGAGGATTGTTTACTACACACCATAATTGGTGATGAGTATTTGCAGAATCAGGCATTTAAATTATAGATTATAATAAAGAAAATTACCGGAAACAAATCCAGCTCAGTTCTAGCAGGGAAAAGTCATACTGCAGGGATTGACAGAGTACGTTCGGAGGCATACTATTTTTCTGTCCCTCTTTTTGTGCAGGAAGCCTGGGCCCCATCTGTCTAGAAAGCAAACAGTGGAAAAAATAATTAGTAGAGAATTCCCAGTCTACTGTTCACTCCAAAGATTTAATGAAATTTAGGATCAGCTCCAAATTACACACCACTTAGGTTTGTACACAGCCTGTTCCAAGCCCCAAAAACTTGTGCTAGGCCAAATATTTTGTTTTATAGCAAAATGTTTCTCTGCCAAATATGAATATGATAGGCACAAGTAAGGAATCATAGAATGGTTTGTATTGGAAGGAACTTTAAAGATCATCTCATTCCAACCCCCCTGCCATGGACAAGGACACCTCCCACTAGAGCAGATTGCTCCAAGCCCCATCCTACCTGGCCTTTAACACTTCCAGGGAGGGTACATTCACAGCTTCTCTGAGCAACCTGGGCCAGTGTCTCACCACCTTCACACTAAAGAATTTCTTCGTAATATCTGATCTAAATCTTCCCTCTTTCATCTTAAAACTGTTGCCTCTCATGGTACACACCCTTATAAAAAGTCCTTCTCCAGCTTTTCTGTAGCCCCTTCAGGTACTAGAAGGTCCTCTAAGGTCTCCCTGGAGCCTTCTTTTCTCCAGGCTGAACAACCCCAACTCTCTCGGCCTGTCTCTATAGCAGAGGTGCTCCAGCCCTCTCATCATCTTCATGGCCTCTTCTGGACTCACTCCATGTCATTCCTGTGTTGGGGGCTCCAGAACTGGACACAGAACTATAGGGGGGGTCTCACAGGAGCAGAGTAGAAGGGGAGAATCCCCTCTCTTGATCTGCTGGCCATGCTTCTTTTGATGCAGCCCACGACATGGTGGCTTTCTGGGTTGCAGGCACACATTGCTGGCTCATGCTGAGCTTCTTGTCTACCATCACCCCTAAGTCCTTTTCCTCAGACCTGCTCTCAATCCATTTTCCACCCAACTTGTAATTGTGCTTGGGGTTGCCACAACCCAGGTGCAGGACCTTGCACTTGGCCTTGTTGAACTTGATGAAGTTGGCGTGGGCCCAGCTCTCGGGCCTGCCAAGGTCCTTCTGGATGGCATCCCTTCCCTCCAGCGTGTCATCCACACCACATGGCTTGGTGTTTTGTGCAAAGTTGCTTAGGGTGCACTCAGTCCCACCATCCATGTCACCAACAAAGATGTTAAATAATACTGGTTCCAGCACAGACCTCTGAGAGACACCACTTATCAGTGGTCTCTGTGCAAGCACTGAGTAGTTGACTGAAACATGGAGAGACAAGGACGTTGTTCAGGACAGTGTCAAATGCTTTGCAGAAGTCCAGGTACATCTGTTGCTCTTCTCTTGTCCACCAACCCTATAACAGAAAGCCACTAAATTTATCAGGCATGATTTGCCCTTAGTGAAACGGTGTTGTCTGTCACCAATCACCTTCTCATTTTCCACATGCCTTAGCATAGTTTCCAGGAGGATCTGCTTCATCATTTTGCCAGGCACAGAGGAGAGAGTGACTGATCTGTAGTTCCCTAGGTCTTTTTTTTCCGTTTTTGAAAATGGGGGTTATATTTCCCTTGTTCTGTCAGTGGGAACTTTACAAGACTGCCACGACTTCTCAAATCTGACTGATAGTGGCTAAGCAACTTCATCTGCCAGTTCCATCAGGACCCATGGATGCATCTCATCAGGTCCCATGGACTTGTGCATGCTTGGTTTCCTTAGATGGTCTCAAATCAAATCTTCTCCTATAGTGGACAATACTTCTTCATGCCCCTGCCTTTGGATTTTGTGAACTGGGCGTCTTGGCTTGAGTGAACACTTGCTGGTAACAACTGAGGCAAAAAAGTTGTTGAGTACCTTGTCTCTGTCCATGTCATTTGCAGCCATTTTGCTCACTGGGGTGTGGGGGAGTACAGTTTATTTCATCTTTCTTTGTTGTCCTGTGTGCTTGAAGAGACTCTTCTTGTTATGTCCCCAGCCAAGTTCAGCTCCAGTTGTGCTTTTGCTTTCCTGATCCCCTCCCTGCACTCTTTGCCCATATACCTCTTATATCTCCAGGATGTATATCCCTGCTTCCACTGCCCATGTATTTTGGTTTTGTGTTTTAATTTGACCTAGAGGTCTTGAATTGGTCAAGCTGACCTCCTGCCTCCCCTGGCTGACTTCTTGCACATTGGATTCATGGAAAATTGTCAGACTTGGAAGGGACCCACCTAGTCCAACTTCCTTCCTACAGCAGGATTACCTAGAGCACATCACTCAGGACTGCATCCAGGCAGGTCTTGAGTCTCTCCAGAGAAAGAGAGGATTGAGAGCTCTTGCACTCTAAGAAATATGTCTTTAAATAGCTCACAGCTCTTGTATGCACTGTGATCCCTGTACTGGGACCGGTACTGTTCAATATTTTCATCAACAACCTGGATGAGGGAACAGAGTGTACCCTCAGCAAGTTTGCTGATGACACTAAACTGGGAGGAGTGGCTGACACACCAGAAGGCTGTGCTGCCATTCAGCGAGACCTGGACAGGCTGGAGAGTTGGGTGGGGAGAAATTGATGAAATTCAACAAGGGCAAGTGTAGAGTCTTGCATCTGGGGAAGAACAACCCCATGTGCCAGTACAGGTTGGGGGCTGACCTGCTGGAGAGCAGTGTAGGAGAAAGGGAGCTGGGGGTCCTGGTGGACAGGAGGATGACCATGAGCCAGCAAAGTGTCCTTGTGGCCAAGAAGGCCAATGGCATCCTGGGGTGCATTAGAAAGGGTGTGGTTAGTAGGTCAAGAGAGGTTCTCCTCCCCCTCTATTCTGCCTTGGTGAGGCCGCATCTGGAGTATTGTGTCCAGTTCTGGGCCCCTCAGTTCAAGAAGGACAGGGAACTGCTTGAAAGAGTCCAGCGCAGAGCCACAAAGATGATGAAGGGAATGGAACATCTCCCTTATGAGGAAAGGCTGAGGGAGCTGGGTCTCTTTAGCTTGGAAAAGATGAGACTGAGGGGCGACCTCATCAAAGTTTACAAATATGTTAAGGGTGAGTGTCAGGAGGATGGAGCCAGGCTTTTTTCAGTGACGTCCAGTGATAGGACAAGGGGCAATGGGTGCAAACTGGAGCATAGGAGAGTCTCTTTACTGTGAGAGTGACAGAGCACTGGAACAGGCTGCCCAGAGAGGTTGTGGAGTCTCCTTCACTGGAGACATTCAAAACCCACCTGGACAAGTTCCTGTGTGATGTACTCTAGGTGACCCTGCCAGGCAGGGGGGTTGGACTAGATGATCTTTCGAGGTCCCTTCCAACCCCTAGGATTCTGTGATTCTGTGATTCTGTATCTCTGAGGGCAGTTTCCCAAGGGATCACATGCACTAGCACCCCAAATAGCTGAAAGTTTGCCCTTCTGAGGTTTAGGGTCCTGACTCTACTGTTTATGTCCTGTACCCCTCAAGATTGAGAATTCTACCAGGGAATGATTGCTGCAGCCCAGGCTACTTGCAGTCTTGACCTCTGTGGTAAGTTCTTCCCCACCAGGGAACAACAGGTCCAGCAATGCCTCTCCTCTGGTGGGGCCCTCCATCACATATACTAGGAATTTTCCTCAAGATACTCTAGTACTTTCCTGGACTGCTTGCAGTTTGCTGTGCCATTTTTCCAGCCATTGTATAGGTGGTTGAAGTCCCCTACCAGGATCAGGAACTGTGAGCCCTTTCCTTCTAGGAGAGACCAAGGTACCCCATATCCAGATTCTTCCAAGGGAAGGAAATTTATTAGGCACCCCATACCTTGATGGTTTCTGAGATCTTACCTCATGATGCTGTAGAGAGACATTGAAACATTAAAGTCTTGGCAATCTGTATTAAGGCAGATACTCTCTGACAGAGAGTATAAGATCCTGAGCATGTTAACAAGATACTTATGCATCAGAAGGGACTTGCTGTATCACTTCAGAACTGTGCCCTGTCCCGTAAAGTACCTTCCTTTCAGCTGTGGACAGTCTGTTGATTAAGATAAATTTGCAGAAAATGCAAATCTGGGAGCTGGGCTAAGTACCAGAAAAACATTCCTTCCTGATCCCAATAGAAGAGCAAACAAAGCAGTGAAACACAAGATATGATCATAAGTCTCCTAAGGCAAACCTCTAGATGTTCTGAGCATGGGGAGGGTGATCTTGTTGAAGTCAAGGAAGAAAGTATTGGACAACAGGGCTGGATCCCATCCTACCTTCATGTGCTGGCTAGAGGATTTTTC
Organism: Hemiprocne comata; assembly: GCA_020745705.1. Taxonomy (NCBI): domain Eukaryota; kingdom Metazoa; phylum Chordata; class Aves; order Apodiformes; family Apodidae; genus Hemiprocne; species Hemiprocne comata. The sequence goes on along the minus strand of CM036616.1, from coordinate 27,131,862 downwards.
AGAAAAGCTGGGTCAAAGCTTCTCTTTTAGAATGATGCTCAGTTTCTTTGTCAAAATTCTATCTGATGGTGAGTTATTCACATTCCGGCTGTACTAGTCCAGCTTTGAATTGATCTGCCCCATGGAAAGCGGTATCTTATTTCAAGGCTGAATTTGTCTAACTTAAATTTTCAGCCATTGAAATTCATTATTCTCTTAGCAGCAAGCTTAAAAAGCCTTTCCAGCAAGTTCCTTCTCTGTAAGTGGTGTAAGTGCCCACATGCATTGATGAAGACATCTCTCGTTTTTCTCTTCTTTAGGCTGAACTCATCGAACCACCCTCAAAATTTGTTTTTCATCTGCTGTTATTTCAGTGAACTTTCTCTAACGGTTACTTTCTCCAACATAGTTACATGTTTCTTGAGTGCAAATGCCATAACCAGGCATACTCTCCTAGTTTCTCTGTTATGCATGCCACCCCCTGCTGTGTCATCTTCAGACTCTCTCAGCAAACTTTTTGTATCATTATTTTAGATAAAACTAAAAATATTAACCAGTACTGGACTAAGAACTGATGCCTGGGAATTTGCCCTAGAAACCATCTCTGTTGATTTCTTTTTCTGTTTACAACTCTACTTAAGGATCTGACCATGAAGCAGTTTTTAATCCAGCTAGTAGATAGTTTTAATCCATGCTAACTTCATGTCATGTAAGTTTTTAAATCAAATACTATGATATAATTAACTCAATGCTGAAGGAATGCACAGATACATTCTTGTTAGCATAGTTATTTCATCAGTTATGCTGACTAGAGGGATGGCAGCTTTTATACAACACTTGCTCTCTCCATAGGTCTGGGTATCTAAGTAACAGGGGTGATAATTCAGCAGGACTGGGGTCCTCACACTGAAAGAATCTCACCGCATACAAATAAGGTTTGTGATCATTAATACATGTTAACTACTTGTTAGATGCAAGAATGTTCAAACCAGGACACTGATCTTGAAGGGCAGATAAATCCTTGAAGTTTCATATGAGATCTCAGTCAAATTATGGAGATAACTTATGGAACTCAGCTCTCTGAAACTCACAGATACATTAGAAAGTCATAGAAAACAGAACTGAAAAGGTTTCAAAAAGTCATTAGTCCATCTCCATGTAAGCTAGTACTTTATTTAAAACATGGGTTAGAGGAGTACATTTAGTCCACTTAATGAATATTGCATGCAGTGTAATTTCTGGCACAGCTGAGAGCAAAGTCCTATAGATGATTGACAGTCCTTGTGATGAGGCAGAAGTATGTGTTTGAGAAGAACCCTAAAAAGCCTGAAAACTCTGATTTAACTGTATAGGTTATGGGCTTAAGGAGAGTCAGTGTTGGAAATGGTACTAGGTGTTTGTGGGTAATTTTCTTCTCTGCAGTTGTAGATTTAAAGGTGAGGTGCAGCATGTGGAAGACAATATGGACTGGATTTACATAAGAAAATACTATTAAATTTGGTATTTTCTGATGAATGACTGAAGATCTTTAAGTAAATGCACTAAGTAGATTGAATACTGTCTAATAAATTCAGACCTCTGAACCAGCTCACAGAAGGTCTCTTCCAGGTGGCTTTGGAGATGTTTATATATTTGAATTAAATACCCAGAACAGGCAGAGAAAACTTCTGGAAACAGAAATCCCTGCTAATCTTTCCCTAAGCTACAGGAGTTTATTTTTGTGTTGGGAATAGAGATTGAAGTCCTTGTCAGAGAAAGAAAAAGCATTTTAGATTGCTTAGATTAAATTACTTGTCTTGTATAAAACTGTGCATGTGTGATTCATGTGAGGGGAGAGCCCTGGAGAGTGGGGGCTGGCAGCTCCCCAGTCACATAATTGCCTGTGTGCTGGACCAGGTCCAGCAGTGAGCTTCAGCCTTTTGTGACCCCACACTAAAGCTACTGAAGTTTTTTGAGTGCAATACCACAAAAGACAGAGATTCCTGTGGCCCACACACACCTCAAAGAGAAGTTGATATTACAGTCTGGGTTCAATTTACTATTTGGCATATATTTGCATAAAGCACTAAAATGCTGTGACAGATTCCATCTTTGGGAAAACGTCTCCACACCCTTTTTGAGGCATGTGTCCAGCACTGATCACTGACCTGAAATTGATAAAATTAAATATGTCTTCAATGGTAAAAGACCCAGGTGGTTCACTCTGACTTTGGTAACAGGTTGGAGAACTATATTGTGCCAGTGTGGTGGCTGAGTGCTTTCTTTTAGCTGTGAATGCATTGTTTATGTCATTTTGCACATTTGTACTGTAAATGGGAAGATTGTCAGCTTTTGCAAATGCCAGTTATTAATGACTGTTGATATAATAGTTACATTTGACTATCAGTGAAGTTATCACAGAATCATGGACGCACAGAATGTTTTGGGTTGGAAGGGACCAATCGCCCTGCATGGGCAGGAACACCTCCATCTTGACAAAAAAACGAAGTGACCATCATAGAACTAAAACATAATGGTTGCTTAGTTGCCAGTGATTTTGATTAATTGTATTTGTTGTATCAGGCAGACTGAAGCCCCACTAAGTAATACATGAAGTTGCTACTGGAGGGGAATATTACAGTACAGAAAACAAGCTTCAACAAAATAAGCACAGAGAGAAAAAAAAAAAAAAGGCAATATCTAAATCTTATTTGTGACTTGTTTAAGAACATTTGTATGGGCACTGAGTACCCCCTCAATCAAAAATTAAGGCCCTGGAGGACGCCCACTCTGGTATTAATTTATGAGTGCTGTTAGTGCTATGTGACTTTTTAATATCTATAAGGAATTTTCCGTAACTACATTAAAGTAATTAAAAGAGGCTGCTGGGCAAAAGAAAGGCAGGAAACAAAAGATGGCCATCACATTTCTCTGAGACAAGCATATCAGAAGTCATTAATAACTAGGTCTAATGCTAATCTATGTTTTGATCTATGAAGAAGAATAAACATAAAATCACTGTTGCTAAAATGTTTTGATGAGACAAATGTCTGGGAGGTGTTAAGAAATGGAACAATCAGATCAAAGAGTGATTAAAATCCCTTTGTAGCAGAATACAAGGCATCACTCTGCATTACAGCGTCCAAGCCTACATTCAAAGAAATTCAAGTCGCACAGCCTTATGGAGGGGAGCCCTATTTAAGGAGCAATTATTTTAAAAATTAGCTTCAGAACTGCAGTAATGAAACCTCTAATGCTACACTGCATTGGGGATCCTTAGCTCTATAGGGAAGGGGGGTTTGCCAAGGAACTGGAAGGTTAAAAAATCCTTTTCTATTTAATGCTGGAATGGCTGCCTCAGAAAGGCATGCTCGTTGCTAGTGACATGCCAAGGAGAAGGATGATAAACTGGGAAGCGTTCATAAAAAAATTAAAGAATGATCTAAGAACAGGATGACTGACCTGGGAAAACAAATTAAAGGACTTTGATTTGTTCGGCTTGTCAAATAAAAGCTTATTAGGTTGTCGGATTGCAGTCTGTTAACTCCCTATATTGGGAAAGCAGATCATGTAACAAAGGGATCTTTAATCTGCCAGACAACTGATGTAACAAGATCAAAGGAAAGCTGGAGCTACATTAATTTAGGCCAGACAAACTGTGGCTTTTTAATAGGTGATGGGTGTCACGGTTTGACTCAGGATCGGCAATTAAACCAGAGACAACAATGCTCTCAATCCCCTCCCCCAGGTAGGGAAAGGAGAAAGATAACAAGGAGAGAGACTTTCCAGATTGAAAACTAAACTAGGCAGCTTTAATTATATGTACAATTATATACAAGTATGTTAAGGAAAGTGCAAAAGCCTCTTGCCTCCCCCCCACCCCCAGCAACTCCCCCGGCACTCTCCTGAGCTGTGAGCAGGCCTGAAATGTCTCAGCCCGCTGTGAGGTAACAGCAGAGCAGACAGGGCTGTGGGGAGAGTTATGAGGGCTGAGCCTGGGGTCGATGGTGATGGATGGATGGATGGAGTCCTCCCCGGACACCAGCCATGGATGGAAGAGAAGGGAAGAAGAAGCAGGAAGGAAGTTGTCTTCTGTGATCTCTGACCTTCCTCAGAGCTTACGTAGATCTATGGAATGGAATACCTTTGGTCAGTTCTGCTGCCTGTCTAGTCCAGCTCCCCTACGGGGGGGTCACAGATACAACTCTCCTTCCCCAGTAGCCTCTGCAGCAGCAGAGCTAGGAAGCGACCTTGAAGTCTCAGCAGAAACATAAACATTCTGGTGTTATCAGTCCACTAGCTGGAACACTTGTTGCTAGTTAAAAGAGAGCTTACTGAAGGGAAAAAAAAATCAGTAAAAGGAAAATTGGCTTTATCCTGGCTCAGCCCAGGACAATGGGTAATTGAGAACAATTAATTTGGGCATGAGATAAATTCCTAACCTCTGGGAATTTTAAAATACAGAAGTTTTAAAGATGTGATATTTGTCTCTAAGGTTTTGTCTGTTGCAGCCATGATTTCTCATTTAAAACAAGAGTTAACATAGAAAATCTTATGTTTTTCATGTCTTATAGTTTTCAGAACTCTATTTATTCACTCTTCTAACCTTTTGAGAGGGTTCTTACTGCATCGTTGTGTGTTGAAGGCTTTTAAGTTCATTTGCAAAACATCTGTGTCCTCCTCCATGGTCTGATGGTCTTTGAAAAACCTCCCTAGTGGAACCAGTGTTAGAAATTTGAGCCATCATACATCCAGTTTATTGAGATAACTGATTGTGGTCAATTAAACATAAATTACAACACTATAAAATCTGTTTTCCAAATACTAAGTATCTCTTACCACACATACAGACTCTGGAAGTGTATCATTGAGAGTACCTATTATACTGTCAAATTTGTTAGTAAATATAACCTAATAAGTATAATACATTAATTGATTCATATGAAAGATTAATTTTGGTTGGTAACTTAATTACTGATTTGTAATTTAAATTCTGTAAGCTTTGCCTAATTTTTCCCAGCTTTATCTTTTAATTCATTTCATTTTAAATCAACACATAATGTCATATTTTGCGGGAGCGTTTTGTTAAGCATGACATAGTAAAGAGCTCTGTTGATGTGTTCAGGGAAAAAGATGTATTAACAGATTTTATATACTTGGGATCAAAGGAGCTGCTCAGCCGTGCTGTTGTGTGTCCAGTGCACTGCAGGCTATTAACTTCCACCCATGTACCTCTCTGTCTAGCCCAGTTAGTTTATGTAGTGGATTTTTATCCACAGGAGACTAAACATTAGTGTGCCAAAGAGTCTTACCTGTCTGATAAAGCCAGTCTGATGCCTTACCTTTCTCAGCTTTGCCCTTGGAAACAGTTACATTTAAGTTATTCTGCTAATTCTTTTTCTAGCATTTGCACAACCGAAACCAAGCAGAGATGGGTTATCTCTGCTTGTTATTGATGTCAAGGAGATGCTCTCCTAATGGAAATCTGCTAAAAGACTTTCCACCTGTCTATACTGAGAGACCCTTTGACTTGGCAGGAGATGATCAACCAATGACAAGCAAAAGAGCTCTCTCTTAAAAGCATAATTTCCTGAAATACAGGTGTTCTTATGACTCTATTTTGTAAGCCAAACATTATGTTTGGTTTTGTATTTCCCTTTCCCTTCAAATACAAATGTTACATTATCTTATTACATTATTAGCTACATTATTAGCTTTTCCATATCAAAATTCCTGGAGTCAAGTCTACTTCTCACAGGCTAGCGTAAGTAGCAAAAATACCGTGTAAGGCCCTGGTAGCAGTGAAAGGCTCCAGTGGCCCTGATCACCCTCACCAGCGTCAGTTCTCCAAAGCAGTGGGATGAGCCCTGGCACTCCTGGCTGCATTATCATGCTTGGGAAACAGCTCCCCCCCATCTCTTAGGAAGCAGCCAGCTATTCCTGCAGCCTACCCCAACACATATTCTGCTCTCTGATAACGCAGTGTTTAGGTACATAAATAGCAAAGTAAAATATGGATAAAATACAAGCTTACATTACTTAACCATTACTTATGACAGAATCTGAAATAATTTTTTCATATTAACTTGTACTTTGAAGGACTTGCTTTTCTTCTGCTTGCTTTATTTTTCATTTCTAAAACTTGGTATGAAGTATAAAGCAGATTTCCTAATCTGAGTGCCTAGAGTTCTACCTGAGAGAAACCATAGCAAGACTGCAGATCTCATCTTGATTTAACTCTTTGTATTAGGACTTCAAGGATTAGGTTCACTAACATGGGTAGGTTCACAAAGGGTAGGAAGTTTGTAAAATTCTTTTGTCTGACAATCATCCGGATTTATATGGCACTTTCTTCAGAGGAATTCCAGAGCCTCCATGCAAGGGAAAGCTAGAATAACTTGATTTGTTTAGTCTCCATAGTGCTCCATAAGTGTATCAGAGCTGATACATGCTAGGGAGGCATCAGAGCTGTTTAAGGCTTAGTGCAGGCACATGGATTAGTTTAAGGGAGTGTTCAGTATGGTATGGTTTATACTCTGGTTGTCTGCCAGGAAAAGGCTCTGGATCCGGGGACCTGAGAGAGGTCTTTACATTTCCTCTGTTTCTCACATTTCTCATGTGGTCGTGAAATCAGGTGCAGATTCCTTAAGTTTTATTTATCACCTAATACACAGTTTACTGTGGTTAATCAGCTCGATACTAGTAAAGCTCGAAAGTTTTAACATACTTGGTAAGAAGATAAAGCTATTTTGATATTTCATGACTGTAGGAATGCAGCCTCTGTAGTGAAGTGTTGCTGTTGAAAAACTTCATGATCATGCAAATAATTTGTACAGAATTCCATTAAGATGTTTTAAAGTTAACTATTGCAGGCTTAGATGTGATCAAGTGCTCTACAATTTTCAGTTGCATTCAGAGTCTTCAAGCTACAGAGAGGTAGGCACTTTAATGGTGAATCCCTGTGTGAAGTCTGTAATTTTGCAAGCAGTTCCTCGTGAGTAAGAAGGGGATTTTGTGTGTAGAGGGGCTGCTGTAGAAAACATCCTTGTTTCTGTCCTGTGATGTGGAAAGTGATGCAGGAATTTTTAATGAGCTTGTTGCAGTGGGGCTGAGATGTAGTGGATGTATTGGTTTGAAATAATGTTGATGTCTTTCAGCTGTAATGCTTAAGGTGTCCTAAAAAATGCTGCTCCAATCTGTTTGGGTTAGATTACATTATATTGTGACAATACTTTTGTGTCTGTGTACTGAGATGAAATTATCTGTCTCCTCTAACTCAGATGGGGAAATCTAAACCACTATATGTGAGCTCTGCAGGGGTTGTGATCGGGCCTTCTGTACGGATGTTATTAGCAGTGGTGTGACTGACAGTACCTCACTGGCCAGATGGGCTAGTTATTAACCCAACTTCCACTTTCATTGCTTTATTTCTGAACTTAATTACTCCCAGACTAAAATGCTGGGCACTGTAGAGGAATCAGTGCAGAGAATGTAAGTTCTACATACACTGCTGTATGGATCAGTGTGAGCAGTATGCATGTCAGTTAAACCCTGGGGACACATTATAGTGAAGAAAACTATCAACATGAGCACATAAGCATGCAAGATTTATTCTGTGTAACTTGTTTCTGTGACCTGATCTGCCCCTTGCCATGCTGCATGCCATAGTCACCCTTAAAGGCAAGGCCATGTATGCAGATAGTTTTTTGTTGCAAATCACTATAGGCAAAATATCTATTTGTATGTAGTAATTTAACAAGTATATTAGCTAATAGTTGTTTCTTTTGATAGATGCTTTTAAAGCAAAACAAGCTAGCAGTCTGTGGGACAGAATTTATGGGGACAGGGAGTCATGAAATATATATGTCTTTGTCTATATTAAAAATAATGTATTTTAAATTCTTTTGGATGCAACGTAAGGCTTTATGATGTCTTCAGCAGAATGCTATTTGACATGTGAAAGTGAGAAAACAGGAAGAACTAGAAGTTGAACAAGGAATTGGGAATTAATTCATCTTTCAGGGACTAGGGAAAAATGCATTGATAGTCAGGAAATTTTTTCCAAGGGTGGTGTGTTACTGCAAAGTCTGATCATTCAGAAATTGAAAGGCAGGCTCTCAAAATCATGAGATTATTTAAAATGATAAGACTTTACTTCTTTTTATCTGCCTCCTATGCTTTCAGGGTGGAACCCGTTTGGTGTTTTAAAATTTCCCTTTTCTCTGTGAGGGCTAGCAATGTTTTTTTCTGAAACAAAGCAGAAGCAGAACTCGTGTTAAAACAATGAAGCTCAGGTTTGGGAAAAAAAAATAAAATCTCCTGCAATTGCAGCACTCCTGATAAACTCGCAGGAGTTGGCAGCCCTGTTATGGCTCCTGCCTACAGGATGTCTTGCACAGCTCTCTGAGCAGTGTCCCCTCATGAAAGTAGAGGTAGTGGTTCCCAAGGAAATGGATTTCAGTGATCAGAGAAAAATCCCAGTGGGTTCATGACAATTCAGATCTGATGACTTGCAACTTTTGCTGTTTCACATATCTTGTGAGATGAGCTCACAGCTCCACTCTGATCCCTGGAATACAATAGGAAATCATTGCAAAATCATAGGTCTGGTCCAGCTTTGCTAGTTTGGTGCTCCTTGCTGTTCATTTGCTTCCTTTAAAGCATTTCAGTTTATCTGTGATGATTAGATTGCTGTTGTGGCTAAGCTATTTATGATATTTTAAAATTTAATTTTCCAAATTTGGATTCCCTCTGAGAATAATAAATTCAGTTTTGCAAAGGAAAGTTTGAAATACACTTTTAGATTTGCAAAAGGGTTTTCAAGATTTCCAGCAAAGTCCCACTGGGATCTCCCATACTTCACAGGCATCAGTGCTTAGCTTCTTCCTATATGGCTCTTGTATTGCAGGATCTCTGATCCTTCCAGACTTCACAGCATGCTCTGAAAATTGCTATTTCCTTTTCTTCTTTAAAACAAATTCTTGTCATTTCTTGCATGTGGTATTATAGCTGACATTATGTAGAGTCCCAGCCTGAATACTAAGACTGTACTGCTGTTTCTTAAATGCTTCTACAGTGCAAAAATGACTTCAACTGGGCTCTCAGGGTAGGTGCCACCAAAAGGAAATCTCAATTAATTTATAAATTACAGTCAGTTGGGACCATGTGCTGTATTGGCCACCAACTGATGCACATTTTAGCAAGCTATTGTTTTCCCAATTTGAATGCTATTATTTCTTTAATCATCAGTCTTCTCTAAGCCTCACGGGATGCCATTTGCACTATTCATAATGCATTTTGTCTTTTACTTAGCATACGTATTTACATAACTGAAGAATTAGTTAAGAGAAAGGGAGGAATTTGACTTCCAGCTGAAGTGGAAAAAGAAATTGTGGTGAGTTGCAGCAAACAGCTGCAGATCAGAAATTCTGAAAACCACTCGTAATGACTGAGACAGCTGGGCAATGAAAACTTAGGTCAGTTGGGATGTTTTCCACACCTTACTGGTATTTTCTGTGTTGGGGAGGAGAGGACAATCAGGCAATACCTAAAATATTGCTAGGCTGTATTCCGATTGTGTGCCTAGGTTTACCAGTGTGTCTGGCTATGGAATTGTATCTAATTTCTGTTCACATAAACAAGATCAGATTTGGCCCACTGTTCTCATCAGAAAGCTACTTGATGATGTCTGCCTTCTGTATTACAATAAAAGATTTTTCCTTGTTTGTTGGAAGGAACTGTAAATTAGCACATCAATTTGGTGTTAGTCTTTGGCTATTACAGTGTTGGTTTCATACAAAAGTCAAAGGATGAAGTTAAAGAATAACATAAATCAGGCTGGAATAGGCGTCCAGAGATAATTTCTCCATATCAGAACAGGCTTAATTCTGCCTAATGGCTTCTGACAGATGGGTGACTCTAAAGACCAGTGTCTTAAAGCTCAAGAGGATAGGGATTCTATCTCTTCTTAAGCAGCCTGCCACTGTCAGACTCACTAGCTGGAGAAAAAAACTGTAAGTGTGCACCTGACACCCCTCACCAGATGTTTGTTATGTCTCCAAGCCTGAAATTCAGAAGTAGAGGAACAGAGGTTAGATGGGAAACCTGATGAGGGGTTTCTCACTTCAGCCAGATGGGTAAGCAAGGACACATCCTTCCTGTAGGAGAGTCTCTTTTCCTGTGACTATGCTGCCCTGTGGCAGCAGGGACATTTTAATTCCTTGTACAGGCATGTATGCAGAAGGCATGGAAGCTCATCCCAGACGATTCCCTACCCATATCCTTCACTTTGGAGAGACACTCCTGCAAGGGAGCACCTCCCCAAAGCAGGGTTGTACTACATGAAAACATTCACAAAGAAATATGCATGGGTTAAAGACTGGTCGTGTATTTTGTTCCTTGCTGGGAGATTTTCAAAGGACACTGAGTACCAAGGAAGCAGGGCTCATTCCCACCCTAAGCTTTGTCTGCTATTTTGATTGGCAAAGAGAGGGCTGAGGGTCTACACAAAGGCTCTAAGGATGTTCCTGTGCCCTCCTTTTTGTCTGCTATGTAGAGACTGAGCAGAACAGAACACCCAATGTATCCCCTGGAAACTGTGTCAGCTCCTGTCAACCAGCTGTTTACAGACTGGATCTGTGGGGATGCTGGCTTTGTATGGGCAGAGTTGCTGGTGAAGGCATTTGGTGTAGTATCACATGTTAATGTTGGCTGGCATCACCTCTGTACTATAAATATCCCTACTGGATAGTGGCACAATATTAATTCTTGCATGTTTTCATGCCAGTTTTACTTGCTTTTTCTAATCAAATATTTACAAACAATCCTGCCGTGCTCTCTGGCATCATGAGGCAGCTCTCTGAAGGGAACCATTCATTTTCTGCTGTGCAACATCAGCTGATTAGACGCTTTGTGGAGGAAGAACTGGTATGAAATCACAGAAATGAAAACAGCAATACTTCTGCCAAGCACTGTAGCCTGTTGCTACATGTTGCTTCCATTCATCAACTAGTTTTATTCATTTGCCTGAGTGATGCTAGTGAGTGGATCTTACCAGGGAAGTACACAGACTGAAGCAGTGCTCAGGAGCACAGGAACTTGCATTCCTTGCTTTGTTCTTTCTATACCTCTGCTCCCAACACCAGAGGTCAGCTTTCTACTGTTCATTTGAAACCCTTTCTGCTCCAGCATAGCATCCTGCCATTAAACATAACGTTTTAACATGAAGAAACCAAACATGGCTTTCAGGAAGGGTTAAGATAGAAATACTTCTGGGTTGGATGGCCTGTATTGCACTTCTCTCAGCAGAGCTAATTACTAGTTGACCTTCCCTTTGAGCATGGTGCTGCAGTTATCCATTTGTTTAGACTGATTTCAGAGCCAATGGATGTGAGGGCTCCTCCATGGTGACCTGTGATTGCAGAAGGAAGAGGATCTCTGCCTGCCTGTTTTAACTACTTGAATGGTCTCCATTGCTGTGGTGTCTGAGTTCCTTTCTGCCTAGGCTGCCTATGTCTTCCCAGAAGAGATCAAGCAGTGCTGCTTCCATTCCTATTGAGGAAAAAGCCAAGCCAAGGGTCCCACAGAAGGCAGCAAGTATCCAGAGCTGTATTTATTCAGGTCCCATAGGGCAGTCCTAGGAACAGATGGCTCTGTCCCAGCAGTTCCCATAGAGGGGCAGTGACTCTAGCAGCAATCTTTTCAGTGGAGTGCTGCTTCTCCAGGCTTGTGCCATCACACCATGATTCTGTTTTAGACAGCCCCTAACTCGTGCCAACCATCCACTGCTCCTGCAATGAGCAGGAAGCTTGCAGAGTCAGCTGGCTGTCTTTGCTGGCTTGTGTCTGGTCAGAGAGCTGGCTCACTGGGCAGCTTTAAATACCTAGTCCTCCTTAGAGTTCATTTAAGAACTGCTTATTATTCATATAAGAACTGCTAATAGTTGAGTGTTACGTGCATGCAGTATCACCTAAGATGACAGGGCCATTTAAAATCTCCTGGTTAAATCTGGAAGAGCAGTTGCAGAAGTGCATCTTAGGAGGTCTGATTTGGGATGTTGTATGCATTCACATATTAGAAAGCTGCAGGAGGGAAGAGGTGCTATGTCTGTGTATAGGGTTGGTAAGACCTTTTCTGGAATGCTGGATCCAGCTAGTAACAGTTCAGTCTTCAAAGTAGATGTTGAAACTGAAAAAGGTTCAGAGATGAGCCACAATATAACTTATGTTCAGAAACTCTGCCTTACAGTGAAATACTTAAACGGCTCAACTTAGTTTGCTAAGGAGAAGTTTAAGTAGGCATTTGATTACTGTCACTTAGTTACTTGATGGGAAAGTGAGGAAATACCTTATAGAGCAGAACTCTTTCATCTTACTTCTTAATCTAGGACAGAATCTAGCAACTGGAAGTAGAATTCAGAGATCTCAGAAAGCTAGAAAGGAATGGAATTTTTAATGGTGGAAGTAATTAAGCATCTGAACACATACAGGACTAATTAATCACAACAATCTCTTTTGGCCTTAGAATTTCTAAATCTTCATTGGGCTCATTTCATCATTAATTCTAGCAATATGTAAGTTACTTTGTAAGCTCTTGAACTCAGATAGCTTGTCATTATTCCCAGGGAGAATAGTACAAAGAAATTACGTAAGGCCCCATTAAAGACTTTTTCTTCAAAGACTTTTCTGTCTTTTGTTCTGGGGGTGAGTAAGCCTCATTTTTCAACAGAGTGGATCAGTAAAAACCTGAAGGAAATCTATATAATTTGTTTTCATTAGAGTTGAAACTTGGGAGACATCAAAACTCATCTTATCTTACCTTAGTTTTTTGCTGCAGCAAAACAAAAACATATATTCTTCAGTATAATATTTTTCTCTGCTGATCACCATTCAGGGAACTCAATTGTAGTTTTCAATTCTCCACTTGATGCTTGGTAATATTTGCTAGGCTGCCAAACTGTCAGAATATACCTAGAAATACCTGGATGCTAACCTCCACTGAGTCATATTACAGGCCACTTCAGGTTAAGGTTCTATCAGGAATAGATTAAAAATTCTGACCATTGAAGAGTAAGTGCAGACCAAATTTTCAGTTTTATAAAGTTCTAACACCAGAACAGTATAAAACACTGCATGTTCTGTGGTGGGTATTTTTTTGTTTGGTTGGTTGTTTTTTTGTTGTTTTAAAAAATTATTCTGAGTGCTCCTCATTTTGTTTTTACGGGATATCATGTTGTTTTAATATACGTGAGAGAGGATAAAAGTGAGTTTTAGGATACTGTGGCATGAAGTCAACCAGAGAAGGTAGGAAAAAATATTCAGGAATGCTTAAATCTTTGTACCAGTGAGGAGTCTAAGCAGTGAATCATGTAACTAGCTTTCAGTCCTGCCTTCAGCAGCTTCTCTACATTTATGTTTTCCTGGATATGAGATAAAGAGAATGGTGAGATAAAGAGAATGCAACTTTCCTGTGTGAAGAACTTGAGACTTACTCTGTGTAGGACTGGGAAATCTAGGCATCCTTAATTTTTCAACATGATCGCACTGGATTTAGGTAATTTATTTATTTTAGTAAGTCACTGATATTGGAAAGAGTCTTATCTACTGCAAAAGAAAGGCAGCAGGTATTGCTCCAAGAACTATTTCCAGCACATTTAGTCCTGAGCCATCTCTCAGATTCCTCCAGGTATAAGAGAGCTTACTGGGATTCATTGGCATTCTCCAGCTCCTCCCATGAAATGGTGCATGCTGAAGTGGCTTCCAGCACAGTGTAAGAGATCTTCATATCAGCTTTTATCACAGAACCATAGAATTATTTTGGTTGGAAAAGACCTTTAAGATCATCAAGTCCAACCATTAACCTAGCACTGCCAAGTCCACCACTAAACCAGGTCCCTCAACACCACATCTACATGTCTTTTAAATACCTCCAGGGCTGGTGTCTCAGTGACTTCCCTGGACAGCCTATTCCAGTGCCTGACAACTCTTTCAGGGAAGTAAGTTTTCCTAATAACCAATCTAGACCTCCCCTGGCACAATTTGAGGCCATTTTCTTTTGTCCTATCACTTGTTACTAGGGAGAAGAGACCAACCCCCACCTCACTACCATCTCTCTTCAGGCAGTTGTAGAGAGAAATAAGATCTCTCCTCAGTCTCCTTTTCTCCAGGCTAAACAATCCCGGTTCCCTCAGATGCTCCTCACAGGGTTTGTTTCCTAGATCCCTCACCAGCTCCGTTGCCCTTCTCCAGACCCATTCCAGCCCCTCAATGTCCCTCTTGTAGTGAGGGGCCCAAAACTGAACAGAGGATTTGAGGTGTGGTCTCACCAGTGCTGAGCACAGGGGGACAATCACTGCCCTGGTCCTGCTGGCCACACTATTTCTGATACAAACCAAGATGCTGTTGGCCTTCTTGGCCACCTGGGCACACTGCTGGCTCATCTTTAGCTGGCTGTGGACTAACACCCCCAGATCCTTTTCTGCTGGGCAGCTTTCCAGCTTTTTTCTTTTCTTTCTTTTTTTTTTTTTTTTTTTAACTGTTTGGTGGGTTCTTCAAAGAGAAGCCAGCACAGTAGATTCTCAAGATGCTGATACTGTAAATGCCAGATTGTGGATGCCAAGGATTTTGAAGTTTGGAGATGTTCAGCTCAGCCTTCTTGGGCACCCTTGCTGCTGTATGACTGTATCTTTGTGTCCAAGCTGTTAAGACTGTGCTCAAAGAACAGGATCAACCCAGCAAAACACTATGAGCTTTTTTTCACCTTGTAACATGGTGTTTACTCCCTGAGTGTTTTGTTGAGTTTGCCAGGCAGTTTAGTTTTGTCTTGCTCAGGGTCAGATGCAACCCTTTCACATACAGGTGAGGTGCCCAGGTGAACTCTCATCCCACCTTGGCTTACAGAGGATAGAAGAGTGATGCTCTGGAGCAGCACATACTTTCCAGTTGCTATGCAGTCCCAGGCTTCTTCCTCTGCTGCATAGATGCTGGAGGGGAGGCAGAGTGCCCAGCAGCACCCTGGCTGATGGGGACAGGAGATAATGGGGAACTAAACTCCCCTTTAACTCCCAAAGTGAGTTTGTGGTGTTGACCAGACTTGTAGTCTGGTTTGGTTTACTTAGTGGTTGGCTCACCAGAGCTGGGAGTCTGTGAAGCTGGCAGTCACTAAAGAAAGGTGGAAGGTTCTTCTTATGTATATAAATATCTGATGGGAGGGAATAACAAAAAACAGAGCCATGCTCTTCTTCTCTGTGTTATCAAGTGAAAAGACAAAAGTCAATAGATGTGAACAGAGATAGAGAAAAGTCCCTTTAAATATAACATAGAACTTATCTACTGTGATGGTGCTCAAGCCTCACAGTATCTCCACAGCCTAGAGAAGTTGTGGAGGTATCCCCTTGGAGATATGAAAACCTGACTCAGCACAATCTTGGGTATCATGCTGAAGCTGACCATGCTTTAAGTGAGGGAATTAGACTAGATCATCTCCAAAGGTGCCTTCCAAACTCAGCTATTCTGTGATATTTTTATTTCTTTTACATTCTTTATCCAACATATCTAAGTGTGAGACCCAATGTGACCTGTGGTTTGCGTAGATAGCTGTTACTTTATGTGAGCCTTTTGGACCAGTTCCATTCCCTCGTAACAACAGCTAGTGGCAGTCTGGAAATTTCACTCTGAAGGATCCTCTCTCTTCTTGCCATAACTGCCTTTTTTCCCCCTTGCCTTTGTTATTTGATCAAAGGATGGAAAGCTATTGCTTTGTTGCAATATACATTGTGAACTAGTTTTATTGGAGACTAACAAAGATAAAAGTTACTTTTGTTTCCATTGTTTTTTCTTTTTGGAAAATGAATATGTTTTATATTAAATCTACTTTTAGTAGCTCTTAAAAACCACTTACACTAACCACCAATCATACCCTTCACAAATCTGCGTGAGATGCACAATATTTCATGTACTAAAAATAAAAGCAAACAAAAAAAACCCCTCCTACTGCTGTGTGTTGCCTGCACAGGGGAATGGGAAGAGGACCGTTAGGGAGCTGGGAGGTGCTCAACCACAAATTAATAGGGGGCTAGGCAGTGTTCTAAAAAAATAAAAAAAAAAAAATAAAAAAAAAATCACCGTTGCTATGGCATTGTTTTATACAGTTCCTTAAGTGTTTGTTGTTAACCACTGCTGAAAACAGGATAGCATAGGTGTCTGAACTGTAATGGCTGCTCTTAATAGTCATTGTTTCTTGAAGTACATGCCTGTGCAACATTAACTGCAGATTGGCCTGTGTGTATAACTGCTTCTTCTTTGCTCTTCAGTCAAACCTGGGTCTTCTGCTGAATGTCTTCAGAAAAGTTATCTGAGCTGTAGTGTAATTTCTAATTGCTTCCTCCATGGTCTGAGCTCACATGTCCATCTCTTCCGGCACCTGTCTGCTTTCAGGAGTCCTCAGCACTATAATAAAACTCTAATGTTCCTGCCCTTTAACTATGCAATACATAAGCATTTCCTGCAGTGAATGCATACTCCTCAAAGC
This sequence comes from Hemiprocne comata, assembly GCA_020745705.1. Lineage (NCBI taxonomy): Eukaryota > Metazoa > Chordata > Aves > Apodiformes > Apodidae > Hemiprocne > Hemiprocne comata. The sequence goes on along the minus strand of CM036616.1, from coordinate 27,115,377 downwards.
TCTTCAAGTCAGGAATACTGAGCTTCTGGCAGTCTGGCTTGTTTGCCGTAACAGCAGGCTGGTGTGATTATCCAAAGGCAGCACATTTATATATGTCCATTTGTTGCACGATCCTGGGGTTTTTGTAGAACGTGTGCCTCCTGGAAGCCCCCCACTTGACCACTTGATGGCACTCTTAAGTGTTTAGTTGGTTGGAAATGCTATCAAGCATGCCAATTTTTTACAACAGGCATAGAGGAAATAGAAACTCAGGTATTAGATGTTGAAAGGTTATCAAGATTGCAGCTTAATCCGGCCAAAACAAGAAAGGTTGGAGTTCAGCTGCTTGTGCCGACAACTGCCAGATGTGTAATGGGAAGATTAGCACTTGCTCGGCTTCCCTGCTCTGGAGTGCTCTGTGAAGACAAGTGCTTCCTCCCAGGTGTTGGAGGTGGGAAGTGTCCTCCACTCCGTGGTTCCTGAGGTGCTATGGGAGTGAGTTATGCGAGATTCTTAGTCTGTCTAGGTGAGGGTCAAACACAAATGCATTCCTGAAAACAACAAAAGTGTTGCTTTTGACATTATTGATATATGGAACTTTTTATAGCCCACATCACTCACCCTTTTCCTCCTCCATCTGTGATGTGTATGCTTGGAAGTGCTGTGAGAAGTGTGGAGAGGAAAGGACTAAGATCACATTAGCTGGTCTTGGCACAGCAGGGTCTGGAATACAAATCTTCCCTGCTGCTAGTCTTGTACCTTTTATCGTACAAGATAAAGATAGGGACTCTCTCTCCCTTAATTATTTTAGTATCTTCAGAGTAAGTTTGTGTTCATGACATACAGGCGGTTGAACAATTGCTATTTACGCTGTACAACCAAGCTCTTCTGGATGTCTTATTTAAAGAAGAAAGTTTTAGAAAGATTTGTAGTGCCTGCTAGACTTATCATATACAACCCTGTCCGATCACAATGTCTGATCAGCATGAGAAAGCTGTGGTTTTACCTACAGCATTGCAAAGTCACCCCAGTTGCATATTCCTTCTCTTTTTGCGGTGCTCACCTGCTCGCCTTTATGTGAACCAGGGGAGAGCTGAGCTGCAAGCCAGATCCCTCTGCTGTTTTCAGGCAAGTGCTACATTTTTTCATCCCGTTCTCTCCTGTTCTTTTCTGCTTCTGAGCCTTTGCTCTTGCATGCAATGACAAACAGCACATTGTTCCAGGCCTTTCCTAATTCTCTTGTTTTTGTTGGTCCAGTTGACTGAGGTCTTTCTTGTACTACTTTGCCAGACTGTATTTTAGGGTAAGATGTAAATATACCTGACAGCTTGTTTTCTTAAAGGCTGTTTGTATCTATCCATTGGCATTTCTGAGAAGCGTGTCTTGCCTCTGACATGTGTGGAGCCCACAGCAGTTACTAGGACTGCAACACAGCCTCAAGATGTGTATAAATTACAGCTTGCTTTGTCATCTGTCAATTTTGTCTTTTCTAAAATGTCCAAAAGACTTAGAAATTCTGCTTTTTCCCCCTCTCCTATCCAAACTGCAAGTTCTGTGATTCCTAAACAAAGCCCCAACTAATAACGTTAGCTTGATTGGGAGTACCAGGAATCGGTCCAGCAGCTGGTGAAGGGTGTCAAGCAGAATGTTCAATTCGACCTTTAAACATCTGAATCAGCATTAAACAAAATTATCTATAATTTCAAGGCCAGGTTGAATGGGGCTAGGAGCAACCTGGTCTAGTGGGAGGTGTGCCTGCCCATGCTAGGGGCATTGAAACTACATGATCTTTAAGGTTCCCTGCAACCCAAACCATTCTGTGATTCTATGATTCTCTCCTCTGCACTGATGGGCTTGCCCAGAGCGTGTGGATCTTGCAGTGTTAATGCTGCTAACTGGAGGGTACATATTTCCCTGGGGTGAAAAGTGCCTGGGCTTGCTGAGTTCAGCCCAGCACAGGTGGTCTAAACAGGGGTTCAACTTCCACTGACAAATGCCAGAAAATAAATGGCTGCAGGGTTATCATCTGAAACAATGTCTCAGAGGGGGTGCTGTTGGGATCCATGGTGGTCCTTGAGCTAGGCATTGTTTTCATTGGTGCTCTGGATGGAAAAACAGACTCACAGCAGATGCAATGTATGACTGATGAAAAGGCAGGTGGAGCTGTAAATCATGCTGGGAACAGGGCTGTCGTACAGAGTGATTAATCTTGTGGTAAACTGGAATTATTCAAATCAAATGCATTTTCGTGCAGCCAGATATAACATTAAACCTCTCTAAACAAGGAGGAGTGCTCTGTTTTGGATGTCAGCAACTCTACAAAAAAGAAAAGAAAAAGCATCTTTGGGAAAGTGATACATTTGAGTTCTGAGTGTAGTAGCTTGGCAAGGAGAGTGACATAATCCTGGAGTGCAAACACGGAGTCCTGAGAGGCACCAGCGATATGATATAAGCATTAGTGAGACTGATACTGGAATATTATGCTTCGTTCTGGATCCAACATTTTTAACACATGCAGAAAAAGTGTAGATAGTTTAGCAAAGGGCCCCAAGTTGATTTGAGAGTTGGAGAAGATTCCCTAAAGGTGAGGAGAGGAAAATAACCAGTTGAAATTCAGACTGCAAGTGAATTTTGTCTGGCCCTAGCACAAGTCCTAGCCTTGTGAGGTCCTCTATGTATCTGTGGAAAGTTTCTTAATATTCTACCTTTCTCCATGTCTGTTGAGGAGTGGATTTCTCTTTGCAGCAGTGAAGGCAGTGCCTTTTACTGCTATGGCAAATCTTGCGTTGCCTCCCAGCTTTTTGCTGAGAAGGCATCTCTATGCAGTGCTGGTGAAAATAATTGGGATTTTTGAGTTCAGGCTGTGAAGGTTATCAAAAGAATGCTGAAAGGTGACTAGTGTTCAGTTTTAAAGTGTCTCCATGAAGAGAAAGCACCAGATAGGAAAGAAGTCCTTAATCCAAACAAGACAGGCATAGTAAGAATGAACAGTGGAAAGCCAGGTAAGTCAAATAAGGAATTAGGTGCAGGTTTCTAATAACTCAGAGTGATAAAAAACTAAAACAAACTGCAAAAGGAAACAGTGGCTTCTCTGTCTTTTGAGATCTTCAAGTGTAGTATGCAAATACTAGTGAGAAACAAGTTATTGGGCTCAAAACAGCATATAGCAATAATATTTGTGGGCTGTGAAATAGAAGAGGCCAGGCTTTCTGGCCTTGAGCTATGAAGTAATGAATTCTCAAAACATTTTCTTTTCTGGGAAAGAACTGTTTTGGAAGTTCAGTGTTAGTCTTTTCTCAGCCCACAGCATGTTTCACAGCTAGGTCCATAGTGATCAGGGCTTGTATCAACACAGCAGTATACTGGAGTACTTCAAGGCATTTTAGGGAATAGGAACAGAATGTGCATCAGTGATCCCAGTTTAAATTTCTCAGGCATCCTGAGATGGGCCCTCCTTGAGCAGAGCCCTGTGAAGTCCTAGTTCTGTTCCCTGTTCTTCCAGCTTGCTGCAGTGTCTTTGGCAGTCCCCTCCACTGGCCTTTCTCATTCCCTTGGCTGAAAAAAGTGTTCTGGGATAAGGGCTTGAAGAACTCCAAAGTGCAATAAAACTTCAGTTATTATTGGTACTCCCCAGGAGCCTTTGAAAACAAGTTCAGCACATGCCCAGACTCTCTGAGCTCCCTGAAAAGTTCTTTTTTTTTCTGATTTTTCTGAACTATTGGCACACAGTGAAGCTCAAAGTGCCAGCCATTTCCTTTTTTACAGCACACCTATTCTGCAACTGCAGCAAAGCACAGACTTGGCAGAGCTATTTAAATAAGACAGGAGATAGTCTTGCTGAAGCAGCACAAGCTTGCCCAATGTATTTCTCAACGGGTTAGATTAGCCTGTGCCCAGTGCCATGCTGCACAGGTTTTACACAGTGATAGGAGAAAAAAAAATTTATAATTAATTAATTTGTGACTTGCTTTGTCTGGGAAAATCTGCTGGCCTGCAGATATCCCTTTTGTCCTCTACACTTTAAATATCTGAGAGGCAAGTAAACAGCTGAGCCATTTATTTGGGTATCAAAATTTTTGTCCTTGAAACTGATCTCTTCTGCCCAGAGGAGATCACCTAACCAAGTGTAAAGTCCAGCCAGGCCCTTCGCTTGGCTTATCGGAAATCCAAGGAGAGATTCCCAGCCAGCAAGCCTGTAAAAGCACAGGCATATCTGGGAAAAGAGAGCAGATGTGCTTGTGCAGCTGTGATGCTCAGAATCAAGCAGCTGTTCACAACCATGCTTCCCCATCTTGCTTCTGTTTTCAGATGGGCTCTTGGAGGAGAAGGGACAGATTTTAAGTAGCAGTTGTTCCTTTTAACCAGATAATTTCTTGGTCCAAGCCACATCAGTGAGACAACTGGCAGACTTGATTTATAGAAAGCCACGTATCACAGGATCTAAGATGTAAGGCTGCAGTGTTCTAAGTTTTAAATCCTCCACAGAAAAGGTGATTTGCCAGTTTATCACACAAGAAGCTGTAGCACTGGCTTCTTGTGTGGTAAAAATACCTACTTTGACTTGTGACCCTGGAGAGTCCCCACATTGAGATTTACTATGTGAATGGAGGATTTACCCCAAGCATTTTAGTTTCTAACTTGAGGATACTGTTGCATTGAGCATACTGATTCAGCCACGAGGCATTTTGGAGGAAATGGAGAAAAAACATGGTCATGGTTTTTTTGATTAATAAAAATGAAAAGTTGCAAATAAAAAAAAAATTTGGTCCAGCAAACAAAATGTTTTGATCTGATATTGAACATTTGCTAATTATTTTAAATTTAGTTAAGGAAAAAAATACAAATTATAAATCTGTTAGAACAGACACTTAGTAAGGATCAGAATGAAAGATTCAGATGTTTTTCACATTTTTGTTTTGCATTAACTGTTTGGTAATGTCACAATGATATTCTGAAGTACTTTGCTACCACTAAATTGGTATTTTTCTGAAAAGGGTTTGGGTTGAATCTGTCCAGCTTTAAATGCAAATGCAGATGAATATTTTAGACAGAAGTAATAATTTGTTTTAAACCTATTCCTGATTGCATATGATGTTTACAGTCTCATTTCTCGAGGCTGAGACCAGTAGACATGCCATCTGCATCTTTCATGAGCAAAACTGCTTTTGCCACGTAGCCTTGTTACGTGTCAGGGTCTGAAATTCAGCCTCCACTCAGGTGAATGCTGAGGATCCTCATGACATTCAACTCTTCCTCATTACAGGAAAAGTCTGTTCACTCTCCTCTTCTTAATGTGCTGCCTTGTGCCCTGTACAGCAGAAGAACAACTGCTGCTGGCACTGATTGTAAAATGAGTGTTTGATACCTTTAGTATCCCCAGCCCTTGTATCTCAGAAAAGAAGCCAGTTTGCACTTTGTGGGTCTGCATGGAGCAGTACTCCCTGCTCGTACAGTGTATGCTGGTGCATCCAGGAGGTACAGAGCAGCTGTCTCAGATCTGAAGCTGCTGCTTTCACCTCCAGCAGTAGTGCAGCTGTTGTCAGCTCCTGAGTCTGCAGCCTCTGCTTTGCTGTGTGCTCCGTGGTCTTCTAACGCAGTTTCAGTAAGCTACCTGTATCCCGAGAGACTGACTAAACAGGGATTTGGGGCACACTGCAGTGGTCTGCTAGTTTTTACTGAAAAACACACTTTTCTCTTGAAAAGGCCGTGCTTAAAAGCTATACCACAGAGACGCTGCTGTGGTGGGTATGTGCTGTCCCTGCCATTCTGGAACATTGAATATCACTAATGAAATAAGCCTCCTTTTTTTTTTTTTTCTTTTTTTCACTTATTAAATAACATGTTGGTATGTCACAGTTTAGTACTCTGGGTGAGAATTCAGCCTTCACTGAAATGGGTTTATATGACTGCTCTCAGAGGGTTATTATTTTACTGGGATTTATGTGCCGTGCTTCAGTGTTAATTGTGGATTATTGTCATCTTTGCCTTTCATCAGGAATAGGCTGTAATTTAGCAATCCTGTTACCCAGACTTACATGCAGTATTCACACATCTGTGATTTAACCCACATCCATGATATTTCATAACATAAAGGGAACAATTAGTAGGATTCAGTTATTGGATTAAGATGTATTTAACAGTCAGTAAAGGGCTGGCCATTACAGTCAGTGGACTCCAAAGAGTAAATCAGCAGACCTAATATAGGAATATTATTTAAGGTGAGTTTTCTACACTCAGTGAAGTGGATTGGTTGATCTCGGATTGTAGCAGAAGTTGGACTGAGTGCACAGACAACAGCCACACATAGATCTGATTTTGGGCATCTTAATCTGCAGACTAAGCCCCATGTTTCATTCTGTCGGAGCTTCTTCTCAAAACCTTGCTTTTCCCCTGCCAGGCTAACCTCCAGATGGACTTGCTGAAGCTGCTGATTTATTTCATCCAGTAAAGGCCATGTTCCATTACCTCTAATTGAGGAATGTGGCTGTGATACTGCTAGATCAGCTGATGACCACCAAAACCCAATTCAATATTTGGTGGCTGAATCATGCTCTGAAGGGGTGTCTCCTCTGCTGTCTGTGTAGGGAGCACATGAGACCTTTTTCTGAGGCCCTTCAGCACCAATGGATAGAGAATGAATGTGCACCATAGACGTTTTGGAAATACACCTGGCTGGTCAGTACACTCCAGGAGAAATAGGAGCATGAAACAGGTTGAATAGCAGATTTGACTTCATAGCCCATTCTGCTGTGAGTCACTCCTGGTAGGTAATTTCCACTGTATTCCCAAGTGTTTTTGCATCTGAGGAGAGGAAGGATGCAAGGCCATTCTTATCATGGCCAGACCTCAACTTAATATCAATTCAATGACATTATTTGGCTAAGAACAAAGTCAGTCATGTGAATGCAAAGGACGGGGCAAATCTCTGGTGAAGAAAGCACGTTCACTTCCTTTTCAGGTAGAATCCTAGGAATAAGCTTCCCCCTCGTCCAAAAAAAATACGCTAGAATATTTTTTGGGTTCAGGTATGTTTAAAGTAATGCCAGTATTGGCATTTCACCTTTCTGCAAAATAAGGAAGCCATTTCCTCTGCCTGGCCCCAGTGTACCAAAAGACTTGTGAAAACAAGAGTATTTCCACTATCCAAATCCAAAGCAGCAGTAATAGTTTTGTTGGTGTGTAAGTTTCTTTTCTGGTTCTTTTAATGTTCTCTATGTGGCCCTGGTAAATTTGAGGCAAGCAATGCCTGTACCTGCATGCTGATTGGGATCAGCTTGCTGCCAAGAAGAAGAGTTCTCTGAAGTTAATGTTATCTCTGGGGTACACATTTACCAAGTCCTTATCCTGCAGCTGGTCAAAATATTAGGAAACATAAGAAGCACTTTAAAAAAGAGATGACTGTTGTGGAAATAGGAGATATAGTGGGTATTTGAAGCACATTTGTTTCCCATATATTGTGTGCACAAGGGCATTTGACAGAAAGAAAAAGCACTTGAAGAGATGGCTAGGATACTCTCAGAGGGAGCATCGTTTTAATAGATTAGGAGAGTTCCTTCTTTGCTTCTGGAGGTCTTATCTACATCAATAGCTTTTCTTCTCCTTTAAAAGAATCTGGAAATTATTTTTTAGGTGAGCAAAAAAACTGAGAATTGCAGAGGCAGCCTGGACATGATTAAAAAAAAACAAAAAGAAGAGTGTCCTATTGAGAACAGAGACAGCTAATTTCAGACAGTGAAAAGGAAAGGTGAAAGTAAACAGAAAAGAAAATGGAAAGTCTTGGCAAAAAAAAAGAGCTTCTGTGCCAAGCAAGATGTTGGACATGAGCAGAAAATAAAGCTGTAGTGACGTGCATTGTACAGTTATGTGTAGCAGCAGAGGATATGATGCTTTATGGATACTTCAATGTAATGCTTTTCTTTGAAGAAACAGTGGAAGCTGTAATATCAAATATTGCCAATGCAGAAATTGATATGCCTCTGTGCTTAGTACAGCCTGCGTGTCTGCAATGTTAGTGAAATCCTAGCACAAAATAAAGTGTCCACAAGATTATTTTTTCCTCCTCACTGTTCCTCCAAGGCTTATCAAGTCTCTCTCCTAGAAAAACAAACCTGCCAAAATGGTGTTTTTTCTGCAATCGACCCTATGTCCTGGAGATGACATATCAATGGAGGGAAGGATGTTTAAATGTAGGCACAACAACAGGACCATTTGGTCCTGTGACTGATGTCCCTACCCCATCCATGACTTTGCATTCAGGTTGATTTTAGGCATAGGTGAGTGCTGTCAGATTGTATGTTTTAATAGTAAAGGATCTTGGAAAATGATTTAACAGCAAAGCTTCTCCTTGTTTAGATAACTTCACGAAGCAGGGCCAGGGCATGCTCCTGCTCTACACCCTGAAGAATCCCTCCTTCCCAGAGTATATCTTCAGTAGTGAGAGTGGCATCATGTGCCTGGACTTCCATAACGACCACCCCTACCTCGTGGCAGTGGGCTTGTATGACGGCAATGTGGCCATCTACAACGTGAAGAAGGCAACCTCGCAGCCCAGCTACAAGAGCAGTGCTAAGTCAGGAAACCACAGAGAGCCAGTGTGGCAGGTAAGGGTACTTTTCCTGTCATCTAACTGGGCTTTTAATTGGACTGAGTTTGGGCACAGCAGGAAAAGTGCTATACAGGGAAAGGTGTTGGTTTCATACATGCATTGAAGATCTTAGAGGTCTTTTGCAACCTTAATGATTCTATGATTAGTGATTGATTATTAAGTTTTATTTCACGCTAATTTTGAAATTTGCAGGGAGGCAAAGCAATTATGTGAATCCTCGGTCTTCAACAGAAACTAAACATGTCATCCAAAGTTTGCTAAACACAATTATTTCTCCTTAGTTTACTTTATTATAAATAACTGAAGAACTGATCTCCTCTGTATATACCTGCATGAAATGCTATTTATGTTCCAAACACAAAGTCGTGGGGCAGCAAGGGATGAGCAGTCTGTAAAATACATATATTAGCCACAAAAGAAAGCTCTCTTGGGCACAATAAACCCAGGGGCAGCTGCCTGTGGAATTGACTGCCACTGGGATTCGAGGCACACTACCTTGTAGTTAAGCGAATTAAGAATTGCAATTTGCAGGTAATGCTCTTGAAGTAATGCCACTCTGACATCTGTCACAAAGAGTCACCAGATGGATGATGTTGTGAAAGACTGGGGTGAATATGTTGCTACACCCATCTAACATTATAGTAGTGCCTGTAGTGTGATCTAAGGTTGGAGCACTGGAAGGTATCTGCACTTCTGATTTCATCAAGATCAGAAGTGTAGCAGCACATGGTCTTTATGAGCCTCTTGAGGTGCAGGGTGTGTATTTGGTCTACCAGCCTGGGTTGCAGCTGGTGCTTCTATGAACTGTTGCTGTCACCTGGTTTAGGCTGCCTAATCCTGTCGTACCTCTAGGCACACTGTAAATGTTCCTTTGGCACAACGAACACATGGATTGTCCCCCAGCCATGTCCTTGGTATTCTTACAGGTTAATGTGGTATTCCAGCCATGGGTTGTTACTGTAACACAATGTGTCAGGCACACGCACACACACAGAACTCCAAGCTTCTCCCATTGCCATTTAGGTTTCCAGTCAAAAAGCCTAATACAATCCTACATCCAATGTAGAGCTTTTGATGGCCTGGCTGCTGCATGCTACAGAACACCAGAGTTGTTGCTGCACACTGTAAACGCTGGAATCTCAGGTCATTTGTGCCCCGGATGGTACAGGGAAGGACAGAGTGTGCTTGAGGGGTGTTATTAGTGGCCTCATCCCTGCAGGCCAGAAGCGGGTATATTCAGCAGTAGCATCAGTCTGTATGGGGTTTTTAGAGGTAGGTGTATGTGTACCACTTAGCAACAATGTGGCTCAGAAGTGCAAAAAATCATTAGGCACACTAGAGAGATAGCTCTGAACAGGAGAGAAACTACTTCATGGATATGGATAGATGTAGGTATGAGTAGACTCTAGTTCCTGCTTGTTTATTTTATTTCCAAAGATTGAGCGCTGAGAATCATTATTCTTAGTTTTCCTCTGCCATAAAGTACTGATATTTTTGGTAGACTTTACAGTTTTTGACCTGCTATGAAGCTAGTGAGCAAGGGTAGTAAGAAGGTGATTGCACAACAGTCGGGAGGAGAGCTTGTACCTCCGTTGGAAAGATCTGGATTGTAGGCACTAGTAAAGATCAGCCAAAATGTTTCAAAAAGGTTTTCTCTCCATTTCATGGGAGGAAAAGCGTTATGAAGGACCATCTGTCATGTTGATACATTGGATTGTTACTCCTCATTTGGCATGAAATGCTTTGTTGAGGCCTTTTTTCTCATACTTAGTTCAAAGATGCTCAGTCCTTCCCCTCCAACACCCCAACTAGTCTGATCTTTGTCTAGACCATCCTGTGCAGTCCTCACTTTTGTAAAAACTGCAAGCCCATGACTTTGAAGAGCAATTAGAAAAGTAACAAAATTCTCCTGAACAATTAGGAGCCTTTGTTTTCTGGACTGCGTGGCTCCTTCCTTTTGAAACAGTACAGTCCTTTCACCATGGAAGCAAAATGGGAAGTGAGTAAAGCAGGCTGACAGCTCTTTTCTTGTGCCATTTCCTGTTCAGTGACTTATTGACATAGAATCATAGAATTGTCAGGGTTGGAAGGGACCTTTAAGATCATCTAGCTCCAACCCCCATGCCATGGGCAGGGACACCACCCACTAGATCAGGTTGCTCAGAGCCCTGTCCAGCCTGGCCTTAAATACCTCTAGGGATGGGGCTTCCAGCACCTCTCTGGGCAACCTGTTCCAGTGTTCCACCACCCTCATGCTGAAGAACTTCTTCCTAACGTCCAATCTAAATCTACCCTCCTGTAGCTTAGAGCCATTGCCCCTAGTCCTATCACTACCTGACATCTTAAGAAGTCCTTCCCCAGCTTTCTTGTAGGCGCCGTTCAGATACTGAAAGGCCACAATAAGGTCTCCTTGGAGCCTTCTCTTGTCCAGACTGAATAACCCCAACTCTCTCAGTCTGTCTTCATAGCAGAGGTGCTCCAGCCCTCTGATCACCCTTGTGGCCCTTCTCTGGACATGTTAGAATCATAGAATCATAGAATCACAGAATCCTAGGGGTTGGAAGGGACCTCGAAAGATCATCTAGTCCAACCCCCCTGCCAGAGCAGGGTCACCTAGAGCACATCACACAGGAACTTGTCCAGGCGGGTTTTGAATGTCTCCAGCGAAGGAGACTCCACAACCTCTCTGGGCAGCCTGTTCCAGTGCTCTGTCACTCTCACAGTAAAAAGATTTTTTCTGATATTCACCTTGAACCTCCTATGCTCCAATTTGCACCCATTACCCCTTGTCCTATCACTGGTCACCACTGAGAAAAGCTTAACTCCATCTTCCTGACACTCACCCCTTACATATTTGTAAACATTGATGAGGTCACCCCTCAGTCTCCTCTTCTCCAAGCTAAAGAGACCCAGCTCCTTCAGCCTTTCCTCATAAGGGAGATGTTCCAGCACATCCATATCTTTCTTGTACTAGGGACTCCAGAACTGGATGCAGTACTCCAGATGGGGTCTCACAAGGGTGGAGTAGAGGGGAAGGATCACCTCCCTCAACCTGCTGGCCACGCTTCTCCTAATGCAGCCCAGGATACGGTTGGCTTTCTGGACTGCAAGTGCACACTGACAGCTCATGTTGAACTTCTCATCCACCAGCACTCCCAAGTCTTTTTCATCAGGGCTGCTCCCAAGCCAGTCACTGCCCAGCCTATATTGGTGCTTGGGATTGCCCTGACCCAGATGCAGGACCTTGCAGTTGGTCTAGCTGAACTTCATGAGGTTGGCATGGGCCCACCTCTCCAGCCTGTCAAGGTCCCTCTGGATGGCATCCCTTCCCTCCAGCGTGTCAGCCACACCACGCAGCTTGGTGTTGTCGGCAGACTTGCTGAGGGTGCACTCAATGCCACTGTCCATGTTGCTGACAAAGATGTTAAACAATACCGGTCCCAGTACTCATCCTTGAGGGACTCCACTCGTCACTGGCCTCCACTTGGACATGGACCCATTGACAGCCACTCTTTGGCTGGGGCCATCAAGCCAGCTCTTTATCCACCGAGTGGTCCATCAATCAAACCCGTATTTTACCAGCTTGGAGAGCAGGATGTTGTGTGGGACAGTGTCGAAGGCTTTGCTCAGGTCCAGGTAAATGACATCAGTTGCTCTTCCCTTGTCTATCTCAGGAAGTTTGTGTAAAACAAAGCTGAATTAACACAGCCCATTATTAAGAGCAAAACAGAATAATATACATTTTCTAATTCTCTTACCTAAAAATGAGTTTGTCTGCCCGGTATCAGTCCCCACGTTTTTAAAGAGCACAGCAATGGCTTGTAATAGAGTTGGCAATTGTCTTCTGTGTATCAAATGTCACTGAACTGTAAATAATGGCAAATTCTGGCATGTTTTACATTACACATTTCTAATTCCTTACTAACAATTGATTGAGATCCAAAGCCAGAAAGGAATAAACACATCCATAGACATGTGAATGTGGCTAATACACCACCAAAACCTTAGGTCTTACAGGAACATAGAGCTAGAAGTCGTCTCCCAGGTCAGTGAATGCAGGCCTCCGCCTTTGGCTGTGAACACCAGCTTAAAAGGAGTCTACTAGGAAACTGTGTCAAGCCTGTCATGTTCTGCTAGGCAAAGGCCTATTGTGGAGTTAAGCTAAACCCCACCTTAATAAAAATAATGCTCTGTGTAGTCAGCAAAATCCTCACACTCCCATCATCTCCAGCACTGAGTACTCCTAGAAAGTGAGTCCCTGGACAGGGTATCTGTTTGAACCAGTGGCTCAGTTCCAGGGCTTGGCTCTGGATGTTAATGAGGGTGGCCAAAGTGGGACAGCTTGACGAGACTTTGCCACCCAGAGCCCGTCAGAGCAGTCTCCTCTGTGGCAGTGGACGAAGACACGAACTCCAGGGTGAGATGAAATGGCCTGACTTTATTTAGGGAAAATCACCTCTAAAAATGCTTTACCGTGGGAACGGAGAACAAACAACTGGAACATGGAGAGATGTAAACAACCTCACACTTGCTCATTAACACACACAGAGTCATCGGGTTCCCAGGATGTAACCAACCACACATCAAGGATACAATAAGCAGTGTTCTACCCTATATCAACACTCCCAGTGCTGCTGCTGCTCCTATCTGTTCCCTAACAGCCAACAGAGGCCCCTTTTTCTTTTACCCTGACTATTCTCAACATCTCCCCCCCTTTTTTTTTTTTTTCTTTCCCAATTGCCATTCAAGATGAGGGCAGACACAAACCGGGCCTTGATGTATTGCAATCATTCAATGGATGTCCAACCATTCAATGATTCCTGCCAGCTGCAGGCTTTGCAGCCTGCTTTCCTCTCCTGGATGGGCCTCTTATAATAGAGGAGGCCATTCCTCACATCAAGTCTGGTATGGCATATGTCTCCACCACTCAACGCCTGTTGGGTTGCAGCCAACAGTGGAGCTCAAGGTTCTTCTTGGTGGCAAACACAGAGGCCAACCCAGTCTTGCCCTTGACTATGGTAGGAGGTGCTTGGCCAGCCCTAGTCCTTCCACCTGCTTCATCCAGTAACAAGTCGCTACTGTGGCAAAGCACACACAGATTGCATCAATACAACAAGTGATTCAACAAACAAAAAATTAGCGCTTCATAACAAAAGAATTTTGCTCAAAAATAAGACCAAAAGACAAAACAAAAAGTACAATAAACTCTTGCTATTACAAATTACGGTGCTGGAGAGAAACCCGGTTCATATACCTTTTACAAGGGGGACGAGGTTCCGACACATGAGGCCAACATGTGTCACAAACCATCCTGCCCAGGATGCACATTTTCAGTGGGACGAGGTTGTGACACATGGGGGCAACAACATGTGTCATAAGTCGTCCCGCCCAGGTCGCATATTATAAAGAGATTAACCGTAAAAGAAAGATAAAGGAGATTCTCATAGAATGTAAGTCAAGTTTCACACAGTGATACAAAAAGAACTGTTACAATTCACTATAGTCCAAGTCTTCTGCTAATAAGAACAGATATGGATGATCCCCACAGTACATTATTTACTCCTTCACGTGGCTTAGATCTCTGACAAGGTGGTCTCATCTTGATCTGCAGGAGAATCCTCTCAGGGATTGGGTTCTTGAGTTTGTCGCTCCAGCTCATGGTAGGGTTTCACGTTCTTTGCTGGCAACCAACGAGGTCCTGAGGGAAGAAGAACACATGCATACCCTCTCCCCCAGGTTATTAACTTTACTGGACCATTCCATTCAGGATTCCCTGGTTCACGATACCAGACTTTGGGCCCAGCAGCAAAATTTGGAGTGTGACCAAATTGACGCTTGGCCACTGATGTCAGCAGACGTGTGCCAGAAAGATTCAAAAAATTGACTACATATGTGGCTTTATCTAAACGCTCCTGTGGCGAAAGGGGATTTCCCCTTTTTTGTTTTAACAACATAGCTTTGAAGGTGCTGTGGGTACGTTCAACAACAGCTTGGCCCATTGGGGAGTGGGGAATGCCTGTTACATGGGACACCCCCCATTGGTGTAAAAAATATCGCATGGGCCAAGAGACATAGGCAGGAATGTTGTCCGTCTTGATCTTATGAGGCACCCCTAAAACTGCAAAACAATGAAGCCAATGCTTTCGGACATCTCGAGATCTTTCTCTGGAGGCCTCAGTAGCAGCCACAAAACCAGAAAAGGTGTCTGCTGTAACATGAACATACTTCTGACGACCGAAAGCAGGAAAATGCGTGACATCAATTTGCCACGGTTCATTGGCATGTAATCCCCTAGGGTTCACACCTTCAGTAACAGACACTGGAGTTACCTGTTGACAATCGGCACAGGTACATACAATGTCCCCAGCCTGTTCCATGGTAAGGCCAAACATTTTGTGAAGGGAACTAGCATTCTGATGAAAGAAATCATGAGACAGATGTGCTCACTCAAAGGCTTGAGAGGTTGAAAGTGCTATAGTGAGACCGTCTGCAACATGATTACCCTCCGCTATTGGTCCAGGCAGAGAAGTATGAGACCAAATATGCATGATAAAAAAAGGATGTTTGCGGCCCTTCAGAGTTTTTGCCAACTGAACAAATAAGTCAAACAGCTGGTGATTGTGAACCTCCTTCAGGAAAGAGTCAGCTGTCCTTTGTATGATACCCACTACATATAAAGAATCTTCAACAATATTCAAAGGCTCTGAGGGAAGAAGGGAAAAGGCATGGAGCATGGCAGACAGTTCCACCACTTGAGTGGAACCTGACACTGTAATTACGGATGAATGCCAATCCTTACCTGTTTCTGCTTGCCAAACCACCACAGCCTTGAGTGATCGCCCTGAACCATCAACAAACACTGTACAGACACCTTCCAGGGGTATCACAGACGCCAATATATGGGGCTGCAAAGGCAGATCTGACAAAGAATGTATCAACTTGTGCCCTGGGAGAGAAAATTTACAAATGTTTAAATAATCAGGAGGGCATCTTGCAACAACAGTGAGTCATGCAACAATGTGTCAAAGACCTCCTTAGCGAATGGGAAATAAATACAATCAGGATCCTTTCCTGACAGTTGCTGAACTCTAAACCTGCCTCAGGAAATCATGTTGACGACCATGTCCAATGCGGTAGTCACTGTTCTGGTAAAGGCATGTGACAGAAATACCCATTCCAAGACAAAGAGGCTCATGTTTGTCTCTCTCCATTGACCAATCAGTCCATATGGTTGGAAAGAACTGTAAATCACAAACAGAGAGATGGGCAAAGCAGATTGCAACCTATGCACATAAGAAGATGCAATTTTGTCAGCCACATGGTCCAATGCATGTTTCGCCTCAGCTGTGAGGTGCCGAGAGGACATTAAGTCAGCCTCACCTTTCAAGAGTGAAAAAAGTGGAGACAATTCCTCTGTGGTGATTCCCATTAACGGTCTAATCCAATTGATGGTCCCTAACAATCTCTGCAGATCATGTAAAGTATTTATGGAGGTAGCAATATGGAGACATTGAGGGAAAACTGTACTTGCATACAGCCGCCAACCCAAATAGTTCCAGGGAGCTTCCTTTTGGATTTTTTCAGGTACCAATTGCAAACCGTAAGTTACCAGAGAGTGCTTCAACTGAGACAGCACCTGTAGCAAATCTGCTTGCTGTTTAGCAGCCAACAGTGTATCATCCATATAGTGATAAATTGTTACTTGTGGGAATTTCGCCCTAATGGGAGAAATAGCACCGTCCACCACAATCTGACATATGGTGGGACTGTTCATCATTCCCTGTGGCAATACCATCCACTGGTATCTTTGCATGGGCCCTTGGTTGCTGATGGAAGGCACTGAAAAAGCAAAACTTGCACAGTCATCAGGATGCAACAATATGGTGAAAAAGCAATCCTTTGAAAAAGATCGACCACATATAAAGGCCACTCTGCAGGAATCATAGATGGATTTGGAATTCCAGGTTGTAAGGCCCCCATTGGCTGCATGACAGCATTCACCGCCCTGAGATCTTGTATCAAGCGCCACTTTCCAGATTTCTTTGGAATGACAAATACAGGTGTGTTCCAAGGACTGGTAGAAGGTACAATGTGCCCACACATCAACTGCTCCTGTACCAATTTTTGCGCCTGTTCCAGCCTCTCACCCTTTAAAGGCCACTGATCTACCCAAACCGGAGTGTCAGTCAGCCACGTCAGTTTGAGTTGAGGCTGGACATCAGTGGCCCTGCTGATAAATTTTTGCATGACAAATCAGTGGACAGAGTCACGTGCCACTGAGACAATAAATCCCTTCCCCATAAAGTACATGAAATGGGGAGAACAAATGGTTTCAACACAGTTTGCTGTTTCTCTGGGCCTTCCACCAGGAGTGTGAGAGCACTCTGAAGTGGAACCCGAGTCCCACCTATGCCTGTAACTGCTACTGGAACCCGTGCTAAGGGCCATTCTTCTGGCCACTCACTCTGATTTATGATTGAGCCATTGGCACCAGTGTCCACCATCCCAACAAGAGATCGACCTTTTATAAGGACAGTTAGAAGTGCCTGCCTAGCAGTCACCTGTTGGGTCCAAAATATCTGAGGGTTATCAGTACTCCCAAAACTTCCTTGTCCATGCTTGCGATCAGCAGCAGCAGGGACAAACAATGGCAATAATAAAAGCTGCGCCACTGACTGACCAGAGGGAATAGTACAGGGTGCGTGTGGTGTCCACACCATAATCTTGATCTGTCCTTCAAAATCAGAATCAATAACACCAGGCAAGACAAACAAACCAGAACATGTAGCAGACAAGCTACCTAGCAAGAGACCACAAAAAACTTTGGGCAAAGGCCCATAGACCCTTGTGTCCAATAAATGCACAGTCGAATCCTTTACTGTGGTGCTGGTAACTGTGACCATATCCAACCCGGTGCTCCCTGCTGTGCTGGCTGCGAGATCCCCGACTGTCCGCCTCCGGGAGTGCATGTTGGCTGAGACAGCGGCACCGGCGACATCACCTGGCTGTAACAGACCCTGTTGTTGATTCTCGGGGCGCCGGGCCTCGCGCCCCGCTCCCCGTTTCCCTGCATGAGCTGCACCTGGTTGTTAACCTTTGATCGGCACTGAGTACTCCAGTGACAGCCCTTTCCGCAGCGCGGACACAGTGTAGCCGGCCGACGCTTACTGTCTCTTTTCTGACCACCCGCCCCCCCCCCCCCCCGACCGGACATTCCTTCCTAATATGGCCCTGTTGTGCACATCCAAAACACTTCAAACCCGCCGCGCACACCGTAAGTTGCTGAGAGAGGGCTGCAGCCAACACAGATGCCTTATGTTCCTCCGACCCCACATTTTGACATGCTCTTATCAAGTCAGTAATCGACTTAACTGAATTCCTAATCGGAGTGATTACCTTCTGGCAGTCTACATTTGCATTTTCAAAGGCCAGCTGAAAGAACAATGCAGACGCCGGCTCCTCACTACTCATATGTGTGTAAATAGCCTTCTGAAGCCGATCTATAAAAGAAATATAGGACTCCTGCGGCCCCTGTCTAACAACAGCAAAAGATGATTAATGCCGCCCTGCCTCAGGCACCCTACGTAAGGCTTTCAACACGAGGTTCGCAACCTGCTGGAACGCTGCCCGAGACATTTCTGCCTGTGCCCGGGTGGTAGCCCTTACATTCAGCCCTAACAAGTCATCCTCACCTACTGCCAAACAGGCTGCAACGTTATCCCTGACCTGCACTGCAACCAGTTCCTGGTATTCAGTCCACCAGACAGTATATTGAGCTGCTGACAAAATCATGCACAGCAGGCCTTTCCAATCGGCAGGTGCCATAAGATGACCATCACCAACAGCTGAAGTAAGAGTCATGGTAAAATGATTCTGCAAACCATAATCACGGACTGCCATCCTAACCTCCTGGACAAGCTCCTATGAAAGTGGTACATACTCCGGGGATCGACCGGTCCTATACACGACCAGCATGGCAGTTAGTAAAACAAGGTCACCGTTCTTTAATACATCTCGAAGACATTGATCAAACATCTGACTGCTAATAGGAAATGCCTTAGGCTCATCTCCCCGAGCGTCCAAAGCAATCAGAGGTCCCTGAATATTCTCAATTGATTCATAGCGCGGCGTCAAACGGAACTACCGCTTCCTCCACAGAGGAAGGGAGAGGTGGGGGAGTGGTCCCCGGCACAGCCGTCCGGAAAGCAGAGGGAGGGGGAGGGGGGGGAGCGGGGGATGGGGGGGGGGGGGAGCGGGGGATGGGGGGGGGGGAGGGGGGCGGGCGGTCCCCTCCGATCTGGGGGAGCTAGGGGGAGGTGTGGGGGGGTATAGATCCGACTTGCCCTCCGGATCAGCAGATCCGGGGCAGAAAGCATTCCCTAGTTTCCTAACCTTACTATGCAAAATCCCACAAGAGTCCCTTTTCTCTTCAGCCCGAGAAGGCGGGGGTATCGCCTTCATTTGCAGCAAATCCTCAGCAGGCTGCAAAGTTTTCAAAGCAGTATAAACTGCCCTCCAGGTGATTGCCAGCTCATCTAAAGCTGGGAATTTGAGACCTTTCCAAGTTTTTAACTCTTCCCCCACTTCAGCCCAGGCTGCATTATCACAAATGCTAACACTAGAAAACCACATTAAATCCACATTAGCAATTTCACTAGTTTCGACAAGGACACTACAAAGCCTTGCTGTTTTAATTTTTTTTGCAAAATCTTAGTGTAAGACTCACATTCCTTGGAAGCTGCTTTCCGCATATTTCCGTGATTCCCTACCTATCCGTTCAACGAAGGTAATGAAAGTAAATTTGTAGTGAGCGCGCTCGCCTTCCTCCAACATTCAGTCACGGGTCCACCACCAGGATCAGGATCCCCCAACACTGATCCTGATGATTGCCACTTTCAGTTACGAGGTCCCTGTTCTGGCACCATTTGTGGCAGTGGATGAAGACACGAACTCCAGGGTGAGATGAAATGGCCTGACTTTATTTAGGGAAAATCACCTCTAAAAATGCTTTACCGTGGGAATGGAGAACAAACAACTGGAACATGGAGAGATGTAAACAACCTCACACTTGCTCATTAACACACACAGAGTCCTTGGGTTCCCAGGATGTAACCAACCACACATCAAGGATACAATAAGCAGTGTTCTACCCTATATCAACACTCCCAGTGCTGCTGCTGCTCCTATCTGTTCCCTAACAGCCAACAGAGGCCCCTTTTTCTTTTCCCCTGACTATTCTCAACACTCCTCTGGGAGTAAATAACACTCTCCTAGGAACGGGCTTTCAGCATAGACACTCTCTCCCTCGGCCAGCCTTTGACCTTTGTTCTACTTTTCTTTTCTTTTTTTTTAAAAAGATGAGGATTAGTGTTTAATTACAGCTGAGAGGATTCTTTGTTTTCTTACCTTCCATCACTAGTATGTGCTAAATATTTTAGATTTGAAGTGTTTGGAAGCTGGAACAGTTCAGAAACAGGGTCTGATAACTGAAACTATCTGCTGTGTCAACGTTTGTTTTCTGCTTCCTAATACACATCTTATTCTACAGATTTGTTTCCACTGCGTGCTTCTAGTTCACTTTCACATCAAACTAAAAGGATGCTATTTCTGCTTGCTGCTGGGACTAGTACAAAGCCAATACTGCTGCAGAGGGTTGGAAGTATTTTTTCCTTTACTTCCTCACTGTCATAATTACTGACTAAATTCTCACTGTAGAGGATTCACCTTAAGATCTGCAAAGGGAACATTTATTTTGGCTGCACTTAGAACAAATCTCAGCTGTGTCTGGCTTGCCCATGTGCACAGCTTGGTTTGGAATTGCTATGGAGAGATCACTGGTTAGAAAAGCAACTTGGTTCATTGTTCATTTACTGAAGCTGATCTGGCCTCCCCAAGGAGCTGATACAATGGAGCTTCAGACAGCATCCTGAAAGAATTCTTTTCTGCCTTATATTCATGCATGGGAGGAAAAAAAGCTGGCCACTGCTTGCTAATTCTTCACCAAATGTTATTCAGGTTGAATGTGACACCTGTAATTAGGACAAAGACAACATGGCAGGACAATAATAGTCTGCAGACTGCCAAAGGAAACTAAAGAGAGCGTCAGCTTGCAGAATAGCTTCCCAGTGGAACTTGTGGAAGTCCCATCTCAAATATAAACTAGATAAAACACACCTGAGACTTGCTTACTGGAGTCTGCCCCATAATTGTATGATTCCTCCTCCATCACTGCTTTCTGTATTCTAAGTCCTTAAATAAATCTACACTAAATCTTGAGAGTTTATGAAGCCACCCTAGACTCACTGAGGTCTTGTTTTGCTGATGGGAGTAAATGAGTTCAGTTACATAATCCCTTTAAAGTCAGCATGACCTGCTGTTCTCCACCCCACTCCATGCTGCTGGGCACAGGTCCACAAAAAAAAAGAGGCCTTTCCAGGAAGCTGATTGTATTCGCTGCACTTAGGAGAAGAAAAAGCATTTTCTTCATTGTCTACTGTGCATTGCTGTTTGTTTTTTTTTTTATGATGACAGGCAGTCTACTAAATCTGTCATCTGCAGTCAGACAAACAGACTTCACAGCTTGCATTGCCTTTGAGATGTTAGTGCTTCATATAATGTTTTGTTTGTTTGACTTCAGGCAAAAAAATAGTTGGATGCAAAGGAAATAAAAGAAAACGAAAAGACAGAAGGTTGCTCTCAAGGTCAGAATAAAGATCAGCTGTCTCACACAGGCTAAACACCCTTCCTATTGCCTTTTCTGCTGAGGAGCACAGAACAGGTGTTTGCTGGGAGTACTTCTGTGATAAAACCTCATTCAACTCTGTACATTAGATGCTGTTAGTGGATAACTGTAGGGGAGAACAGAAATTTGGAGAAGCAAGGAAAGGTGAAACCAAGAAGGCTGGACCTGAGATATGATTGAGGAGCATCAGAATCGGAGCTGGCAGGTGGGAGAATGTAGCCTGAAGGGATCGATGATGAGGATCATTTAGCACAAAACCTCTAGGGTAACACAAGGAATCTGATCTCTCACACTTAGTGCAATGTATGCACAGAGGAACTTCCTCTCTAGCCCCAGCTTTCTTCTACTTCTTTCTTGCTACCAGTTCTGCCTTGCATACCTGGCCCACTGCTAACAGGGCAAAAAGTCTAATTAACCTCTTATGTCCTGGGAGAAAATGTGGCCACTGTATCCTCACCAGAGAGGTCAGTTCAGTCATTCAGCACATGCACAGAAGTACACAGGAGTGGGATGAGCAGCCAGAGTGCATCTGGGGTCTAGATGCCTCAATCTGTCAGAGGCATCCTTGTTAGAGCAGTTCTTAGCTGCAATCCTGCTCCCTACACTGAACTCTCAATCCAGTAACAGCCTGTTCTGTCAAGGACCTGACACTACACTCACTGCTGCAGCACCATGAGGCATTTAGTGGCTGAAAAACACCTGTCATGTGTTTGCTCCCTTGTCCTCTCCTGGAGGGAAATGTGGGCAGATAGGGCTGTACTTGGGAAGGGTAGCCATATGCTTGCTGTAAAAAACAGGGTCAAGATCAGAAGCTTTCTGGTTGTCCTTAGCTGCTGGGAGAGCTCATTGCAGAGTTGCAGCCCTGCTGGAGGAAATCTTGTCTCCCACATAGTCCAGTTTCACCATTTCTGGAAAGGCTCTGCTGAGCCACAGAAGTCCATCCAGAAACTTTGGGCTTATTTAGGCATGGTGGATGTGATGAAAAGTGCAAGACACTGCTGTGGCAGAAAGGCTGGATAAAATACTTTGCAGCCTGTTCCTACCTTGTTCAAAACCTTTTAGATGCTTCTTGAACTACTTTAAGGTTAGGCAAGGTAAGTGTCCAAATGCTTCTTCCTAAGTTTCTTTGACAATAATGAACAAAATTTCTGTTCTGTTAACTTTGATGTTGGTTTTTTTTGAGATAGTATCAGACTGTACTTCTGGAGATTCAGCTTCTGTAGCTGGTTATTTTAAAATTGTGCCTTGGGTGTGGATTCTTGTGGGTTAGAAATTCTCTTACAAAGCGTCCCTTGCAGATCATGTAACATTTGTCTGAAAAGGAGCTTTTTCTGCTCTGATGCTGCTTTTCCCTCTGTACTTGATAGATGCTGAACTTACTTTCTGTCTTCTGCTCTCACTGCTGCTTGCTAAATGGATTCTCCTCTAGTGTTGTGTTGTTCTTCTCTCTCCTCTTCCTTTTACCTAAGATCTGAACCATCTTACTGTGGGTTTTTACATAATCATAGAATGGTGTGGGTTGGAAGGGACCTTTAAAGGTCATCTAGTCCAACCCACAAAGGGGGTTGTTTATTTTGTTTCTGGTATTTGCAAGCAAAGCATAAGAAATTTTATTTTCCTATTAGTTGTACTGGTGCTAGTTTATGGAGAAAACTTTGCTTGTAAAATTTAAGAATCCCTGAAGGCCTTGGGATGTTGGAAGATGTTAGCCTGAGGTGTAAAAGGGCAGAGAAGTTGTAATGCATTTGTTTGGTTACTTGGTCTTCGAATCCTGACTGCTTTATAGCAGTCACAAAAGTTAACTAAATATTTAATAGTAATCAGGAAACTATGTAGGCTCTTAGTGGAAAAAAAATATTTCTTTGCTGGCCTCTGAAATGTGACTGCTGAATTGCTGGATCTTCAAAATAGGTGTAGAAAGCCTGTGGACTGGATTGGTCTTGAAGGCACTGATGCAGCCTGTGAAACAGCAAGAGGACTTCTCTGAAAAGGATGAAATAGAGATAAGAGTGTGGTAAGGCAGAGATAGAGGCAAGCTGGGCAGGGGATAGTGCAAACAAGGTCACACAGCTGACCACAGCTCCCACCCTTCTTCAGCCTCTAGTGCTGCCGGTGAGCTGCCACAGCTTAGTTCAGTACTGGGGACCCTCAGCGCCCAGTAGGCCCCAGGGCCAGCTCTCCCCATCCCTGCTGCAATCCTACTCGATCCTGTGATGATGGGAACCTTCTGTCAGGCACATTACAGATGCTGTCTCTGATTTAGCAGCATCAGACAGCTTGGGGATTTGGATGGGAGCCTGCCTGCTGTGTGAGTCTGCTTTCTCTGTGCATGGAGCGGTGAACTTCATAGTTTGTCTGCAAATTGGAAGTCTTGCTTGATGAGCACAGGCAGAATGGAAACCAAGAGCCGTGAATTGCAGTTGGTTAAATACCTGTGAACTTTGCTGGCCTCTGGCAACCATCTCTCAGCTGCCTGCTGCATCTGACATGGGAACATGGCCACTGATGGAGCAAACAGGGGAGAGTCTAATGTCTGGTTCCCCTTTCCTCAGCTGTTAACATACCAGCCTAATAAATACAGTGGGAAGTGCTGTGAGGGGAATAAGCAAGCAGATTCCTGGTGAAGAGCTGTGCAAAACAGCACATCTGAATCCCAGCAGGAAGAAAACAAACTAGAAGTAGGGCCAGCCTTATCCAGTGCTATTTATAACCTAGCTCTGCTTCCTCCAGATAAATTTGAGTCTCTGAAGTGTGAGTTATGCACATGCCCCAGGCTGAGCCTTTGCCCTGCATCAGTGGCTCTCCCATAGCTGTGCTCTTCGCTCAGCTTGGCACTGAGCCCCTCACAGTGTTGCTGAATGTGCTCTTTGGTAGGAGAGGTTTTGCTTCCCTTTTTCTGCACCCCAAATTCATGGGTGATACATGAATGCACTGATGTGGTGGGCCTGATTCTTTGCTCCTGTCTGCTGATCTTGAGCCCTTGAGTTCATTGGTGCTCAAGAGATGGTTCTCAGGCCTATGAGTTCCAGAAAGATGCCATCAAGGTGGAGGACACTTGATCTAGCTGTGACAAAGCAAGCATTTTCTGAAGAGGAGTGTTTATGGGGCCAAATATGACATGTGTGTTTGTTTTACAGTATGTCCTCATTGCTGGTGAACACACCTAACTCCTTTCCTCTGTTTATCAGGAAGCTTTTAAGAACTCTGGATGAGAAAACCCCAGGAAGGCTTGTAGTAAAACTTGCAAGTAGACATATGCTGCTAGAATAAGAAAAGGCTTTAGTAAAATTTTTAGATGGGAAGTTCCTACCATTGCCTGTGGCAGGAGCAACAGTCTTGCACCGGGTAAGCCTGGTATTTGCTGGTACCCATGAACAAAGCCATCAGCCAGCCTCATGCCTATGGGGAAGGTGACTGGTGGCCTGCAGTCAAGGGCTGCTCCAGGAGCACTCAGGCATTGCTGTTCTGTGTCTTCTGTTCCTGAGTGTTTTGAGATGCTTTTGGCTGTCATAGCAGCAGGCTGAAGAATTCTTCCTTCTGGATCCTTGCTTGGTGAGATAAGGTCCTACCAAACTGACTGCCTTGGATGCTGGGTAACTTCTTTGTAGATGAAGCAGCTGCCTTTGTTTCAGTACCTATCTACAGTTACCAAGCCTGTCAGCCACCCTGCCCCTCCTAACTGGCATGGTCATTGTCAGGAAAGCTGCGTTACGCAAAAAGACTGTATGCAAAGTCAGGAGGCATCTGAGTACATCCCTATTTCTGCATCAGGTAGGATGGCAGGCAGTACCTTAGGTCAGAGTTGCTCATTGAAGATGCAAGGGAGATGAAGGAAGTCCAAACTGACTGGAAAGCATGGGGATCTTCAAACATTTTGACATTCACCAGCTGTCTAAACTGTTTCCTCTCTAACACAAACAGAAGATCCAAGTATTAGAATATTATTTGCTCTCCTTTAGGAAGAGTTAGTCTTGCAGACCTTCTTCCCTTAATGGCTTCTGTCATGGGGGCAATTTTGCTTCCTAAGCACATTGAGCTCATCCATTCTGTCTCATTGCATGGTTTTACAGTAAAACTTCAACAAATATTTCTACAAAGGATGGAATAGCACTGAGAACCCTCCTTTGCTTAGCAGCTGCCTTATCTGCAGATCACTGATATAGCTGAGACATTTACATTTAAAAGAAACCCAGATTTTAAAGTAGGAACATTTTTCAATTAATTTATTTTCAAGTCTTTTTATATATATGTAAATCAAAGTGATTTTTATTTATATCTCTCCATCAGCTTTTACTCACAGTCAAAAGACTTGTCTTCTGTACAAAGCAGTCTCATCTATTGCAGTGAATGAAGCAGTCACAGTGTGGCTGAACATGACATGCAGTAAACCCGTGAGAGGTGACACTGAATTTAAAATCAGACTGAGCCTTCCCTTCTGGAACTGGGGAACTGGGGAACTGT
Organism: Hemiprocne comata; assembly: GCA_020745705.1. Lineage (NCBI taxonomy): Eukaryota > Metazoa > Chordata > Aves > Apodiformes > Apodidae > Hemiprocne > Hemiprocne comata. The sequence continues at coordinate 27,089,590 of CM036616.1, read as the reverse complement.
TTGTGAATCACAGAAATGAGGACTGGCAGAGGCCTTGAGACTGTCCTCTTCTTCCTGTCATACCATCACAGATGTTGTGTTACCACTCCTCACGTGCTTTCTTCAAAGTGAGATAGAGCAGTCTACCTGACTTCACCAGTATTGACAGACTGGAGTTGTTAGTTACTATGTCTTACATGGTATACACACCTCTTAATGCATGTGAAAATGGTTTTAGTAATTCCCCCACCCCGCCAGTAGTATCGCTTTGCTGGATCCTGTACCAGCCTCTGATCTTTTCCTGCAATACTGTCACTTAGCCAGAAATTCCCTGATTTCTACTTGTCTATATACTTTCCTATTCCTATCTGTGTCCCTCTGCACTTGTCTTTATCACATTTCACCTTATTGTTTTCAGACTATGTCTCCAGTTTTTCAGAATGACTTTGAGTCCTGATCCTGACAGAATGCTGTCTCTAAACTGTGCCATCTGTAAATATTCTGAGTGTTTTGCAATCCATTATGCAATTCACTAATGAAAATATTGAATAGAACTGGACCCAAGACAGTCGCTTGTGGGGACTATCTAGAAATGTTCTCCCAAGTGGTCAGGAAATCACTGATTATAACTGTTGAAAATTCATTTTTCAGTCACCCATTCTGTTCATAGTAATTCCATCTAGACCTCATTTTCTTAGCTTGCTCCTGAAAACATCACAGGGCCAACAGCCCTCACAAAATTAAAGGTAAATTACAGCTACTCCTTCCCTCTAATCCTTTAGACCCATTACCCTGCCAAAGAAGGAAATCAGTTTTATTTGATAAGATCTTTCCTTGGCAAGTCCATATTCACTACTCCTTATCTTCTTATCCTGTACATTCGTATGGATGACTTAATACTTTGTTCCGGCTCTTGAAGTTCAGCATTAGGCTGACTGGTCCACAGTCCTTTAATGTTTGCTTTTTATTTCCTGGGGACATTTTTGCCCTGTTGCTATCCTGCAGGACCTCTCCTGTCTGATTTTCATGGATAATTGCTAATGATTTAGAGATTACTTCAGCTGCTTACTTAAGCACCCTAGGTTGAATTTCATCAAATCTTGCACAGTTGGGTTTATCTGTATTTTCTTAGCATTCTGGCATGTGCTCCTTAATTTTGTCAATTGTCTAGTTAGAATTTATCTTTCTATATGTCACTGAAATAAGAAAGGCCTTAATACTTCTGCTTTACCTGTGGTTTGTCATGTGATCTGCCTTGCTCTTTGTAAACAATAAATGAAGTCTAAGAGGCAGAGGCTTAGATGAACTTTTCTGGGACATGTGAACTTGGCTCCACATAGGTATTGGCCTCCTGGCCTAAAAAGTCACTTTCCCCTTGAAAGAGAATCTCCAGCTTCTTCCCCTTGCAGATGTCTCAGGCAGTGGCAGAAAAGTGTTCACATCCCCCAGCTCATGAGGGTTCCTTTTCTCCATTAAGTTTCCAGATGTGCAAAGACTCTTGAGTCTGACAATAGCAGCCCAGCTCTCCCCATATGGCAGGCTTGGTTCTTCCTCTCCTGCTTCTCTTCAGTTTTTGCTGGATTCATCCCTTCACTGTGCTTTTACTAGCACCATTTCTAGACCTTAGGGATGTGGATGGGGAGAGGGACTAGGCTTTCACAGCAGGGCTTCTGAGAACAAAATAAAGGACTAATGTCTTCTGTGACAATGTTGACCAAAACACTTACTGTTTTGGACATCTTTCCTTCTTGCTAGATGTTCCACAGCAGAAGTGCTGTCTGCTTCCCAGTGTAATAGAGAGAAATGGTAAAAAGCCCTGAAACAAATCAGTTATGTCTTTTGCTGAGCATGCACCACAGGGCAGGAGCCCTTTATGCTGTACCCTGCCATCCTGGCTCAAAGAGTGGCATGCTGGTAACCCCAGGGTTCTGGTCCCACCCCACTGAGGGACCAACTGGGGTTTACTGTGGCTCCTCTCTTCCTGCCTGTGCAGGTCTACAAATGCAGTCAGGGCACAGCCAAATCTTCTCCTACCACAGTAGTATCACATGGCCAAAGTGCAGCACCCAGGAGCTCCTCCTCCCCCAAGTATAGACTTGGCCAAAGAGGCTGACTGGGCTGCTGTGACCTAAATCTTGGAGCACGCAGCCTGCACTCAGTTATCACAGCTCTTCAAAATCTTCATTATTGCCTTGAGTCAAAGTGAGTCATCTGAATTTAGCTTATTCTTTGCCTTTACCCCAGCTAACCATGGGGAGGAGTGAAGCTTTCTGTCTTCCTTCTTCTGAGCTCCACATAGGACACTTGTGGTGCTATCCAAGTTAGCACTGGGAACTCTAGACACTGCCCTGCTCCTCACATTAAAAACTTGCTCTGCTTGTCTCCTGCTGAATAGAGACTGACACTGAAGTTACTTTGCATGTGAGTGAAGTAGCCTGTGCTTTCGAGGTGACTGAGTGAGTAATTTTGGGGGGTCTCGTGACTGAATGCAGGAGAGCAGCCTTTCTTTTGTGGAGCAACCTGGTCTAATGGGAGTTGTCCCTGGACATGGCAGAGGGTTTTTAACTAGGTGGTCTTTATGGTCCCTTCCAACTCAAACCATTCTGTGATTGTATGATTCTAGGTGCCTGGCCTTGACTTCACTCTGGGAGCTGACTGAGAGTCCTCAGCAAGGTGACCAGGCCCACTTTTGGTGCCATGCTGGAGGAATGCATGATAAGCAGCAAATAAAGAATAGCTGGGAATGTCCTTGATGGAGGGCATTGGGGGACTTTGTTGTAGAAGCACTGTGTTGTCTCAGCAGCAAGCAAGAACAAACTATTTGCTCCAGCAAAACAGGAATTCAGTGGACTCAGATCCACTGATTGTCTTAGGAGACTTTCACCACAGCATATCCCTTGGGCAAACAGCAGAGGCAAGTGACACAGGGAGGCAAATAAACAAACAAACAAAAATGGCAGTTTGTCGTTGAAAGGAGGAGGATGTGAAAGATTTCTTCTCTGCTGGTAATGGCTTGATGCTTCTGGACACTGTTCTACTGAAAGTTGCTTGCAAGAACCAACCAGAAGCACATTTGGAGGTGACTGAGGGAAGAAATGACAAGTGCTTCATAGCTCAAATCAGAGACTGCTGTAGAGAAGTCCAGGAGAATATTCACAGCAGAGCACAGGAGAGATCAGCCTGGACCCCGAAGACATGACTTACAGAGCAATTCTTTGGTCAGCACTTTAGCACTTTAGCATAAGTATGATGATGAGGCAGGCTGAAAAATAGGATGGCACCAAACTGGAGAAAGTATTTCCTACACAGACCAAGACTGCCCACTGTTGGACTTACACATCCAGGGTTGTGTGGGTACTGCTGGTTGGAGTTGGCTCTGTCTGCCTCTGCAAGCATCCACATCTGTCAGCTGGTGACCTGGGCCACTGTGTGATGAGAGCTTGTGTCCTTGCTAAACCCCAGCACATGTTCAGCTCTTCTACCTTGAGAGAACCCCAGAGGTCTGCTGGAGCTTTGCTTTGGCCCAGGCTTGTGCATAAAGACAATAGGGAAATGTGGCTTTGACTGTGGGTTTGTGTCTGTGCTCTGGTGCCAGGGCAGGCACAGCCAAGAGCAAGCCAAGGGCTGATTGCCTTGTGTTTGCATGCTTGCTCAAGGAGCAGGTGTTTGCCAGCGGGAAGCTTTTGAGTAAAAGTCTTCAGCCAGTGTGTGTGTGAGGAGAAGTGTCCAGAATCTCCCTGCTTAGCCCTGTGTGCCCAAGGTATGGGGGAAGCCAGGGTGGCTAGGATAGCCCAGAGGGCTGGGAAACAATAGTCCTCCCATGATGGGACAACTTCTGCAAGAGACTGGCCCTGGTCAACTGCAGAGCCAAATGGATGAACTCCCCAGGCTGCTGGGCTGGACAGAATGGCAAGCTTTCTGAGAAAGCTCACATTGCTGCATCTAGAGCTCAGCAGTGAACAACAAATAAACTCTTGAAGCACAGAAACAAGGACATGTGTCTAAAGCTGAGTATTAGAGAAAAGCACAAAGACAAAGAAAGTGAAGGTACAAAATGAGCTGTGATTATTCTGGGTAATAAAAGGGAAGGGGAAAGTATTTGCAAAGTATATTAGAAGTTAAAGAAATTAAGAATATAGGCTCATTAGTAAAGCAAGCTTTCAGCTAATACTGAGTGGTATGAAGATGGAGGAAGTATTTGAAGCTGTATTGTTTAACCTTACAGTAAGTGTTTGAGACTGGCTGCTTAGTATGATTAATGTAACAAGAAGATAAAAGCACAGATCAGAATAGGGAAAGAGCATGTTGAAGAATATTTAGATAAGACAGGTTCTTGCTGATCAGCAGGATGGGTTTAAACATACCCTGGAGTACTTTAAGAAGTAGCCAGAGCAATTTCAGACCATTAACAAGCATTTTAGGGAGTTCTGGGGCTACATCCATCCAGTACTTTAAGCAGAGGCTGCTGTTTATGTGCAAGTCCATTTACAGCATCTGAGATGATTGAGTACTTTGATTCAGAGGCAGGGTTGGGGTGTTCTCTGGGGCATGGATGAAGGGAAGCATCACTCTGCCCTTGCCTATGGACTCACACTGGTTCTCATACCTGTGATGTGGGCAGATTGGAATATGATACTTATGAAGTCTGCTGTCATAAATCCCAAAACACCTTTCAGTGATGCTGTAGGGCCAGTGTCTAGCAGAAGAGGTTTCTGCAGGTCTTTTCCTCAAAGGATGGTCCTTGCATGCAGTAGGGACAGAGTCATGGGCAGGACCAGAGCCCAGAAACCAGTGTCTGGATGATTCACCCAGGCTGGAGGCATCCTAAGCCAGCCACAAGTTTGGATGGTAGCACTGCAGTACATCAGGCTGCACTCTGGCCTGTAGGACAAGCATGTCCATGAAAAGTAGTAAAGGTCTCACAGGGCCAGAAGAAGTGAAAAAATATCTGGAGGAAAATGGTAGGATTGCACCCAGAAAATTACTGACCAGCCAGACCAATTTTGATGACTGGAAAAACACTGGAACAAATGGCAAAATTGTTAGTAAATGGCCAGATAATAAGGTGATTCAAAGAAGCCAACATGGATTTGTCTAGAAGAAACTGTCAAGCCAGTGTATTTTCTTTTCTTTCTTTTGTTTCAGAGAAATTTGCCTCATGAAGAAGAGGGAGGTAGTCAAGGTTATCACCTTTATCCATCTTCACTTGACTAAAGCTTTTGATACAGGCTCACACAGTGACTTTCTTATAACCAAAGTAGAGAAACATGAATTGGGTAAAATCACCATAAAGAGGCTGCTCAGGTGGCTCAGGCACTGTGCTCAAAGAGCAGTTCTACAGAGCTTGTTGTCAGACTCTGAAGATGCTTCAAGTGAGACCCTCCAGCTGTCAGTCCTGGTCTTCTTTTGATCAATACTTTCATTAACAACTCCGATTACAGAACAGGGAAGCCCTCTTGGGAGGCCAAGGCACTTTGCAGGACATGATTACATTCAAAATGATCTTGATAAATTGGAAGAAAGGCCCAAAATCAATGTGATGAAATTTAATAGAGACGAGAGTGAACGCTATGTTTAGAAAGAGGAAATTAAATGCACAGGTCTGAAACAGGGAATGACTGGTTAGCCAGCAGGGTGCCAGAAGGGGAGAATATAGCAGATCACTGTCAGTGGTCAGCTATGCAGTACTGCTGCACAAAGACATCTGTCATTCTCATTCAATAGCAGGAAAGAGGAGGTTGTAACTCCTTTTTGCTAGTGCCTTGGGGTGGCCCTGCACTGTGTGTTTGAAGCTGCAGAGAACGGCTGAAGGGGAAGAATGGGAATGGTGAAGGCTTGGAGGGCAGGACCCAGAAGCAACAGCTGAAAAATTGGGTTTTGTTTGGTTTGGAAAAAAAAAGAGAAAGGAGCAGTTACACAGCAACATTTTCTTGCTCATCTGAAGACTGTTATAGAAAGGGGAATAAACCACTGTTCCCTGTGTCCACTGGGGAGATGGTTAGGAGTAACTGGCTTGACTTGTGGTAAAGGAAGTTTCCTGTGTAAGGCCCATTAAGCACTGACATATCTACAGGGAGGCTGTTGAGTGCCTGTTGCTGGGGGCTTAGGAGAACAGCCTGCGTGAATTGTCACCAATGGTAGGGTTGTGTCTGATCCTGCCTCACAGCAGAAGAGATATCTTTTCTGGGTCCCTCCAAACCCTGCATTGCCATGACAGATTGGCTTAGGACTGTACTGATTGTCAGGTTGATACTGGAAGGAAGTTGTCCCCAGGTCACAGTGGCAGGGGCTTTCCTCAACAGCCCAAGGTATTGTTTGCTTGCTGGAGTCAACTGAGTGTCTTACTTGGCCAGTTCATGTAAGAGTGGCCTGAGAATGAAATAATGCCTTTGTCTTTCCTCTTCTCTACCTGTGGCAGACTTTATTCAGTTTTTTAGGCACCGAATAGCCAATATGCTCTTATTTCACTAACGGCAGGTGTCAGCATGACCATGGTACTCCAAGGCTGGCAAAGGGTTCCTTTAAGGATAATTGATAGAAAGGGAAGAACTTGCTTATCAGTCTATGTACATGTGTTGTGTGTGGCAACTCACAGCTGAGCTTTGGAGGGATCTATGTTTGCTGTAGCACCTGCCACCTTACAAGAAAAGCAGGCAGATCCTGCCTGTGGCTGCCTGCAAAGTGCTCAAGTCAGCCTTTTGGCTGGGATGGTTTTGACCATGTATTTTGTCAGTATGAGTGAGTGACTAACAGCCTCCATGCCATGAAAATGGATCAAGCATTCTTTCTTTTGTAGGAATTTCTTCATGTAGGAATCTGATTCTTTCAAATCAGATTGGATAAATGGTCTAATCTCCTGCTGGACAGGAGCCATTACCAGCTGTCATAGACAAAGATTATAGTATTCCCTTGCTAAGAATGAATGGATTATTCCCCTGCTATCCTGCTGTACATAGCAGTGAACATGCAGGTTTTAATCTGTGTTTTTCTATGAGCAAATAGGGGTTTGAGTTGTCTCAACTTCTTTATAAATGAACAGGCTTTAAGAAATAAAAATTAAAAAGTAGTAAGCTCTTCTGACAGCAGTGAGTTTCACACACTGATTTTGCACTGTGAAAATAATCAGGTTAAAGATCATACTGAAAAAATAGGAGCAGATCTTTGATTTTATTACAGGTCCCGCCATGATCAGGCACAGCAAGTGACTTGCTGCTTTGTGTTTACTTGTCTCTTTTCTACTGTTTATACACACTTTCCTTCCTCATGTGGTTCTTTACTCTTATTGCGTCCTAACTGAACTTTTGCTGTGAATTGTCTCATGCAGCCAAAATCCTGGGTTGATTATCACGTGCTTCAGGAAAAAAAAAAAAAGCTTCTTGCCACTATGCACGCAATTGCCTGGTTCTCTCATTGAATGCGCCACCCCACACAGCATGGATACTGCTAATGACAGGAGGTTGTGCCACATTCATGGGCCTCTGGGAGCAGAGAAAAGGCGGGTTCTGAGCAGATGCTCAACTTGATTGCAGTATCATGAATGCTAATTACTCTAATTAGCGTTCCTGGGATGCAGAGATTAGGAGAAAAAGATCACAAACACTATTAAGGTGTCAGAGGTGTTGAAAGAAAATTGAAAGGATTAAGTGACAATGTCTGTTTTCTGAAATTCATCACTGGGAGCTGCTGACAGTCATCTGAGTGCAGACCCTGATGCCCTTGAGGGACTCTGTTCAAGCTGTCTACAACATGTACCTAGCTCAGGTACTATTGACTACTTTGAATGTAGGAGCAATAGTACCCCAAGAAAATCAACCTAGTTTCTTTTGGGGGCTGTTGATTCCACCTGTCTGTGTAATGGATAACAAGAAGTAGTTGTGACACCTAACTATCAGTAGTAGAAAACTTGAACGGATCTCCATCAGGGAGAGGGTGTGGTGGGCAGAAGGTTATGGTGGGCATAAATCACGCAGTCATCAGGTCCGTGAGAAAACAGGAGCAGAAGCCGCTTTATTTCTTGTCTCTCTACATTTATACTGTGTCCCTCAGATTATACAATAATGCTATATTAACATACTGTTCATGCACATTTGTCTTCAGCCTGGAACACTTCTCTGAATCCCCAGCCGGTGCCTCTCAATTCTTGCTACAATGTTCTGTTTTCAACATGTAGTTTCTTCTTCTACTTTCTCTGTTCTCCAGCTGCTTCTTGAGCTAATGGCTGTGGGACGCCAGCTTGTGTACTGATCCCATGGTTTGCCTCAGGACGAGGTGATTAGGTCAGCAGCACCTGCAACACTGCTGTCGCCTTCTAATTCAGGCATGCTGATTTTCTGTAAACCCCCTAGAGGGTATTTGGAGTAGGCAAGCCCTGAAGAAAGCCCTTCACTTGGAGAATGCTGAAAGGAATTGGCTTGGAAAAAAAACCCTGAGCCCATGATAGCACTTCCGTTGTTGGTCACCTCCAGGCAAGGTTCCTGCAACATGTGTTAGCATAGATGTAAGGACTCAGGATTTGTGTCTGCACGAGGTGATAGGGGTGGACTCCAGCCACTGAGCCTTCACCTGTGTATTTTCTACTGGTGTGATGGGTTGTCACGTGGCTCCAGCTTGCATGCAGTCTCTTCACTGTACTTGTGAAGAGCAGAGCTGGGAACTCAGCTGCAGCTGCCTCTATGCAGTTTGAGCAGAACTCACTAATGAGCACTTGGACAGACACTCCAACAGGGGCAAGCTGGGACTCTTCCTTCAGATTGGGTCTGGACCAGCTCTGATCCTAGCATGGGCATTGTGTCAGCAACCCAGAGGGTGGCTCTAGATTTCAGGACAGCTCAGACCCATGCTAACTGCAGTACAGGTATGTGTCACCTGCATTTGTCTTCTATGTGCCTCTCAGGGCATTGCTGGGTTCAGCCTGCAGATTTCAGATGCTGGAGGGCCCCATTTGTTGCAGGGTAGTCCTGTCCTAGCAGCGGATGTCTGAGCCACTTGTGCTAACTGCTTGCAGGTTTAAATGGCAAAACCTTTGCACAGTGTTTTCAGAGGATAAACTGTCTTGAGAAATAGTTTCCCCTATCTCAACTGAAGTCTGTTTGCCTTAGGGGCAGGCTGGGAAGTATGACTGTTTTTTCCAAGTATTTGGACTGAAGAGGAAGAACATGAGTTAGAGGAGAGCCGTGTTGGACATACAAATGAAAATATCTTGTCAGACAGTTTTAGAGAGGCATTTAAAAGAACTCTGATTTTAAACATAACCCATTTTCTGTTCTCAGTAATGAGACATGTTGTGCATGTGCTTGTAACCAGTTTCCCTGAACACTGCATTTCTCACTTTGAGTTAAAACTCCTCACTACACCATCCCCTTCATCTGAAGCAGCTGCTGGTGGCCATCATTGTCAGCAGCAGCTCATGATCCCAGGGAAATATTCCTGGAATAGATATACTCAGCACATTTTGTACAAGAAGGCCAGCCTTGGAAATTACTGTTCTCCATATGTGCCCTTGAAACTGTCTTTTTATTGTTAGCCATTTTATTCTGGGCCACACTGAATGACACCATTCCTTTAATGCCAGAGAGCAGAATTGGTTTCACTTGGAGACTTAGTATTTCTGCTGTGCAAGGATGCCACTCAAGACTCTTCAGTTTCAGCTTATGGACATGAAACTGGCATTTTGATGTATTCTTGGATGGATTGCTTTTACGTTTCATTTTTCATTCCTCTGAATAGTGTGTTCTAGGTAGAAACCCTGTTCACAGAGGATTAATTACTCTTTGCTGAGTATCATGCTGAATTTTCATGCTCCACAGAACTTCATAGTATAAACAATTTTACAAAACAGAATTAACACTGTTTTTTCCCAAGGAAGTATCATCAGAATACCCAATCGGTGTAATTAAAGTATTGAGAATGCTGTTTGTTTTCTGGAATAGGTGCCAGGTGGTCATAGATAGAGTATTCAGTAAGTTCTACGATAATCATCCCCATTCATCATGTTTAAGGGGTGATGTTTAGGGAAATGAATCTGCTGTGCTGCTTGAGCAGGAACAGATAGACCTTTGAAAACCTTAGCAGAACCTGCTGAAGTGCTTGCCCCTGTCCTGAACTGACAGATGCCCAGAGGAGTGTGTGCTGACAGGCCCAGTGACAAGTCATCCTTTTCCCTTCAGTCTGATTGAATTCCCAGATCTGAAAATCGAGCATTCTTAATGCTTTTCGTCTAACTGAAATGTCTCTTCTAAACAGTAAGCCATTTATCTGAGTTCTAATCTCTCCTGCTGAGCTGTCACAGTCAAAAGGCAAATCTCCTTACCAAGCAGACAGATGCTCTGAAGGTGTAGGGAGGATTTCAGTTTTAATGGAGACATTTTCATCTCCCTGAAACAGAAGCACCACAAGGACCCAAGTCACACGTTGCCTTCAAGGGCTTGTCTACACCCCACATAGGGACAGAAAGATAAATTGAGGTTCCCTGGCTAAAGGGCAGATGTATGGCACTGCACCTGGACTAATTAGGCAAATGGGAAGGGTTTAGTTTGTGCAGGGTCAGTGATGTACTCATGTGTCTTGGGGACCTTTCAGTGGCACTGCTGGTGTTGTTTGGAGATGTCTTATTGTTCTCTGGGGTGGTGTTGTGCCATAATGCACAGTGCTGCATAGCTCAGACACTTCATAAGGCCCAACCTTGGTGGCAATGATCCTGTCACTGCTGAGGAAGATGCCATGGGTAGGTGAGGAGTCCTCAGGTGTGGGGCTTTGCCCCCTCTCTGGAGCATCCCTGCAGGAAACTGAGTGATAGGAGTGCTGGGGACACTTCTGAAACTGCCTTTGAAGATAAGGGTGTTCATTTATGCTAGGCACCAGAAAGCCTCTGAGGTGGAAACCACCTGCTCTTTTAGGAAGGATTTCAGAAGACCCTGCTGAGGGCATGGGACTGTGTCCTGCTCATGCTGACTGCCCTGTGCTGACTGGGATTGTCTTCTTGTTTTTAAGGTCAAGTGGCAGAACAATGACATGGACAACAATTTGAACTTCTTTTCTGTCTCCTCAGATGGATGCATTGTTTCATGGACTTTAGTTAAGGTAAGCAGTTGGTGGCAATTTCTTTACCCAGCCAAATTAAAACCGATTGACTACAAAGTTCAATGATACATTCATTTTATTTTTATCTATAATGAGCCATGTTTGAAAAGCAGTGGCAGCAAAAGATTGCAGATGCTCTCACAGCTGGGTCTGGGGCTCCATGTTAAACTCTGAAATGAGTAGAATCAGCCTACTCTTTGCTCAGGACCTAACCTCCATCCTGCCTGCACCTGTAGCACCCCATGAACCTGTATACAAGATGTAATCTTCCTGCTTTGCAACTGCAGGCATTCAAGGCTGGTTCTTGCTCTGAAATTTCCCTTGTCCAAGGAGGGTCACCCAGAGACAGAGCAGAATAATCTGCCTTCTTCCTCGCCTTCAAGACTCTCACCTCCAAAATGCTCCCTTGCAGATTGCAATTCAGAGTGGGACAGAGAAAGTGTAAATTTCTCCCCTGATGTCCAGAGTAGCAGGGTAAGCTTGCATTTGCAGCAGGATGGCAGCATGCAATCAGACAGGCAGAGGGTTTTCCCCTGGCAGGATGTTGCCAGCTCACACCCCAGACAACCTCTGTTAACTTGTTTGCATGTCTGGCCTTTGATTAATTTTTTTTTTTTTTTACTACGAATGTTGATAGAAACTGAGCATTAGTGTCCCTAAATGACCCTCACATTTATGGCTCTGAATAGCAACATTTGGTTTTTTCTGTTGGTAATTTCATTTCACAGTTTGAAGATTTTAAAATATTTTACTTAAAAAATAATTAAATTGCCTTAAGTATATGTTTGAAGCAGCTGTTCCATTATTCCCCATCAATCAAAGGAATTTCTTCACATCTTTGGATGCTAAATTTTTTCAGCCCCTTATACCAAGCTACTCAAGGCTTGTCTGTTCTGAAAATGTTAGGATTTCCTGCCATGGGCAAGGATTCATGTCTAACATTATCTGTAACTTAGTCTCATGTTCACTTCAGGAGTGGGAGCCTCTTCTAATGAACAGGGTAGGCACATGCACGTGGCATTGATTATTAAGAACTTTTTATAAACCCCTTCAGGTTAATACATGCAGCTTTAGATACAAAAATGCCTCCTGCAAGTGTGTCCCAGGTCCTTCTCCCCAAAGAGCTCCAAGAGCTCCCTAGAGCTAACAATTTCCCAGCACTCAGCTCCTGTTTTATCCCCTGTATAGAAATGCCCAAAAGATGTATGTTGAAGTTAGTAATTCATAGAATCATAGAATCCTAGAATCCTAGGGGTTGGAAGGGACCTCGAAAGATCATCTAGTCCAACCCCCCCTGCCAGGCAGGGTCACCTAGAGCACATCACATAGGAACGCATCCAGGCGGGTTTTGAATGTCTCCAGCGAAGGAGACTCCACAACCTCCCTGGGCAGCCTGTTCCAGTGCTCTGTCACTCTCACAGTAAAGAAGTTTTTTCTGATATTCACCTTGAACCTCCTATGCTCCAATTTGCACCCATTACCCCTTGTCCTATCACTGGTCATCACTGAGAAGAGCCTAACTCCATCTCCCTGACACTCACCCCTTACATATTTGTAAACATTGATGAGGTCACCCCTCAGCCTCCTTTTTTCCAAGCTAAAGAGACCCAGCTCCCTCAGCCTTTCCTCATAAGGGAGATGTTCCACTCCCTTCATCATCTTAGTAGCTCTGCGCTGGACTCTTTCAAGCAGTTCCCTGTCCTTCTTGAACTGAGGGGCCCAGAACTGGACACAATACTCCAGATGCGGCCTCACCAATGCAGAATAGAGGGGGAGGAGAACCTCTCTGTCTCAGAGGCCTGAGACTAGGTGGAGGTGCTGGGAGGTATTTTCAGGGAAAGGCTGCAGAATGGTGTGTGCTTAGAGAGAAGGTCTTGCATAGTTTGCCTTTTTACTACAACAGTGAGTTGTAGTGAGTGTAGTAGAGTAATAGTGTAGTGAGATTTGCTAGCAAATCTCTGGGCCTGCCCAGATCATATGTCTGACCTCTGTTAGACCCACTGGACATGCCCACATTAGCAGCTCTGGGCAGCTCCAAAGCTGCTTTTCAGGCCTAAATCTTTGGCCACCAGTCAGGACCTAGACATGGTAGACATTCTCTGGAGAGCAGGCAGACCTGGGAGCCTGAGCAGAGGCAAAGCCTGCTCAGCATGTCCTGACTGCACTTTCAGCAACCCAGCAGCACTCCTGTTTGTATGGGCAGCAAGTGGTACATGGAATATGGTCTTTTCCTGGATTCTCTGGACACTGCTCTTTCCAATTCCTGCACATATACAGCAGCATATATGGCCTCTTACTTAGCATCACTCCTCCCTTTACCCTCTGAACCTGACTGGATGTAACCCACATGCTGCAAGAAGAGTCAGAGGGTAGGACTGTGCAGGCAGCAGGAGTCTGTCCTGGTTCTTGCTGCAGCCATTAATAGGCCAGGGCATGTGGATCTGTGGCAGTGCAGTTTAGTGAGAAGGAAACACATTATTTTATGGATTTTGACTTTTCTTGATCCTTATGGAAATTTGGATCCCCAAAATATGATAAAAATGGCTTACAGAAAGAATACTGTCACCCCTGAACTGCAGTACTGAACAGATGCTCATAGGTCTTCTCCCACCTTGCCTAACATGCAGTTCCCTGAGACTGACTTGATGAGACCGAATGTGTTTCCACCTGAGTCCTGCTCTGGGCTTAGAGAAGCTCCAACTAAAGCTTGATTCACTGAGCTAAGAAGTTATGTTTTGTTCTCACAGTGCTCCGGTGGGAAATCTGCAGATTCATGAAAACATTCAGTCCTCAGCCCACACTATTCACTAATTTAATCTTTAGTTCTTTGTTCTTTTTATCAGCCCCAGGGTATTCTTATATTCACAACCAACTCCATTCTGCACTGGTATTTTAATTCCCAAAGCTAGTCTAAGAATGGATCTTTGCCCCCTCGTTGTTTCCTCACACTCACCCACATTGTGTCTATTTTCATTTGTCTTCTGTCTCCCACCTTGACTGTAAAATCTTGGGGACACAACCTTTTTGCCCTGTGTTTACAGAGCACCTAGCACGGCAGTGTCGTGGCCTGCAATAGGAGCTCTTTAGAGCTCTGCTCATAGCAGCCACATGGGGCACTTTTCCTCTGGGGGAGCTGCTTGCAAGAGGTTGTTGCTATTTGAATCTCAGAGCCTCTGGGGTTGTGAAAATTGGGAACTGAGACTGCTCTGGGGATAATAAGAAACAAAGACTGGCAAGGTGGTAAATTACCATCCATTAGTGTGGGTTTTAGTTAGTTCCATGATAATATGCAATACACATCTCAAACCATGCAGGGGGACTTCACTTAACACAGTGATATAAGCTGACAGTGTCAACCTCCACTCAAAAGTTACCCTAAAACCCAAAGCTTTCCAGGTCAGCCGATGTGTCTGGGTGACCAGTGGTTCTCAGTTCCAATGCACCAAAAGCATTAGTTTCCTGGCTGTTTTTATGTAAAACAGCCTGTTAGCAAGTTGCCAAATGCAAGGATGAAACATAAAGCAACTTTCGGACAGCTTTTTAAAATTCCTTCATAAAATGTGCTGTTTCAAAGTAATGAATGCCTCTGTATTGTTGCTGTAAAGCCTGTTATTCATGTGGAATCTCCTCTGCCTGCAGAATGAGCTGGTTCATACAGATGTCATGAAGCTGCCAGTAGAGGGAACAATGGTGCGGGAGCCAGAAGAGCTGCAGCTGCAAATACTGGGTAGGAGCCCAAGTCCTTGCCATTCTGATTAATTACTGACACAAAGCCTCTAATCAGTCATTCTGGAAAATTAAATTGGGAGTGTGGTGTTGAGATGGAAAGGAGCTAAAGAAGGGTTATGCCTCCATGCTTTCATCACGTAGTGGGGCAAAGTCGGTTTGGAGCAGTGGCCATTAATTGAGTCAAGTTTTGCTGCTTACATCTTGTCTTTACTTGCAGAAAAAGATGAATATTAACTCAAAAAATGTCTGTTTTACTGGGATACCCCAATGCTGACAAGGCACAGGTATTACCTGTATTTGTCTAAACTAAGTCAGTTTTTTTCTTCCTACCAGACGTTGATCTGAACTGGCTAAATCAATATGAAAAGCAACCTTCGTCCTTTCTCAGGTGCACAGCTCATCCAGTCAGTGGATGGGATGTGCCTCATCAGGTTATGGCTCTCTAAAAGCACAGCATCTATTCCGAGCTACTAGGTTAGTCTCCCTCTATACAAGGTGGAGACAGTGCAGAATCCTCTCATCCTGACCGTCCTGCATTTGAGATAGGATCGGATGGCTCTGAAGGCCCTGGCCTACACAGGAGCCTTGAGGAATCCCCTAATCTTCCAATTGCATCTGCTTTTGGCTATGAGGCTGTAGCCTGGGTTTGGAGAAGGCAGTTGCCCTGCATTTAAGGATTGCTGTGTTTTTAGGCTAGTAACTGCTGAACAATTTGTGAGGAGGTTTGCATTGCCACACAGGTTGCAAGACACCAGCTAATGCAGTACACTGCAGTCGTCCCAGGGGCTTTGGGATTATTTGCTAGTGTTACTGGGAAATGGATTTTGAAAGACTTGTCTTGAATATTTAACAATCTATTTGAATGTTAAAAATGCAGACAGTATTACAGGGTTGAAGTGACCTTAACAATTCCTTTGAGGACTATATTTTGTTGTCGCTTAAGACATAACGGTTACCACAGCTGCCTTTCCATAAAGTTCTCTATAACTACATACTTCTGAGTCTTGTCTGCTTGTTCCTCCTTCTCATCCCATGATTGCTGTAGGTGTCCCTGGTGGCCAACAGCCCCAAGTTGCTATGGCACTCAGCAGACTCACCCCCTTCAGCTCAAGGACCCTGCTGAAATTTTCTTTCACTGCCATGGCAGTTGGCTTTCTTGGATGATGTTGCATCTGCCTTGGGAGCAGAAGCCAGAAAATATCAAGGAGTCACATCCTGTTCTAGTTGGCACCTGTTTTAAACACAGTTCACAATGTTGCTCAGTTCAGGGTTTATGAAGTTAAGAGGATCCTTTGCCTGGCAGAATTTTTCTTCCCAAATCACATCCTTTGCTATTGGCTTTACTGGAGTGAGCCTGCTAAATGGCTTCTGAGCTAAGGATGAAAAAGGCACAGGGAGGTACCTTTGTGGTGTTTCCTCTCTGGACTCTTGTGCATGGGAAAACATTTCTATTTTTGAGAATACTAAACAAACATAAAAGATCTGTTCTTCCTCAATAGGAGACAGGCCTGGTCCTCACAACTTTTCCATTTGTGCCAGGCATTTTAAATTCTTACCAAAGTGAATTCCAGACCAATCTGTTCTTCAAATTCTCTTCCAGTTCCCTTTTCCTTTTCTCCATATTGGCTTTTCAAATTACAGGTCTTGGGGACAGGCACAACTTGGAAAGTGTTTGCAGAAGAGCTGTCTTTAATTTCTTTTGAAAAGAAATAAATCACTTCTGAAAACACTAGCTGTGTGTGTGTACCACAGGCAGGGAGTGTGTGCTGGCCAGATGAACCAATTGTCTGTCTGTGAGACTTTTCTTCTCTTAACAGGCTGCGGGACATCGTTTGCTTTTCACAAAAAGATAGACTATTTGTTTCTCGTTGGTACTGAAGAGGGAAAGATCTATAAGGTAAGAATGGTTTCTTTGTCCTTTGTTTTACATCCCCTGACCTGTGCTTGTCTTTAAGGTTCATCATCTCAACTGTTTGCTCAGGCAGCGACAAAGTACAGCTTCAGAGCCTGGTCCTGCCCTCGGATCCCTGTGGTGAGCTTGAGACCAGCACAGAGCACAGAGGGTCACAGGGAGCTCTCTGCACAGACCCAATTAAGACCTTATTTTGCAGAGACGTTTTTCATGCAAACTGCATCCCATAATGCTTTGCAGATTGCAGCTATGCAAGTCAGTGCTAACTATGATCAGTGCAGAAGTTAAAAGGCACTGATCTTCTGTCCTCATGGCTATGGGGAAATGGCAGGAAAAATCTCACCTCTTTTCCTCTTTCAGACCTGTAATCCCATCAGCAGTCAGGCTAATGAAGCCTTGCTTCCTGCAGATTGGTGTCACACAGGTCCCACAGTCCTTCCCTTCCACAATTACATCCCAGATCCTTTCCCCAGTTGCACTTTCTCCTTGCCCTCCTACCTCCAGTTTCTCACTATGTACTCAAGTCCTTCCTTCTTCTGACCACCTCCATGCTGTCCCCAGCTGGGTGATCCCACCTCCATGCTAGAACTCTTGATTCCTGCAGACACTGCTGGCTTCCTCCCCTCCAATGCCCTCCTGCAGCCTGATGGCTTGCTGCCTAGTGCCAGCTGGGAGCTGTCACCAGCCAGCTCCAGCCATGTGGTGAGGGCAGCAGCCAAGCTTTGCTTGCCTTTCCAGGGATGGGGGCACTGCCCAGATGTTTGCACTCTACAGCCATCCCTTTTTATAGAATGTGTAAGACCTGTGAGAGGGACAGAGGGTCAAACGTGGGCTGCTCTCCAGATGGACTGAGTTTTAGATTTTTTAAAAATTATTTGGAAAGTTAATTTCAGGGAGGCATTTTCAGAGACCAGGCATGCCCACAAATAGTGTAATAATATGTTAATTATTTAGCTTCAGAACAATTACAGAGATGTTTAAAAAAATACTTAGTTAATAGTGTTTCTGAAGCCAAGAAATCATTAGCTTAATTACACACAGACCTATGTATTGCCCTTTTACATAGAGGACAAACTGTTTCTGCATCAATATGATTCTGTAATGCAAAAATGCCTCTTTGCTTATTTGCTGTTTAGGAATTGTTCAGCTTTGGTATCCAGAAGAATGGTCTCTGACATTTATATTGTTGTGGCTTCAACTCTTTGGTCAGAATTACTTCTTAACAAACAGGGCTTCAACAGAAAAAATGTGATAAGTTTTGGACATGTTCACGTAGGAGAGGGTTGTTTTCTATATTAGGCAGTTTCCTTGAGAGTGTAACAAATTAATATAATAAAACAGTGCAAGGCTGTATGGGAAGAAAAGGTGATTCTGATTTTAAACAAAACTAATTTCACTCATTCTTTCATACTGAGGACATCTGTATCTGTGTGGTCAGGACAGAATTTCTTGTGCTTATACAAATGGCAAAGGATGCTGGCTATTAAGTCCTTATCACATCTCTTGTTTTTTCCTTAAATGATGATGACAAACTGGTTTCTGGACAGGCTCTGACTTCCAGTGGCCCTTTAGTAACGGAGAGATCATTTGCCTCAGCATCTAGTCTTGCTTTGTCTTAGACAAAGTTGTTTTCCTTGACTGGATGTTTTATGGCTTGAGTTCTGTTCCTCATCTTCTTGCCACCTTATCTTTGGGGCTTCTGTTTGTTCTGCCTGGTTATCATGTCACTTGACTGACTGCACTTGCCATCAATAAACACAAGTTCTTTCTTTTACCATTTCCTGTTGTTTCTCCTGATGCATTCACAGCCTCGGTTTCGATTTTTAAGCTTTTCTACAGATCTCAGCGTTTCTGTTACAAATCTCTACAAAAAGGCTCCAAGCTAAAACCAGGGAGACCCCCTGGTGCTACTGGTAACAGCTGTCCACAACAACAGTGTGTGTCATTTTTGTCAGAGATTTCTAAAGAGCAGCTGGATGTCCTGGTCTGCCTGGGAGTGCCAGTGTTGGGCAGTACTCTGTTGCCAGATACAAACCACCTTTGGAAATACTATTTTTGGATTTCTGTATTGCCTAGAGTCTCAGTATTTCTGTTAGTGAACTAAAGAAACCCTCTACATAATAAGGACACTAATAACCATCCATTCACTTTGGGTGCGGAGGAGTTTTGTGTCAGGATAATGTCTAGAGTAAACTGAAGTGCTGTTAATGAAGATTACTCAGAAGTTTTGTGTCCTTCGAATTCTCCTTTCCTCCCAGTGTTCCTCCCCTGTGTTCTGTAGCCCTGCCACCAGTCATCTTCGTACTCATTTCCTATATTGCCATAGACACATTCATGCTTTTCTGTCTCATCATAAAAATACCATTCACTATTCACATACATCTACCACTGTTTAAACAGGAGAAAAACACTCTCAGCAAACTGGAGCAGGGCTCTAGAAGATCAGACAGGCTGCACGAAAGCCTGCTCCCTGAATCTACTCATTTCTCTTCAAAGCTGTCTTGTCAGGAGTTAGGTGTCACATTTTCCAGTGGTTTTTGTTTTGATCCTGACATGTGTCTAATAACTGAAGGTTTCTTAAAGTGAATTGTAGGGGAAGACACTGCCAGCAGTTCTAGTTAGCCCAGAAACTCTTTTATTCATTAAAGTCCTACTTCTTTCTGAGCTTTTTCTCATGTTTGTGGTGTTTCTTCAGAATGCATCTTGGGAAGAACATGGCCCTGTCTCATATATCAGGGACAACACTGAAGGTTGGGGTGAACATGGTGTGGGGCTGGCAGGCACTGCTGGGGCACCATGTATAGCTTTAAGCTAAAGCAGGCATGAAGGGTTCATTTCTCACAAGGGACTACAGAACCCTTTTTACTGCTGATTTCATAGGAAAACTGCAGATCCCTTTCCTGTTGGGGCTTGGGCCTCAGGTCTAAGCCAGATTTGCAGACTGCAAAGCCAGTGTTCTGGACCAGCACATCCCAGAGCGTGACAGGCATCCAGTACCAGTGCCCAGGGAGCTGCACTGATCAAGAGCTCAGCCCCAACAAGGCTTTAAAAACAGACTGCTGAGCATTACAGTTCTGCTGGATGCAGACAAATCTGGTTAGGGTCTCACTCTTCAAAGTCCTCATGTATTAGGGACCTTCAATCCGCATGCTTGGAAGGACAGATGGATAAAGCAGCTTCTCTCTTGTGTTAATTACTCATGATCCATTGTGGAGAACGGACCGTGACATACATTTTGTCTGTTCCCAGCAAAGTGACTTTCAAAACAAGCCAAATACCAATTTTCCTGGTGGCTGAACATTAAGAATTATGAAGTAAAGTTATGAAACATGCCACTAAAGGACATTTCAGTCCCATAATTGCACACAGGGACAGCAACTCAGAGACAGGGTATGCATCAAACTATTAGAAAGCTATAGACACTGTCAGTAAATCTCAGTGAGACACAAGCCGCTTCCTTGTTTCCATTTCCTACCACGGCAAGCCTCCCAGGGATGCAGGAGCTGCTGCTGTGTGAATAGTTTAGCAGTCTCAATCCAGTACCTGCGCCAGTGCACAAGGCCATCAGAAGAAAACACATCTGAGTACCCAGACAGTGTCATGTGTAATTAAGAGTTAAGCCTCATTATTAGTTTAGAGCTTTGGTTTGCAAGAATTAAAGTCATGTAACACTTCAGCAGCCCTGCTGCTGGGGCAGGTGATGTGCAACTGCGTTCATTAGGGAGTCATGAAAGGTGCTGAAAAGTCCTTGTAGTGACAGCACCCAGGCAGATCAACAGAAAACCCTGAAACCAACCCAGCCTGCTGGGTGAATACAGCTTGTGTGTGAGAGCACAACCAAGAGGACAGTACTTGTGAGTCTAGGGGCTTGTGGCTATGAAGGAAGCCTCCAGTCCCCTCAGAGGGCCAGAGGTTTGGGGAAGATAACCTGTTTTCTGTGTATACGGAACTGATAGGATTTGGATCGAGTCCCATATTCTGCTTCTGCAGACAAGTGGATTGTAATTTCTCCCTCTCTTCATGAGCTCATACACAAAGCGACTTTTCCAAGGCTCCCAAATCTTCTCCAGCTCTTGCACACATGCTACATTTTGCCATTCAGTAGCACCTGCAGCGGTGCTGCTGCTGGCCTGACCTTTGCATGCATGTGCAGGGTTTGCCCAGACTGCTGTTGGCTGGGCTACAGGGTGGCCCACTTGCCCATCAGGGACATGCCTGAGGGCTGGCCAACCTCCAGTGGTTCTCATACCCCTCTAGGAAGGCATGAGTGGCTCAAGAGCTGCAGAGCTGTATGATGGGGCAGGGTCTCAGAGCAGGCTTTTGCAGTGATTGGCAGGGAATGGACTTTTGGCATGTTACCAAAATCCGTAGAGCCAAGGTATCTTATAGGTCATTCTTGTGCTGAAAGCACCATTACTGGAGGTTTTAATTGCAACATGGTGCTGTGTGCTCCTGAGCAACACAAGAGTCGTTTTTCCCCTGCCTCTCCCAAAAGTCTCTTGCAGAGGCACAGGAGGCCAGGCTGTCAGGAAAGCAATGGAGCTTCTGCAGTGGAGAACTCAATTCCTACCTCTGTGTATTGCAGAGGGGAGCTTGGTGTTGCCTGCGAGTGGGGTAAAACAACACGTGCTAAATTATTTAGTTTCTGTAGCACCTCTGGATACCAGCACCCCCTTCCCAGCCAGCCCAGAAGGGCCTAGGAGGCCAGAGAAGTATTCAGCAGCATCTTTCAGCAGGAATATGAACTCCAGAAGAAAGTCTAGCTCTGATTACTGACTAGTTCTTTCCATTGCAGTGTTCAAAATACTATTCAAGCTCAATTCTGGATGTGTTTGAAGCCCATCACATGCCCGTGGACTCAATCAGCTGGAATCCCTACCACTCCAAAGTCTTCATTTCCTGCAGTTCTGACTGGACAGTCAAGATCTGGGATCACACCATCAAGTAGGTCCTGCTGGGTCCTGGTGTGGGTGGGGAGATTGAGCTTGACATGCCAGCCTCACATGTCAACTCCGCTCATACCTCAGTTTCAGTTTCCCTCTTAGGTATTGATATTGCTAATTGCTTTCTTATCTCTCTTTTTGGGGCTGATCACTCAGATTTGTACTCCCCAGGTATGAGATACAAAATTTAGCGCCAGCTGCCCCAGGAACTTGGCCAGCAGTGCAGCTCAGCACAGAGTCAGACTGTCTGGCTTTGGACCTGGGTTATTATCCCAGAGCGATGCCAGGTGTTGGCTTATGGCCTCAGGGGACAGACACCTCCTAAGAGCCAGAGGGGAAAAAAAGTAAATAAAAAATTTGAAATGTTTAAAAATACATAATGTAGTTCAGGGTTAGAAGTTGAGGAATGTCTGGTTTCAATCAGGAAATTGATTTTGTTGTAAATCAGACCAGAGTCAAATATCTCCTGTTGCCAATGCTGCTCTAATATTCAATGTTGTTGTTGCTAGAAGTCCAGAGAGGAAAAATCACTTTTTCCCATTTAATTATTAGCCAGAGAGACTCTATCTTGCTTTGTGTGCTGGGGGAAAGCTTTCAAAACACTTTCAGAAAGAAAGAAACATGCTACCTATGCTCTCCTCACAGCATGACCAATTCCAGCCCATTTAGGTTGATTCTCAGCTCTGCTTTGCCTTTGTCTCAGACCCTGGCTGGTATCTGCCATAGAGAAATACCTCATCTCCCACGTGTGAAGTTGGCCTTGAGTAACACAGGCTGCAGCACCAAAGTGTTCTTCTCTCTGTGTCTTTTTTTACAGGACTCCAATGTTTGTTTATGACCTCCGTTCTGCTGTAGGGGATGTTGCATGGTCCCCTTACTCCTCCACAGTCTTTGCTGCAGTCACCACTGATTGCAAGGTGAGAGGCTGGGAGCAACACTGCTCATTTGAGCTGAAAGTCAAGGGAGATTAGGGTTGAGCATGAGGACAGGGCAGCCCAATCCTGGCCAAGAATGTCAGGGAGATGCAGTTCCCTCACCAGCAGGAATCCACCACAGTGACAGGCTGAGTTGGCTGCAGCTTGGCTGAGCTGCTTGCCTCAGGATGGCAAGGCCCTGAAACTATTCATACCTTTTTTGCTCAGTCTGAGGTCACAGAGGTCACAGAAATCATAAAGCAACACAGATGAAGAAACCTGGGCAGCAGTATTTCCCAATCCTTCTCCCACTCAAGTCTACCACACCCCTACAGGCCAGCAATCTCTCAGCTGCAGCCCAATCATGCAAACAGTTGGTGTTAAATCACAAATCAGAGGGCTTTTAGCAGATGCTGAGCAACAGCTGCACATCTCACTGTAGCTTTGACAAACCCATCAGAAATGCATGTGGGCCCTCTTCTCTAAGCACAAGTGCTTCCTGGGCTCCAAGCCCCCAGAAACCTCTGGCATAAGGAAGCCAAAACTCCCTGCAGTCCTAGTTTGGTCCTCTTACTCCAGGGATGGAGGTACTCAGAGGACAGAGAGGAAAGCAGGCTTTAGGGAGAAGGCTGCTTTTCCTGTGCTTTCCTGCCCTTGCCATGCATATCCCTGGGCATAAATTGCTCACTCCTTCTCAAGGCTGCTCCTGCTGCATTAAGGTAGGTGTTGCAAATGCGTGCAAGTCCCTGCTTGCTCCACTGTGCACATCAGTGCAGTTGTGCAGCTTGCACATGCCAGGAGAAAAACTTCTAACTCCCTTGGTGTGAAATCAGCTTATTAACCATCCCTGGGGATGGAGAGATGACATTCCAGATCACAGCACCCCTAGTACCAGCTGACATCAGGCCATTGGCAAGGTATAGAGAAGCAATAGAATAAAGTGGTTATATACTTACATTGATATTAAAAAATCAATTATAGTAATATGCTCAGGGTCAGCCAATAGAACTTAGTTCCAATTAAATAAAATCAACATTTTCCAACTGTATGAGGCTGTCTCCAAGAGTAATGATTTGGTAATGAAGTACTTAGACCAGTCCTAATACTGAGTTGATGGCAGTTATATTTTTGCCCCTAGCCATCCATCCTAGTAGCTCAGATGGTTAATTTGTGCCTGGCAAGTAGCCAGGGCACATAGCTATCAATCAACTGTGGTTTTGTACTGTAAGATCACATTGCTCTGTCACCATGGGCTGTATGTTTTCCTGGTATAAATTGGAAAGTCTGTGCAGTTTGGCCAAATTACTCTAGCAAAAATATGGGCTTTATATATCTCTATCATTGAATTGATGCCTTGGCAACTTAATTGCAGTTTAGCCTTTATGTTATAGCAAAAAATTCATTTCACTGATACACTGGCTCAGGCTGTGAATTTGTCTCTCCCAAGCTAAGCAATAGAAATCTCTTCACTGGGGCACCTGGTCTACCTGGGAAGCTCAGGATGCCACAGCCTATATAAAGGAGTGTTGATTTTTTTTCCCTGGCAGGAACAGTTAGGATTGGACCCTTTTTTTCATTAAGCTGTCCCTCCCCATTCTCCCATATACCAAATGGAGGGCTACATGAATGAAACAAATGCTTTCAGTGCTACATGTGCTCTGACTTGTTTTCCATGAGTGAAGTTGTATGCACCCTCAAACCTGGCAAGGGTCCTGCTGACATTGACAGCTTCAACTGAGTGCTGGGATGGGCAGTACAGAGAACTCTGGGTACCCTGGCTGTGTCTTGACATCTAACTGTGGGGAAGAGGATGGACATGTCTGCAAGCAGTGATACATCCTGGGCAGCATGAACAGTTGGATGGTGAACACTTGGGCATACTTGGATTTCTTATTAATGTGGTCAAGTTTCTGTAGTGATAGCTCATCTCTGCGGAGGCTTTGTGCTACTTGCTTGGGCCAGGTTCTTCGTCTTAACCTGTTGCAGAGAAGCTCCTAGGGACTTGGCAAGCGTTTATGCAATGGGGTCTTTCCATCCCACCCCGAGCTTGCCCCAGCCACTGCTGCAGTGATTCTATTTGTGTTGCTGCTGTCACATTAACTGCAGCGTCCATGGGCCTGGAGTTTGTATGAGCCTAGGGATAAGACTGCAGACTGACTGGCAGCACTGCTCAGGGTATCTCACCTTGGCTTTCATACTTTGGATCTAATACAGTAATCCTAATTAGATTCTGATCTAGTAGGATCTAATTCTGCTCTATGCCTTTAGTCCTAAACTTAAAGATGAGTGGCCATCAGCCAGAAGCAGCCTAGAACTGGGCTGCCTAAAAGGAAAGGTCCAGGAAAGAGCTGCCTTCCCATTGCAGTAGGCTGACCAGGACTGCTGCTAATAGAAATCCTGGGCCTCTGAGTTAGCCACTGACCACGCTGGTTGCAGCTGGGTGTGTCTGAGACATGTTTTAGTTTCTATTTTGAACAGAAAGTTCTAGATGTGCAGTGGAAGCGGAACACATAGTTGTTTACAACCTTTTCATTCCGGGACATATTCCACTTCGCAGCACTTCTTGGGAATAACTCGGTGCCTCCATTAATGCTGGGAAAAAAAATCTACATTAACAGGATACAGGAAACTATGGGCTGTGCAACCAGAAAAAAAACATTAAATGCCTGTTCATAAACAGCCTCTCGTTTTGCATCTACACATGATTATGCCTGCAAAACTTAAAGACTGCCTAGAGATGGTTTTAAAATAACACCGTAATTGCAGTCTTAAAGGGATACCAGGCGTGTTTTGAAAAACATATTTCCTTATTTAAGCTGATGCTGTGTGCCCAAAATGTGTGTATCAGCCCCCTACATCCTAAGACTGACTTCAAAACTACAGGCCAGTCAGGCTCACCTCTGTGCCTGGCAACATCATGGAGCAGATCCTCCTGGAAACTATGCTAAGACACATGGAAAATGAGGAGGTGTTTGGTGGCAAACAGCGTGGCTTCACCAAGGGAAAATAGTGCCTGTCAAATTTGGTGGCCTTTTATGATGGGTTTGCAGCATTGGTGGACAACGGTAGCGCAACTGATGTCATCTACCTGGACTTGTGCAAAGTGTTTAACACTTCCCCTCGTCTCTAAAATGGAAATATATGGATTTGATAGATGGACCACTCAGTAGATAAGGAACTGGTTGAGTAGTCGCACTCAAAGAGTTGTGGTCAATGGCTTGATGTCCAAATGGAGACCAGTCATGAGTGGTGTTCCTCAGGGGTGACTACTGGAATCGGTCCTGTTCAAAGTCTTTGTTGGCAACACGGATGGTGGGATCGAGTGCACTCTCAGCAATTTGCTTGATGACACCAAGCTATGTGGTGTGGATGACACGCTGGAGGGAAGGGATGCCATCCAGAAGGACCTTGGCAGGCCCAAGAGCTGGGCCCACGCCAACTTCATCAAGTTCAACAAGGCCAAATGCAAGGTCCTGCGCCTGGGTTGTGGCAACCCCAAGCACAATTACAAGCTGGGCAGAAAATGGATTGAGAGCAGGTCTGAGGAAAAGGACTTGGGGGTGATGGTGGACAAGAAGCTCAGCATGAGCCAGCAATGTGCACCTGCAGCCCAGAAAGCCACCATGTCATGGGCTGCATCAAAAGAAGTATGGCCAGCAGGTCGAGGGAGGGGATTTTTCCCCTGTGCTCTGCTCCTGTGAGACCCCCCCCTATAGTTCTGTGTCCAGTTCTGAAGTCCCCAATACAAGGAGGACATGGGGCTCCAGGAGCTCCGGGAGCAAGTCCAGAGTAGGACCACAAAGATGATCAGAGGGCTGGAGCATCTCTGCCATAGAGACAGGCTGAGACAGTTGGGGTTGTTCAGCCTGGAGAAGAGAAGGCTCTGGGGAGACCTTATAGCAGCCTTCCTACAGGAATCACAGAATCATCCTGGTTGGAAAAGACCTTGAAGATCATCAAGTCCAACCATAACCTAAATCCACCCACCATAACGTTTATCTACCCGTTCAATGCTTAAATCATGTCCCTAAACACCACATCTGTATTTCTTTTAAACACTTCCAGGGATGGTGACTCCACCACCTCCCTGGGCAGCCTGTTCCACTGTCCAACCACTCTTTCAGTAAAGAAATTCTTTCTAATATCCTGTCTAAACCTCCCCTGGTGCAACTTCAAGCCATTCCCCTTGTCCTGTCATTATTCACTGGAGAGAAGAGACCAACTCCCACCTCCCTACAACCTCCTTTTAGGTAGTTGTAGAGAGCAGTGAGGTCACCCCTCAGCCTCCTCTTCTCCAAACTAAACAACCCCAGTTCCTTCAGCCTCTCCTCGTAGGACTTGTCCTCCAGGCCTTTGTCCAGCCTTGTAGCTCTTCTCTGGACACACTCCAGCAACTCGACATCCTTCTTGTAGTGAGGGGCCCAGAACTGGACACAGTACTCGAGATGTGGCCTCACCAATGCTGAGTACAGAGGCACAATCACCTCTCTACTCCAGCTGGCCACACTATTCCTGATGCAGGCCAGGATGCTGTTGGCCTTCTTGGCCACCTGGGCACACTGCTGGCTCATGTTAAGCTGGCTGTCAACCAGCACCCCCAGGTCCTTCTCCACCCTGGAGTTTTCCAACCACTCTTCCCCATGCTTTGCCTGGGGTTGTTGTGACCCCAGTGCAGGACCCAGCACTTGGCCTTGTTGAACCTCATACAATTGGCCTTGGCCCATTGATCCAGCCTGTCCACGTCCCTCTGCAGACATTACGATAAAATGTGAGTGTTGGCAGCGGGGTATCTGCTTTTAACAGCACCACCTCTTCATAAATTACCTAAGTGTGCCCATTCTGCTGCTGGTGCAATGGACACTAACTGCTACTATTACTCTTTATCATGTTCTGGGTAATTTCCTTGGTCTCCTGCTCTGCCTGATGGCCTTTCTGTTTCAGAATGAGCATAAATGATTTGCAATGCAAATTGAAATAAAATAAAATTATCACTGAGATGTGCACATCTGTGCCAACACTGCCTGGAAAAAAACCTCCCAATTCTATACCTAGGTGCCTAAATAAGTGGCCTGATTTTAAGAGGACTGGACAGCCAGCGGCTTCCATGGAAGGTAGTCTCTGCTTGATGCATTCAGAATGGTTGCTATAGAGCATTCAGCTTTGGTTTCAATCAGTGTGCTAAGTCCACTGCAGTTGTGCTCTCTGATTGCATTTCAGATGACACTTTTGTTCCTCGAAAACTCTACAGTGGTTCCTAAAGTGGACAGGTGATCTGTTATTTCTAAACATGAGTCCCAAAGCTCAGTTGGCTCAGTCCCTCCAGGCCATCTACAGGGACCTGGGTGCAGATACTGATGTGATTAGCACTGAAATAAAATGAGGTTAGAGAAAACCTAGTTAGTTTAGGTTGTAAATGGTAAAACCCTGACATGAAGAAAAAGGCTAGCTGGGATAAGGGACCTGCTTTGGAAATTAAAAAAAAAGAAAGGAAAAAGTGGAGGTGGATTTGGGTACTTGGACCCTTACATTTAGGGTGGAGGAATCTGGAGGTGTTGGTCAGCTTATTGTAAAACAGAGGGCAGAGGAACACGGAGGGGTGGAATTAAATCTCTGTGGCCTTCAGCAGGTTTGCCTTTGGGAGTTTGCTTTAAGCCCATCTCAAATATACACTTAAAGCAGAAAGAAAAAACAAAACACGTGAAAGTGGGAATCATTCCTGAATTTTCCTTCTTGGGGTTCTTTTGTGTATTTGCCTTAAATAAGGAAATGGTGCTGGCAGGTCATGTCAGTACTGGGCCCAGTCCTATTCAATATCTTTATTGACGACCTGCATGTGGGGATTGTGTCCACCCACCCTCAGTAAATTCACAGATGACACCAAGCTGGGGGGGAGTGTTGATCTGCCAGAGGGTAGGAAGAGGCTGCAGGAGGACCTGGACAGGCTGGATCGATGGGCTGAGGCCAATGGCATGAAATTCAACAAGACCAAGTGCAGGGTCCTGCACTTTGGCCACAATAACCCCAGGCAGCACTACAGGCTGGGGGAAGAGTGGCTGGAAAGCAGCCTGGCAGAGAGGGACCTGGGAGTGCTGGTGGACAGCTGGTTGAACATGAGCCAGCAGTGTGCCCAGGTGGCCCAGAAGGCCAATGGCATCCTGGCTTGTATCTGGAATAGTGTGGCCAGCAGGAGTAGGGATGTAATTCTCCCCCTGTACTCAGCACTGGTGAGGCCTCACCTCGAGTACTGTGTCCAGTTCTGGGCCCCTCACTTCAAGAAGGATGTTGAGGTGCTGGAGCAGGTCCAGAGGAGAGCAACAAGGCTGGTGAAAGGACTAGAGGGAAAGTCTTATAGGGAGAGGTTGAGGATGCTGGGGTTTTTTAGCCTGGAGAAGAGGAGACTCAGGGGGGACCTCATCACTCTCTTCAACTACCTGAAGGGAGGTTGTAGTCAGGTGGGTGCTGGGCTCTTTTTCCAGGCAACCAGTGACAGGACAAGAGG
Source organism: Hemiprocne comata (assembly GCA_020745705.1). Lineage (NCBI taxonomy): Eukaryota > Metazoa > Chordata > Aves > Apodiformes > Apodidae > Hemiprocne > Hemiprocne comata. Next base: position 27,060,535 of record CM036616.1, on the reverse strand, counting down.
GCACAGCCTGAAGTTGCTCCAAGGGGAGGTTTAGGTTGGATATTAGGAAGTACTTCCTCACGGAGAGGGTGATTAAACATTGGAATGGACTTCCCAGGGAAGTGGTGGAGGCACCGTCCCTGGATGTGTTCAAGGAAAGGCTGGATGTGGCACTTAGTGCCATAGTCTAGACAGTGTGGTGGTGTTGGTCACAGGCTAGACTTGATGATCTGGAAGGTCTTTTCCAGCCTTGGTGATTCTGTGATTCTGTAATGCTGCAGACCTCCATGTCTGGCTCACTCCTGGCATGCAGACACTTTGTTGTGCTGAATCAATGCATGAATTGCTACCTCTGTTGGAAAAGCCAAAGACACTCATGTCACTAGTGTCCACAGATGGCTGCCCCCTCGATGGCTGTAATGGCATGCTCAGTCTGGGCTTGTTTAGCCTGGAGAAGGAACCCAGCAGCAGCCTGCCAGTGCCTACATGGAAGTCATCAAGAAGTTAGAGCCAAGCTCTTCACAGCAGTGCATGAAGGCATGATGAGACACAATGGCTGAAATGAGTTTAAATGAGAGGTTTTGACTAGATGTAAGGAAAAACTTCCACTGTGAAGCCAGTCAAGTGATGGAACAGCTTGCCCAGAGAGGCTGTGCCATCTCTGTTCATGGAGGTTTTCAAGACCAAATGTCCTGTCCTTTGGACAGGAGGCTGGAGCAGAGACTTCTGGGGGTCTCTTCCAACCTGAATTATCTTCTAACCCTGAAACACTATTAAATGTCCTTGTGTGAGAAGGAGAATCCCAGGGGCTTAACAACAGGCTTGAGAGTATGCACTAAATACAAGTCCATTTGCTCTCATGTTTTTGTGTCCTTCATGACTAATGCAGCAAGAGCAAGGTGACGTTATAGCCATCTTTAGTGAATTCTGATAGCCTCAAGATAAATGCCATCCAAGTGTGCACTCTTCAGAAAAAGCCACTCAGACATATGCTCCAGGGCTTTTCCCCTGTACCTTTCAAGATGTGAAATACTTGAAATGACCCAGACCTTCAAAAAACTAGCAATGCTTTGTTCTGCTTACAAAGTAAGTGTGCCCTTTCCTGCCAATATAGATATTTTAATGAACAACGGTTTTGTACGAGAAGTCTTGAAGGCCAGGTTCCTGGTGTATCTCACTTGCAGGATAAGATGCTGAAGAAATGCCTGTTGACTTCATACCTGTCCCTTTCCTGCAAGGAGAAAAACACTGGTTTAGTGCTGGCATGTGTGTCTCTTCATAGAGCAGTTTGCAGAGATTTGTTGCCCATTTAGCATTGACCAGCAGCAAGAGCCAATCTCTGTTTTAAAAGCATGAACAATTTTTCAGATAAGAGGCTTGCTAAACCTTACAGGTTTGCAAATATTTCACTAGGTATTTTGGACCTAATCCTGCCTCTTCCTTGTAGGGCATGAATTGGGGTGCTGGCAGATATCTCAGGGTCAGTTGATGCTTTTGCTCAGGGGAGTCAGGGCTGTGAACCCTCACAGCTACAAATGTCCCTGCTGCATCTGAATCTTTCCTCCTACCCTCTGCAGTAGCCCCTGAAGTTTGTCTATGCCTTATGGGGCCACCACAAGCTCTGCAGGGCTGGGATGAAATGTCTCCTGGCCTTCTGCAACATGGCTGGGGCAATTGCTGGGGTGCAAAAGCACTAAATGAGTGCAGGTCCCTTTGCTGTCACCCAGAAGGACCTTTGAGTAGGCTGAAGTGTACTTTCTTAAAATGGCTTTGAAATTGCATTCACAGCATAAGCAGTTGTTTTCCAGTAAAACTGTTAATTTTCTTCTGCCACAAAACCTAAAAGGCTCTTTCCTATTCCCTGCTGAATCTTTTGAGATTGATTGGACTGCTGGGTCGACTTACATCTGCTTTAAAACAAGGGCTGGTAGCATGTCAAAGCTCAATGAGGTAGATGGGCAGAATCCCTGGAATTAATGCTGCTTCCACTTTGTGCCAGTCAGGCTGTCCCCCTTTCTCCTCCCCCAGGCTCATTGGGCATTGAATTCCTCTCCCCTTGCAGCTGCTTTTAGGGAGTAAAACCAGCCTGGAAGACTTTGGTTTGTCCCTGCAGGGTCTGAGCCCTCACCTCAGTCCTGCTGCAGCTCCCATCTTATTGGAGGGTGCTCTGGTGGGCTCCAAGCTTGAAGATGCCCGTGAGGCACCTCAGGACACTACTGCTCACTCACATCCCTTAGCTACTGAGTCACAGCTGAGGTGGTTTTGGCAGCACAGTAGCTGGTTTCAGTGCAAAGTCAAACTAATAAATTTAAATCCCTTTGTCTGTGGCTTTGCAGGAATTGTTTCTTACACGGATGCTCACAGGCCAGTTCTACATTACTAGACCTATTGCCCTTTCAGGTTATGCTGTTTCAGCATTTTGATGAAACTTGTCTGCTGAGATTAACTAGTTCATTCAGCCACACTAGAACCAAGTTTGCTCTTTTCTGCTTGCATGAGTGAAAAAATTACTTGGGCATCTCCGAAGATTTCATTGATTCACCTCTTAGACTTTCCATAAAAACCTCCTGGCGGGCACAGAACCCATCAGGAGCATCTGAGGGAGTTTAGGAAGCTGCTTCTAGGTGCCCTTCTGCTCTCTGCCATTGCCCACCACTAAGAATGGTCCCTCACTTTGAATTTGCAAGTAGTGACAATTGGCATTAGGGCCACTGAGACACTCCAGCAGTCTGCACCATCCTGCTGTACAGACACAGCAGCTCCTGAACCTCAGTGCTTCAGGCTTGGCATTTTATAATGACCTGAAATCTGTGCTGGTTCGTTTTAAATGCCAGTCTCCAAACCGTGACAGTTTGATATCTGCCGTATGAACAGCTCTGCTGGCCTGCCACAGGGCTGCGGGTGGCAGAGAGCAGTGCCTGCTTCTCCCATCAGACTCGATGCTGCCCTTGCTTTTTCAGCGGTCTGCCTTCACCCATGCCTCAGCCTCCAGCCCTGACCTTCCATGGTGGGGCATAGCCAGGGCCCTGCCAACTGGTGAAGAGTTGGAGCTCTGTCCTGGTTTGTGGGGAGGTAACTTCAGGCTGACATCGGGGCTGTGGCTCACAGTAGGGGAGAGTGCGGGAGAATTGGGAAGCTGGGATATATCTGCATGACAAAGCCTTGGGAGATTTGCCCTGGGGCACATAAGGAACTGACTGAAAGAGCCTTCCTGTTCTTCACCAGTTATTTGGGGTGGGGTGGCAGAGTAGGGAAGTGTCAGAGGACTGGAGGAAAGACTCTTTGCCTGGTATTCGTTAACATAACAGTGCAGGAGAGATTAGGCAGCCTAAATGTGCTATTCAGAAAGATCTTGAGACAAATAATTGAATGATGTATTTGTAAGGCCTTATCACATAAAACGGATCTAATACAGTTCTTGAGAGTATTATGCCAAAGGAAGGAGTTGTACTACATGTTTACAGGTTGTCTGTGGGAACATGGTTGGAACAAGTCCATAAGCACGCTACAAGGCAGGTGAAAGGGTGAATGTGGCACAATGGAAGTCATCTTCCCCAGAGTGGTCAATGTGGCTAGCCGTGCTTCAGGGCTTGGGGCTGGCACTGAAACTGAGCAGTGATTCTGGGGAAACTAAGCAGACAGAATTTATAAGTGCTTTGGTGCAAGAACTGTCATAGTGAATGAACTTGGCAACCTCAGCAGCAATTTGCAATCAGTGAGATGAAATTCAATAAAGACACAAACGAAATGTACAATGTGAAATGAGCACTAACTGGGCAAGCAGCAGGGCTGTAATGGAGGCTGGAACCGGGGGTGGCCTGTGCTGCCATGCTCTAAGTAACACTGTGCTGCTGAGAGGCATCCTGGGAGATACAGGAGAGAGTCACCCCATGAGCACAGCTGGGGCTCAGGCTGGACTTTGGGTGCTGGTCTCTAAGGAAGGGTCATCTCTGCTCTTGCAGAAGGGTTTGCAGCGTAATGCAGAGATTCTGGCTGCTATCATCAGCCTGGCTATTGCACGAGTTCAGCACAGATTAGTTTCTGTGTTTGACTTCCACCTTTTGGAAGTGATTTGGAAAGTAACATTGTGTTTAGTACAAAAGTGAAGAGCAGAAGGAGGCTTTGTGATTCATTCCAAAGCATGCTATTGATGTTGTAGAGAAAGAGAAAAAAAAAAAGGGAGTCATGGGCAACATAAGAGAAACACATTAGACCCAACTGAGGTGCAGCCAGCTCTTGGGTAGGGTGTATCAGCCACTTAGCACCAAATAACAGCATTCAGAAGTGTGCAGGACTGAGACATGGCAGAGATTATCCTAATCATTGAGACTCTTGGAGCAGTGTCAGGCTGGCAGTACTGGTGACTGACAGGGAAGTTACCTCTAATAAACAAGCAACTTCTTCTAAAACAACAAGGTTTTCAGAAGAGGTCAAATAGTCCTCAGCCTGTCTGGATGAATAGCAGCTCTCTACATGCTGAGGCTTTGATTTCTTACTGACTTGTGGGAGCTGAGTCAAATCAGCTGAGGCTGATGCTGTTTTCTTACCATGTCAAATTGGGAGTGACCCAGTTCTTACTGAATGAGGAAAAGCTGAGAGATGCAGCCCTACAGTGAAGAAGCTTCTACAGTTGAGCTGGGCAACACAGGCCTTCTCTTTGCTACTGTGTCACACACCCTGGGATACTGCAGAGCAGAAGGATGTGCTTGGCCCTCTCCTGTACCTCAGTACATGCCGCTGGCTCCCAGCTGGCAATGCTTGCCCTGCTCAGCCTGAAAAGTAGGTTTCATGGATACCTGCTCATCCTTCTGAGCTGAAAGCTGCCTCCAAACATACCTGTAACAGAGCTGGGGTGAGTCCCTTGCCACTAGCATGAAAGTGCTGTGAAAGCCCATGTGTTTGTGGGTCTGTCTGGTCCTGGTACCGGTTGTCCTTGCAGAAGAAGAGAGGCAATGAATGTTTTCTGAGTTGGGTCTCCTTTCCTCCTGCTAAGCCTCTGATGCCCCTTGTGTCAGATGGACCAAGGACTGTCTTACAACCCCTGTTTATAACTCAAAAATGTCCTCCTGGAGACAATTAACTGTATTGGAGGCAGTTCTGGCTGCAGTGGGAGTATAGAAATTATACAAAGTAAGGCCTCAGCAGCATGGGAGCTTGGCTGTGATGTAACCTGGGGCTGCCCTGCCTGCCCAGTGCCTTTAGGATGCTCCAGCAGCTAGCTTTCTTGGTTCTAGACAGGGGCTGAGGGTGAAGGCTGCTCACTTGTTAAACATGAGAGTTTGAAACAATATGTAAAGTTTGCAAATGGATGAGGTAGCATGATTCAGTCAAGAAAAGGAGGGAAATCCATCACAAGGACAATGAAAGCCAAGCAGTGAAAGAGATGTCAACTGGTAAAGGGCAGCATGATATTATATTATCCCTCACCTTTTGCTCTTCCACTGATTTTATTCTTTGTTGCCAAGTTACCAGGTACATCTGCCTTGTTCTTACATGCACATATTTCTCCCCAGCCTTTGTTTTGGTTGCCATCAAGTTGGTTTTGAGCATGCTAGACCACTGCTGGGGAATGAAGGCTTGTAAGCCTGGAAGAAAAGGACAGCAAAGGCTGAAACCACTACAGTCCCAGCATGTATTCAAGGCATGTAATAAAGGCAGGGTAGGTCCAAGATGCTCTTCAGGTCCCTTCTCCATGGACCACAAAAATGAAGTAGTTTGTTCTGCTGGTAGAGGGGTTGTTTGCTTTCAGGTGATGCTGTTTGGAAGGTTCAGCTCTGCCCCAGGTTCCCTGGCATTTCCCTTCCTGTGCTTGCCAGGCTGCTGTGCTGCAGGACAAGGCATGACAGCAGAGTATAAGGACAGAGGGGTTTAAGTTGCCTCAGAGCTACTGAACAGACGAGAGCCAGGGCTGACTTTCAAGCTCTAACTGGAGTTTTCAGAGCAGGTGTGAAGAAGTAGGATGTTCACAACTCTGAATGTGTTTTGATGCTGGAGCTACAGTGATTGACTTGGATATGCACTGTGCTGTGTGCTTACAGGGCAGCCATGCAGAGCCTCAGTGGTCAACTGCTGGATTTTGGGAGGTGGAGTATATTTGCGTGATTCATAGACACAGGAGCTGTTGGTCCAGATGCAACTGAGCTTAATTTCTTCTCTGGCTGTTTGAAAGTCAGGCATCAAAGCAGCTTGTTTATGTCAAATATTTTCTGTAACTGTAACACAGCAGGATTAGATCCATTGTTCCCTGTACATTAAGCATGGAGGCTCTATTGCTACCCTGATGGTAATTTAAAAATGTTCTTATTGAATAAAAAACACCAGGCAGACTGCAGGATTCATCTGATCCCATCTCAGAGATAACTGGGCATCTGCCTAAATTCAGTGCTCCTCTTCAGGGGCTGCTGACTTACCAGAGTCCTTCCACTGGGGAGAAGTTTGCTTTGAACACCTGCCTAGCATATCTACCATCAGACTGTCCTGCACCTTGGGACTTTGAGTCTAGGTTTCTTTTCATGGCTGTTCATACAACCTCATAAATCCCCATGCTGAAAAAAAACGGCTTAGATCAAGAGCTTGGGCTCGATTAGGAGGGTGGTATATGTCCTGTACTTCCTTGGGATGGGCATGCAGTTTTACAGGGACCATAAATAGAATAACTGTTGGAGTAATTGATTACTGCTCCATGCTTTATTCTCCCTGGGGGATCTGCAGCTAAGCTGGGGGTTGCGAAGTGGAGTTCTTGCACTTACTTATTTCAGACATTTTCAGATTTCTTTTACCCCTCCCTCTGTGCCCCTCCCCAGGTTTCTTGTTCATGGAGTCTGCTTTATATCCCTCTAAGGGAGTGGCCACATATTTTTCCCAAGGACTCCAGAATTAAAGAACAGGAATCACAGAATGGTAGGGTTGGAAGGGACCTCTGGAGATCATCTAGTCCAAAATGCCCTTTTCCTTTATCTGTATGCTTATTAGCAGAAAGAATGGAGGTGTTTGCCATGGTCTGCAAGCAGCAGGGCCTGGAGGTCCCTGGTTTGTCTCTACAGGATTTTATTGTGAGGGGGCTCCAGCTCCTTCCCTGGGAACATGCATCACAGTGGAAATGCTTTTTTGAGGGCTGAGAATCAGAGGTTTGAAACCTCCAGCCTGAGGTTTCTAAACTGCTCCATGATGACTGTGGTGTCCCCAGGGCTCAACACCTGCAGGAAGGGAAGTGCTGGGACCAGCCTAGGAGAAGTGGCATGCAGGGCTGGCAGGAAAGAGGGGGCTGCTTACAGGGGGACCCTCGCTGGTTTGTAAGCTCTGACAAAGATACTGCTTTGACATGCTTTTTGTTCCTACACAGCTCTCAGTCCCATTAAAACTCAAGCTGCTGTCCCAGCACAGGGCGTGGCACTGCTGTCTTGCTCTATGCAGTCTTCCCATCAAAGTTACACTTTCTGCTTTAGGGACCCTGAGCAAGTTACTGTCTTTCCTATGGATTCACTGAACTGTGAAGTGTCACATTCTGACAAGCATCACTGCCTTGCTGTGTTGCTGGAGATAAAAGTCTGAGTGATGCTCTGGTACTGAGTGAGGCATCTGGGACCAGATGGGTGGAAGCAGGCCTGCCCAGTGAGCTGTAGGAGCCCAGGACGATGTGGCATGTTGTGTATCAGTGAATATGTAAATATACTTATCTGCCCACCATGTGTGGGAAGTTGTACAAATATCAATGAGCCCTCCTAAAAAATGCCAGTCTGCACCAGCTGCCTGACAGTGTCTGGATGGCAGCCCTCATCTTGGTGCTGCTGGATGAATGCCTGCCCTGAGAAAAGAGTTTGCCTGTGGAGGTACCTGCTCTCCAAGGAGAGGGCTTGGATGTGGCTGTCACTTGGGCTCTGGCCATCCTGGCTCTCAATGTCTGTGATGCTCGAGTCACACATGGGGTTGCAGGACTCTTCTGTGGGTCATGGTTGCACTTCTTTGGGTCATATAGCCAAACCTCACTGCAAGACCTGAGAGCCTGTTGTTGTGTGTGAGCAAGTGATCTATAGTCTGAAGGGATATGGACCAGCAGGGTAGTGGAATGGAGAGAAACTCTGTGGTGTTGGTGAGTCTCTGGATTGGGAAATCCAACTGGATCCTACTCCATAATCCTTAATTCCAGGACCTGAGCCAGGAAAGGTAGCTCATGGGACTAGGAAGCTTAAGGGAGAGATGCAGGTTTTCAGTCTCCCATTCTTTGTGCAGAAAGCCCTGCCCCATGCTGTAGATGGTGCTGGTCACATGCAGCTCTTTACAGCACTGTTAAAGCTGCCTCAAGGGTTGTGGGAAGCTCTGTGCCCCCTTTAGGTTACTCCCAAAGTTACCTCTCTCCGGATTGTGCCTATAAGCCTCTAAATCAAAGCCTCTGAAGTCCTTCCTGTTGCCCATGGCCCACCCCTCCATTTGGAGCATCTGACAGCTGATATGAGGCTGATGTTTCCAGCTGAAGAACTGAAATAATTTGTTCTTTTCCATGATTCCCTTGGCAAAGGAAAACAAGCCCATTTGTTTAGAAGCTCATAAAAGAGGAGCTTTATAGTAGGAACATTCATAAACTTGTTTGCTTTTGACCTTCTCCACATTGCTGATAGTTTGGAGTTCTTGTCCAAGGCATTGTGCTTGTCTGGGCTGTCAGTGACATTTTTAAGAAACAGCCTTACCCAGAGTAATTTGCATTGCTCAGCACTCCAACGCTGAACCTTCAGACATTCCATCTTTCTCCACTGCAATGCTGGATAGGGTGTGCAGGTAGGATGCATTGATAGTCTCATAGAACAGCATTGTAGACCTGGCTGCCAAAAAGAAACCTGACCACTAATTCCAGTTTGTTTTGTTTTTTTCTAGATTACTTGATGCTACTCAAGCAGTGGGCATTTCCCAGGCTCTTTGTTTACTAAGCATTGAGCTTGTGCCATTGGGGGGGAGGGGGTGTGTGTGAATCTTGCCCTTAAATGAATAAAAATGTGTCCTGTGAAGACAAGCAATTAAATCTTCAGCGAGTGTGGGTCATGGGGGGCTGGTATGGCTGGAAGAGAACTTGCTCCTTTTCAGACATAGTGAGACAGCCGGCATGAAGTACAAGCTGGGACTGCCACCTTTATTTATGCCTAGAGGCAGGAAATTGGGATAATCTTGGCTGCACTGTGGGACCTCAAGTGTCAGGTCTAGATTCACACTTTAATGCTGGCATTTGATATTTTGAGCAGATAAAAATGAAATCTCTTTTTCCACCTTTGCTTCTGCTGACTGGGGAAGGACTCACCAAACTGCAGATCCTCATCTGTGGCTGATGCTTTGGATTCCCTACTTGAATTATACTGTCAGGGGTTTCTTAAAAATCTGTATGAGAACCCTGTCCACTTTTCAAGCCCTTCCCCATCTGGAAAAATCTTCTTTTACTTTGGGCTCCCTCATCTTGTTTTCTGCATCTGTAGAACTTTTGCATGGCTTTGCTGCCCAGAACAAGGACATTGCAAATTGCTAGATGTTGAGTCCTATGAAGACAAAGTGGCTCATGAGAGTGCCTGGGACATGTGCTTGCACATTGCCTAGATCTTTCCTATACATGGATTCAAATAAAATTCACCAACTCATTGGTATGTGATGGGGAAGTACATGTACTGGTTTGATATAAAACCTTCCACACTCTCTGGAAAAAGCTTTTATAGGGTAACCCTGATTTCAGATAATTCCTAGATTCAAATTGTGAGCATGGCACAATTTTGAAATAATATGTCTCAACTGTCTCTTAAGTGCTGGTAAACAAGACACAGCTGGCAGGAGATGTATAAGTAGTTCAGTCCTAATTTCCCCCATATTCCCACTGTACTTGTTAGCATAAACGATTCCCTTCTTTAGTTTTTCTGAAGACAGAAAAAGGAAAAGAAACATGAGGCTGAAAGTCTCCATGGTGGATTCAAGGTGGGAGTCCAGCATGCTGGAGGCTGCTCGCCTCAGCACTAGGGAAGAAAGGGATGTCATGTTTTATTAGCCTTCGCAGGCTGTATTAATGGCAGGAGCTGATTGCAGTTATTGGGAGATAATGTTAAGTTAACACATTTTCTCAAGTAATTACCACTGTTCCCTCTGGATTCATGATGACATGTGCATTATTGTGCAGCTGGTGATGTGGCAGGTCTGTGTCACTGCTGTACCAGTGCCATGGGTCTGAGGTCCATGCCAGGAGGAATCCTGCCTGAGCATGCCCTCAGGTCTGTCTCCCTCCACCCTCACGTTTCCCGTTTGGCCAGTCTGGCACTGCTTTTGATGCTATGGGAGAAGGATGTGTGTGCAGGCACAGCATCTGAAGCAGCTGGACTGGACTGGGCTGCCAGCACCAAGCTGTCCTGTGCTGGGTATTTTCCTGTGCTTCCCTGGATTTACCCTGGGGTACACCCTTAATCATACTGTCCATGTTCCAATCACTTCCCTATTAATTACTGGTTTGAGTCTTAAATGTTATTATTAATCTGGAAATGTTGGAAAGTTCTGCAATAAGGAGTAGGAAGTATTTCTGACAGCATTCTCTGCTTTTTGCATCAATCTGTATTAGACTCTGATTTAACACCTCGTTGTCTCATAACTTCTAGCACTGAGAAGGGAGATTAAGACCTGTGGGGTTAGCAATGCTGGCTCTGAGCCTTCTTCATCCAGATCAGCTGAAGCCTTGCCAAGGGTCTTGGAAAGAGCAGCAGGAAACTGGTCCTCACTGCATGAGTCCCTGCAGGAGGGTGAAAGTCCCTCAAAAGCAGCAGGCAGCTTCTGCATACTGGTTACTTAAAAGAGGACAAAGGCTCTGGCTGCAGATGGTAATTGTGTGCTGAGGCCACCTTTCTCTGGGACCTTTTCTCTCTGATTTCTTCAGCTATCATTCTGCCGCCCAGGGATGTTCTTGCCTGATTAATCCCTTTTGTGTTCTTTGCCTTTTTTTTCCCCAGGCTCATGTGTTTGATCTGAGTATTAATAAGTATGAAGCTCTCTGCACCCAGCTAGTGGTGGCCCAGAAGAAAAATAAGTTAACTCATATTCAGTTTAACCCTGTGTACCCTATTGTCATCATTGGAGATGAACGAGGCCACGTTATCTCCTTGAAACTCTCTCCCAATCTGCGCAGGATGCCCAAGGTAAGGACAATCTGCATTCCCCTGATGGAGGTACCAAACCACAGCAGATCTCTTCGAGCCTTATCACTGTCCCCTCTCCTTCTATGCAATAATGTTGGCAAAGCTGCTCTCCCTAGCGAGGTGCTTAAGATAACCTCAAGCCTTTTGAGTATGGTATCTGGGATGTTGGATCCCTGCCTCTGTTCCTGGGCAGGAGTAGGGACTGGTGGGAAGGGGGTTTTCTGTCTGTGAGCATTTTTTTATCACAGTCTAGACAAGCCCAGAAGTTCTGCAGAGTTTTATTTGTTTCCCAAAGCACACATCTTTTCTGACCTTTTGATTTTATTTACAAAGCTACTTGAAACCAAGTAAAGGAGGTACAAACTCCTTCCCCAGTCTTCCCTATCTTCTTGCACTCCCGGATCATCTCCTGTGAGGAGATGTGGGATCCTTGTCTAAAGTGACATCAAGGAGATGTGTGTGCCTAGGTGGGTTGGTGAAGCCCCTTTTCCCACCCAGCCATGAGGGCCAGTCATGAAGGATGATAACCTCTCCCACATGGATCCTTCACTAGATTTTGTTCCTGGGCTTCATGAAACTAGAAGCCAAGTGGCTGTAAATGCAGTGTCCTTTCTGAGCCCAGTTAATTCTCATATCCAGTTGTTTCCTATATAGTGGAGCTTTTTCAGGTTCAGGCTTTTTAGAACTGATCCAAGAAAGTAACCTCTCAATATAATAACCTTTTATTTTTATACCCTCAAAGGTTTTATGTACTCTATTAATGCACTTTTTTAGGCAGGGTCTTTGACCAGGAACTAATCACCCTGGTGTCACTCCAGAGTCTTCTTAGTGATTTTTAAAGACTTACTTCAGACAGACACCACTGGAAATGTGACTCTTCCCTGTGCTGAGAGGGCATAGAAAACACAGTTACATGGCAGTCTGTTTGGAGCTGGGTGCAGCAGCTGTGGAGGAGAATGTCTCCTAGGCTTCATGCTTTTCTATTTCCATCAAAACCACAGCCCGAGACCATCCAAGCTCTCAGGGCTGTTGTTAGCTTGGCTCAGGACAACTTTCCTGGTTGCTTTATGAGTCCTTCCCGGGCATGGGCAAGCACCACATGTGCCATGGACCCAGGTTGCAAAACGGTTCAGCAGTGGAGGTGGGTCACACACACATAAATGTGGCTGCTCTCCTCGGTACCTCTGCTGTGGGGTGAGTAGCAGCCAGCAATACTGTGCTGTGGGACAGAATGAATTAGAATGTCTCCTTCCACTCCTGGTGGCCAGCAGCAGCCCTCTGTGCAGGTATGAATGTTGTCATCTCTCTTTGCCAGTTTTCTTCAGAGTCAAATTGCATGTTGTTGTTAAAGCAGTTTAAACTGTGAGTTCAGGAGTGGCTCAATCACTTGTTGCTGACCTTTAACCAGCAGGTCATATCCCAGGCAACATATAAATGGGATATAAATGGACTCTGCAGCTCTGATGATATTAAGCTATCTGTCTTCTGCTTGCTTGGTTAGGTTTGACACTAAATGCTGAACTAAATGTTTCCTGCACATGCAGAGAAGGAGGGATGTTCAGGCATTACTGGTGATGTGTGCAGGTCCCCTGGCTACAGGCAGCTCTTCTTTGAAAGACACGAGAATTTAAAACAGATGACACACAGTGTGGTGGCCAAGTCATGGATCTGGCCCAGACAGCTCAGTTGCCTTTCTATGCCACAAGTGGACAAATGAGCTGAGTCGCCAAGCTCATCTCTCATGGCTGATGTGGCATCTGCTGTGCAAAATGCCAGAGTCCAGGACCCTGTGGTGTGGAGGTTTAGCTGCTGCGAGGGGGTGTTTTAACAGAGGGAAGTCAAGCCCTGGCAGAACAGGCAGAGACATCCACTGTGTCCTCCTGTCCATTCCTTGCTGTGCCAGCACCAGTCTTCATGTCCTTAACCAGCAGCAAGCCTCCAGCTGTGTTTGCAAGAATGTCATCTCACTGTGAGGAGTCATACGTTCCTCCAGAGCCTTGATCCTGGCTCCTCTGAAGATCAAATCAACGTGCTCTTTAAACCTTTACCCTGTGCAGCCAGCTTTTCTCTGTAAACTGACTCTGGGAGGCTCCAGAGCCACATTAACCGTTGCAGAATATCTATTGTTTTTGTAAGTGGAAAGGGTCCAACACAGTGCAAAGGACTCCTGGCATCCCAGCTGTCTCCTTGCAGATGGAGAAAATGTCCCAGCTCATTAACTGGATACCCCAGTCCAGTGTCTCTAGCATGTGATCCCCTCAGAGCCCAGAGAGGAAATCTGCCCAACACCCAGGAGGAGAAGCTGAGGCCAGTGCTTTTGGAGGTTGTAGCCTTCGCACCAACCCCAGAATCTGCAAGCTGAGCTGCCTGATCTTGTTTCCATTAGTCCCTTTGGAGATGGGAAGGTGCCTTTTGCTGAAATCTGGCAGAACATGGTGTGCCGATGGGAAGGGGCAGCCTGAGGCTCATCCAGGTCCCAGAACCCCTGTGTTTTACACTGGTGTCACAGGGGTTTGCCTGTGAAGCTTCTCCACCAGCTTTCCGCACAGCTAGGACAGCTGCTTTTGACAGGTATGACTAGCAGACTAATCACCCTTTTTTGAAAAAGCTCTTAATAGCCACATGTCATTCCAAAGCTCCTTTCTTCCTCTAAAAATAGACAGTGCTATCTGCTCCGTGTTCTGCAGATTCCTTGACTGTCACTGGGCTTCCAAGATAGGGCTCACCAAGAGAGACTGAGCTAACTTCATCCTGATGGGATTTCATCCCCCCTGAATTTATTCCGCTCTGCCGGTTAGTTAAAGCCGGTGTGGTGGATAAGTGGAAAAAGGGACGATAAGGACTCCTGGGTTCTCACAGGACTTTGGTTCATTCCTCTGTTTGTGTCCCTGAGTGAGGAGGGGAGGTTCCAGAGCTCTTTAAAGAATTTACAGGGTTGATCTGTAGCTTAATTAATTCATGTTTGTAAAACACTTGGGGATCTTTAAGAAATGTTATTTAATACTCTGAGTTTTGCTGTCAGCAGTGTTAGCACAGCCTCATTTATGAATGCTTGGCGGAACAAAGAAGCCAAGGAGAGATCTTCTCAAAAGCACTCAGGTGGCTTTTTCAGAAGTGACTTTCACCAAGACATACAGCAAAATCTTCAAAAAGTGCCTAAAACTCCCTGTGAATTTTGGCCTCCTGAATCACTTAGTGGCATGTTGGAAAAGGTACATTTGTTGTTGAAAGGGTGCTGGGTACAGGGGTTCTGTCACCTGTCAGGCGCTTGTGTTGAGGGCACATCTGTGTGCACAGAGCATACAGAGGTCCCTATGCTCATGCCAGACACAGTGGTCATCCTTGTGTCGTTGCCTTCCCTGGTGCTTTGGATCCTGAAGCCCTCCTTAGCCCCACAGGCTGAAATATCTGGGATGGGACAGAGACATTCCCCTTGTCCCAAGACAGTGAGCTGTATTTCTTTCCATGGGGTATGACCCTGGTAGAGGTTTTCTGTGCCTGTTGCTGTTGTCCTTATATCTAGTGAGGCTCCTGAGAGTCCTCTGGGAACACACTACCCAACTGCTAAGCATCAGCTCCAAGACTCTGGGGAGCATAGGGGCTGGAGGTGAAGGAGGTGTAAAACCAGCTGAACCCAAATCTTGTGGGAAGAGTAACACTGAGGCAGAGAGCAGAACTTGCCAGAGGTGAACTTGCAATCAAACTACCAGCAGCATGGCCCTGCATTGGCCATGCTGAGCATCCATCTCCCCAAGCACCCAGCCCTGTTTGGGCAGAAGGCTTATGCCAATGGATACTGTCCTGTGCAAGGAGACGTGGTGAAACTAGTTTGGGTCCTTCTGCTCAGAGCTCTGAGGTGGGGAGAAGTGCTTGCAGTATTTTAAGATGCAGCAGTAGGAACAAGTGGCTCCATGCTGTCATCCAAGCCACTTTTGGACTCCAAACATTGCTTAAATATTGCAGTGGTTGTCAGGCAGGAATTGTTTAACTAATAAAGTATCATCCCTAATTTGCAACGACCTTGGTGGTTGAGTTCACCCAAGGGAAGCATTGCTGTAAGAAGAATAAGTTTGGGGCAGAGCTGTTTAATTAGTAAGCCTTTCAGGTTCCATTCAAGGGTTGGAAGAAATTAAAGCATTTTGTCATCACAGTCAGAAGAATGTAGCTGCTCTTGGGCTTTGGTTTGTTTTTTAAAAACTGCTAAAATAGCCTGGAACAGCCTCTGTCAATGCCAAAAGCATGCAGGAAACAGTCAAAAAAAGTGTGAAGAGTTTTTTTTAGAAATGTTGGGACACCACAGCAGAACGGGAGAATAAAAGAAAGCAGGTCAAAGAAAGGTTACAATACAGCAGTTGCTGAAGCTAAGGCACATTTCTTGGCCAATGCCCAGGCTGACAGTCAGGGACGCAGCCAGCTTCTTGGCCTAATGCTTGTCTTGGATATTTTTATTGGGTTATCTAGGATGATTATCTGTTTTTGTTCCTGCTACTGGTTTCTTCACATGCAAATCACCTCTTTCTCTGTCACTGGGGAACAATCACGTTACTTCCCAGGCAGTAAGTCCTGGCTGACAGGATCTAGCTGGGCATGGGTGGAGTGGGAAGGGGAAGGTGGCTGCTCACCCATCCCAGGATGTGGCGTCCTGGCTGCACATGGGTCAGGAGCTGCAGGCACATACCTGTGAGTCCAATGCTGGGGGCCCGTGAGCATCTTGTGGTGTGCAGACAAATGAGGGGGCATGGGGTGGCTTTGAGCCTTCCTATCCATGTGCACAAGGTGGGCAGCTCCTCTGCTCTCTCTGTGCCATGTCACACCAGCCAGTGTCACCTCTGGCCTCTTTGCAGCCTGATGATTTTGCCCTTGTACAGAACCAGCTGGAGGCTACTCAGCCAAGGGGGAGACCGTTGAGTTTTCTGCCTGAAGTACTTTGGCTCTTTGACCATAGCTGGTGGTAGGGTCTGGGAGGGATCAGTCAGGATTTAGGGGACTGTGATGAATGATGGGAGGATGTTTGGGTTTTCAGGAGGTGAAGGAGGGAAGGGAATTTGCAGAAGAAGCATACAGAGTTTTAGGGAGACAATAGAAGAGTGGCTGAAATCTCTTCTTCAGTCTATCCCCCTCCCCAGCACTGTCTCCTTCACTATCTCCTGGGGTTTGAGATTGCCTCCCCCTCCTACTTCCCCAGCTCCAGCCACTGCACATAGTGCTTTCTCAGTGAGGGACTCAGGTTTTGTCCCTATACCCAGACTCAGTGGGAGGCAGCTCAGGTCCAGAGCTGGTAGCAAGCTAGGAGAATGTGAATGGACAATGGGATGCTTGATTCTGGACATCACTGCTTTGTAGTCTTGCATTGCTGTGACCAAGGGTGACAGAGAGAAGTTTGAAAGGGTCGAGGACCAGGAAATTATCTCTGTTCTTAGTATTTTCCTGTATACATGGGAGATGTTTCCGTAGCTTTGAGGGATGAACCAACCAGCATGGGAAGATGAACCTGAACTCCCTCCTTCTGTCCCAGCAGGTACAGTCCATCTGCATGTAGGACTGTATTTACATAAGGAGGCTATGTATTATATACAGTCTCTAAGGTTACATCAGTCCTGGACTGGTGAGTGATTTAGCAGTGAGTGAAGTACATTTTGTCCCTGAACTTGCTATTTCAACAGCTCTCATGTACTATCATTCTGTCTGAGAGAAAAGCACTCACCTCTCCTCTCCAAACAGCTCAAGTCTTACTCTTCTAGTGGTGTAATTCCTAGTGCCTCAGTTTGAAAGCAAATGCTGCTCTCTTGTTGAGATTCCCGCAGTCACTTCCATGCCGTTCAAACAGTTGCCGATTTCCTTGTGTCTCTTCAGTTCTGCCTAATTGCTCAGTGACCCGAAAGAACAGAGCACAAGTAGTGCTGGAGGAATTTGGCTTTGAGCACTGCTGTGCCTTGCCTACATCAGGTCTGCCTCCTCCAGATGCAGCTTGGCTCCCTGATAAGGAGAGACACACAAATAAGCTTGGGTCTCATAAAAGCTGACCTGCAGCTTCATGGCTTTGCTTCCTCTGAGATCTGCAAATGCTTTTTTATTTCCTTGCAGTCCCTCCCCTGTTTCTTTGGCTGGTTGCAGATAGCTGCTCTCTGTACTGTTAGGGAAACGAACTGTACTGTTAGGGAAAGAGCTCAGCACTGTGAGGTGAATCCAGGTTCTCATGAAACCCTATATCTACCTGTTCACAGATTTCCGTGTCACTCGTGTTGGCCATGTATGCACCAGTGTTGACTCCTTTGTACAGGAAGGAAACCCAGCCCTGGAAGCCTTCAGAAGGACTGGGTTAGGGACACGTCTGTAGGGACAGATTGCTCTGAGCCTGCCTTGGAGCAAGCAGGGCTGGAGGTGGTGGCTGTGACAGTCCCTGCTGCTGGTACATGCTGTCCGTAGCCCACACGAGGGCCAGCAAGAGGCCATGCTGCTTGCGTGCAGTTTGCCAAGGGTGTGAGCAGCATTGCTGGTGACCTGTGGCCATTTTGCTATGCAGATCTGTGACACATAACTGTAAATCCACACCTACTGAAGAGAATACTGGAGTGCACTGACAGGTTCCCTTGCCCCTTCTGCCTGCTCCTTCCCTACCATGCTTTCCTGCCCTGCCTCTGCACTGGGAAATCAGAAAGCAGAAAGACCTTCTTCAGCCCCCCAGGATCCCCTCTTCCTCCACTGTCCCATGTCAGAGTATCTCCCACTTTAGCATAGCTTGAGATAAAATGAGGGGACTGTTTAGTCCTGAGAAGCTGTTTCTTGGGTAAGCAGATGGTCCATGTACCAGCAGGCTCAAGTTCTTCCTGGGCAGAATTGAAGCCTTTGGATATTTGTCTGGAGACCCTGAATACATCCATTGTGCACAGGAGAGTGGCTCTACGTCGCAACCCCAGATGTCCAAGAATGTCACACTACAGGTACAATGTGTTCTGGATCTCAGACAGAGATGTGGCAACCTTAGACACTGGCAATGTTTGGAGAGCTACCTCAAAGAAGCTGGCAGTTAATCTAAACTATTTGAATCTTCTCGCATTAAATCAGTTTTCTTCATTTTTGGGGAAATAACTATGTAGCTGTGGGATTCTGAACCCCAAGGACAAACAGCTGGGTTTTTTCTTCTTTTCAGTGTTCCTGGCCTTATGTCTTCAACCTTATTTTTGTTGTGTAATGTCACTTTCTGTGACTGCTTTGTTTTGTAATTGGTGTAGAGACATCACCATGTTTACAAGTTATTTTAAGCTGAAGTCAATTCTCAGTAGTCAGGAGGTACTGTTTAGTATGTTAAATGGAAACGCTGGCAGCTGGAGCAAGAAAAGGTCCCATTTTAAGAAAATTCAATAGTACTTATAAATTATTTCTAAAGGGCAAGTCTCATCCTGTGAAGTGCTGTGTGCTGTCTGGAGGACACTGACAAAGCCAAGAGGATTGGCTTTGACTTTCTCGTTTCCTCTTGGAAGATCTGTGTAATAAACAGGGTTGCACCCTGTTTGAAAGCAATGGAAGACCACTCCATTTTGCAATATGGGTTTTGGAAAAAAAAAGGGGGGGGGGGGATTTGTTTCTGTGATCAATGATAGCCAAGCCACTGAGCTAAATCCCCCCCTCTAGACATAAATATGGTGTGTGTCCATTGGATCTCTTGCCTTCTGTGTATGCAAGAATAACTGAAATTTTAATTTGGCCAAGCAAAATGTTTTTAGTGGGGCCTTATTTTACTCCTTTGTATTTCTCCACAGCAGTATAGTTATGTCACTACAAGAACTGTTTCATCTGCAGGCTTTGTGTCTTCTTTTTAGTGAACAGATTTTGTCTGTATGTTGGTGTGTGCCATCACCCTAGAGCTCCCCAGGCCCCAGCAGCCTGGGCTTTGCTCCTCTGCAGCCCAATGAGGCCATTGCTGCCTATCCTGGGAACTGCCTAGTGCACGAGAAGGAGTCACAGAATCACAGAATGGTTTGAGTTGGAAGGGATCTTAAAGATCATCGGGTTCCAACTCTCCTGCATGAGCAGGGACACCTCCCACTAGACCAGGTTGCTCAGAGCCCCGTCCAACCTGGGCTTGAACTCCCCCAGGGTTGGAGCCTCCACAACTTCTCTGGGCAACCTGTTCCAGTGTCTCACTACCCTCACACTAAAGAATTTATTTCTAATCTCTAGCCTAAATCTCTCCTCCTTAAGTTTCAAACTGTTACGCCTTGTGCTATCACTATGTGCTCTTGTAAAAAGCCCCTCCCCAGCCTTTCTGTAGGCCCCCTTCAGGTACTGGAAGGCTGCTATGAGGTCCCCCTGGAGCCTTCTCTTCTTCAGGCTGAACAACCCCAACTCCCTCAGGCTTTCTTCATAAGAGAGGTGCTCCAGCCCTTGGATCATTTTCGTGGCCCTCCTCTGGACATGCTCCAGCAGGTCCACGCCTGTCTTGTGTTGGGGGCTCCAGAGCTGGACACAGTATTCCAGGTGAGGTCTCACCAGGGCAGAGTAGAGGGGTAGAATCACCTCTCTTGATCTGCTGGCCACACTTCTTTTGATACAGCCCAGGATGTGGTTGGCCCTCTGGGCTGCAGTTGCACATTGGTGGCTCATGTCCAGCTTTGGATCCACTAGTACCCCCAGGTCTTTTTCCACAAGACTGCTCTCTAGCATGTCTTCCCCCAGCCTGTACTGATGTTTCTGGTTGCCCCAGCCCAGGTGCAGAACCCTGCACTTGGCCTTGTTGAACCTCAGGAGGTTCACTTGGGCCCACTTCTCCAGCTTGTCCAAGTCCCTCTGGATGGCATCCCATCCCTCTGGCATATCAACTGCACTGCCCAGTTTGGTGTCATCAGCAAACTTGCTGAGGGTGCTCTCAATGCCACTGTCAATATCATTAATGAAGATATTAAACAACACAGGTCCCCATACAGACTCCTGAGGGACACCACTTGTCACTGTTCTCCATCTGGACACTGAGCCATTGAACACTACCCTCTGGATGTGACCATCCAGCCAGTTCCTAATCCGCTGAACAGTCCACCCATCAAACCCATATCTCTCCAATTTACAGAGAAGGATGCTGTAAGGGACCATGTCAAAGGCCTTGCAGAAGTCCAGATAGATGTTATCCACTGCTTTTCCCTTGTTGACAGATGTAGTTACACCACTGTAGAAAGCCACTAGGTTGGTCAAGCAGGATTTGCCCCTGGTAAGGGGCACATCACAATATCCTTCTAAACAAAATGTCCAGCATCCAGCTGCACAAGCATGTAATAGATTGGGTGAGTAACTGGCTGATGGGTCAAGCTCAAAGAGTCATAGTAAATGCGGCCACGGTCAGTAGTGGCGTTCCACAGGGATCCATCTTAGGGCCAGTACTCTTCAATATGTTCATAAATTACTTAGATGCAGGACTCGAAGGCCTACTTATTCAGTTAGCGGACGACGCTAAATTGGGAGGAGCAGTTGACACTCTCGAGGGCAGAGAGGGCCTACAGAGGGATCTGAACAAGTTAGAGAACTGGGCAATCACCAATGGCATGAAGTTTATCAAGGAGAAGTGCCAGATTTTGCACCTGGGACACGGTAACCCTGGATATACAGACAGTCTGGGGAGCGAGAGGCTGGAGAGCAGCCCTGTGGAGAGGGACCTGGGGGTTCTGGTTGATGGCAAGTTGAACATGAGCCAGCAGTGTGCCCTGGCAGCCAGGAGGGCCAACAGAGTCCTGGGGTGCATCAAGCATGGCATAGCTAGCTGGTCAAGGGAGGTGATTGTCCCACTTTACTCTGCACTGGTGTGGCCCCATCTTGAGTCCTGTGTGCAGTTCTGGGTGTCGCAGTACAAAAAGGATATGAAGCTGCTGGAGAGTGTCCAGAGGAGGGCCACGAGGTTGGTGAAGGTCTTGGAGGGGATGCTGTATGAGGAGCGGCTGAAGGCACTTGGTCTGTTCAGCCTGGAGAAGAGGAGACTGAGGGGAGACCTCATTGCAGCTTACTGCTTCATCACTAGGGAAGGTGGAGGAGTAGGTGTGACCTCTTCTCTCTGGTGACCAACGACAGGACGCAAGGGAATGGTAGGAAGATGTGCAGGGGGAGGTTTAGGTTGGACATTAGGAGGGGATTCTTCACACAGAGGGTGGTGGAGCACTGGAATAGGTTCCCCAGGGAAGCAGTAATAGCACCAAGCCTGACAATATTCAAGAAACATTTGGACAATGCCCTCACGGATATGGTGTGAACCTTGGGGTTGTCCTGTTCTGAGGTGGGAGTTGGACTTAGGGATCCAGGCTGTCCAAGGGGTGTTTGAGCCACCATCCCTGGATACATCTAAAAAGACAGATGTGGTGCCAGGGGACAAGGTTAAGTGGTAGACATGGCAGAGCTAGGATAGTGGTTGGACTTGACGGTTTTGAAGGTCTTTTCCAACCAGACTGATGATACTGATGATACTAAAGCCATGCTGGCTGTCCTGAATTACCTTCCTGTCCTCCATGTGCCTTAGCATTTCTTCCAGGAGGATCTGTTCCATGATCTTCCCAGGTACAGAGGTGAGGCTGATGGGTTGGTAGTTCCCAGAGTCATCCTTTCTACCCTTTTTAAAGATGGGCGTGACATGTCCTATCTTCCAGTCACTGGGGACTTCACCTGACTGCCATGACTTTTTAAATATCACGGAGAGTGGCTTGGCAACTACATCTGCCAATTCCCTCAGCACTCTGGGATGCATCTCATCAGGTCCCATGAACTTGCATATCTTCATGTTCTTCAGGTGGTCTTGAACCATATCCTTACTGGCAGTGGGGAGGACTTTGTCTCTCTGGTCTCCATCTTGTCGGCCATCAGCTTGAGATCTGTAAGGAGAGGGGTTGCCAGTGAAGACTGAGGCAAAAAAGTCATGGAGAACCTCAGCCTTCTCCTCATCTGTTGTTACCAATTTACCACTGTTGCTCATCAGGGGGGGGTACGCTTTCTTTAACCTTCCTTTTCTGGTTTATGTACCTATAGAAGCCCTTTTTGTTATTCTTTACATCCCTTGCCAAGTTCAGTTCTAGCTGCAACTTTGCCTTCCTGACCTTGTCCCTACATAACTGGGCAGTGTCCCTGTACTCTTCCCAGGAAACCTGTCCCCTCTTCCACCGCTTGCGTAGGTGCATCTTGTCCTTTAGATTGACCAGCAGGTCTCGAGTCAGCCATGCTGGTCTCTTGCCTTCCTTGCCCGATTTCCTACACCTGGGGATTAGGACTTCTTGTACCCTATGGAAAGCATCCTTAAAGATCTGCCAGCTTGCTTCTGCTCCCTTGTCCCTGAGGGTCATTTCCCCTGGGGTCCTATCTACTAACTCCCTGAAGAGCTGGAAGTTTGCTTTCCTAGAATTCAGAGTCCTAACTAAGCTTCTCATCTGCCTCATTCCCCTTACGACAGTGAACTGCACTAGTGCATGATCATCACAGCCCAGGCTGCCTTCAGCTTTGATGTCCCTGATGAGTTCACTCACATTTGTGACCATCAGGTCCAATAACGCACCCCCCCAGGTAGGACTGGTAGGCTAGTCCCACTTCATTTCTTCAAAGAACTTGTACTTTGGTCAGATCTGTGATTGCCTGAATGTGCCTGTTCAGCTTGCACAGCTCCTCTTTGAGCTGGAGCCTTTGCTTTCTCCAGTGCCTTGAACGAAAACCTTGGCACCAGAGGAGTGGGCACAGCATAATGTTACGGCAACAGAGGCACCTCCCAGCTTCACAGGCCACTTGACTCATCTTTTCTCCCTTTTTATATCTTTAGGTGTCCACTGCAGAATCATTTATATGCACACAATTAAAATCCTCTCTAGAAAACTGGGGGGTCCTGAGAAATCACCCATTCTTTGCCTGAGTAACAGCCCTGATAGAAGAGAGATGCCAGGGGGAATGGGCTGTTTTCAGTGTGTGTCCTCAGCAGAGCCAGCAAAGGGGACTTCTGGGGAGACTTTCATTCTCCCAGCAATGCCTGGGTGTGACAGCAGGTCTGCCAGCCTGCAGCCTCCCCTGCAGAGGCAATTTGGTGCTCAGCCTCCTGCCATAACTGATTACGGCTGCCTGCTGATGGAGGCAACGTGGATGCTTATCCCCCAGGTCACATGAGGGTAGGTTACTTTTTTGCCAGCAAGCCCAAAGAGGCTTTCGGGAGTGCAGCTATTCCTGAGCACTGGCTCTGCCTCAGGGGTGTGGGGGAGGAAAGCCTGTTAGCTCAGCCCCTGAGCCAGAGTGCATTTGAAGGGCAAGGAAACAGCTCATCATGAGGATGCAGTGCAAAGTGGTGGCTGGGGCCTGGGAGATCCAACCCTGGTCCTGGAACTGGCTGCTGCATCTGCTTAGATGAGATGCAGCTCCTCTCCATGTTGATGTGGGATGAGAACACTCATCATCCTTGCAGCCACAGTGGCCAAAGGAGAGGTGTCGATGGACACCACAGATATGCTCCCCTTCAGCATTTCTTCTCCATGCATCCCTCTGGCTGAATGCTTTTGGGACATATCCAATATAGTCTGAGGGAGCTGGGGTTGTGTAGCCTGGAGAAGAGGAGATTCAGGGAGGACCTTATCACTCTCTACAACTACCTGAAGGGAAGTTGGAGTCAGGTGGGGTTTGGGCTCTTCTCCCAGGCAACGAGTAACAAGACAAGAGGGCAAGGCCTGAAGCTGTGCCAGGGGAGGTTTAGGTTGGATAACAGGAAGCACTTCCTCATGGAGAAGGTGACTGGACATTGGAATGGACTTCCCAGGGAAGTGGTGGAAACACTGTCCCTGGATGTGTTCAAGGAAAGGCTGGATGTGGCACTTAGTGCCATGGTCTAGCTGATGGGGTGGT
Organism: Hemiprocne comata; assembly: GCA_020745705.1. NCBI lineage: Eukaryota > Metazoa > Chordata > Aves > Apodiformes > Apodidae > Hemiprocne > Hemiprocne comata. The sequence goes on along the minus strand of CM036616.1, from coordinate 27,036,569 downwards.
GTTAGGTCATAGGCTGGACTTGATGATCTTCAAGGTCCTTTACAGCCTTGGTGATTCTGTGATTCTGTGATTCTATGAATATAGTCATACCTCAGGAGAGGAGCTGACGTGGGGTGTGCTAATGGTCCCTGTTGGCTCTGTACCTCCACAGAAGTTGGTTTGGCCTCCATTTGTGCTGGACATGCAATTTAGGTGGAAAAATTTAACTAGTTCTCTCCAACTCATGGCTGTGCAGTGTCCCAGGCACCTGAGGATGGACACAGCAGGGATGGCAAATGGGACACTGGCCTTTCTTTGCAAGGCCCATCCCAGTTGTGTTTTTGCATTGCCTTGCTGAACCTGGTAATGCCCCAGGTTTGGAGAAGGTGGACTTTTACTCTTCTGCAAGCTTATCAGCTTTTCCTTATTTGTGATATTACATACCTTGTCTCTGGGCATGGTCTGGTTGCTCTGGGGCAGTGTCCCTCATTGCAGAGCTTGTTGGTATTTGTTGCAGTGTCAAAGGCAGGAAATTGGCATGACATGGAGTAGGAAGAGATGCAGCTAGGAGAGCCAGAGGAACAGCTTGGTGCATCCTGGTATCTTCTTCTGAGTGGCTGCCAGAGCCTGACACAGCCTTCCCCAAATAGCCAGCCTGGGTTGGAAAGGGCTGAGGCTGCCAGCAGGGACACAGGTGGCTGCCCCCTGCCTGGGAGATCATGCCTGTGCCTCTGTAAAACACAGCCCAAATACAGCATTGTAAAAAGCCCTTCGCTTGCAGACTTCACCTGCACGTTTCCTAACACGGGGTATGTCCATCTACAGACCTCCCTGCCCCTGAACGCCCTGATTGAAACCATCGTGCTGCTCCCAGCCCTTGCCAAGCATCTGCCTGACTCCTGCTTGTGCCCCCTACCAACCTCCTCCAAAAGACAAGAAAGGGAGACACCTGCTCCAGCAGGCAAGCTGGATAAATGGCCCTTGCTCAAATTAATTGGATGGGCTCAATGGGGAATTGTTTAAATGAGAGAAGGGAAGGAATCGCCAATGAATAAAATGTCTTGCTGCTCATGGTGATGGAGCTGACGCAAAAGGATTATTTTTATCCCTGTGGAGAAAAGGAAGAGAAGAGCCCTGTGAAGCAGAGGTGAAGAGGGGCTGCCTTACAGTCCCACTGGCTGTGGGAGATACAGTGACGGCTGCAATCAAAGCAGCTCCAAGGTTCTCCTGGAGGGAAGTTGTTAAGCTCCAGTTCACTGACTGTTTCTGCAAGATGGGATGCCAGACACCAGCCGTGGGAAGCTGTCCTAGGGCATACATCCCCTGCTCTCTCCTACTCCCAGCCTCCCACCAGGGAGCTGCCTGTGATCCCACTATCACAATCCAGGGAGTGTCTGAGCTCCTTACCCCCTGCAGCGTCCTGGTCAGTGCAGAGACCTGCCCTGCCTGGTTAATGTTGTGTTTCTCACCTCCAAACCTCTGGGCTGAAATATCCTTCTTATTTTCCTCCAGACCATGTCCCATGAGCTGTACCTTTGCTGCATGGTGTCATGGGTGCAGCTCTCCTGCTGCCCTCCCCGGTGCAGAGGGGTCCCTTCACCTGCCTGGTCATGATGCTCCCAGTTCTCTGCCCTGGCACAGCTGACTGTTTCACAGCATCAGAGGAGTGCCAGGTCCCATCCCAGTGATTATCCCTCTAATGCCAGCCCTGATGGCAGAATGTTCCCACCCCACTATCCCTTATTTGTGCGGGGAATTGTCCCTCCTCACTTGCAATATCTTGCATTTGTCCCTGTTATATTAAATATAGGTTTTCCAGGTCACATCTCTGGTCCAGCAAAGTAATTTTAAATTCTAGTCATGCCTTCCTGGGCACCTGCAGCCTTCCCATCTGTCCCAGTGTCCAAGCACTAACAGAAACACTGACCAGATCCCCTCCAGACCATGGACCTGGAACACAACTCTGTGAAAAAACTGTTCAATCTTATCAGCTTCTACCCACTTCATGTAGATCTTTTGCCTCACTTGAGGATCAGAATATGAAGGTAGGCAATGGCAAAGTCTTCCTGAGGTTGAGATTAATGACTTGTATATCCTTACTGTCCACAAGGTCTATTATCTTGCTGCAAAAATAAATCAGATTTGTTCAGCATGACTTCTTTGGTACAAATCCATATTAGTTGTGAGGCATCTCCTCGCAGGCACTTACCTGTGTTGACTTGTTCCACTCATCTTCTGAAAAGCACAGTTAAACTGGAGAGTCTGTGATTCTTTTTTTGAGGATAGTTACTGCATTTACCTTTTTCGACTTTCTGATCCCTGTCGTCCTCTGAAATTACCCCAGATGAATACATTAAATTATGGCTGTTAGGTCAAGCTGACGTGAAAACAGCTGCCTTCCCAAGGGGCTGGGGCTGCCGGGGCCAGGACGGCCTGAAACACTGTAAGCAAGGCAAAGCATGTGGACACAGATAATACTTTTTATTAGGCAAACAAATATACCTGGGGAAAAAAGAGAAGTGTATATGCCCTAAAGATTGTATTTTATTCTCTAGATATATGTTAGTTCAGCTAATAAAAGGCACTGGGACCTCCCTGCCAGCCTGTGCTGTCTGGGTACACGCTCCCTCATGCCTTTGCTCAGCCAGAGCAGGTGTCTTCTCCCTGGGTTGCTCTGATATCCTGAGGATTGGAGTTTGCAGGAAAGAGGAAAGGTGCCTTTGCAGGAGCATAGAGGGAGCATGGGTGTGAGCACTGCTTAGTGTCTCTGATTTGCTTGCCTCCTCTGACTTTCTGATGATTACAGGCTCTGAAAACAGAATGACCAGAAACTGCTTTTACAAATGTGACTGTGAGACCAGAGGATGCTCATCCCTCTCCAGGATTAGGCCTCCTGCTTTGATCTGCACTGAAGGAACCTCCTAAGCCAGGAAGAGAAACTAAAAGGCTCTTCTTTTATGTGGCCTGGGCGAGTGCAGGAAATTAATAATTTAGTGTCTTTCATGCCATTAAAAAAAAAAAAAGTGCACCAGGCTGTCCTGCATGGTTACAGTTTGTAATAGAGCAGAGCAAAAGGCTGATGGATTGGGTTTCAATTACAACTGCTTGTTCAAGAAGAAAAACTGTGCTATAAAAACACTGCAGCCCAAATGGGTCCTGCAACCTGGGGGCTGGGAAACTTGATCTGCTAGGAGGAGGAAAAGGGAAGCCCAGCCTGAGAAACCTCTGCTCATTTGCTGCCATGAGGCCAAAGGCAAGACTGGGGAGGTGCCATCTCACTCAGCCCAGCCTCACAGTGTTCCCTAGCCTAAAGCACCAGCAAAGGAGAGAGGTCTGGGTCCTGCTCCTGCAATGGGTAGAGCTTGGGATAGCTGAGGCCTGACGTGCAGTTCCTGAGGATGGAAATCTGGGGGCTGCTGTAGGGGACAAGACTTGCAGAGAGATCTATCCTCTCTTCTGCACTGACAGGAGATACTCCAGATTGCTTGCTCCTTGCTTGTGTAGGGAAATTTAATTCTTTAGGGTGTTTGTACCCTGCTCATAGCCAGTGATGTTCTGCCAGGCATGATTTTTCAGAGGCTGGTGCTGTAGACAATGTCTTCTTCAGTCAGTCAGCTCTTCATTTCAAGTCAAGGTTATTCAAGCTGTAACTCAGAAAAGAAACAAGAAAATGGAATACCACCATTGCCTACTTGCAAAGACAGAGAGGGGCTTGGCAGAGAAACCTCCAGCCCTCAGTTCCCTTGTCTCTGAAACAGTCATGACAGTTGTGGTCTGAGCGGGCTAAGCAGGGTTTCTCAAGAGCAAGGCAGTTGGCTTCTCTTCTCCTCTCTATCCCAGCAGGTCAGCCCCCAACCTATACTGGGACATCGTGTTGTTCTTCCCCAAATGCAAAACTCTACACTTCCCCTTGTTGAATTTCATCATGTTTCTCCCCGCCCAACTCTCCAGCCTGTCTAAGTCTCTCTGAATGGCAGCACAGCCTTCTGGTGTGTCAGCCACTCCTCCCAGCTTAGTATCATCAGCAAACTTGCTGAGGGTACATTCTATACCCTCATCCAGGTCGTTGATGAAGATGTTGAACAACATCGGTCCCAGTACCGACCCCTGAGGGACTCCACTAGTCACAGACCTCCAACTAGATTCTGTCCTATTGACCACAACTCTCTTGTAGATGTGAGCGTTGCTAACAAGTAAATAGTGCCAGTGGCAAGATGGTCTCAGAGGCCAATCCAGATGACTTGATACCATGGTGTTGCTTTCACAGTGCCCACCAGAGCACAGCCAGAAGCAAGGTGGCACAGGGTGGATATAAATCTCACACAAAACCTGCCCTTGCAGCTCTGGGGATGAATCCTGGGACTGGTGATGCTGAAAGAGGCTTGAAAGGTTGTAAAGGAAGGCATGAACTCCCAGTGTGACTCTGAGACACCAAGCCAAACCTGGAGTCTAGCTGCCTCACTGGGATTATTCAGAGCAGGAGTGAAATCAGGGCCCTGTGTTTGGGGGTAGCATTAGCAAATCCATGGCCAGATGCAGTGCACACAACCAGGGTTGTCACTTCAGCAGAGGTTGATTGATTGATTGATTGATTGATTGACTGACAAAAAATGCAAACTAAGTCTGGAAAGAGCAATAGGGTTGATCTAAGGTCTGGGAAACATAACTTAAGGGAGCTTTTTACAAACTCACAAATTCAGTCATAGCTTGATCTCAGCCTAAAAGTATCTTCATGGGAAAGGATTTGCAATGGTGGAAGGCTCTTTAAATTAGCAGAAAGAGATGTAATGGGATTTGGCAGCTGACCAAATTCAAACAAGGAGTAGAGCACACACATTTATCTTGACACTAGCTTGCCTGCGTCCCTCAAAGTCCTTTGTGTCAAAACTCCTTGTCTTTTACTCAGAGATGTGCTTTAGCTCCAAGAGGAGTCATTGGTGTGATTCTGGGGTTAAAATCTATTAAATCTACATCTGCTTTTGATCTTCTTGAAATGATATGGGGTTTACAGGCAGTATTATAGAAGCAGATTCACAGCCTTTATAAAGAGGGAATCACAGCTTGGAACAGGCCAAGCAGCTGTGTATTAAGGCTCCTGAACTCTCTGGTTCTCAATTTTGGCTTATTTATTAGCTCATCCAACTGTAAGCACTCAGGAACAACAAAGTGTTAGAATAACAATGAGCACGGATTGACATTAAATCAGTCTTACCCCTTCCCTGCCATTGAAATAAGCCCAGTGGGAAAAGATGTACTTGCCTCACATGCCTGGGATCATAAAGGTTTCCCTCTTATGTCAGGTTGGAACTTTCCCACTTGTCAGTAAGCATGAGGAAACAACCCTCACTTTCTAATCACTGTGGTGCCAGTCCTCACAGACCTTTAGTCTAGCTTCTTCCTTGGTCCTCTAGCTGTCTGCCTAAGGCTCCCACTGTCCATGAGTTTTCTCAGTGCTTCCTGCTTATAATTTTTTACCTGGAAGACCGTCTTCAACTCTCCACCCATCTAATACCCACATTCAAATCAGTCTGTACACCTTCCTCGACCTTTGGATACTCTGGGGGAGGGTGCTGGGAGCTTATCTCCTTTTACAATGTGCCTGCATTCCCCAAGAGCTGGGAATTGCCTTCTTGAGGGCTGAATTCCTCTGTACCAATCCTGACACTGAGAGCAATATATGGTTAAGATAACACTTGCTTACAACAACAGAGCAGGGTAGAGCTGCAAAACTCATCCTTCAGTTTATCCTTGGTGGTGAAGAACAACCTGGGATCGCAGAGCCATGGACACATTCAGGCTGGAAGGGATATTGCAAGTTTTCTAGTCCAACTTCCAGCTCAAAGCAGGGTCAGCCCTGAGATCAGACAGGGTTGCTCATGGCTTAGACTTATCTTGAAAACCTCCAAGGCTGGAGATCCCATAGCCTCTCAGGAGCCCTGTTCCAGTGGCTGACTGTCACTGTGAAGAGAATCAGTGTCCCATTGAATCCTTCCCTGTTTCAGTTTATAGCTGTTTATAGCTGTTGTGCCTCATACTCCTGCTGTGCACTTCTGTAAAGACGCTGTCTGTCCTCTTGATATCCTCCTCTTGGGTGCTGGCAGGCTCATGTTGGGCACCCAAAGCCATCTCTTCTCCAGGCTGAAGAAGTACAGCAGCACCCTTAGTGTCTCCTCCAGCCTTCAACTATCTTGGTAGTTCCTGCTGGACTCTGGTTTATCAACAGTTTGGCCCTTAAACTACTGTCTGCCTCTCTTTCCCATAGTGAAACTGGAACCTTCCTATTAATTAGCTGAAAATGAAAGCTTTTTACAGCCTATTTTCCATCACCAGTAGCAGAGCCATCATCTCCTTATCTTATTTCTTTCTTCCCTTGAAAGATCCTTTCACTTTTCCCAGTGACTGAGGATGTGGCACCACACAGCACTGGGAACAGAAGGTGAGAGGGATTCACCCTCTTCCATCGTCCCACCTCCCAAAGCTTCTTTCATTAACACTCACCTAGTGTTTCTTAATTAGCACATTCTGCCTTGGAGCTGCCTGCCTGTGTTGCAGCCTTCTGGAGAAAATCTGCTGAAACTTCATCCATTGTATGGCAGGAAATATGGAACACCTAGGCCTCTTATTAGACTGATGGCTACACATCACTACACAGGGGTTGAGTGTGGTTCTCACCCTCATCCTCTGCAGCCATCCTTGGCTTTACTTGTCTGTCCTGAGGGAACCTTCTTCTGTGGTTGTGTACTTACATTTCTTCAGACTTTTGATGCCAATCCACATGACAGGTGCATGGCTGAGCTAAGCCAGGAGATTGCACAGGTTACACCAGAAAAATCACCCCAAAAGAGCAGTTAGCATTGGGGTAACTTGGATGATTTCTCAGAGCAGATTTATTTTGAGGGATTGGTTGGTGTCCTCACTGGTGTTTCAGATTTCCCTTTGATTCCTTGGATGGTTTAACAGAATCCACTTATAAAGTCTTGAGAGGGCCTGGTGGTATGGGGAGTCACAAGGACTTTGAAAGGCTTTGCAAAAGATCTCCACATCACCCAGAAACATTGGAGAGATAAACTGAAATTGAGGAGGTGAATTCAGTGAAGAGCTTCACAAAGTACCAAGAACATCTGCCAGAGCTGGTCTCAGCTGTGCTTGATCTTGCTTTGGTGCAGAGCCCAGGCCAAATTCCTGCAGTTCAAGGACTCAGAATCATGTTAATGAGCCCAACCCAGTCAGTAATCCCATGACTGCAACGTGGTGTGATTTTAGTGGGGAGTGAGGCCAGAGTTTGGCTCGGGCTGTGTTTGCCTCAATAGCATCCAAGCCCCAGATGGTCACATTGGAAACATTGCATTTATCTATGGCTAAATCAGGGGTTGCTGGAGTAAATCAGCTCTGTTACAGGTTCTCTGCTGCTCTTGCTGGATTTCTGGCTCATTTACAGATGGTTACAGGGGAAGTTAAATTATGAACAATAACCATTCACAATGATCCAGGCTTCTTAAGGAATTTAGTGGCTGGGGAGAGGTTGGCATTATTTCCCCAGTTACTGTCTTCTCACCTTTGGAGCAATTGCAGCTCTCACTTGGGGATTTTATGCATCTTTACACCAAATAGGGTGTTAATGAAAGTATAATTACTGGAATTAGATTTGGATTTAATTCTCTGAGCACAAGTGGCCCCTTTCTGTCTTTCTTTTGTTTTCTGCTTGGTTGCCAGCTGTGAAAAAACTCTCTTTTCAGGGTTGCTCCCGATGCTGAGGCACTTGCGCAGTGCCAGGCATGCCGCAGAGGGACGGGCTCGTCCCCTGCTGGGCTGGGTTTCACCCAGCTCTCAAATGATGCTGAGCACTCCCCTGCAGTGAGGGGGAAGAGCATGATCAGCAATGGGTCTGGAGAAACCACCATGCCTCAGCATTTGTGGTGTCTGCATCTCACAGCACTTTACACGCAGGATCTGTATGGTTAACTGTTTTGCAGGAGAAGCAGCGGGATGTCGAGGAGTGAGCAACATTATTTCTACAAATCAATTCCTTCCACCATTTCTCTAGGTCAGTTTAGGCATCTTCTCAGCACTGGTGGAGAAGAATGATTTTGGTTATCATCTTGAGGCCTCTCAAAACATCACTAGGTTCTTATGCGACCTTTATTGCTTCCTCCCAGATCTGTAGCCTGGCAAACACATCTGGGTTTCAGGGATGATACCAGGAGGATTAACGAGTGGGCTCAGATCAGAATGGAAACAGCTGAGCCTAGGAAGAAGTAACCCCTTCTGAGATAATGACCCCCCTTCATCCTGGGGGAAGCTACAGCCAGAACTGGTATCCAGATATGGCGAGATGTCTGCCATCTCCACCAAGGAGATATCTCCTCCAGGGGCCCTCCAGGACAAACACTAGCTGCTTGCCTGGCAGAATTGCCCCGGCCATCTCCCTCTCTTCCAGCTCCAGCCACACAAAGAGCAAGGCCAGGATCAGGCCATGTTTGCTGGTGTGTTGAGGGTTCCAGCCTCAGTAAGGTGACAGGATTTGTACCACTGTGGTTCTCTTAATGTAGCAGATCTGTCCACTTAGTGCTAGGTGTGTGCATCAGCTTCAGTTAACTGCTGCTAACAGGATCCTGCTAGTCCTTAAATCTGGCAATTAATAGTCAGATAGCTGCTGCTGCCAGCTTGTCCACTGTCTTGCTCAAGCTGTCACCTGCTGGTTAACCTTATTCTCTCTTTGGTACTGATGGGACTTGCTGAGTGATGGAGAGTTTACCTTGGGAAGTGCTCACCTTAAGGATCTTAATGACTTCTACATTGTTTTCTTCACAGCTTGCCTTATTTTGTAATACTCCATTACAAAGAAGCTCCATTAGTTTCAGCAGCCAGCAGAGCAGGTGGGTTTAACTGGTCTATGGCACCAGTACAACAGAGGCATAGCAGCAAACATGTAAAATTAATTCAGGTGCAGCATCCTGGTCAGTGAATTGAAGCAAAGAGCATTTATGGAGGCCACCCCTGGCCACACTGTGACTGTGCTGTTGACAGTGTGGACAATCACTAGGAATATGGCCCTCTGGTTTCCACAGATGTTGGATGGGCTTTTCCCATGGCCAATTCCTTCTTCAGACATGTATTAGCATCAGAGAGATTGATTACTGCTTGCATCTCTCTTCTGCTTCTGTTATAATTGAAACAGCAATACATGCATGAAGCAATTAGATTTAAATAATGCTTTTCTAAACAGGATGTCAAGGAGCTTAGTACAAAGACTTGGGCTGAAGCCAGATCAGCAGCTTAAAACTGGATTGTCATTAAAATGGCTGCCTCTCACCCCAATAGCTTACCCAAACACAGGCTCTAGATCTGCTTTTTAGTCAGGGTGCACCTCATCTTTGTCTGCAGACAGGACCCTAGAGACCTCCTGCTCCTGGGTGGCAGGGCCAGAGTGAGACACGGATGGCAACAGGTCAGTGGTGCATGTGGAATCTGGGTCTGCTGGATGGACAGAGAATCCCCCACATCAATCCAATCACCATCCCCATCACTGCATGTCAGGGAGCTGATATTCATGGCTGCCCCACCTCTGTCTTCCAGTGGAGCAGTTGTTGAACAGGTCAGGTTTTTCTTCAGGACAGATGTGCTCACCGCTGCAGATGTCTCCTAGAGGTAAGTGATGTGCTCCAGGAGTGCCAGTGCTTAAGGAAAAACTGCCTGAGCTGCCTCCCAGCACATCACTGGCTTTTTCCTGCTTTGTTTATACTATCTGCTCTGGCTGATATGCAAGTCCTTGGGCCCTGCATTTGCAGTTTGTTCAGTTTGAATCCTCTCTTCTCTATGCAGCTCTCACTCAGGCCCTTATGGATAGTCCAGTGCTGTTGGGTGTCTGTGAATATGAACAGAGAGTGTGTAACTCAGTCCCAACATCACTGCAGGCTAGGCAGACTCAGAGAGGAGATGTCCCACCAGGCAGCAACAAGCATCCTCACCAAGCAGCCTGTGCCAAGCCTGTCTTCAGGACAGGATTGACACCAGCAAAACTGCTAACCAGGAGCTTCCAGGACAAAGGGGCACCATGGTGGGTTGCAGCTGAGCCTTGTTTGTCTCTGGGGCAAGAAGGGATTTTCCCAGCTGCTGTAACAGAGTCAGATCCTGGGGAAGAGCAACATCTCTAGCTGCAGGATTTTTCATGCTCATCCTATGTCCTGCTTTTCGCTGACTCCTGCTAAGCCCTGATTTGCATGCTGCAGGATAACTCAGTCGTGGCTGATGCAATTTAGCGTGACATCCCACGTAGACCAGACTAATGGTGTATCTGGTTTCCAGGCCTGGGAGTGTTTGTGCCGTACTTATAATTTGCCTGGCTGTTTCCTGGGCAGCAGGTGGAGAAAAGCTGTGCGAGTCATTTAATTTGTGGCAAATGGGAGACACGGTCTGAAGTAAACAGGATGCACTTTGGTGAGGACAGAGGAAAAATAGGAGGACAGGGAAACGTGATGGGATTAACCAACCAGGGAGATGAACAGAAAAAAAAAAATCTCACTTGCCAGCAGTGCCTTACCATAGCAGAGGTGTACTACTGGAGAGCACAGGCAAGAGAGGAGTGAGCAGGGCACATGATCTGATCCTGCCATGCTGCTCAGCAGTGCTAAGGCCTCAGCTCTGATTTGGGCTACAGAGCCTGACAGATGTGAGGAGCAGGAGGTCAGGCAGGGAGGCTGGAAGCAAGGAGGTGCAGAGAGATGTGCACCCATAAAGAGGTCCTCAGTTGGCAGGATGAGGAAGGCAGCTGTCTGAGATTAAAAGACAGCAGGAAAAGGCTTAGGGAAAGGGTTTCAGTGGGTGTGAGAGGGATATGCTGGCAGCCATCACCAGGGGATGGGTTGGCAGCATTGCTCCAGGGGGGCTTTCAAAATAAATGGCCATGCACGTGATGGGAGCAAAGTGTGACAATCCACCTCTGAGGGCACGTGGTGCCAGGCAGGTGAAGTGGGTGGGTGCCAGGACTGGGTGAAGTGCTGGAAAAGCATCTGTCAGAAGCAATTTGAAAGTACCCACTCCCACTGTGGACCAGTGGACTAGCCCTTCCTAGCACTACTCCAGGTGACACTGTGATTTAAATGAAATCTACACATGAGAATGTGGTTGAGATGACATAATTGTTCACACAGTTGAAATATCTAGTGCTATTCCTGGAGCATCCCTGAGTTAAAGTGCAGTCATGGAGAGAGGGAGAGAGGAAGAGAGAGCACTGTGGCAGACTGAGCTCTTTCAGTAAGCAGAACAGTATCAGTTGTAATACATCTTTTTTGCCATTGGCATTTAATGTTATTAAACACAGGGCATCTGCAAGTTAAGACATTCATTTTCACTTCTATTTATAGCAAAACTCAGCTTCCAGTGTACTTGTATTTATCCAGAGTGAAGTATATTCACACACTTTCATATGATTAGCCAGCAACAGTACACTTCCTGTACAAACATTTTTATGAGTTATATTAAAAAAACATGGCATGACAAAAGAAAGAAGAGAGAATCAGCAGCTGGACTTTAAGATAGTTTTAAAGGTGATCACAGAGGATATATATATATATTTTTAACAGTGGTGGCCAGAGAAAAATATACTGGAAAAAATAGCAACTTCAAAAAATATGCTGTTTGTACAATTGCAAATGATCTCTCATGATATGCTATGCTTTGTGAGACAGCAGCAGTACCAAAGTATTGCAGGAGCTGCATATCTGCATGCATGTTTCGTTGCATTTATTAAACTCTAATCTTTAATGGCTTGCTGAGCTGTCATGCAGAAACGCTGAAGTAAAACGGAAGTAAGGAAAAACTAAGAGATGCTGAGTGATAAAGTAATGTTGCTGGGTGGCTATGCTACCTGCCAGCTGGCAGCAAGAGCTGCTGCTTCAGGCTGCTGGGGTTCCTGTGCACCACAGGGCATCTCCTTGATTTTTCCCCTTGGGTGGGTTTGATGTACATGCCCCTGGGTGCTGTGTCTGCCCGAGCCTCTTGCTGTGGGGCTGCCAGCCTCAGTAAAGAGGTGCCACAAATGTGGCTCCTCATGGCAGGCACAAGGAGCTAGGGAAGTTGGGCATCTTTAGGATTGGTTAGGTTGCATTAAGGTTTGGTGTCTGGGTTTCACTGGAACTGCAGCAATATTTGAAGTTGAGCTAGAAGCCAAGGTATGACCTGCTGCGTGGTTTATATGGACAATCTCAAATAAAACCCACTTCTTGCTTCCTTCCTCTAGACTACTTGGGTCTGAGAGATCCCACAGCTAAAACATCTGTCACTAATGGCCCCACCAGACTTTCCAGCTGATGCCATTTTAACACGCAGCATGTAGGCAGGCTTTGGGTAACAAGGCTTCCCACTGAGCAGTGCTAAGAGCTAATTAAAGTAATCCATCCCATCCAGAAGAGCTGGACAGCACTGCAGAAAATCTGAACCCAGCAAGACTGGATCCCGGGTTTGAGGGTGGAGGGGGATGCACTGCTTGTCCCCTAGAGAAGGAATGGAAAGGGTATCCCATTTCTCTGTCCTTATCCCAGTGGTGGTTTGCACCACCAGGACCCCCTGGGCTGGATGCAAAAGCTTTTGGGTGTTTTACTCCACTCCAGCCCTTTTACAAAGCCTCTGCAGTTCGGGGGAGTGTAATTATCTTGCACACTGAGCAAGCAATGATTTTTTCTCAGTGCTTAACACTAAATCTGTGAACTGATATGACTGAAAATCTTTTTCATGCACTCCATGAAGAGTTTATCATCTCCCCAGGCTGCTCTGTTCGAGGCTGCTTCTGTTGGTTTGCCTCAGTGACCGAGGGTAATGATGCCCAAAGGCAAAGCTATTCTCCATCTCACACACAACCACATACACACACACACACACTGCTCAGAGCTAGTGTGGCCAAATTGTCCCCAGGCCTGGCAAAACCCATTGTGACCTCCTGAAGGGGCAGAGACCCTGTTGCTGATGCTTCCTAATCACTGCATCTGTTCAGGGCAGACTTAAGTTTGCTCATTTGGCCCATTTCAGACCATAATGTCGTTGGATAACTTTAAAATTTATCCTTCACTTTAAAGAGACTTCTTGGTGATACCTGAGCTGAGAATATGACCACATCTGTGTTTTGAACCCATAAGTGTCAGATATGGAAAAGGCAGAAGACTGAGTGTTTTCAGTGGTTTTTGTGGGTTTCTGTGTCTGGTACTGGGATAAATTTAGGAGTTAGCGAGTAATTGTAATGCCCAGCTCAGAGGAGCTGTGGGGACTGCCACAGGCCCTGCCTGCACTCAGCATGGCCTTGCTTACTGAAGTTTTCATGCATGTCTGCTAAATGTGGTCTCCTTATGGGTATATTTAGGTGCCTAAATTAGTGGTATATAAGAGACATTGTTCATGGCGCTGTAGTTACTAAGAACTGGGAACATTCAGTGTGGCTGGAAGCCAAATCAATTTCTTGGTGGCCCAAGCAGAAAAGCCCAGTGCTAGGCCTTTCTTAGCCCTTAGGTGATCCTGGTCTTGCCCATCCTGCACCCTACTGTACCCACCAGCACCCTCCTCACGCTTCCCTGCCCCCAGGGCCGGCGAGGCCAGGCTCAGCACTGGAGCTATGCAGTTCAGCAGTTTCCCATGCTCAGCAGGGTATACAGCTGGATCAGCAAGTGCTTTCAGAGGGCACTGTTGATGCTTCATTAAATCCTGTTAGTACAACTTGCCACAACGTGCTTCAGAGGCTTGCTGCTTAGTATTTCCTGAGCAACTTGCTGCGGGTCAGTAGAGATTGCACCGTGGCACCATCAGCAAAAGCCAAGTGCCTCCCCAGTTTTACTGGAGGCTGCTGAAACCCATGGGGGAAGGGTTTGGCTCCTCCTGTGTGCATGTCTTTTGCTTGGCTAGAGAACACTGCAAGGAGGGTGAGCTGGTCCCAGCTGGTCTCCGGCAGAGGAGAAGCAGAGCTTTGGGAACAGCTGTCCTCCCTTATGGCTGTGGATGTGTACTGGACTTTGCTATAGCTCTCTGATGCTGCAGAGCCTGTCCTTCCCATCAAACAATCTCTCCCTCTCCCATGGATGTTTGTAAGCCAGCCAGCTGTGTGGTGTTGTCGCGGACCGAGATGGGTAAAGCCGCGACCCACACCCCCTCCTCAGGGAATCGAGGGCTGAGGACCACTCCCCGTCACACTCACAAACAACGCTTGGGAATCGATAGATTTATTAAAGGCACTGAGGGTTTGGCAAGTCTGATATCTGGTACCTGGCATTAAGATACAGGTGACGCCTGCCCACATCCCCTGGATGTCACCCAGTTCCCTCTGGTTTCTTCCCAGAGATACTCCCAGCCCTTTCCAGGTCTGATCCAATTTTGTTTGCACCCCCTGCCTGTTGGATGTCGCTGCCCTTTGCTCTCATACCATTACTAGCAGATGTGTGCTGCTGAGCCACAGTGCCCCAGTGCTATGCCTTTGCTGGTTCCAGTGGCTTCAGTGGGGACTTCAGCAAGGAAGGGCAGGTCACCTGGAGCCATGAGGCCTGTCTGCCCTCCTGTGCTTTAAAGTGGTCCAGTGCAGATGCTAGCAGAGATCCCTGAGTCAAATATGTGAGCTGGAGAAAGGAGAGGTGCTTGCTCTGAACAGCACTGGTTTTAGCTGAAACTGGAGGGATGACCATCTTTAATCCTGTGTGGTTGCTGATGCCTGAATGACCCAGGCATCCCATGGGCTTTTCTGCCCGTTTCATTCCCTGCAAGCAGAACATTTCCTGCGTCATTTATTTCCAAACAGTAGCAAAATAAGCCTAAATCCTTATCTGGAGTCTGTCAGCTAATCCTTCCGCGAGTCAGGATCAAGGCTGTCAAATCAGGCTGTGTGACTCGAGGCTCTCAGTGGTTGCTGCTGTTCATAAATGGACTTCTTGAGAGCCCAAAAGTGGTACAGACATCTTTCCCAGCTCAGCATCACTCCAGCTTCACCCACTATATAACAACATCAGGTTGCAACAGGACCATGACGAGGTAGATTTTGGAAGGCTTCAGGGCTGCAGGTCGTATCATGCCCCATTTGATGCATGTTTGGTGGTGGCCCAGGAAGCCAGTAAGGAAAAATTTTGCAGTGCTCATAGAGGAGCTCCGTTTTCCTTGGTCTTCCCCAGAGAAATGCTTCAGGCAAGTGTCTTCTTTGCTTTTATTCATTGAATTTGCCAGAGCTGTTGCTGGCATGTTTTGCTAATGGAGGAGGCCTTACCCTGGAGGTGTCAACTTGACCTACCCCTGAGCAGGGCAGAAGGAACAAGAGAAGCAACATACTTTGAAGTCCTGCCAGGGTCTGTGCCCCTTCCCACTGCGAGTAGTAAAGATGACAATCTTGGGAAGCCCCATTGGTGGCTTCCTGGCTCTTTACTTTTCCAAGGGAAGTTGGTATCCTAGGTCACTGGGCTGCTTTGTAAAGTGACCAGATCTTGTCCCAGCACAGCTGTGCCCACAAATCCCATCCTGCCAGGAATGGCAGGGACTGGGACTATCAGTGTCATGCCAGCAGTAGGGCAGAGCCAGGCCTGTGCCCCTCAGCCAGACCCAGAAGGGTCCCCTCTTGCTCCCACAGAAGTTGTGGGGACTTTTCTGCCTATGTTCATTCCAGCATGGTTGGCCTCCTTGCTGCTCTAAAACATAAACATGTTTTGCTTTCTTTAATCGAAACCTTACAGCAGATGTTTTATGATTATTCCACCAATGGGAAAAACAAAAAGGATGCTGAAAAGTGCCAACATCATGGTTTTTATGGGAGAGTTTTATTAGCTTGGCAGCTTGCTGTTCAGCAAGGGAATGAAGGCATCAGCCAATACAGGGAATCCAGTTTAAGTTACTCCCATATCCTGGATGTAGAGTTCAGTATGTGCCAGTGTGGGGAGGGCTGTGGCTCTGGCTCCCAAGGATTTGGATCTGGGATCTTCAAATAGTCAGTTCTTGTCCAGATCCTAGTCCTGATCCTTGTCCTTGTCCTCACCCTGCCCTCACCCCTAGGGCTCCACCTCAGTTATCTTCCACCTCCTGCTTTGCTTCTAGTCTCAGTTCCCACCTTTGGGGCTGACAGAACCATCAAGGGTCCTGCAGGAGTTGTGCCCACACTGCTGATAGAGACAGGAGTCCTGTGCCTCAGTTTCCCAGGAAAGCCAAAGCATATGCCCAGGCATAAGGCAAAGGGAGCATCAGGGCAATGGGGGACTTGGCCCTGAACACAGCAGCATGGGCACATGGGGTCTTTGCCTGATCTCACCTTCCAGGATTCATGCCCTGTCAGCAGGGCAGAGTCCGTCCCCATGCAGAGCCTTTTCTGCCCATGCCATGAGCTTTCCTGACACGTCCCCCATCGTCATTTCAGCCAAAAGCATTTGGCTTTCCTGCTGGGAACTGTTAACAATAAAATCAATGCAAATGCTGCAGGGAGAGGCTTCAATACCCATTTGATGAGCTCCTGAGGGACAGACCTCTCATGTAAGCTCAGCTCTGCTCTGCATCTGTCAGCTCCATGGGGGGATGATCTACCCCAGCTCCTCAGCTCCCAGTGAGCCCCATGGATGCAGTGTAAGCAGGGATGCAGATGGAGTACAGGCTCAGCTACATACCAGGTGGCAGAGCCCTATGAGTGCCCTTTCCACACCTTGACATGGCACACGTTGGGAGGGAGAGCCCATCAGCAGCCATGCATGGAGGTGATGCTTCCCTCCATCATGCATGCTCCAGGAAATCACAACAGCTCTGCTCTGAGAAGGGCTGCTCCTCGGAGGCCTGAGGTAGTAGGAAGCTGGGGCATGCATCCATGTGGATGCTGTGGTTCCATGGTGGTGCTGTCAGCCTGCCTGCCGTGGCCCAGCCAGCTCGCATGCACTGCTGCCTTAGGAAAAGCGGATGGAGAAATAAAGGGAAACTTTCTGTTCCAGTGCCCCCAAAAGGACATTATAATTTTCCTTCACTGTGTCATCCTGCATGCCTGGTTATGTGGCGTTAAATTAGGGCTCTGGTTCGGTTACAGCTCATTACGGGCTTGTGTGTGGCTTTGTTGCAGCTTGTTCAGAAGCACCAAACGATCTGAGCCAGTGTGAAAGTCAAGATTTTAGCAACAGCTCAGCAACTAGGAGCTAAGCCTTGCCTGTGGCTGGTGACTTCAGCAGGGCTCAGACAAAGTCCCCATGGACCTGGTGCTACTACTTGGAGGGCATCAGTCAGGGATCCTCTGTGACTCTACCAGTGGGGAGAGCAAAGGGCTTGGAATGAAGATAGGTCAATGGGAGATGGCTAAAGCATCTCCTTTCCCTGGCTGAGCAAAGCAGTTGCCTTTTTAGCCTGCTTGAAGGACCTGCGTCTGGTGCTGTGTGAGACACAGGGGGACAAAGGGAGCGTTTTGAACGCCTTCAGACAGCAAAGCAGCTTTTCTGCAGAAATAGGTAGGTTTGGAAATACCTCGAGCAGCTGTGTTTATTCCAACACTCTCACTCAGAGGGATGCTCGGATGTGATGTGGGCCGTTTGTACAAACACGGCTGCCAGTGCCCAGACCAGAGCCACAAAGGGCGTTGCTCGCTTAGCAGCATTAATACAAACCAGCACGCAATCAATGGACTCAGTAAATAAAAACAACCCTTGTCCCAATGCTTGGGCAACGACTGAGGCTGTCTTCTCAGGAGCAGAGGGGTTGCCAGATATTTCCATTCCTTTCCCAAGGGCTGCTTTCACCCTAGCTGCACCCTCTGGCAACCAAGGAGAACTCTGCTCTGTCAGGGTTGTGCTGGGCTGGGACAGGGATCAGCCTGGGTTTCCCCTGGGAGCTTCTTTCCCAGCAGTCCTCACCTTCAGCAGTGCTCCCATGTGCTAGAGAAATGTAGTTGAGATCCCTGCAGCCCTACAACTTTTGGTTTGCCCTGGCATTTTTTTCCAGTGCTGAAGGAAAGATGCATGTTTGTAATTGCTGCACCCAGGGCCATTAAAGGAGCTGATTCAGCACGAGGAGAACTGATCTGTTCTAAGTGGGGAGAGAAGAAAGTGGCTTCCTTGCTCAGATGCTGTGCACTGCTCCCTCAGCCTCCCAAGAGCATCCCCATGCAGAGGCCATGCTTCTGGGATGTCGGGAGCAGACAGCACAGCCATTTTCCATGAGCTGCCTCTAAGCCCAGTTGGTGATGTTCCCCCTTGCTGTGCCACTGAGTTGGGAACCTGCTGCCACCTCTCCCAAGCCTGCCTGTCAGACTGGGTACCAGCCCTCCTGCTCAGCTGTGCTTGGCATCTGCTTCCTGGAGTGCCTGGAGCCATGCTGGGCACAGAGGAGCTCCCTGGCTCTGGAGCAGTGACCCCCTCTAAATCCAGAGGCACGGCAAGAGCCGACAGGCTGGCAAGTTAGGAAGGCTGTGAGTGGAAGGCAGCACTGAGCTGATGGGATGTGGTGACTGGGTTGGATGCTGATTTGGAGGAACGCCACAGGGTAGATGCTCAGTTGCAGGAGGGCTTGGTGTGCAGAATGCAGGTTGGCAAGTTCCTCTGTTGTGGTTGTGTGTGCCATGATGTGTATCTGGAGATCCCAAGCCCCCAAGCTCCGATGAGAGCAGCACACTTGATGGTACAGCCCACAGCACTGTGCAGCACTGTTCCCCTTAGCAGGGAAATTGTCTCCCATCAGGCCTGCTGCTCCCAAGCAAGGGCTGAACTGGACAGGTTTATTCCCTCATGCTACATGATTTCTCCCAAGATGCTGGCAGTTTGTTCTAGCACCTGGGGAGCAAGCCTCTGGGAGGGTTGGGACAGAAGCTCGGGTGGGAGGGGGCAGTGGGCTGTGGGCTGTGGGAAGGACTCGTCCCTCACTGCCTGTGCTGGGACATGTGTTGGGGTTGGCACACCAACAGGGCCATGCACAGGGACAGGCCATGCCATGGGGAGGTTTGAGGTGTACCCAGGGGCAAGAGAGCCTCAGTAACAAGCTGACAGCCCACGTGGGACTACCTTATCCCCCTGGGTTAGGGGCTCTTAGCACCCACCTGCCCTCCTGGTGAAACAATTTGGGTGTAGAAGGGCCAGTCCCTGCTCCTGTGGCTTCCTCTCCCCAGGAGCATAGAATGAGTATGGTGGGACTGTTTTGAGGAGTTCTGGACATCTGCATCACTGCCACTGCCCAGGGAGTCATGCATGCCTGGCACATCCCTGGGGTCTGGGGGAAAAAAGCTGGGACCTTAGTAGGTGGAACAGTCTCATGGGGCTCAGAAGGGCTGGGAGGAGAGTGGCAAAAGAGAGTTTGTGTCACTGTGGATCAACAGATCCACTGCCATCCCTACCCAAACTCTTCCCTACCACCATTCCCCAGCCCAAGGGGGCTTTTACACATCTAATGGAACCTTGAGCTTGAAATATGGGGACCAGCAAGTGCATCCCCCTGTGGATAAGCCTCTGATGAGGGCTGTGAGCTGGGACACAGCAGCCCAGCAGCCCTCCCTGTGCCAGACCCTTCCCCATACCACCTGTCCTCCCTGCTCACTGCTCTGCCCCTTTTGCTTCCTCCTCAGGCAAATAACAGCCAGGAGGTTAAGAAGGGGCCTGAGGTGGAAATTGCAAAGCTGGACAAGCTGCTTAACCTGGTAAGAGAGCCGGAGAGCAACGCAAAGAAGTGAGCGGGGCGAATGACGGCTCTGCCGGGGGCTGCCAGCTGAACAGGCCCAGCTTTGATCAGTGGCTGCTTGGCATGCAAGCCGTGGGCCCCATGCCACCCGCACTTTGCATAGTGGGAACAGTTCACCTCCATGCCTGGACAAATAAACGTTTCTGGGAAAGCCACAGCGCGCAGTCATTTCTCGGGACAGGCAGACCTCCCTGTGCTCAGTCCCTCAGAGGTGCACAGCCCCTCAGCTCTTCCACCTGCTGAGCTTGCAGCACATGACCTCCATGGAGGGCAGCAGACCTAGGGAAACCTTAGGGCTGCATCTCCATGGCAGCCAACCCCACAGTGAGGGGTGGCCACAGAGAATGAGCACTGACTGAGCTGCAGCCCCACAGCCATTTGTGGGGTGAGCCACACACAGCCCCCTGGATGTTGGGGTGACAGCCTCAGCCACAGGGTGGCTGGGAACCTGGCCTGGCCCCCCATGGCTGTGGGAGAGGAATGTGCCATCGCTGCAAATTGGGTACCAAGGCAGCTGCTGGACAGCAGCTTTGGAATGCTCACAGCTCCCCAGGGGGGGCTTGGCATGGGGTTCAGCTGTCTCTGCCCAGGCGGCAGCTGTGGGAAGGGCTGGGCACTGGGGTTTGCAGAGCCTTCCCACTGCTCCGGTGCTTTGCAGCAGAGGGATTAGCTGCTACGTGGCTGCGGTGGCAGCAGGAGCTGCGGTGGCCTTGCTGCATGCTGATGAGCAGGGGTGGGCTGTCATTGCTGGAGTCTTACGCACAGCTGCCAGGACTGGGGACCAGAGGTGCTCATTCCACCAGGCAGGGGTGGTGGCAGGTCTCCTTCATCTGCTCAGCTGTCCTGTCTCCCCCACATGCATCCCGGTAACTTAAGGCCATGGCTTGGAACCTCTCTGGTACCTATAGCACTTGGGCTAGGGGGTGTTCCCTGCTGACTACCCCATGCCCCCATCCCAGACATGCCGCAGACATGAACTACCCAGCAGATTTCTCACCCAGCAGTTAAAAGCCACAGACAGATGCAGATATGAGCCTTTCCTTGCCACCATCACCCAGCAAACTGCTTGCAGTCCTGCAGGGACGTCAGCCACCAGCCCTGGGGCAGCTGCTCCTCAGCCCTGCGGGATGGGCAGGACATAACACCTCGCCAAAATGTTCCAGGCGCTGGGCAGAGCTCAGAGACACTGCCTAGGTCCTACGATCAGTTTATTAGTCTAGTAAAAACACCGCTGCAAAGGGATGCGTTAGCTACACCTGACATGGGGAGGAATGACAGGCTGTGCCAGGCCTGGCCAAGCCTGCACAGGGACACTGGCCAGCATTGCTCCCAGCACAGCCCACCCCTCTGTTCCCTTATTGCAGTGTCTGTGCCAGCGTGGACCTTGGCTATTGCTCGGCTCTAGGATGGGCAGGGCAGAACCCTGCAAAACCCACAGCACTTGCAGGCAGGGAAGGGGAAGGCAGCTGCCGGGCTTGGGGACAAGCCAAGCCACCAGCATCCCTCCCCATGGAGCCACTGTGGTCCCTGAGGAGCAATGTGGCTGGAAGACCCTTCAGTGCTGTTTGGCTTGGGCACCCCCATCTATCCCCATGTCTCCCACCAGCAGCAAAAAGTCATCCCCAGCTGCTCTCAGTGGGGATGGGGACACCAATAAGGGCACATCTGCTGCCCGCAGGCAGGTCAAACCCCACCAGCTGGCCTTGGCTGGGAGCAGGCAGGAGGACAGGCAGGAACACGAGGGCCGTTTACCTGGCAGTGTTGGTGCTAATGCTGGAGGGGATTGACAGACAGACTGTGGATGAAACGACAGACCATGCAGACCTTCTCATGGCTCATTAAACTGGCACCTGGGACAGATGGGTGCAAATGCCCTCCTGGCGCTGGGGGCACAGGGCACCTCAGGGCAACCCCTAAAGACACCTGGGCTGGTAATGCCCCCGTCTGCCAACAGGGCCAGTGCTGCTGGGGTCCCCCCAGGCACATCCCACCATGGGGCAACCAGCCCACTCAGGGACAGGTGGCCGTGCCAGCCCCTGGCTGGCCCTGCTCAGGTCTGCAACGCAGTGGCCACTGGCCCAGGCCACGAGCACCAGGGAGTTGCCCACGGGCTGTCCTCAGACATGGGGTGTGTTTGAGGGCAGGGCTCCTGCTGTGCTCATTGGCAGCTGAGACAGGCACAATTATCCCCATAGCACATCCCTGGCTGCTGTCTCTCCATTCTTATGGTCACTGTGGGCATCCACAGGGATTTCACACACCAAAACCAAGCAGCCAAAGGGCTGTGCCCTGTATCACAGCCCCAGCGAGCAGCTCAGCATCCCCTTTGCTCTCATCCTGCCCAGTCCAGCGCCCCAGTCCCAGCACAGGCATCCAGACTGGCATGACTCCTTCAGCACAGCCAGGTACCCAAGTTCCCAGGCAGCTCAGGGCTGCAGCAGGTATTTCTCTTCGTTCTTTGCCTCATCTGCATCAGAAGCTGGGCTCTTCTTGGGGCAGGAGGGGGTCCTGCAGGCCTTGCAGAGGATGAGGAAGAGGATGAGGATGAGCAATGCAATGACACAGTTAAAAGAAATTGCCACGACCGCTCCAGTGGAGAGAGCAGCCCCCATCACCACCGTCAAGCAGCAGGAAGCAGGGCCCGCAGCTCAGCCCCACACTTGGGATGCCAGCGCAGCGATCGAGCAAGCAGCCTCCACCCGCTGGCATTGGCAGGGGACAGAGGGGAGGGTGACAGTGCTGGCAGTGGGATGGGCAGGTCAGTGTCGTCCCGTCACACTTTGGTGGCTCGGAGCTATGTCCTGGGCTTCACTGTGCTGCTGGGAAGGATCGATCTGAGCTGTCCCTCAGCTTCCCCTCCTCCAGCAGGGCAAGACAGACACAGGGACCCCTCTCCTCCCTCCTGCACCTGGAAGGGAGAAAGTCACTATCACTGTTGGCACAGTTAGGACAGGCCGTGGGGCTGTCAGCAGGCAGCGACCCCAGGGCCCAACGGGCTCTGCTGGGGTCTGGAGGCTGCAGCAGCTCCCAGGTCAGCTGCTGTTTCGGGGAACCTTTCCAGCGCCACACACCCTTTCCCCTGCGATGGCCACCAACCTGGAAGCATTCCTAGTGGGAGACCCATTCCCTCCTCCCCGGGGCATCTCTGCATGGCTCAGGGTGGCCTTGGCCCAGCTCTTGTCCCCTCTCCACCCTCCACCTACTTTTCCTGCTGCCTGGACCCTGCTGTGAGGTCCCGTAGCCCAAAACGGGGCGAGAAGCTGAGCGAGCAGCAGGTGGGTGACCGGGGCAGCCCCCCCTTGTGCTTTTCACCCAGGTCGGGTAGAGCCCCTTTTTTGAAGGTCCCAGGTGCCTCTAGCCCCCCCCGCCCGGCCGAGGAGTGGGACACCCGCGGAGCCCCCGGCCCGCAGAGGGGCACCGAGCAGCAACAGGTCCCGCCGGATCAACCCTCCCTTCGCGGGGCCCCGGCGTTACCCACCTGCCTCCGCTCGGCCCGAGGAACTGCCGGGACCCCGCGGGCGGGAGGCCGGCGTTGCCGGTAGCGGGGCCCGGCAGGAAGCGGGGTCCCGGTGAGGAGGCCCAGCGCGGTGTGACGGTGCCGGTGCCCGGAGTGGGGCCGCGGTGCCGGACCCCGGGCGCGGTCCCGCCGCGGCCGCCCGGTGGGTGCCGCAACCCCGTGCGCTGCCCGTCGCCTCCCGCCGGCACAGGGGGGCGGGGCCTACTGCCGCTCCGCCCCCTCCCCGCCCCTCTCCCGTAATTGGTGGTCGCCCCCCGCCCGTCGTGCGCCATTGGTCGAGCTCTGGGCTCAGAGCCCGCCCCTCGGCCGGCGCCCACGTGAGGGAGGGGTGGGGGCGTCGCCAGGCAGCGCGCGTTCTGCCGGCCCGGCCCGAATGCTGCCCGGACCCTGCCCGTGCTGCCACCCTTGCCCAGTCCCTGCTGCTGAGACTGCCCTGCCCCGTCCTGACCCAGCTACCCCTCCTGCCCTACCCGTGCTGCCGTGTCCCTGCTGCTGCTACAGCCCTGCCTGCACTGCTCTGCCCTGTCCTTTCCCAGCTGCCCCTCCTGCCCTGCCTGTACCTCCCCAGCCGCCTGTACTGCCTGGCTCACCTGCCCTGCCTGCCCGCACTGTTGTTCTGTCCTGCTGTTTGACTTACTCTCCTGTACTACCCTGCCTGTCCTGCTCATACTGCCCCTACAGCCCCTGGCTGTACTGCCCTGCCTGAGGATGGAGTGACTAGGCTGGGGGTCTCTTCCCCGACAGCGGGACCAAAGGTAGGCAGGGGTGGACACAGGCACCACCACAGTCCTGGAGAAGGTGGACAGGTCATTTAGGGACATGCCCCAGGAACCTGGGCAGCAGCGGCCTCATAGGCACAGGCAGCTCCTCCCCATCCTGTGCAGGGGGAAACTGAGGCAAGGGGCAGCTCGTCCCTGGCCAAGGGGATGCTGCATCCCTGCTGAGCCCAACTGCCAGCTGCCACGCAGGGACCAGAGCCAGAGCTCTGCTGTGGGGTGTCACCCCGAAGTGGGGATGTTCCTGGCGAAGGGCACAGATGTGGCACTCAGGGGAGGTGGCTGAGGAGCACGCAGGAGTCTCTCCTCATGGGTGGGGGTGCTCCTGGAGATGCCCAAGGATCAGGTCCCAGCACCTGCAGTTGCTCTGGAAATCTACAGCCACAGTGTCCTGGTGGCACACACACACAGCAGTGACATGGCAGGGGGGGGAATAGGGCATGGGGGCCTGTCCACCCAGGCAGCCTGACACAGTGTGCCACACCGGGAGAAAGAAGCAGCTGGATAAAGAAGGATGAAGAACACATCTGTAAGAAAGCTGGGAACTACTCCTGGCTGACCCCACGGGCTGCTCAGGGGAAGGAAAGCTCCAGCACAGCTGTGTGACAATAGAACCCAGAAGGGAGCACCACTGCAGTCAGCCGAGGGCAACCTTCAAACGGCTCTACAAAAATAAAGATCACTTTGCAGCTTTGATGAGAAGCTGTGAAATGTGCCACCACCACGGGGGAGGACTGCACAGGCTGTGTTAGGTCCCATCTCTCTGCTAAGAGGGTGATATTAACAGTAAACCACAGACACATTGCTGGCTCAGAAATCCCCTCATCAGACACTCGAGCATCTTTCTTTGGCATTTATCGCTAATTAGCCAAGAAAAGCAGTCTCCTGTTACATTTAAGGGAGAAGCAGCTGCAAACAACACCAAGATCAACTGGCTTATCTCTGCCCCATCCTCAGGTCTCACCTGCCCTGGCCCAGCAGAGAGGTCAGGGCATTTCCCCGAGCATGTTGTTAGACCTGCGAAGGCATTGGGTCACACAGGTAAATGCACCATCTCTCTCCTGCTCCCCCTCATGTAGGTAAAATCCCTTATTTAAATGCTTGTGTTGTTTCCCATTAACTTGACAAAGCAGAGCATCAGGTCCAGCTTGCCAACACAGGCAGTGACCCGGGAAGAGCAGGCAGGACAGGCAGTGCTTAGGACATGGTGCGAGCAGGAGCTGTTCTGGCGAGAGCTCATCCTGTCACAGGGAACAGCTCTTTCTTCCTGCGCAGCGTTACTTACCAGAGCTGCTCCAAAAAGGAAACTACTGCACAAGAAAGGATGCTGTGCCCTTTGCCTCACTCAGCAGAGCTTGGGCAGAGTTTTTTGAGACTGTAGTTCTAGTCAGTTTGAAGGAAAACAACAAAAAACATTAGCAAAAAGCTTCCCAGCATAAAAAAACCAAAACCACAACAAAGAACATCACCTTGACCTTTCTTGGATGTTAAAAGTGAATGGCAAAGGGAAGAAACCTCCCCTCTTGCATCTGGGTCCATTTAAAGCCATGAGAGGAACAAACGAAGAGCAGCAGGTCCACTCTCCTCAAGGAGAGCTGAGTGGAGTTTCAGCGGGCAGCAGTAGCCCCAACAATGCTCTCAGGGTGACCTCCAGTGGGATGAGGAAGACATGACAAATTTCATGTTACATGAAGAGGAAACTTTATTTTAAACCCATCCCGGTGCATTACAAAGGAGCAGAAAGGAGAAAGAGCAGGGTCCTCTGGAGCTTACCGTTACCACTGCCCCAGGGCACTCGAGAAGCTACAGGATTTCAGGCTGATTAGGACATGAGTCAACTCCTGCCCCTTTGACAAAGAGAGGTGTAACTGTCAGCTCCACCGAGCGGAAAGGACAGAGAGGGGGCTACGTGCCCACAGTCACAGAGTTGTGTCCCTGCAGCCCTACATCCAGATAGCCTGACGGGCTCAGCAGACTTGGAAGCACAGACCAAGTGGCTGGCCAAGCCCTGTGCCCCACTGTCTGCTCCTGAGTTCCAGTGACACAGGAAGCAGCAGGGGAAATCCACGTCAGGTCCTGTCTCCACCTCCATCGGCCACAGAAGCAGGCACCTGGCACACATGCCTGCTGCCAGGGCTGCCACACTGCCCCAGGTGGCTGGAACCTTGCTGGCTGAGCAGCCACTCACCAGGGCTTACTGACAGGACACCAATGGTCAGTCAACTCCCGTCTTCCCTGAACTGCACACTACAGAGTACAGCCTGGCAGCCTTTGACAAGGGAACTTGTCAAAACACAGTTTCAGACAGCTACAGTCACATCAATTTTGAAAGTTAACTTTTCCTGCCCTCCCCTAGCAACTCTGCAAGCCCCCCCATGTTCAGCAGCAGCTTTTCAGCTAGAGCAGCTGGCTTTTCTCTGTAACTCCCCCAATCCACCCAAACATGGTGGTGGCTGTCTCAGGACTTGGCGCAGGACTCCCCAGGCCATCCTCCAGCAGATCGAGGATGCTTCCCTGTGCTCCCAGCTCCCCTTCCTCCACCCTGCTTCCTCTTCATTTGGCCCTGGGACTCTGATTTAAGTGTCTCAATCCAGAAGGCATCAAAAGAGCCTGGAGCCTGGTATCCCGGCTCCTGAGGATCAAGGGCGTCTTTGCTGAGTAGAACACATATGGCAGGAATGTTTCTCTTCACTGTCAAGGCATCGAGGCCAGCCTCAGGGACAATGGGTTCCCAGATCTCTTCGATCTGCTTGAAGAGCACTTTGGTGATCTGGTGAAGCTCTTTCAGCCTTCGTTTCATGATTTCCACACAGGTAATGGTCTTGCTGACAGCCTTGCCTGAGCCAGTGAAAAGAATCTGCCTCACCGAGTCCAGCTCCATCTTTCCGATGGCATAGCCCATCAGATTTCTGATTTTGCTTCCATCCTTCACTTTCATTTCAATGATATCAGGGGGCAGGTCAGTGAAAGGAAGAGGACAAGGTTTCTCCACAATTTTGGTCTTCTTATAATTCTCCATTCTGCAGTGCTGAAAAGGAAAACGGATCCATTAACACCAACTCCCATTACAACTGCAGTGCAAAGAAAACTCTCACCACAATTAGCTACAAACTTTCCTCCAAAGGGCACTCTGAGCTATCAGAGCTGGGGATCCTGAAAAGGCACATCCAAAAGTTCAGCAAGAGTTCATGCTGAGGAGTCACTAGCATCCCAGCCTTCCTCAGCACGAAGACTTGCCACAGGGCAGCTTGAGCCCTGACAGGCAGGGGGAATACGGCTGGTGTTATCGCAGGGCAAAGTAAAAAATACAGGCAGGATCCCAGAGAAATTCAGAGAATAAATGGGTGAGCTGAGGTTATTGAGAACAGAAACCAGAGCAATACTGAACACAGCTACACCCCGTGAGCTGCAGCGGAAATGTGCAGAGGGCCCAGGCACAGCTCTGGTATGTTACAGAAACAGGCTCGTGGGGCTCTGAGCCCAACTGGCCAGCCTAGGTGAAAGGCCAGGGACCATACACCTTGATGAAACAGTGCAGATCACACGGCAGACACCAAGTCAGGGGCTGCAGGCAGGAGACACATGGCCAGCAAGAAGCAGGACAATAGAAAGGCACATGAAGAAAAAAAAAGTTTTCCAAGGGAAAGATAGAAAGTCCAGTCTTGAAGCTCCCCTCTCTACCAAGGCAGGGATGCTCTACTGGCATCCTCACCAAGGCCTGCCTAATCCACGTAGGGTACCCTCCTCCCCATCACCGAAAGCCCAAGGTACCCCAGCATGCAGCACTTTGTTATCTGTAGGCCTGTGAGCCCTGTTTCATCCAGAGCCGACCCCTTTTACCCCAGCCCCTATAGACACAGGGCAGGTCAATGTCCCCTCTCTGTGCTTGGGAAGCACGTCCCAGGCACGAGGCCCTCATCGCCAGCAGGGCACCAGGCCACCATCGGTGCTAGGGCGCCGGCACACACCCCCCTCTGCTGGGCTAGAGCAGCGCTCGGCCCTGCAAGAGCGGCTGGGGACACTGCTGCTACGGGGGCTCGGGGCTGCCAGAGGGTGGCAGGGAAGGTCCAGGTCTCTGCCGTGAGGGTTAGGAAGCCCAAGCCACAGCTGGGGAGGTGCGACCGGAGCGGGTGAGGGCCTCCGGCGAAGCCACTACTGTTGGGATGGGGGTGAGCGAGGCTAGTGCGACAGGCGGGCGCAGCCAAGCACCGGCTACCGGGGTAGGAGGGATGCCAGAAGGTTTCCACAGAGGCGCGAGGGGAGCCCAGGCCGCTGCTGCGGGGGATGGGGCAGGAAGGGGGAGCGGCAGGTCCACGAGGGTATGTGGGGAGGCCAAGTGCCCAAGTAGGGCCCCGGAAAGGAGACCAGGCTGCCGTACAGCGGCCCACGGCCCGGTAAGATACCCTTATAGGGTTCCGGGAGGAGGCCAGGGCTCGCTATAGCGGGGTGGGGGTGCAGGACAGGCGCTCACCTACGGCCGCCTCAGCGCGCCCCTCGCCTGAAGATGGCGGCGGCTGCAGTAACGCGCATGCGCAGGGGCGGTGCGCAGCCTCCCGGCCTGCCCGCACAGCCTCCCGTACTGCCCTCGCCACGCCTGGGGCGACTGCGCTAACTCCGCGACACGGGCTGGCGACAGCGGAGCTCCCCAGCCACCTATAGGGACCTGGGGCCTGTCCGCAGCTTTGCAGCCTCGCCGCGGTGTGCCCAGGAGTAGGCAAACTTCCCTGGAATTCCCGGCTGGGGTCCTGGCCCATTCCTGTGGGGCTCCCAGGTGACACACGGCTGGTCTGTGTCTCACCAAGCAGGAGGGTTTGGGACCCTCCCAAAAGCACGACCTCAAGCTCAGGAAGACCTCTGTAACAGGAGAAACTCCAGGCAATGGCCAGACACAGCTCATGCACCTCTCCAAAGGGGAAAAGGCACACCTCACTGTGAGAGTGGTGACACACTGGCACTGAATTGGTGAAAAGCACGGATTGGCCAGAGAAGCTGTGGCTGCCACCTCCATGGAAGCGTTCATGGCCAGGCTGGATGGGGCTTGGAGCAACCTGGTCTAGTGGGAAATGTCCCTGCCCATGCAGAGGGTTCCAATCCAAACCATTTTCTGATCCTATGACAGGGGCTGGCCACCAGCTCCGACTGGCAGCAGAGGCAGGATGGAGGCAAGATGAATGCTGGAGCAGCTGCCTCCTCCCAGTGCAGATGGGAGAATGGCCTCAAGGAAAAGCTCAGATTCCCCTGCACACAGACAGCTCATGTGAACGGGAAGAAGCCAGAGGAGCGTATGCCATGGCCTGAGAAAGGCTGTGGGACCAGCAGGGATATACCTGCCCTTGGCTCAAGGCTGAACAAAACCAACTGGCAATCTCCTGTAGGCTGCCACGAGGTCTCCACAGCCTGGGGAAAACCACACATGGAGGCACAGTCTGTGCCAGGGCTGCACCCAGGGGAGGAAAAGACAACCCAGACAGCGTTTCAGGATTTTACTATGGTCCACTAGAGCACGAAGGGATTTTAAAATATGCTACAAACAAAAAGGTATCTCAGGGAAGTGCAAGATTTGCAAATGGTGGCATATTGAGAAGTAGTGTGGCCTCGGTTCAGGGCCAACACAGCTGAGCTACAGAGCCAAGGTGACACCCGAGAGCCTGCGATGTCACTCGCAGCATGCTCATGCCAAGTGGGAAAATGCTGAGATGACAGGGTGCAAGCCATGCTGCAGCATCTCCAGAGCAACCCAAGGCCAGCAGGGCCCCGGGCTTCCCCACACTCCTGGCTCTGCCATCACTCTGCCACAGGTTTCGCTTCCTTGGCCGCTTCCAGCCGTGCCAGTATTTCATTCCACTGGACAAACTGCTTGGAGAGAAGCAGGGTCTGGATGTGACTCTTAAGGAAAGAAATGTGGAAACTACAGGGAAGAAGGCAAGCTTGGAGCACCCTGGCAGCCCAACAGCCCCATTACAACCCTGTTTCCCTGGGAGAGGAAGAGTCCTGAGACTCCAGGCTGTAGAAAGCTCTCGGCTCTGTTCCTGAGAGGAATATGACGGGGACACAGGTGTGACCACATCAGAAAGGGCACTGGCCATTAAACCCGGGGCTGGGCATCCAACTACATCTGATGCGAGAGGCAGCCCAGGAGACAGGCAGGCACTTCAGCTGCACCATGCCTCAGCTCAAAGGATACCACTTTGTTGTAGTCTTCCAGGAGTGCCTTGATGCTGTCGGTGAGATCGTGACGCTGTTTCTGCAAAGAGGGGAGGCAGTGAGCGAGCAGTCAATAAGCTGAAGGGTATTTGTCCTCCCAGTCCCTTACAGCACAGGGGGACACTCATCCAAGGATAAGAGTACTGAAAGTAGAGCTCAGACCCTGGCTGTGGCCTCTCACTGCAGCTAGAAGGGTTTCAACAGTCAAGAGAAAGGTTACAAACACCCGTTCTGATGAAACGATGGAACCCCTGGGCTAGCACTACTGCCTGCCTCTTCTCAGAATCCTTGCTTTGCTTTCCCCAGAACAGAAACTCACAGCAAAATCCTGAAAGTGGGCGTTAGGCACTGCCCAGACTACTCACTGCAGCTCCAAGACCACTCGAACCGGGAAGGAAAAGGTGAAGTGACAAGGTGATGCTACCAACAGCCTTCCAGAGACTAGGACACTGGAAGAGTACAATGCTTTATCTCAGTGTCCTAGCGAAAGCAGGAATGCCAGCTGGTTAAACCCACCACCACTAAGTGTCACTCAAACCTCTCTTTTGAGCACAGCTATAGTAGGCAAAGCACTTTTCCAGCTCCAACTGGATTGTCAGAAATCCCAGCTACTTCTTTCCCAAAGTGCTTACACTTCTTTAAGACAGCAGTATAAACATGCTGGGATTGAAAACAACTGCTACAAATGAGCAATCTGAGCAATTGCAAGTACAGGGGTGTCAGTACAGCCACCAACAAAAGGTTCTTCCTCCCTGCTAGTCAAGACTGTCAAGAATATTCACACTACCTGCTGCTGTATGTGGATTTGAGACAGTCGCTGTAGTTTCACTGCATGGTCAGGAACTGCTGAAAGCACACAAGAGAAATCCATTTTGTCTGTTTACCGCACATGGAATTAGTTCCCAAAATAAAGACCATTCTTTCTCCACGAGCACATCACAGCAGAATCTCACCCATTGTAGGCAAGTGCTATGCACCACAAACACACCTTTTACAGAGTAAAAAAAGACCCCAGCTATCCTGAACACTAAATACCAACTTGATGTGCTGGATAGCATGAGTGAGGGGATGCCTGCGGTGAGGGTTAGTCCAGAACTACATCAGAGTAGACTATTTGGATAAACATTATGGCAAGCAATTAAAAAGGCATCTCCACCTATGCCAGGAGCAGGGATGTTGTGGAAGGAAAGAGCTCACAGGTCGGAACGGTCTCCACCCTCTCCACCAAGCTGCTGTTTCCAACCTGCTTCCTGACCTACTCTATTGCTTTCTTGACCTTGTATGGGACATCAGAGCAGCATAGGGGAGGAGCAGACATACCACTGAGTTTGTACCTACTTTACTCCCACCAGGTTGTGTGCCTAGCTGTCCTCTCCTCTAGTCTGAGGCTCAAGGGAAAAAAAAAAAAAAAGAACAAAGGATAGACAACAGCTTGGGGGGTGGCATGTGCAGCTCTAACTTACAGAAGAACAAGCCTACCTTGGATACTGGTGCTGTCCAAGATGGGCTGGAGGTTCTTCACCTGCTCCAGAAGGGCTGCTCGGGAAGGAAGAGGAACCTGCTCCTCTGGTTGGAGAGGGACAAGAAGCAACATCAGTAAATGGAGACACTGCTTTGGCTTTCCACAAGTACTTGTGGAGTAACTCTTCCAGCTAACCTAGGTACAGAGAAAGCGCCTTGTTTATGATTTTATTTAGACTTTTGGGTTGTTCATCCCTGGATCTTGGTTCACATCAATTTAAGGCAGGAGAATCTCCAATCTTCACTGGGAGACTATACTAACACAAGGCTGAACCAAATTCTTTGGGGCAAAAGAAGAGAAGGCTAGAAGGTATTTAAAACACATCCAAAGGCCTTCCAATTTTGTCTCAGCCTAAAGAGTACTGGAAAAGGGGTGAGGAAAAGTGTTCTAGCTCTAGTTTTTCTTTTAAACTTTTTAGTAATTCAGAGTCAAAGTGATCAATACTAAAAAGATCAGAACCAATAAAACTGCAGCATGGACATGCACAAGGGAGCACTGAGGGTGACAGAGATCCTCATACAAACCCCCTCTCTGACAGCTGATGGTGTCCTGCCAGATCTTTACAACTAAAGAAGAGAAATCCATCCCAATCCAGCTTAGGTTAATTGACAACTTTTGCAGTGCTAAAAAAAACCCCCAACCCTGTCTCTGCTCATTTCATGCCATACCTGCCAAGATGAACTGCAGCTTCATGGCATCTGGAACAGCCATCCTATCAATGTACTGAGGGTCCAGGTATTTTATGACATCTTCAACTAGAGTGAAAAACAGGTTTGGAGGCAAAAAAGTAGGGGAGACATTATTGCATTTACAAGTGCAATTTTCCCCTACTCTATACATCAGGTTGCTCTGTAAACACTGCCCACTTCAGGTCGTTTTTATTCAGATTCTTGAATATCTATAGTACTTGAAAATACATGACTCTGGAGCACTGTGACCAAGAACTGACAAATGGCTCAAACCAAATAACTGCTTTGTTGCCGACACCAGCAACACTTGCTTTTTATTTATATAGTGATACTAGAAGGGAGTGAAATCTGCTTCTTTTTTCACTCCTGATACCCCCCAATTTGAAGGCAGCTCCCCAGATACATCCACCACATAGATGCATGTGATCCTCATTGCTCCCACCACACACACCAGGGAGAGCTGGTTTGCTATGTTCGAGAAGTCAGAAAGTCATTTCAGGAGCTCACACTGCAACAAGCCTCAAGGCCTGCATTCCAGGTGGAACAAATCACAGCACTGAGGCAGGTGGACATGAGGCAAACAGCAGCTTGCAGCGCTGCATTTCCCACCCCTAACAGCTGAGGGGGGAATCGAACAGGAAGACCTCACTCAGCTCAAAGAATCATAGAACGTTTTGGGTTGGATGGGACCTTAAAGAGCACCTCGTTCCAACCTTTTTGCCCTGGGCAGTAACACCTCCCACAAGACCAGGTTGCTCCAAGCCCCATCCAACCTGGCCTTGAACACTTCCAGAGATGGGACATCCAAATCTTTCCTGGGTAACCTGTGCCAGTGGCTCACCACCCTCACAGGAAAGAATTTGCTCCTAATGCCTAATTTAAATCTACTCTCTTCCACCTTAAAATTGTTGCCTCATCCTGTGACTACACACCCTTGTAAAAAGTCCCTCCCCAGGTTTCCTGTAGCCCCTTCAGGTACTTGGAAGGCTGCTAGAACTTGTCCCCGAAGCCTTGCTTCTCCGAGCTGAACAACCCCAACTCTCTCTGCCATAGCAGAGATGCTCCAGCCCTCTGATCACCTTCCTGGCCCTCCTTTGGACTCGCTCCAACACTTCCACGCCCTCCTTATGCTGAGGGCCCCAGAACTGTTACTTACTCTCTGCCAAACGTGCAAAACCAGAGCTGAGATTCGATGGGGCGCAAACCGGTAAGGGATTTTTGTTTAGAGGAGAGAAGCGTCACACAGGGTCCTCCAGCCCCGCCCTCCCCCGCGATTCCTCCCGATCCCTCTCCCCGAGGCTCCTCACTTTTCTTAAACAGGATTTTGATCCTCTCCCTCTTGCCGGCGATAGTGTTCAGCGCCACCTGCACCTTCACCAGCTCGTCAGCCACCTGCAGAAGTACAGAAGGGGACGGGTTTCTCAGACTTCGCAGGGCCGACCTACCTCAAACCCCGCCGGGCCTGGGCCGGGCGCGGGGCCTGGGCCAGGTCACCGCACCAGCAGAGCTGCCCTCCGGTCGCTGCGGCACCTTTTGCGGCCCACAGGCAACGTCGCCGCCCACGACGCGCTGCTCCAGCTCCTCCAGCCGCCATTGCAACCGCTGCAGCTCCGCCGCCCGCGCCGCCATCTTGCCGCCGGCCGGAAGAGGCAACACTCCACTTCCGCTAGACCCCGCCCCGTTGCCATGGCGGCGCGTTGCTAGGGGCTGCCGTTGCCGTGGAGACCGAGGTCGCCGGGGAGGGGAAACGGTTTTCTGGAGGGTAGGAGGCGGGCCCCGGGGAGGGGGACGCGGGGTGCAAAGGCCCTCTCAAAGGCGAGCAGTGGCGGCTGCAGCCGGTCGATGGCGATTTGCTCTGTAGAGGAAGGCGCTCAGGCCTCCTGCCGCCTGGGCGGTCGATGGCTGCTTCATTCCGGCGTGGTCCGCCAGGAAAGAGGTGCTAGGATGTATTAAAAGAAATTGATGTAGCGATCTGTGGGTCATGTGGATGCAGGGCCTTTGAAATTCAGGAGGCTGCCGCTGGCTTTCCCCCAGGCCTCAACCTGCCTGGGTTCACCTTTCTGCAATCGAACACGGCGGGCAACGCTTGCTAAAAAGTAACTCGTTAAAAGGTGAGACATCAACCAAAGCATCAGTCAGGCCCAGCCCCACCACTGCCTGCAACTGACACTCACGATTACAGGGATCTCTCAGAGGAATGAGATTAATTAATGGTAGCAGCATCCACCACAGAGAAAAGCCCAGAGACTTCCCAAACTGCAGAGGGAAATGTTCAGGAGTCTCCAAAGCACCTTGCAATGTTCCCTGCATCCCAGAGCTGAGCCTGCCACTGCTCCATCATGCCCATGTAGACCAAACAGTGCCAGAGCTCCTCCAGGCTGAGGGACAGTCTCTGTCCCTCATGGGCTCTAAGCATGGAGCTGGGTGTTGCACTGCCATGCCCCAGGCACCAGGGAACACCCAGTCAAGGTCCCAAGCCAGGCTGGTCAAACCCATCTGCTAATAGTGCGTACTTTGTTAGCATGGCTGGCAATGCCTGCTGGATGGCTCTGGGGACCCTCCCGGTGCCCTTTGCTGAGACCAAACCCCGCTGTGCCCTGGAAAAGCTTTTTCCTTGTAGAGGGGTTGCTACAGGGAGTTGTACAGGACTGACAGGCTGTAAGAGGGAGCTCTGAGGCAGTCCAGGCCCCAGGCAACCCTTATGGCCCCCCAAATCTCCCTGGAGGAGCTGTGCAGAGCACTCATGCAGTAGAAGCAGGATCAGGCTCTGTCTGCTGTGCCTTTTTTCCTAGAGATCAATAGCTGAGCTGTGGAAGAGGGATCTTCAGAGGAGAAGATCTGCACTTTGTTCCACAAAGGCAGCAATTAGAAATAGCTGCTTTAGCAGAAGTGGCTGGGGATTGCAGAAGGGGCTGGGGGCTGTACACATATAGTACTGATCTGTGTTTAGAGGGTACTGACTCTACCATGGCCTGTGCCCAGTGTGATACGCAGTGCTCCTGAGTACAAAAATGTCCACACTAGAGGGTTGCAGATCACTCCCCTCCCCAAGGTGACACATCCAGGCAGTCCTGGGACTCTAGCACTGGGGAGCTTTGGGATTGGAGAACACTCACCCTTTATAGTCCCATCCAGCCTGCGAGTCTTGGAATAGGGCTGAAGCCACAGCCCAGACAGCCCACAATCCAGCACAGTGCCCAGGAAATCTGCCCCCTGCTCCTTGGGTCTGAGAGGAGGCCATTGAGTCAGTTCTCATCCCTGGAGCCCATGGTGGCACAATGATTCCACAGCCACCTGTGCCCAGCTGGGTGCTGAGGCTGGACTCAGCCTCCTCCTGCTATGCTGGATCATCCCTGCATCCTCTGTCTCCTCCCTTCTGCTCAATTACAGTCCCTGCAGGATGTGGGAAGCAGGCATCGATCAGGGCTGGTTACTCAGGTGACAGCAGCTGTGTTCCTGAGTCCCCCATGGAGCGTGGCAACACACATCACCCCCTGAGCTGCCTAACAAGTGGGAACATGGGCTCGTGTGTGTCCTGCTGGCTCCCTGGGGCCCCAGCACTCCATGAGCTGTGGCCAGTGCTGCCTGGCAGTGACAAGGGACATGAGACCCCAATTAAGGCTGCATCGATCTCAGTCTGGCTCCATTTGGTAGCCTGTGCTGGGTTGTGCCATGGCTTGAAGGAGTTCTGTGCCAGGACTTAGCTGTCTCACACCCTGACAACCCTACCCCAGAACAAACAGCCTGAGACCACCTTGCAGCTTGGAGCACACACACACACAATTCTTTCCCGTGAGGGTGGTGAGGCACTGGCATAAGCTGCCCAGAGAAGTTGTGGAAGCCCCATCCTAGGAAGTGTTCAAGGCAAGGCTGGATGGGGCTTTGAGCAACCTGGTCTAGTGGGAGGTGTCCCTGCCCATGCAGGGGGGGTTGGAACGAGATGCTCTTTAAGGTCCCTACCAACGCAAACCAGCCTGTGACTCTGATTCTGGGGCCGAGGCCGTGTCCGCAGCGGGCAGTGCTGCAGCAGCACCATGGACAGCGCCCGCGCTGCGCGCCTGGGCTGGGGTCCCGGGACCCGGTCTGGGAAAGCCCCGGTGGGCTGGGGGGTGTCGATGGGGGTCCGGGCTGGGGTGTTCCCCAGGGTTCGGGGCTGGGGGGAGGCCCGGGGGGGTTGGGGATATCTCCATGGCTCCGAGCTGGAGCTGTCTCTGGGGCACTGGGGATGTCCTTGTGTGTCGGGGCTGAGGGGTGTCCCTGAGGGTCCGAGCTGGGGGTCTCCCCGAGGGGCTGGGTGTGTCACAAGGGGTTGGGGCTGGAGGGTGTCTCTGAAGGCTGGGGGTATCCCAGGTGGTCCAGGGATCTGATTTGGGGCCGTGTCTTAGCAGCTAGGGCTGGCCCCAGAGGCGACCTCTGAAACAGGACGCTCTGTCCCCTTGGGTGCCCAGGACTTGGCTTCATGGGTGGCGGGGTGGGCTTGTCCTCATGCCTGCTGTTGGTGCAGGTGTTTGTCCTCATGGGAGCTCCCCATGCCTCTTCATATTTGTGGGTGGCTGCATGCGTGTGCAAATGCATGTGCATGTGTAAGCATCTGCATCCACACTTATGTGCAAGTGTGACTGTGTGTGAGTATGCATGCCACTGAGTTTGTATGAGGAAGGCACAAGTTGGACTTTATGGTTGGATTTTATTATCTTAAAGGTTTTTTTCAGCCAAAATGGTTCTATACATGACCTGCATGTATGAGTGTGGTGACCCAACTGCCTGTACATCTCCATACTTTCCCACATGCACCCATATATGCACCTGTGAGCATCCATGTGTATGCCTGTGTCTCCCAGCTCCAGGTGGGTCACTCGTGCCCTCGATGGGTGCTGGCCCAGCACTGCTTGCATCTCGGCTGGTGCAACCTCACAGCCCCAAGGCCATAACCTTAGCAGCCCCACAGCCGTGCTCCTTGTCTGGCACAGGCAGCCTAAGGGGGTCCCCACCCACGGGTGTGCTGCCACTGGGCAGCTTGTAGGGCCAAGTAGTTCCATGGTCTGGCTGGCACAGCTGCAGTTGGTGCCCAGTCTGATCCAGCCCATGATTGAGGGCTTTGGTGGGTGCAGGGCCAGAAAATGAGGCACCCCTTTGTTGGAGGCAAAGGTTGAGGTGGGCTGTGAAACCTCAGGCTCTACAGCTGCTACCCCAGGGGTTCATGGGCTGTGCGGGTGTCCTGCACCCTCAAACTGTCCCCAGCCTGGGCACTGGAGCTTGGCAGGTGGCAACATGCCATGTGTACCACCCTTAACACGTGTTTGGTTCAGCAGTTCATTTCCTTTAATAGACACACACAGTCGCGCGGCTGCAGTGGGAGTGCGGGGGGCAGTCCGGCAGCACCAAGCCCCAGCCCCCCATGCTGAGGTAGAGGTGAGCGTTGCTCCACGGTCGCCTGCTTCGGCACCCAGGGGTGTAAGCAGGTGAAGGAGGTGCCTGCCCAGTCCCAACGAGGTAGTTTGGAGTGCCCTCCATTTCCCTGTGTCATTCCCTCCCTGGCTGGGGACCCTGGGGTCCAGATAGTCTCTGGTGGTGGGGGACACTGCTGGGCCTCCCTGTCCTGCCACCCACCAACAAGCACAAGTCCCACCCCAATATTAAGCCCCACACCAATAAGCCCCACCCCCACCAGTCCCACCAGTATCCCCATTATCTGCCCCCTGGGGTGACCCCCCTGAGTTCAGGACCTGGGAGGCAGAGGTGCCATCAGCCCTGGGCTGGCCAGGGGATACCCAGGACTCTGGGGGTAACTCAGGGCAGGGACAGCAAGCCCAGGGGGCGCAAAGGGTGGTCTGCAAGGGGTAGGGGTGCAGTATATAGGGGCTGCAGTGCATAGGGGCTGCAGGGTTTGCACTGAGGGTGTGCACAGGTGATGTAAGAAGGGCGCCAAGAGTGTGTAAAGAGGATGCAGTGTGTGCACTGGAGGTGTTTATACGGGGGATGCAGCTTGTAGGGGAGGCAATGTATGCATGGAGAGTGTGTATAAAGAACTCACTGTGCATAGAGACGCGTGTAGGGGAGACAGTACTTAAGAGCTGCAACATCTGCATTGAGCATGGAGAGGTGGAGGACGCAGTGCAGGGCATTGAGGTTTGTGCAGGGGCTGCAGCACGTGCATTGAGGTGGGTAGAGGGGCTGCAGCACGTAGGGGACATGGCATGCAGGGCCCGGGGGTGCCTCAGGCAGCAGGGCAGGCAGGAGCTGTATGGGGGAGGGGGTCACTGGGGTCAGCACCTGGGAAGGAAGATGCTGTGTCAGAGGGCAAACACGAGGAAAGGGTCCCATGGGCTGGGATAAGGGACAAAAGGGCCCATGTGGGTGCTTACAGCGTTGCATGGCCAGAGCTCAGTATTGCAGCAAGAGGCACCTTTTGCATCTCCCATCCCACCTTGTGGCCCAGCAGTATCCCACAGCTCAGGCTCCCAGACCCTAGGGACCCCCAGCTGCTTAAGGGGGGGGCATTCTCCCTTACAGTGAGGTGCTGGTGGGAGTGTGGCTGTGCGAGGGAGCTGGGAGCAGTGGGTTTGTGGCAGGCACGGGGTTTGGCTGGCTCTGGGTACTCCCTCCACCAGGTGCCGGGGGGGCCGGGGGCCGGCGAGCGAACAGGATGCCTGGGGAGAAAAGCAAGGGGGTTAGGGCAAGCCCAAGGCTGGGGGCTCTGCTTGCCTTGCCCCCAGCACCGAGGCTGGGGAGGGTGGGACCAGCACCCCTAGGGGCTCCTGCCTCCCCATCACCTTTGGTGCCCCCATCCCTGGTGCAGATGGGGGCTGGTGTGGGGAAGCCCATGGGGTAGCCCAGGACCATTCGGCTGGCAGTCTTGCGTGTTGACTAGCTCTGACCTTTCCAGCTTATTACATATTTAAGTCCTGAAGGAAAAGCCATTGATTTTAATTGGGGTTGCCTCAGTGGTGCAGGCAAGGAGCTGGGGGCATGAGATTAACTGTTTGGCTGGGTAGGTGTATATTGGCACCCTGAAGAAGCCTCTGCTCCAGCACAGCACCCCAATATCTTCTGCTGCACCCAACAACATGCTCTGCAACCAGCCAGAGACCCTTTGGGCACACCAGCATCAGGATGACCTGAAATCCAAGCCCTGCCTAAAGGACCCTGTGGTGGGAGATGATCCCAGGTGTATTTTTGCACTCTCAGCCCCATCCATCATCCATTCACCTGTAAGTTAGTCCGTCCATCCATCCATCCATCCATCCATCCATCCATCCATCCATCCATCCATCCATCCATCCATCCATCCATCCATCCCCCACTTTGTTCCTTCACTGCTAGCCTCTGCTGGGGGCCAATTTCCATCCTCGCTGACCCCCTCCTTCCCCTGCCCCCTCTCCCCAGGCCCTGCCACTTCATTACGATGGATTTTATAGTAAAGACATCAGATTGAAGGAAGGACTTGCTGGCCAGGCAGTGGCTATAAGTTATTGGATTTCCCAGCCGCAATTACACAGGCCAAGCAGCCCCTCTATTTACCTGTGTAGACAACTCCATTTATTTCTATTGACATGTTGATACTGCTAATGCCGTTGGTGGACAGGTTCAATGCAGTCTCCTGTCTGTCATCTGGGGAAAGGAAATACCAATATGAGCATTAAGAGAAACAGAAACAAGAACCTGCCCAAGAGAGAGAAGCGGGGTTCCAGCTTCTCTGGGCGTTCATGCTCCTCTCCAGCCACTGCTGCTCCCTCCTGGGGAGTCAGGGGATGGGGTTGACCCAAACTGAGGTGTTTCACCTCATTACCTCGGCTGGAGATCTTGACGTTCATGGGGAACTGGGAGGCCACAGCCAAGAGGTTGTGCTGCAGCGCATGTTGCACCAGCCGCTGCTGTTCCTCCACTGTCAGGGCCACCTTCTTCTCTGGGGGCTCGCCTGTCTCCAGCTTCTCCCGCAGCTGCTCCAGCACCACTGCCTGTGAGGCTGCTGCTGCTTGGGCTGCTGCGAGATGGTGGCCGGCCAGTCCCACTGGGATAGCAATGCGCCCTGGCACTGCTGCTGCCAGCACGCTGTCCTCTGCAATGGCCGAGAGACCTCAGTGAGTCCACCCATCACCACCCCATCTCACCAATCCCTAGCCGGTGCCACCTCCATCCCACTAGCATGAGGCATGGTTGGCCACCATCACCAGCATCTGGGCTTGGTCCTCCTCCAAAGCCAGGAGAAATAAACCTTTCTCAGTCCTGGAGAGGGACTGAAAGAACAAAATTGTTCCTATTTTTTCCAAGCAAAAAGGGCAAGATCAGACGGGGAACACTTCCTGCTGCTGCAGTAGTGTCCATCCCTGGGGAGAGACACCTGCTGCGGGGCAGATGTGGTCTTCACTCACCTTTCTTAACAGCGTGCACTTGGGCGAGCTGGCCGCAGCTGTGCGTGGAGATGCTAAGAGCTGGCAGAGGCATTTTGTGGGAGCCCAGCAGGGCTGGGGTGCCGGCTGGTGAGTAGTTGAAGAGAGCTGTGCCAAAAGTCTGCCTCCGTCCCTCCCGACGGTTGCTGTCAATGGCAGCTTGGAGCTCCCCTGGAGAGCTGAGCCCCCGCTTCTCACATTCATAGGGATACAGGTACTTCATGTATCTGCACAGGGAGAGAGACAAGATGAGACCCAGCTTCCAGTACCTCCCAGATAGCCCTGTGCTGAGTGGGGATTGAAGTGGGGATGGCATCTGGGAAAGGGCAGAACCCTCCATCCCGCTTTAGGGCACCCCATGCCACACCCCAGTGGGGGCTCTGGGACATCCAAGCCAGTGGATATCCCAGGGTGGGTGTCCCAGGGCAGGTCTCTCCCACCCGCCAGTGCTGCTGGGTGCTCACTGTGTGCGGAGGGTGAAGGCAGCACTTGTGATGGAGGTAGGTAGGTTGAGGCCCTTGGTGATCTCCCGCCAGATCTTCTTGTT
This sequence comes from Hemiprocne comata, assembly GCA_020745705.1. NCBI lineage: Eukaryota > Metazoa > Chordata > Aves > Apodiformes > Apodidae > Hemiprocne > Hemiprocne comata. The sequence goes on along the minus strand of CM036616.1, from coordinate 26,995,304 downwards.
GATGACTTCAACCAGGCCACCCTTGTCTGTCACCAGTCGGTACAGTGTGTACAGGTCCAGCACTTGCTTGGCCATGATAGGGATGCGGTTCACTGGTGTCCCTTCCAGCCACACATGGGAGAGAGAAAAGGGTGCAGGGTGAGCCTGTAGGGACCTGCACTCCCTGGGGACATGGCCGCCACCTTGTCCCCACGGCCACTGCAGGTACCAGCTGCCCCTTGAGGTGAGACGTGTCTCTCCATGCCCAGGTGAGCACCCACGGGCACAGGGGGTGCAGGCCAGGATGCCAGGGTGCCTTGGAGAACAGTGCCATGCCCATAAGCAGAGCAGACCCTGGCATGCTGGCACAGGGTTCCCACTGATGGACCTGTTGGTGGAATCAGATATGCTTTCAGATGGGATATGGGGGCACAGCAGGATGGGCAAAGTGCCCCCTCCAGAGTCCCTTAAAGAGGGTCATCTCCTCACAACATTTGGAGCTCCCTGTAGAGTATCTCTCCCAGAAATCTCTCAGAGCATCCTAGAAGGACTGTAAACCCCTTTCAGACTCCCATTTAAGCTTTATAAAGGGACTTCCCCCATAACCTGTCTGGAGGCACTCACCCTATAACTTCCCAGTAGAGAGGTTTTCTCTCTTTAAAATCCCATTCCAAACCCCATAGAGAGGAACTGCTCCAGGAGTTCTTGGAGAGACACCCCTATTAGCCTCTTGACTGCTTAGAGGCCTTCAATGCCCCCCAAAAAAGAGACTTAACCTCAAAACACATTCTAGTGCCCTCAGTAGAGACCCTGACCCCTGGTTCCCCACCATCACCCTCCCACCAAGGCCAAGGGGCAAGGAGACATGGGGTCACCAGGACTCTGTGAGCCCAGCATGGACCAGCATGGTCCCCAAAGCCACGAGGTTTGGTTGCAACTCCCTCTTCATTTTCCTGGCACATCCCAGTAAGTCCCATAGCCCTGTTCTGCCCCATGGCAATGGTCTGGGCTGGGGCTGCAGCAGGGGAGATGAGGGACGAGCATCCTGTCCCATACTGTTCCATCCCATATTTATTCCTCCTGTGGGGTGGCAGGGCACAGGCAGTATTGGAAAGCCATCCATTTGGCCAGGGGAGGCTGTCACGGCTGCGCTTCGCCCCTCAAACGAAGCTGTCACTCAGCGCCATCCTCCAGCATCCCTAATTTATGACCCCGATATTGGCTTGGCTTCTTCACATAAGCCTGAAAAATGAGCTCTTTTTATTCCTTTACTGAGTTCATTTAACTTTTTTTTTTGTGTGTGTGTGTGTGTGTCTGTGTTGTTCGCCCAGTCAGGAAGGGGGAGAGGAGTTTATCCTCCTGGGAAAAAGGCAGAGATACTGACTCAATATCTGCCAGCAGCCCCGCACCAGCCCTGGCTGGGGGCTGCTGTCAATGGCCCCACCACCTCGGGGTGGGGGGCCAATTCGAGGGCTCCCCTTCACTCCAACATGCCAATGAGTTTGTAGGGTCTCAGCCCCTGGTCGGTGGCCCACAGACTTCTTTTCTCTTCCCCTCCCATCCACAGCCGCGGTGGATAATGAAAGCAGCTTGACATTTATCTCGGAGCCGCACAGGGCGGGTGGCTGGTGCCCGTCCTGCTGACAAAGGGACCTGTCTGCGTCCCTGGAGAGTGATGGCCCTAGCCCCAGCCAGGCCGAGCCACACAAAAGCCCAGGGAGGTGATGCGGCCATTGTGGTGCTGCAATTAGCTCCTTGATTGATTAATGGTCCCGTATTATCAGTCGGGCCCTCAGCTCAGCAGGGAGATGGGGGGGCCCTGCAGAACTCCAGTGAACAAATGCAGGAATAGTCCTGCTATGTTCCAGCTCTCAACTTTTGGGAGCTTGGGGCATGGCAATGAGGTGCCCCATTGCCTGTAACCTATGCCTAATGGGGGTAATGTTACCACCTCGATGTGCCACTGGGGCCAGGTATCCCTGTCCTGTGACATGAGGTCCCTGATGTCTGCCCAGTGGGGCTGTCCCTAACCCATTTTTCAGCTCCACTGATTTTCCACCCTGCTGACAAATGCCAGTGCCAAAACTGGCCTGACAGAAGCTGGGGGGATGCAGCCCCTTTAATTAGGGCTCACCCTGTAGGTATCAATCCCCTCTGTCCCACTGCCACCCTGGGGACACGGCTCAGGGGTCGCAGCCCCCCACCCATGCACCCCTGGGTGCTCCAGCAGGACCCACATTGCCTCACCAATGCTGCTTCTCAGCCAGCTCCTGATGACTCCTGGGATGCTGCCCCTGCCCTGCAGCCCCTCAGTCCCCTTCTCTTTGCTACCCAGCTCCAAAATCCCCCTCTGTTCCAGCAGGTCCATGCACACCCACACCTGCACCCACACCACTGCCAGCCCTCCCCGGGGGGCTGCCACCCACTTGGAGGAGGCGTGTGACAGAGGGGATGGGAGCAAGACAGCCAGACACAGAGGCATGGGGAGCAGCATCATTAGGGAAGCATGGGGCTTACTCCCTCCATCCTGCACCACCAGGCGCTTGCTTAATTAGCCCCAGCCCCAATGGTGAGGAAGTTAATTAGATCTGGAGAGAGAGATAATGAAGCCATGGAACAACCCATGAATCTTGCAGCTGATAGATGCTGGGGGGGGGGGCAAGGCAGCGCTGATGCTCCCACTTGCTTCCCAGAGCCCTGCACCAGGACCAGGGGGAACCTGGGGGGCATCCATGGAACAGAATCCAGCCCCTCAGCCCACCTCTGGCATGAGCCCCATGGCCATCCCAGCCCCCTGCAGTGCAGTCCTTACTGAAACGAGTTTGTGGAGTCTCAGCCCAACCCATAAGTTAACCACTGCCACCCCACGGGCAGACAGGTACCCTCGTCACCCTTCCCACAGGCACAGCTTGGGAGAGACTGCCCCTTTCTGCCCACCCCTGTCCCACACACAGCCAGCTCCCCCCGTTCCCCAGTTTCCCCTGTTAATTAGCTAGGCATTAACCTCTGCCTGGGGTTTACTGGCTATTGAGTGGCATGTTCATTAATCCACACACTGGCAAAAGGTTCTAATTAATACGGCCCGCCACACGCCTGTGCTTGGCAACTTTTAATTGTTGCAGGTCCAGTCGGGGAGGGCGAAGGTTAAAGCATTTATCGAGTCCCTGGGAGCCAGCTCGGCCCCCCATGCCGATAGCAAAGATTTCCGATGCGGCCAGGCTGGCTGGAGAGCCCTTAACCCCTGGGTGCCCAGCACTGCCTGCACCACTGACCCCGCTCCTGCAGCATCGTGGGCAATGCTGGTAGGGCATTGCTAATGGGCACCAAATGAGCATAATTAACAGCAGCTGCTAATGACTGTCATCAAGGGGTTTGCTAAGGGGCATCCCCACCAGCACTGCTAGCTGGTATCCCTGCTGGGCATGGCCAAGGGGCATCGCTAACAGGCACTGGCAATTGGCATCCCCACCAGTTCCCGTTTGGGGGTCCCCAAGGGAGGTCCTCTGGCCACTAGGCACCCTGTGGTGGAGTCTGCCTGGGGCAACAGGGGCAAATCTTCTGAGCTTGAGTTTATGCATGTGTGTGTGTGTGTGTGTGTGTGTGTGTGTGTGTGCAGGATGTGGTGGGGGGAGACACCACAGGACCTGCCTGAGGGACCTGTAGAGACCTGCAGCAGCTCTGTGCCTGAGTAGGCCACACTGTGAGCCCCCTGGGCAGCTGGGGAAGGGGTGCAAGCAGCACCTTTACCTCTCTTCTGCATGAAACCGAAGAGGTCGTCCAGGAACTCCTTGCGTTTCGGGTCCTCGTCCAGTTCATAGAGCTGGGGGAGGGAGAGAAAGGGGTCAGCACTGCTGGCACATGAGGGTGTGTGAGGCAGAAGTTTAGTGCCAGGATCAGGGCCTCTGCCTGTGCCAGCACCCAGCATCATCCCTGGCCCCACGTACACTCTCTGCCACAATCAGAGACTCTCCCTGCACCATGGACAGGACCCCTGCTGCACTCTCCGTGCCGGCAGTGCTGGAGTCTCCCTGTGCCTCGGGGCTGGAGCTGGCTCCCCACTCACCAACTGTTTTACAGCTTTGCTGCAGAGTTGCTACATCAGTGCCTCAGTTTCTCTGCCTCTCTGCTCACTAGGCAGAGGGATGATAATGTTTTAGCCCAAGAAGATTATGCCGGTGTAGCAACAGTAAATCCCGGGCTCCCAGGCAGGTTCCTGAGACCTGGGTGCTCAGTCCTGCTGCTGCCAAATCCTCCTCCCTCGGCTGTGCAGGGTGACCTCAAAGCCATTCCCCCACGCCAGCCATGGGAACCCCAAATCCACCTTCCTCTGTCTGTGCAAAGCCAGATACGTGTCCACTGCGTATGACTGTGAAACCAGGAGTGCAGGGCTGTGTGTGCACCAGCACTGCTGCCTGTGTGTCCCAGCAAGTTTGTGGGTGCACTGACATGTGTGCAAGCCAGTGAGTGTGCACGTGTTTGCACAGATGCACAGATACGGCTGTGCAGATGCATTGGATGGACACACGGACATAACCCCCCAGGCTGAGCCAAGGGATGGTGCTGGGGAAGTGAGTGCAGCTCCTCCACCAGGGACATGAAGCACCCACCAGCTTGCTGCGAAAGCCAGGGCTCGTCTGATTCCAGCACAGCTCCTGGGTGACCATGACAAATTGGAGACCACCAGATCGATGGCCCAGCAGTAAAAGTCAGAGCACATGAAGGAAAAATTAGCACCAATCGAAGGCGCTATAGACACCAATTCCTCCCAGCGAGCCTGGTAAGAATTTAAAGCCATTGAAAAGAAACAAAAATCAGCAGTCCAGAATGGATTTCCAAAACATATACAAAGAAATTCAAGCTAGAAAACAAAGTCAGGCACAAAATAGAGTCATTTAAAAAACAATTGTGCTGGGAAAGGCCGTTAAAAACCAATAGAAAGGGAGCACACCCCCCCCTCAGACACAGCACATCATTCACCAGGCAGATAAAGGGAGCTGGGCTGCAGGGATCGGTAAGGCTCTGGGGACATGGGGATGTGGGGGAAGCAGGGGTGTGAATGCAGGGATGTGGGGATGCAGGGGTGTAGGGACATGGGAATGTAGGGATGTGGCGATGCGGGGAGTTGGGGGACAGGGAGGTGTGGGGATGCAGCAATGGGGAGATGCCAGGGTGCTCCTACAGACACCCCACAGTTCCCATCACTAGACACACATCTAACATGGTGCCTCAACTAACCTACAGGTGCCAGCTGCTTGTCCCTTGTCTAACAGTTGTGTGCTGACTGGCTGTCCCTAACCTAGTCCATGGGTGCTACTGCTACTGCCAGTGTCCCAACACACCCATGGGTGATGCCTGTCTGACTCCAAGCCACTTGATAGTGGTCCATCCCTACCCCTTCTTGCCCTCTGGGTACCTCTTACCCATCCCCTCCTTGCAGCAGGGTGCTCTCAGGGTGCCTCGACCTCTGGGTACCAGCACCTTGTCCCTTCCCTCCACCATGGGCTCTCTGCCCTGCTCTGTGCCCCTTCCCCATCACTTGCCCTTTCTCAGGAGCTCCTCCGTTATGGTTAACTAGGTCAGAGGGGAGCAGAGCTCCAGGGGGATGCTTTGATTTCTGCCCTGGGAAGGCTGTGTGAGCCAAGCTTTTCCTGCATTTCCCTGCCTGTCCCTGTCTGCAGCAGGGCTCCAAACCCACAGCTCCACATCAAGCTTGTTTCCACATCCTGTGGTCCCCTGGCTTGACAGAGCAGCAGCAACCCCCCCTCAAACGGGCAACCACTGCCCATTCTACAGCAGGGTGAAGCCACTGCCTTCTTGGGGGATCAACCCGATGGGTGGGTTCCTGCATCCACACTGCTGCTGGACCCCACTCATGTTTGTCCTCCCACTGAGGCAGGCAGAATCCCACCTGGCACATGCTGCTACTGCCTCCAGCCCCTGAAACAGGTGTGACCTCCAAGCACTGGGATCTATTTTTCCACCATTTATTAACCTCTAACCTTTTATCTGTGGGGCACTGAGATGCAAAAACACATTACATCAAACAGGGAGCAAAGGTCAGCTTTTAAATGGAGACAAGAGTGGAGCTGAGTAACAGCAGACCTGCTGGCAGGGTCCTCGGGTGTGCCGGGAATACACCAGGCATTCCATGAGATTTGTGGATACTCAGGCTGGAGGTGGTTTGGGGGGTTTCTTGCTGATGGGGATGGACTGGGTTCCAGCCAAGGCTGTCTATGGGATCCAGGCACCACAGCTTCATAGGACTGGCATAAGGGTGACTTGGGCGGTGCCATGGGTGATGGTCTCCCATCACCTACAGGCAAGGAGAGAGCCCCAAACAGCCCCAGCCCTGAGGAAGGAGTCAACTCCGTGCCCTACACAGGGCTCCTGGCCCTGCCACTCACCCTCGTACTCCCCCTGCAGGTTGGGCACCGTGGTCCCCTCCCGCCTCGCTTGGGGATGGACCACCTAAGTCGCAGATTACAAGCCCCCAGGGTCACACACAGTCCCTTTTGAGATACACAGAACCCTACATGGGCTGACACAACCCTGCACAGGTGTGCACAAGCTCACACGAGGATACACAACCCTACCCAGGCATGCACAACACTGGATGGGCTTGCACAACCCACACAAGTGTGCACAACCTTGTGTGGGTACACACAACCCCACATCAGTGTGCACAGCACCTCATGACCACACACAACTCCACGTAAGCACGTGCACAACCCTGCACATGCACACATATTCCCTCCAGAGGCACACAAAAGCTTGTATGGGCACGCACAATAACCCTACATCAGTTTATGCAACCCTGCATGGGCACACAGAACATGACGTGAGTGTGCACAACTCTGTACATGCACATAGAACCTGTACAGGCACAAAGCCCGTCACGGGCACATAGAACTGTGTCCACATGAGCATGGTCTCCTACAGTCATGCACAATCCCAGGGGGAGCAGGCACAACCACAGGGGGGCAGGCACAACCTTTTATGGGTGTGCACAACTCTGCAGGAGCACACAGAACACCACACACGTGTGCGCAGCTCTGCATGGGTGTTCACCCCAGATGTGCACACACAACCCCATACAGGCATGCACAACCTCATACGGACACGCACAACCCGAGACAGGCATGCACAACCCCGGACTTATACACAAACCCCAGATGGACACACCCGCAGATGGACACTCCCCACCCTATCCCAGAGCATCCCCCCACCCTGCACCTCAGAGCAGTTGGGCAGGCCTTGCCTAGGGGCAGTTGTGCAACCCGAGCAGCGGCTCCTGCTTGCGGTGACCTATGAGCAAGGACCCTTTTAATCGTGTTTGTATTGATATAATTAGTAACTCATTTAACGCCATCGATGTAACTATATTCCTCTATAAACAGAAGTATTAAACTGTCAAGCCCAGGGATCGATATCCGGCCGGTGCTCAGCACAGCTCTGCTCTGCCAACCTTGGGGATTCCATCCATGGTGCTTGGCCCCCCGAAAAGCATCAGCAGCCCCAGCACCACCCCATCTCCAACCTGCACCATCACTCAGGTGCTGGTGCAGGGCCAGAGCAGGGTGTCTTTGTCCCCACCCCACCCGGGGTGCAGCTCTGGGGACACTGCTCCCTCCCATCATCCTATTGCTATGGCAACGTCTTTATTCCTTAAGGGATGGGGATAACGGGGCTTGTAGACCAGGTTAAAGGTCAGTGGGTCGAACATGGTTTATTAAAGGGATGTGAATAGACATTATGCCTCCTCCTCACTGAGACTAAATAACAGTGTTAGCACCTCTCACTCACCCAGGAGATGCCCCTCCCAGAGCTGGAGGACCTTCTAAGTCTAGAGCTGGGGTTGCCAGCACCCCATAGCCCAGCTGACCCCCTAGGCAAAGGAAGGATGTGGTGAGGTGCTAAGCCACCCCCCAAGGCATCTGCAGGCTGCCTTGCCCTAGCAAGCCACCCCCATGGCTCCCCCACAGCCCTACTGCCATGGGAAGCGATCGCAGTGGGACGCCTTGCAGCCCCCCCCTCAGCTGCCACCTCCTGCCAGCAGTGAGGGGTCGGAACAGCAACTAGGATTTAATCCACTTAATACGACCTGTATTGATCCTGGACCCTGCTCAGCTCCCCCTGGCCTTGCTCCCCACCCCCCCCCCCCCCAACCCCAAGCCGCTTAATATGCACCACATTGATTAGCTGCACTGCTAATTTTTCCACCTGGCTGCTGTTCACGCAGGGAATTCAGGCAATATGCATCTCTGTGCACCCCCCTAGCCTCCTGGGGTGCAGTCACACACCATGGGTGGCCAACCACTGACAAGCTATTTTGGAGCCCTTGCATCCCTCCAGAGCACCACTGTTACTTTTGATTGGGGGGCCCCTGGCTACTTCCCCAGGGAGATGGTACACAGCCAGGCACTTGGACACTGGGGTGTGTGCCCCCATTTCCTGATGGGATGGGGGAATGGGAAAGATGTCAGTGCCTCAGTTCATTCCTCAAGCTTGCAACCATGGGGATCAGCTATTCCTGGTGGTGCACCCCAGGGTGCAGGTACCCCAAGAATGGCCCCCCTACCACTCCCCTCTGCCATGGGGCACTCACAAGGGAGCTGAGAGCTTATGGGTCCACCCCCCCGACCCTGGAGCTGGGGGGCAGCTTGCTCCCTGCCAGGCACAAACCACCCCCTGACCTTGTGAGCCACCACTCACCTTCGCTGCCAGCCATTAATAAGTTAATGGTTATGGGATAGCTTTGCCCGGACACTGGCGGCATTCGAAGGCACTGTTGGCTCTTGAGGAGGGGGCTGCTCCCCTGACCCCACAGCCCCAGACGGGTACCAGGGTGCTTGCTTGCCCCAACATCCCCAGCCCCCAGTGGTCACCCCAGGGGTGTGGATGGACACCCCCATCTGGAGCCCTCTCCCAGTGCTGCAGCTCCCCCCTCAAAGCATTTCATCATGCTTAATATTTAACGGTGCTTTATAGAGCAGCAGGTTTAATCAGCACTGATAATGCAGCAGATTCAGCAGGTCATTAAAACCCCCCTTCCCGCTGTGGCGGGTGCCGCTGCTCCGGGGAGAACTGCCTGCTGCAAACATTAACCTGGCCTTGTGCAAGGTGAGGGACTGTTTGCTGGCAGCCCTGGCCTTGGGAAGGTAGCCCTCCACCCACAGCCTGGCCCCGGGGGTGAACAGGGGGGGCTCGCAGGGTCTCCAGCCTTGTCCTCCCATTTTGGAGGAAACTGAAGCATAGGGTGCCAGTGTGGCTTGCTCAAGGGTTGGAGCCACGAGGAAACATGCTGTGTGGTGCCACCAAGGACACAGTCTGCAGCCCTGTCCTGCAGTACTGCTGTCCTACATCCATCTGTCTGGGGGCTGTGGCGCAGGAGTGGGGGGTCCCAGCTCCTCGCAAGCACGTGTCCCCCACACTCAGCCCCTTGTTACTCCTTTATGGCTGAACAGGCAGGGAGTCAATGAGGGGATTTGTTCGGGTTAATCTCCTTGACCCATCAGAGCTTGCTACACCGCCTCCCTCTCTATCCTTGATTTCCTCTCCATCCTGCCTTGCTCTTGATCCCTCTCTCCCAGGGTGACTGGAACCAGGGGACCCCCCACCAGCACCACCCCAGGTGTCCCCTGAGGGGCATGCATGTGCACACCTGCTATACATGTATGGGTGTGCACATGGGGCGTGTGCTTGTACACATGGGGGTCCATACATGCACACACCTGCTATAGGGCTAGGTGAGTATGGGGGTCACACCTGGGTGGCTGTAAACATGTCTGGGATGTGCGTTGGGTGCTCGGTGACCCCCCCTCATACACCTCTAGCCCCATCCCCCTCCTCTGGCAGCTTTGAAGGGACAATGGGGGAGGAAGGGCTGGTGGCATCCCCCCACACCAGAGACCCCAGCCCTGCCATCTATGCCAGAGGAAGAGCCACACAAGGAGAAAGGGCATCTGGGGCTGGTGCTCGCTCCTGCGTGCCTCTGGACATGGGATGTGGATGCTGGATCCAGGGTGGAGCAACCTGTAGGCTGCAGCCTACAGCAGTGGAATGTGACCTGCCAACTTGGGCATACTGGGTGGGTTCCCTGTGCCCCAGGGGACTGGTCACCACAGCACCCACGTACAGTGCCCAGCACAGTTACCCCCTGCATGCTCACACACCCAGTGCACCCCCACCTGCACACAGCCCCCAGCTTGCTCTGCACGTACACACATTGCTCTCCTTGCACACACTCACCCCCAGACATGCTCTTCTTGGGCAAACACCAGCCTATGCACACTCACATAGCCCCTACATGTGCTCTTCCTCTGCACACACAGCCCCCCATGCATCCCCTGTACAGTCTTCCTGCACACACACTCCCTGTGCACACTCATCCACCCCCTTTTACACGCTCTCCCTGTGCACACCCACACACCCCATGCACAGTCACACACATTTATACCCACTCTCCTTTCCCACACACGTTCTGTGCACACTCAGACATCCCCTGTGCACTCTCCCTGTGCACACATACACACCTGCTGTACCTGCTCTCACATCACCTATGCATTCCCGTGTCCACACACACATCCTGCGCACACTCATGCATCCCTTATACACACTGTCCTCTGAGCTCACTGACTGCCAAGCACACCTGAGCTCACTCTCACACCCTCATGCAGCTGCAGACCCCCATGGGCATATAAATGGGACCAGAACCCACCTCCCCGGAGCCAGATCCCATCTCTCCAGAGCTATTTTCCTCCCCTCTCCGCTGCAGCCCTGCCCAGTCAGCTGCCTGCACAGAGCATTTACCTCCATTATTAACCCAATTAGAGGATTAGTGAGGGGCCCAAGTCAATGAAGGGGTACATCTCCCCCAAACTCCTAATTCACATCCAATTCAGGGCAACAGCCAGGAGGCAGCTGTGGGGTGGGGGCTCCTGTCAGCACTCCTGCCCATGGGACCTTTATTCTCACACCATTGATTAGTCTTTACACCTCCTCCTTGGGGCCCCTGTCTCCAAGCCCTCAAGACTGCCAGGTTGGGAGATGGTGTCGCAGCAGCCACCAAGGCTCTCAGCAATCCTCAGACTGCAGCAGGGCTGGGAAGGACCCCCACTAGCAGCAGGGGGAGCAAGGGGCTGACACCCACCAGGACTCAGGTGCTCAGCACTGTGGGCTGGGGCAAGGAGTGCAGGAGTGGTTGTGGAGGGGGCTCAGCCCCCAAACCCTGCCCCAAACACCCAGGGGTCCATATGGCTCCGTATGTGGAGACACTGGTTCATGCAGGCTCAGGAGTAACTATACACACTGGGACACTACGTGTCCCTGTAGAATCACGGAATCATTTTCGGAGGAAAAGACCTTTAAAATCATCAAGTCCAACAATTAACCCAGCACAGCCAAGCCCACCAGTAAACCATGTCCCTCAGCACCATACCTACACATCTTTTAAATACCTTCAGGGATGGTGACTGCATCACTTCCCTGGGCAGCCTGTCCCAGTGCCCATCAACCCCTTCAGCCAATAATTTTTTCCTAATATCCCATCTCAAATACATACACGTGGGTTCATACATACTTGGGCACTTATATGGATCCATAGGCACACATAGGGTCTCCCACGGGGAGACACATGGGGACACTCATATGGGTCCACACACACACAATGGCACCCAAAGGGTCACACCTCATCACTTATAAGGGCATTTATATGGATCCATATACTCACTTGGGTCCATATGCAAACATATGCCAAGAACACCTCCATATGCACTCCCAGCTGTACTCCAGCAGTCTCCCACTCCTGTCCTGTGCTCCTGCACTCATGCTGGGCTTCCAGAGGTGCTGGATCTGCTGCTGCCAGGGCTTAGCATGCTGACCCTTGCCACTGCCAACATCCTCCCACTGCAGGTGGCCCTGGCCCCAGGGGCAGAACTCTGCCTGTAGGTTTGCTGCCAAGAAGCGTCCAGGCAACTATAGGCAGGAGGAAACACCACATCCACCCCCACCCCCTGCCTCTGCGGTGTAACCAGAGACCCTCTAATTTAGCCCCTGCAGTTGTTGCCCCTGCACCTGCTTGAAGAAGAGCTGGAGGCGGAGGGGGAGATTGGGGCAGGGAGACCACCTCCCTCTCTCCAGGGTCCCTCTCCTGAGCTGCCTCCAGTCCCCACAGGAGAAAGCAATGGGGAAAGAGACAGGAGGGTGTACAGTGCAGGCCCTGCCATCCTATTTTGGGATGACCTCGAGGGATGGGGAAAAGGTCCATAGCACAAGGAGGGCTGCAGCCAACTCGGAGCGATGTCCTCCAGGCTTTGAGATGCAAGTGCATGCATTCAGGTTTGCTGAGACCTCTCCTAAATGCCTGCAAAGTGCAGGTGGTTGCAAGAGGCAACTGCTGGCATTAGGGACAGACAGGGAGGAGCAGCAAGAGGAGGAACAGCCACGCTGGGGTTGGCCAAGGATGATGGCAAACAGCTGCTGGCAAGGAAAGCCAATCCAAATTAACTGCTGAGGCTATCAGACACTCGAGAGTCCCCAAAGGGCTGGCTGGGGCTCACCATCCCCACCTGCTTCTGGGCACAGAGGAAGGAACACTGGGGATCCTGATCCCCCACTGCAACGAGATGGGTTCAAACATGCCAGTGGGGCCCTGGCAGGGAGGGCATCCTCCTGCCAGCAAACACTGCTGCCAGAAAGCTGGCACAAAACCTAGGCATCTGAGACCCTCTTACCCTGGAGCCTTCCCATGATGCCACCCTGGGGAAGAGTCAGGAGATGGAGAAGGGTGCCCTGGGTCCTGGTGCTGCTCTTCCATTGCTTGGAGAAAACCTGTCCCCACGTGTGTGCATGGCTCCCTGGGGAGAGGAAGCTGAATTTGTGAGGCCAAGCTGGCAGTACTAATGCCAGGCTCTTCCTGGTGCCCTCCAAATCAAACACGATGCAGCACTACAGCATCACAGCTTGGTGGCATCCCCATTCCCAGGAAGGAAGAGGCTCATGGTAATGCATGGTCAGGCCCTGCTCAGTGCCCCCCATCCCAGGGCCAGGGCTGCCTTGCAGCGCTGGGTGCGGGAGATGTCCTGGACCTTTGCCCAGGCCTCTACCCATGTCTCCTTATCAAGTGTACATAGACTGGCGCCGGGGGCTGATGCAAGAGGCAGGGGTGAGAGGGTCCCCCTAACATCAGAGGGGGCCTCCCAGATCAGAGCAAAAGTCCTGCTGGCCCCCCCAAACTGGTGTGTCAGGAAATGTATAAAACCAGGATAAACACGTGGGATATTTCCCCAAAATGCTCCCCTGGGTGAAGCAGCGTTTGCCTATTAACCCTCAGTGGGTTTCTCCACCTTGACCTCCTTCTCTGCTACCATTTTTAGCACCATCACACTGTGTGAAAAAACCCCCCATGGCTGGTCCTGGACACCCTTCCCACCCCCTCCCCATTAAGGCTCCCTTGCTGTGGGGAGCTGGGGAAGTGGTTCCCTGACAACCTTCCACAAACCAGCCTAGATTTGGGGGTCCCTGTTCACTTAGATGCTCCCCCCACCTCTCCAGGAGGATGACAGCAAGGACAGTCCCTGAGACCTATCCCAAGTGATGTAATGTTGGCATGGGCCAGCTCTGAGCAGGGGGTCCTGATGGGAGACAGAGCCCCAGCCACCGTGGGGTCTTTCCCTGGCTCTAGAACCCTCATTCCCACACTGCCAGCACTCTGGCAGCTTGCAAGCAGGCACATGCCACCCTCTGTGCCCCACTGCATTCCAACACAGACCCTGGGAAACCTCCAAAAGCCAGAACAAGGCCACTCTCCCAGCTCAGCTTCTGCTGAGAGTTGAGAACCTGTTCCCCAGGCTGGGTGAGGTAAACCCCCACAGCCTGGAGAGGGCCTGGGGGAGGACACATCCCTCCTAGGCCGGGGCATGTCCCCTCCCGGATGATTACAGGGGAAGGACAGGAGTGACAGCTATCCTGCAGACCCCGGGGGCAAGCCGGCACTGCAGCCTGCCCCAAGTTGCTACTCCCGATGAGTCGCAGCACCACGCAAAGGCACAGCAGGGCTGGTCCTGTTAACTCCTTTCCCCTCTCCCTGTTCCATCCTGTCCCCTTGTCACTGTGCACTCAGGGGTACTGAACATAAGGGACATCCCAGTGTCCCCTGGGCTGGCTGGGACATGCCACCAGGAGGGAAATCCACATGTGGGTCACTTGAGTCTTGCCCTTCCAATCAGGGTCAGAGAAAAGAGAGCAAGCAAGCAAGGAGCCAGCTCTCACCCTGCGAAGTGGTGACAGGATTTAGCCTCCCACACAGACCTTCCCTGCCATCCGTCTCCCCAGTATTCACACCATGCTGTCGGCTTTGCTCCTGCCCCACAATGGGAGCAGAGGCAGCTCCAGCCAGCGGCAGGGCGTGAGGCTGAAGGACGAGAAATGCCAGGGATGCTTTCTCCTCGTAAAGATTCCTAGGGTTGGGAAGGAGGAGCCGCTTCCCACCTCCCTCCCTGCTGACCCCGGGAACCGGACAGTCAGCCTTTTTCTGTGCAGCAGGGTGTAACATAACACTTCCTGGACAACCTATTCGGCCTCTGCAAGCGCACCCAGCCCAGCCCTCCCCCGATTGCTTTCAAGGCAGCGTTGGGTGCTGGCAGCCTCATGCTGCCTGTGCTGCCTGCACCTGGGCCTGCTGTCTTGCAGGCAGGTACTCAGGGGGGCGAGCCCTGGCCTCTCCAAATAACACCACCTTGTGCAATCTTGAAACAGAAAAGGCATGGCCCCACAGCATCCCAAAGATAGGGGTCTCTGCTGCTGTCCCCATCCCCTCCTGCCAGAGCCACTGTGGATAAGCCAGGAAATTCCCTCATTCCATTGTCCCCTGAGCAGTGCCCTCCTAAAAAGCCAAACACCAGCTGCATGGGGACACCTTTGCCTGCTCTGTCCCTTTGCCGTGTCCTCCTTGTCCCTCACCCTGCCACCCTCTATACCCCAATGATGAAGCCTAACACATGGGGAGCACAAACCCAACCTCGCACTGTGCAGTCCACACTCAAACACATGCACGGAGTGGCACCTGAGGCATGCAAACCAGGGCTTGTACAACCCAGCATGGTTGGGTTCTACATGTTAAATAGAGAAAAGCCTTTCCTCCACCCTCTCTATGAACCCCAGGAGCCCTGCTGCCCCACCAGCCCCCATCAAATGTCTGTGGCACAGGGGTCTCCCTTATGCCCACTGGAACGAGGTGACAGGGTCGATGTGCTGCTCCCTCCAGCCAATGTAGGAAATCAATGAGCCACATTGACCGGCCGTAATACGCCCTGGTCCTCATGGAGACACGGGGGAGCTTGGCTCTGTGGCCCACCAGCTCCGCACGACCGAGCCCTCAACCTTGTTCACCTTTGCAAAACCTCTGTGGATGGGGGTGACCCCGTTTTGCCTGTCACAGAAAGCACCAGGGACTGAGTCTGGGGGCCTGGGGATGGGGATAGTGAACATAGGGGAGGTGGGGAACACAAGGCAGGGGTGAGATGGGGCTTGGTGGCAGGGGAATGCGAGCACATGAGGATGCTTGTCAGGGTGGGACAGGGCTCAGGGACAGCAGCAAGCGAGGAGCATTCACAGGGTATCGGGGCAGGATGGGGTTCCACAATAGGGGTTCAAGGTTGCACTGACTATGCTTATCTGGGATGAGGTTTGGGGGCAGTAGAGAGGAACAGGGGAATTCCCATTTAGGGTGGCATGCTGATAACATCTGGGGGGAATGGGGGGTACTGGGAATGTCTGCTTGGGGTGGCACTGGGATGTGGTCTGGGGCAATGGGGCTGCCCATTTAGGGTGGGACGCACTTGGGGGCAGTGGAATGCATAAGTGGTGTCCATTCAGTGAGGCCTGAGCCTGAGTTTGGGGACTGCGGGGGGACACCAGCAATGCCCCCCTGGGGTGGCCAGTGCTAGTGCTAGTGCTGCTGCTGGGGCGGCAGATGACTCCTACCTGCTTGAACTGCTCCTCGTAGGTCCACTCATGGTGCTGAGGAGGCGGTGGGTCGCGGGGCTCCCCTTCTTCTTCCTCCTCCTCTTCCTCCTCCTCCTCCTCCTCCTCCCCCTCGGCTGCGGGCGGCGGGTGCGGGCCGGGGGCCGGGCGGCGGCGCGAAGCGGCAGGCGGCGGCCCGGGGCCAGGCTCCGCCAGTGGCCGTCGGGGAGAGCCGTCGGGGCCACGGGCCAGGCGGGCCGCCTGCTGCCGCTGCAGGCTCTCCATCACCGCCGCCAAGCGCAGCCCCCCGGCCGCCCCCGGCCCCCGCGGCGGGGCAGCCGGCTGCGGGCACAGGGCACGGCCTCAGCACCGCCACCGCCGCCGGAGGAGAAGAAAGGAGGGGAGGAATCCCCCCCACCCGCTCTACCCCTCGATCCCGGGGGCCCTGCCCAAAAGTTGGCCGTGGAACCGCCGCCGCACCGGGCGCGGCAGCCGCTGCCGGACTGGCTGCCGTCCCTGCCGGGACCACCCGCCACCCTCTCCGCTCTCATCCAGCACCCTGCCCTCCCGGGGACCCTGCCCTCCCGGACCTCATCCCCGCGCCTCCGGGGGACGACCTCCCCGCTCTCAGCGGGCACAGGTCCGACCCGGGACCCCCGTCGCTGTCTCACGGGGAGACCCCCTCCACGGTCCGTTGGGGACTGTGTCTTGCGGGGACCCCCCCGCCCTCCTCCCCACCGGGGACCGCGTCTTATTGGCGACCCCCTCCCTGATCCCATCGGAGATCTCCGCTCCGACGGTGCCACCGGGGATCCGTCTCCTACCGACCCCCTCACCCCATCGCGGCCCCCTCGAGGACCCCGTCCCGGTCCCGCCAGACAACCCCCCTCAGTATCACCGGACTCCCTCTCCTCCCGGCTCCCTCCTTCCGCTCCCATCGGGGACCCCAATCCCGCTCCTTGTCTGACCGGGGGTGCCTCTATCCCGCTCCCACCGTGCACCCCCGCGCTGCCGCCCCCGCCTCCACCCCGTCCGGCCCTCACCAGGGCGGGTTTGGCCGCCAGGCTGGGGTTTTCCACCATGCCGCCGGCTTCGAGCGCCGCCCGGGGCTCGCCCCGCCGTCCCGGCGGGGCACGGCCGGCTGCTCCGCCCGGTCCCGGCCCGCCGCTCACATGGCGCCACGACCGCCGATATTTCTTTTATTCCGCAGCAGATGAGGGTGGGTGGGATTTTTCCCTCTTTTCTTTCTTTCTCTCTTTCTTCCCTTTTTTTTTTTTTTTTTTTTTTTTTTTTTTTTTTTTTGCAACAAGTGGCAGGCAGGCAGCAACACCCCTCCCCGCTCCCATTTGCTAGCGCACGTCAAGGGAGTCATCCGGGGAGGGCCGGGCTTGCGGCAGCCCCGGGGAATCACCCCGGGACCGGCCCGTGGAGAGCCGGCCGGGGCCGCCCTGTGCGGGGCCGCGGCAGGGGATGGGGACGGGGACGCAGGGGGCTGGGCCGGCAGCAGTTTATCTGTGTGGCGGACAGGGTGCATGCATGGAGGCGCTGGGAGAGGCGAGGGCACAGATGGGTGTGCAAGATGGGTCGAGATAGGCATACGTGGATGTGTGGGGAGAGGGGAGTGTACAGGAGGGGTGTGCAAGAGATCTGTGCAGCCATGTAAGTGGGTCCTGCACCCACTTTACAGCGTCTGTGCGATGTATAAATACCTGTGTGCGCTGGGAGAAGGTAGCACAGTGTGCATGTTTGTGCAGTCAGGCTGTGCTTGTGCGTGTGTGTCCACACAATGGGTGAGCTGAGCGTGCCCCAGGTGCTTGTGTGTGCAGCGTTGGAGCACACGTGCATCTGTGTGCACCAGGAGAGGTGAGCACATCACACGTGTGTGTGGTGTCTGAGCACGTGTGCATCTGTGCACTCAGGGAGAGGTGAGCACAGCGTATGTGTGAGTGCAGGTCAGCCTGTGAACACCCACTGGGAGCTCCTGTGTGTGTGTGCGTATGCACACTGTGTTTAAGGTGTGCATACACCCCCCGGGGAGCAAAGGTTGTGCATGGGTCGCATAGAGCCCTTCCCAACGATGTTGCGTGTGTGCAGCCATGTGCATTGTCAGAGGGGCTGAGCATGTGCAGCATGTGCACACGCATGTGTGCACGCTGTTGGGGACAACACGAAGTGATTACATGTGTGCACCGGCAGCTGGGTGTGTGCTTGTTGTGTGCTCTCCTGTAGGTGTGTGTGACCTGTGCTGGGTCACTGCAAGGCTCTCCACGCTGGCATCTGAGACCTGCCCACAAGCTTGGGCCACTGAGGGGTCTCCTTGAAGGGTGCTGTGTGTGCCCAGACTGTGGTCAAAGGGGTCAGACTGCAATGTGGCCTGGACCCCTAAACAGGGTCCCAGAGCCCTGGCCTGGGCCTGGCATGGGCAGGATGAAGCCATGCATCTCTGTCACTGGAGGGACTCAGTGCTCCTGGCTTGCCTTTTGTCCCTGCTTGCAGCAGCGTAAACTGAGGCACCAGAGTATCATCAAGAACATCTCTGGATATCAGACAAGGGCATAGGCTGGGGTGAGCATATAGCACCCTGCATCCACAGCACCTCATTTCCCTAGGTGAGCCAGAGCCTGTAAGGAAGCACAGGGCTTCACCCACCAGGAGCATCCCCACACTATCCCTGCACTCCCCCTCAACCTGCCTTGCCTATCAGTTTTTTCCTGACTCTTCTTTTACACAAAGGTAACTTGGGCAGGAGGCAAATAAGGTGCCTGCTCTTCCCTGGGCTTTTTTTCCCCCAGGCAGCTGCAGGGCTAGCACAAATCCCTGGGGGATCAGCAGCAGCAGCAACCTGCAAAACCGGCATGCAAGGGACAATGGCTTTGGTCCCATCCTACAACCAGGACAGTTTGTCACCCACAAGCTGCTGTCCTGGATGTTGGTGGCATGGGGTGACAGGAGCTTTGGGTGCCAAGGACTGCTGGCTCTGTTCCCTCTGTGGCCACCTGCATGCTGCAGGGAGCAGGGACAGCCAGTGGGAGCCAAGTATTGCTTTTTTCTCAGAGCATTTTTCAGAAACAGCTGCTGGCCATAGGTACGACAGGAGCTGGCTTTGCTCTTGGGCTTCACAGCCCTGGCTGAGCCTCTACCCCTTTCACCACATCACTTTGCAGAGAAAAGTAGAAAAGCTGCCAGTTCTGGGTTCTCCAGCTTCCCTGTGAACATCTCCAGAGAACCTGCCTCTCGTCCTTCCACAGTACTGGTGACCACCCCTGGGGCTCCTCCAGCTCCTGGCAGCTCAGCCAGGCTCTGTGCAGCACCCTCAACAGAGAGGCTCTGCCAGAAAAATGAACCCCTTCCCCGGGAGAGCAGGGTAGCTCCCGACCCCGCAGGGGCCCCGGGCACTGTTTATCTTTGTGCAGGAGATAAAGCAGCTGTCAGCCATCCCATGTCGGGGCTGGACAGCTGTGGCTCGCCTGGGCCCATCCCATTTCCACCGCAGCAGGAGCAGGGACCTCCCAGTGCTTGCCAGCTCGCCCGAGCATGAGTTTGTCAACAGCTAGCCAACGATCCTGCTGAGTTGCCCCGGTTAGATAGGACTGGGCACCATTTGAGGGGGATCCACAGAACCAGCAACCCCCCAGGCCTTATTCTGCAGGTTCCCATCGCATGGGGCTCCAGCCTCCCCTCCTGGTGCTGCTGCATTGCACCGCAGGGTGCTGGCATGTTCTGTGCTGGGCCCCATACCCTGCACACCAGGGTGCAGAGGGAGTTGGGCTGAAGGCTGGGCTGGGTGGGATGGGTCAGATGTGGTGAAGGTGATGAGACTTCTCCATGGCCCAGCAGGAACCCAGGCATGTGGGGAAGCTCTCCTCCTCCAAGGCAGAGGAGTTGGGGTGTTTGGGTCAACATGGCACCGAGGGGTGAAGAATGTGGCCAGGCTGGCTAGTGGCAGTGCTGAGATCTGCATGGGGTGCAGCATGTCCCATTGCTCTGGGCATGGCCACCAAAGGACCTGGCCCAGCTGGTCCAGTTTCTCCCTAGAGCCTCCGCATTGACAACAGTGGCTCTGTGCCTCTGCACATGTGTCACAAGGTGTGTCCTTGCTCAGGCTCTCTGTAGGGCACAACGCAGGACCATGTCCTCTCCACCCTCCGGCTCAGCATGTCTGCACTGTGGGGTCTGGTGACACTCCTAGCTGGAGAGAAAGAGAAATCCCCCAGACAAACGGCTATCGACAGCTGCGGTGGAGGCGGCACAGATAGATACTGGAAGTATAGACGGGCATGGCAGACAACGGAGCAGATTGAGAGATACTCGGAGCAGAGAGATACCGCAGGAGGAATCGGGAGATAGATCCTGCGGGCTGATCAATACCCACTGCATGCAGAGGGACAACAAGATAGACTGAGCTGCAGGGAGAAGGTGTTTGGTGGGCAGCGATGTGCATTTGTCTTGGTGACGGCTCTGGGGAGATGCCACTTATGGTCGCTTCAGCTGAGGTTGTGACAAAGCCATGGTGCAGGTGCCCGTGACTGAATCTCCTTGCCCATTGCTGGCCACCCCACATGGGTTGGGTGTCCTTTGACGTGCCCTGGAGTCCACCTGGCCTGAGTACCAAAGGGTACGTATCTCCTGTGTCTTCTGGTCTGCAGCTCTGTGGAGATGTCCCTGCCACCCGTGCGCATCTCAAAGGATGCTGGGTGTCTGCAGGCAGCTTGAGTGCAAGACCTGGCATTGGGGCAGGTCTGTGCTTAAGCTGGGTGACTGCATGAGTTGTCACCTCATGCCTCAGTTTCTCCATGTGAATCAAAAGATGGCAAGGTGCAGAGAGCTGTGTCAGTCCAGTACAGATTTGGGCATGGATGAGGAGGAGTAGGGAGGAAGAGGCAGAGGGAGTAAGAGCCTGCAAGCCATGCTGTGTCCAGGGTCCATTGTTCACCTCCTGGTCACTGCAGATGCTCCTTAACAGGCTGCAAACACCCACCCCAAAAGGGAAGAGTTGCTTTTTGGGACCCTTGGTTGCCTGGCACTGTCCTTGCTCAGTACTGGGATGTGGACAACCCCTCCTGCCACAGCAAAGCAGCCAGGGCTCCTGGGTCCCAGGCCAGTTCCATCCTGGTGGCACTTGCCCAAGTCACCTCGTGCTGCCTGGTTTCTCTGTCAGGCACATCCCATCTTAGCTGGAGCAGCCCTTCCCCTGGATGGGGCTGCCGGCCCTGCAGCCACACTAGGGGGGGGACCCTCCACCTGTGATGGAGGTATTGACATGGGCGCTACGGAAAACACTGCTGAGATTGTTCACACTAATGTTATTTAGCAGCAATATTTCCGTAATAAAAGAAATCAATGGGCAAGAGAAAAGACCTGTCCAGAGCTTTGATTTTCTCATTTTAATGGCATACTTATTTACTCCCACCAGCGTGCCCATTGGATTTTCATTACGTGGCCTTCGCTGTAAGTGGAGCAGTATTGATACGAGCTGCTGAGTTAGCTCCTTCCTGTGCAGGCCAGCGAAGGATTGCTTGTGTTCCTCGACAGGGCCCCACTAAACTCCAGGGAATAGGCACAGCATGGGGCCAGGGCACCCTTGCAGCCCATGGGAACACACACATGAAGCCTGCCCACACATGTGTGCACACACATGGTCTGCCCATGGGCACACAGGCATGCACACACATATACCTGATTATCCTGCTGGTCTGCACACACACGTGTGCACTTGGATTGTGCACACACACACACACATGCACACACTAATCTCATGTGCACAGGCACACACACACAAGCACGACTTTTCTGCCTACACACGTGCACATACAGAAAAATGCCACCCATATGTGCCTGAGAACTCATGCTTGTGCAGTCGCTCCAACTGTATGGTTAGATACCCACTGTTCTACCTATACATACGTGTGCACACATGTGCAACCCTGGCCTGTTCTGCCGTAACCCACCTGCAAACTCTTCTACCTATATGCATGCACACACCTACACATGCCAAACTGCCCTACCGAGACACACACACACAAAACCATCCTGCTTGCACCTACACACACACGTGCATGCAACTTGTCTGCCAGCATGTGCATTCAGCTGCATGCACACAGGCTACATGCCCTGTGGTTCCCTCCTGTGCCCATCTCACACTGGAGGGAGTGTGTGTGCCTGTGTGAACTTCTCAGGACCACCTACCCACTGCACTGGGGTCTCTCCAGCCCTAGGGCTGCACACCCAGCATCAGCACCGTCCCCTAGAAGGATGGAGCTCCGCGGACTCTTGGGTCCACTCTGGAAGCAGGGCCCTAGTTCCCGCTCAGGCTTTTGGGACCCCAGAGACTGCAGTGGAATGAGGAGTAACAGCACCATCTCCTGCCGATCCCTGGGAGCTGAAACGGGCCTGATCCTGCACTGCACCCCACAGCTCCCAGGACCCTGAGCAGGATGATGCTGGCTGCCCAGGGACACCCATCTCTCCCCAGCTGCCAGCAGGACTCCCACTGAGCCCAGAGCTGGATGGATCTAGCACTGTTCTCTGTGGCAGGGGCTCAGCACACTCCAGAGACTCTCCTGGGGACCTGAGAGGGTGGGATGAACAATTTTATTACCGGTATCTCTTCTCAGGTGACAAATTAAGAAGCAGCCCACGTGTGGGGCTGCCAGTCAGCAGGACAGGGACAGTCCGGGGAGGAAGAGGAGCGACATGCTGCAGGACTGGCGGCCAGGGACACAGACATTAGTTTGGCAGCAGCACAGAGGTGAAAACCCTCCACCAAGCAGTGAGCCCACAAAGGTCCAGCCACAGGGCTGCAAGCAGGGTCTGCAGCCCAGCTTGGTCAGGAAATCGCAGTGCTCCCTTGGTGTCTGGAACCCTGTGCTGGGAGCTGAATGAGGTGGCTGTCCCCAGGGGGTCTCACAGCCAGGACAAGGTCAAGGTCAAGGTCAAAGATCCCATCCTGAGCTAGTACAGAGGTTTGGGCACCCACACCACTAGGTATGAGCACAGCCCAGAGGCCACGCAGGACTGGCTCTTGGTTAAGGCGACATACGGTGGCTCTCCCCCTTGGAGGGGACTGAAGGGGGGAGGACTGTGGCGAAAGGGACCCTCTTCCAGCCCCAGCTGTCCACTGGGGCAGATGACATGCAGGTGACCAAGAGGGACCTGCAGCACAGAAGCTGGACATCTCCTCACTGCCATGGAGTCCCAGCACAGATCCTGCCCTGTGCCATGGGGACGCTGTGTGCTGCCAGACCACATCAATGGGGACGGAGCCACGGGAGATGCTGCCAGCTGGACACAGCCCCCTGTGCTGCCCACAGCCCTGGGAGCTTGCCAGGGAGACAGGGAACCTCTTGGCTGACTTTAACAGAAGGTGCTTTGGCCCAGCTCACCCTGTGCATCCTGCCCTAAGGGCAGCATACTCCTTCTGACATCTCAGAAGCTGCAGAAATTTTCAGAGCCTCCTGGGGACAGTGAGCTCCAGCCCCTCTCCCACTGCATGCCAAGGGCACACCGGGTTGTTAGCATCCCGCAAGGCCACTCCAGGTCCCGAGGGATGGAAAAGCACAACATGGCTCTGATCAAAACGTGGGGAGAGGCAGGCAGTAAAGAGAACTGGCAGTCTGTTTGCTGTGACTGCCACAGTTCCTCTGTCCTGGGACCCAGCTAGCCTTTAGGGAAGGACAGAGCAATTTGGGGGAGGCACAGGGGGTCTCCTGCTGTCTCTGCTAGAGCCTGGGCTCAGGGAGAAGGAGGGCGGAGGAAGGCTGGAAGGAGATGAGCCAGCTGTGTCCAGCAGGATGCTCCAGTGAGCCAGGCTCAGCAGCCCAAGGTACTGAAGAAAGCATTGGCTTCCAGGAGCAGGCCCTTGGCATAGACACGCAAGGTGTAGAAGAGGGTGATGAAGTCCTGAGTGCTGAAAAGCGTGTCAGCCAGGGCAAAGGCAAGTGTGGAGGGTATGAAGCCCCGGCCGTACTCCACCATCCAGGTGCCTGCGCTCCACTGCACTGATGTGGCCTCTCCTGCCTGATGCACGATGGTGTCACCTGTCAACACACACAACCAGCATGGCTTCAAGTGATTGCCTTGCACCATGCCCACGGAGGAGACATGTGGGATGGGGACCTGCAGGGCTAAGCACCCCAACCCCTCCCCAGTCTTGCTGACTTTTCTCTTACTGGCACTGACTGAGATGCTTGGGACACAAACTGCCCCACTGTAAGCTCTTGGCTTCTGCCAGCTGGAAGGAGAGAGAGGCTCTGCGACAGTGGAGGAACAGTCTGCAGAGTGGCTATGCCTCTGGACATGGATGCAGCATGCAGGGCGCTGTGGCTGATGGGCTTACCTGGATAGTAGATCTCACTTCTGGTGGTCCCCTCCTTCCACTGCCGGAAAGTTCCCGAGATAATGGTGTCAGAGATATCTGCCCAGTACCGACCTGTGGGAGGACAGATGGCATTGGCTCAGTGCATCCCAGGTGGGGACAGCTTGGGAGCCCAGGTCTGAGCCATAGAGCAGCCTCTAGTGGGAAGGATGCCAGCCTGAGAGTCCTGACCCACTAAGGAGCACAGCCGTATCTAGCACCAGGCTGCCTGACTGACTGGCCATACCCCACCAGCCTGGGTTGCTCAGTGTCCTTAAGCTACTTAGTTTCCAGCGTGTTTGGCATCCATTCCCTGCTGAAGCACTGGGAGACACGATGCTTGCCACTGCCTGCCAGCTGGATGCAGAGAGTCCTGGCCACAAGGCATGGCACATACAGGGACCTGCGGGTACTGCAGGACACCACGGGGTCCTCATGCAAAGTGTGTTTTCCAGCGTTGTGTGCCCCATAAAATAAGTGGAACAGTGGGGTCCCTGCCCTGGGGACAGCAAGGCCTGGGCAGCTGGACATAAATAAGTGGAGTGGAAAGAGCTCAGAGAAAGCCCCTGCCCACCAGCCCCATCCCCCTGCTTACCTGAGTGGCCCCCAGTGTCAACAGCTGTCCCAAAGAGCAGTACGTACTCGGTGAGCGAGGCGTGCAGGAGGCACATGGAACCCATCCACCCACCCGCGTTCACAAACACCCACTGTAGGTCCTCGTCTGGCAGGATGTGGCCTGGGTGCTTCTTCCGTAGCTCCACGATGATCTTGGAGAAAGCCAGCTCATGGTCCAGCCCTGCAGTACCCCAATTTACTGTGAGTCCTTGGCATGGAGCAAGCTCTCCTGAAACCCCCTCCACAGCCACAGGGTCCCAGCACATCTTTAAGGGATGTGCCTAGGGAAAAAATGTCTCCTCTCTCCAGCCTTCAACCCCATGGCTGCTGACCCAGCCCCACTGCTTCCCTCCCCAGATGGTGACAGAGGATGTGCAGCATCAAGCGCATCAGCCCTACAGCCCACCCCAGGTGAGCCATATGGGGGATGCAAGCGAAGTGGCAGTGACCCTTCCCTGATGACATACAGCCCCTCTGCTGTGACCACACACCCATGCCCTATGGGGCCAGTCCTCCCCTCTAGCCCTAGCTAGGGGGAGGTCGGTTCTGCCCCTGCCTCACCTGGGGGCTGGTCCCCCAACCTGGCCCATCCCCAGCACCGACAGAGCCACCTTAGCCCTGGGTTCAGCCTCAACCCCACTTCCCTCATGCTCCCCGTCCCTGTTCCCTGGTACTTAATCCTTTCCCGACATCGGTCCTGTTGCCTCAGCCCTAACACCCTCGGCCCCAGTTCCGTTCCCCCCGTGATCCCGGCCCCCCTGTACCAGAACCTCCTCCATCCCGCCTTCCTGCAACGGGTCCTTTCCCCAGCACAGGCCGCTCACCACCCCCACACCCCCCTCCCCGCCTACCTCCCCGGTTCCTCTTCCCGCTCGCCGTCCCCATTCCTCCTCGGTCCCCCTCCACCCTCACAGCCCCTCGCCGTGGCCGGTTGGCCCCTTCCCCACGGGTGGCGCGTACCCGCGTGGTGCCGGGCGAGCTGGGCGATTTCGGCGGGGGTGAACTCGTACCGCTTGGAAGCCAACCAGCCCCGCAGCCCCTGCAGCACCAGCACCAAGGCGCCCAGCGCCAGCCCGGCCCGCAGCGCTCGCCGCCCCCATGCCGACCCCATGCCGCCCGCCGCCACCACCGCTCCGCCCCACCGCTACCGGGACGGGGAACCGGCCACCAGCCCCCGCGGCGACCACGCCCATGCCCGGCCGCGGGCGGCCCTGCGCCGGCGCGGCGCGGCGGGGCGGAGCGGAGCAGCGCAGCATGAGGAGGTGGCTGGAAGGGGCCGGTCCCGCGGGGCGGTGCCGCTGCCGCCGTCGCTTCCGGGAGCACCGGGGCATGGAGCCATCGCTGGCGGGAACGGAAGAGAAGGGGCGCGGCCAGTTCCACCCCAACGGTACGGCCGGGGCTGCCTCCCTTTGTACCCCCAGCAGAGTCCAGCCCAGTCCTGGGAGCGGGGGCTGCGGGAAACCTCCCCTACCCGGGGGGTGGCGGGGCGGGAGGGTGGTGTGGCAGCGGGGAACTACACTCCCCCCCCCCCCGCCCCTCGGACTGAGACGGGGAGGAAAGGGTGAAGCTGAGGGCCGCATAAAATGGGGTGCTGACCCGCTTGCTGGGTTACCCGCGGAGGGGGCATAGTAGGGGGGGGGGAACTCAGCCCTCAGCGGATCTGCACCTCCGTCCCTCCCTGATGCCCCGCTCCTTTCTCCCCGCAGAGCACCAGCACGCTCGTTACAACCCGCTGCGGGATGACTGGGTGCTGGTGTCGGCCCACCGGGTGAAGCGCCCCTGGCAGGGGCAGCTGGAGAAGCCGCCCCCCGAGGATGTGCCCCGCTGGGACCCCAGGAACCCCCTTTGCCCTGGGGCCACCCGGGCCAACGGCGAGGTACCACCAAGGACACGGGTATCCGGTCTCCCTCCACCACCCCCGTACGACCCTAATCCCATCTCTTGCCCTAGCAGGTGAATCCCCGGTACGAGGGCACCTTTGTGTTCCCAAATGATTTCCCTGCTCTGCAGCCTGATGCTCCTGAGCCTGGTAATTTCTCGGGAGAGAGCAGGCTGGTGGGGACCCCCAGGCTGAGGTCCTGGGTGGGCTGCAGGGTGGCTTGGAGAGGCATGGGTGCTGCCCCAGCACTCTCTTTCTCCCCACTCTTGGTCCTTCCCCAGGTGACAGCGATCACCCCTTGTTTCAAGCAGCGGCAGCCCGGGGGGTGTGGTGAGTACTCCTATAGCTCCGACAGGTCTGGGCTATGATGTCAGGCAGGAGGACCCTGAGGGTGAAGCCAAGCCAAGCCCACTCCCGTCCTTGTGCTTCCTGTTCTGTACACACCCACTGTGTTTCAGAGCCATTTGGGGGGTCTCATCCCTGTTCCACTGCGATGTGGCAGGGTCATGGGAGTCCCCAAGGCTGCCTTGCTGCCCCAGCCACATATGTCTCCTCTTCAGCAAGGTGATGTGCTTCCACCCCTGGTCGGACCTGACGCTCCCCCTCATGTCCCTGACGGAGATCCGGGCTGTCATCGACACATGGGCAGAGCTGGCAGCTGAGCTGGGTTCCTCCTACCCCTGGGTGCAGGTCTGGGGCTGGTTGTGGGCTGCCCTTCTTTCCCTGCTCTGGGGGTCTCAGGTGGAGGCGAGGCAGTACCTGGGGTTGCAACAGTCCCAGTTCACGTGTGGGTCCCTTGTCCCTGCCTTGTGCCCCCCTGAACCTTTCCAGGCAGCTGTGAGGCTCTGCTGTCCTGCGGGATGGTCTCCTGGTATGCCAGGGACACTACGGCAGCCCGCCGCAGGGACAGTGGGGCTGGGACCTGCTGACTGCACCTCTTCCTCCACAGATCTTCGAGAACAAGGGAGCAATGATGGGCTGTTCCAACCCACACCCCCACTGCCAGGTGAGGCTGTCCCACCCGTGACCTGACTTAACGGCAGGTGCCTGTGAGCGACCCTACAGCAAACTCAGGTGGAAGATGTGAACGGGAATCCCCCTTCCCGATCTCAGAGGATCCCCTCATGCCTGTGCTGTTTACTCCTCTCCGGGGGACAGTCCCTTGTGGCTGCCGCATGTTGGACTCTCCACCTGGTGGCAGCATGGACCTGCAGATGGGCAGCGTGGCAGGGGCACCCCTGCAAATGTGGGGTACAGGTAACCCAGCCCCGTGCCTTGATGTCCCTCCTAGGTGTGGGCCAGCAGCTTCCTTCCCAATGAGGCGCGCCTGGAGGACCGGACCCAACGGCAACACCTGAGCCAACATGGCGTGCCCATGCTGCTAGAGTATGCTGAGCAGGAGGCTCGCCGAAAGGTGAAGACGTGGCTGTTGTCCATATCCTCTCTCTGGGAGCTGGTTATGTTCTGGGGGTGGACCCTCCAGCACCCAAGAGCAGAGCTCATGGTAGTGCCCATCCCTGTGGTGTCAAGGCTCTGCCTGTTCCCATTGAGTGCTGTGTCCTGCAGGAGCGGTTGGTGGTGGAGAACACGGACTGGCTGGTCGTGGTGCCATACTGGGCCACTTGGCCCTACCAAACCCTGCTGCTGCCCCGCCGTCATGTCTGCCACCTCCAGGACCTCCGCGAGGGCGAGAGGGACAGTGAGTGCCTCTGCACCTCATTAGCCCCTGTCCCACATCCCTTGGGCTCAGCTTTCATTTGGAGGCAGCTCTGTGGCAGCCTTGCTGCAGGGTCTATGTCCCCTTGAGGTACTGGGCTGCCAGACTCTGCCTGGGGGGGGACTGTCACCCTCATTTGGCCAGGATAAGAGCTGGATGTCCAGGTGTAGGCAGTGCTGGTGAGGGAACTAGTGTCCTTTTTCATAGAATCATAGCATCCTAGGGGTTGGAAGGGACCTCGAAAGATCATCTAGTCCAACCCCCCCTGCCAGAGCAGGGTCACCTAGAGCACATCACATAGGAATGCATCCAGGCGGGTTTTGAATGTCTCCAGTGAAGGAGACTCCACAACCTCTCTGGGCAGCCTGTTCCAGTGCTCTGTCACTCTCACAGTAAAAAAGTTTTTTCTGATATTCACCTTGAACCTCCTATGCTCCAATTTGCACCCATTACCCTTGTCCTATCACTGGTCACCACTGAGAAAAGCTGAACTCCATCTTCCTGACACTTACCCCTTACATATTTGTACACATTGATGAGGTCACCCCTCAGCCTCAGGCTCTTGCTGATGAGGAATGGGGGCTTCTCCTGGTGAGTTGCTTGGGCTGTCTGCATATGTTGGGAGATGAGGAACTGGCCAGCATGTTGCCGATGTCCACCCTGGGAGGGGTGCTGAGGGTGATCTCTGGCTCCAGTTTGCTGCCTGTCCTTGGAGGGAGCTGGCCAGTTCAGGGTGTGACTCCCTGGTACTCTCCTGCAGGTCTGGCTTCCATCATGCAGAGGCTGCTCATCAAGTACGACAACCTCTTTGAAGTCTCCTTCCCCTACTCCATGGGCTGGCACGGTGAGTGACATGGCTGGGGGACCCCCGTGATCCTCTCATCTGCATCCCTGTCCCCTCCTTGGGGCTCACACAGCACCTGCATCCCTGCAGGAGCCCCGACAGGCCCCTACCTGGAGGAGGACTGTGGGCACTGGCAGCTCCATGCCCACTACTACCCCCCACTGCTCCGCTCTGCCACCGTCCGCAAGTTCATGGTGGGATACGAGATGCTGGCACAGGCCCAGCGGGACCTCACCCCAGAACAGGTGAGCACAATTTGGGGGGGATTGTGGGGATCCAGGGGAGCCTGCGCTGGGGCTGTCCCCAGGACTGGCTGCTGGCTTTCTCTTGTGCTGTGTCCCACAGGCAGCTGAACGCCTGAGGAATCTCCCTGAGGTGCACTACAAGCAGAGGACCGAGGAGACATCATGATTGGGGGCAGTGGAGCCAGCCCTTGGCGCTGCTGGCTGAGGCTAAGGAGAGGGGTCAGTTGGGGTGGTGAGAGCTGAGGCCTGGGAACTCCCAGCTTCTCCTGAGCCTTGTCACAGCTTGGCCTGGCTTGGGGACTGGTTTTGCCTGTTCAGGTACCCCAGTCCTAATCCTCTGGCATCCTTGCACAGGTGGTGCTGTTCCTTGTCTCCTTCCCCATCTCAGGCTGTGTCTTCCACCCTTGCAGTGTGCTCCTACCACCACTCCTTACCAGTCTAGTCTTACTGGGTAGGACTGGGAGTGCTGCCTGTCCCCCACCCTCCAGCCAATAAAACGTGGAAGCAGAGTGCCTCTGCCTGTGTCCTCATGGCTCTCAGCCCTGAGTAGGAAGTTTGGAGTCTCTAGTGGGCACCCCCAACTCGGGGGGGCAAGTAACCCTGGGGGCTAAAAGGGCTGTGCTGGTGGCTCCACATTGCTCGCTGCTGTCTCGGTCTCTGTGTTGCTTCCTCCTCCTCCCTGGGGGGAGCTCTGAGCCTATCTCTGACTGCTGCAGGCTCCAGGAGGAGTGGGAAGCTGAGAGGAATTGATGCAGCCCAAGGAATAGTCAGATCTTGGGAGAGGACTGAGGCCTGGCAAACTCACTGCATGGTGGGTGCTTGCCAGGGTGCTTGACCCTGGAGCTGCTTTTCTTCCTTCTCTCTGCCTGGGGCAGCCCTGGTCCTGCCTGCAGCAGGTACTGGGGCTGCCATGTGGGGCTACTGAAATGCAGCAAGGGGCTGGTTTATTGCTAGCCTGGGGGCTGTCAGGATGCCCAGCTCTGCTCATGGTGCTGTTGCCTATTTTCCCTTTCCCTGTGCCTGTCCATGGTGTGGGGCACCAACAGTCCCATCCCTGGGCTGAGCTGAGGGATGCTGCAACCAGGTCTGTTCTCCCCCCTCTTGCAGCCCCTTCCCCATTGAATCCCTGGTGCTCTGCAGGCATAGGTCCTGGACAGTGATGCACCACAACTGATGTGGGGGGGGAACGCCCAGCACCGTCTGCCATCACATCTTTGCACAAATAGTTTTTATTTGTCACTGAAGAGCCATTCTCGTAACTCCTTAATGAGGCCCCTGTCCCTGTCAAGTCCATGAGTGGGCTTCTGGGGGCTAGAAATACTTAGCTAGGAGAGAAGTGCTCTTCTCCTCTCTACAAGGGGGCGGTAACCCCCACCTCATCTTGATATTGCTCATGCATCCCTACCCATGGGGCTGGGGCAGGAAAAGGGGCCTGGCCAGTGTGAGGCTCAGAGCCAGGCTGGATGCAGCTCTCTCCTGCATGCTGACCTCATCCTCCTCCCCTATCACCCCATCTCAATGCCCATCACAGGCCAACCCACCCTTTGGCCTCAGGGTTCTGGGGAGGAGATGGTAGGTTGTGGGGTGACTCTTGAGCTTAGAGCCATTGTTGTACACAGCATCTTACTCTCTGTGGCATGGGTGTGGTGCCCAGCTCAGAGTCTGCCCTCTTGCAAATAGTTTTCTTCCCTCCTGGTGGTGGCCCAAAAGCAGGGTCCACCACCTGGTATGCAAAAATCTGATCCACACAGAGTTGAGGTATTTGCTTTAATATCCAGTTCTGTGCAGAAAAGGGAGAAGGGTGGTATTCCACAAAGCAAACTCAGCTTCCTGAAACACAAGGGCTACTTTTATGCATAGAAACATGTAAACTTACTTTAATTATATTCTGTCACTTGTATATGTGACTGGTTAACTAGTTCTTTGCTGCCATTTAAAGGGACAGTGCTTAAAACTTTCACTATGCCTGCTCAAAGAGTGGGGGCTTTTTGTTAGTAGGGGTCCCTCTAGCCTGTGGGTGGGTATTTCAGTATGCTAAGAGCTCACTAATATGCTGATGGGATGATAATGTGGTGAGTCCAATCAATCGGTGGTTTCTACCTAGTGCCAAGAGAAGATGTGGGGAGTGCTCCCATCCATCCCTTCAATCTGTTTTGCAGGCTCATGTCTCAAGGACAGGCTGTTGACTACCTGGGATGTGTTTTTCTCTAGTTCTTGCTGTTTCAGTGTTACATAAGCTCTGCTTTTGTTCTGCGTGTCTCCTTGTCCTCTTTTACATGATTTTCCCCCAAAGTTTTACTTATTCCAATTAATAACCAACATCACTGGGGCAAGCAATGTCCATCTGGGCTCTGCGACCGTTCCCCTTGCAGCCCCCATCCCTTCTCATCACAACAAGTGCGTCGCGCCGACCGCTGAACTTCCCCGCTCTTCCCCAGGGCCCTGGAAAAGCAGCAACAAATTGGCTTAAATGTATGAATCCAGATTGGGGTAATTAGCCGCTGAACTGGTCGTAACAAAGCTAGTCATCTCCCTGCACGCACAGTTAGCTCTGATTTAATAGCCCACCAGCTCCCAGCCAGGGCTGCAGCGCCTCGGCCCGGGGCCGTAAATGCAACTCGCAGTAAGTCAAGCGATATTAAACTTTACAGTCGCTGTCTTTAAAAGCGAGACTCTCTCTCTCTAGTAAATCAGAGCAAGTGGGACTGTAAATATCGAGGCAGGATCCATATTACTTAATTAAACAGTGCCTAATGAACAACCTGTTTGTTGTGTTGTGATTTAGGATGGAGGCGGGGGAAGCGGTGCGTGCTGAGGAGCAGCGGTACCCATGCTGGGATGCCCTTCCTGGCAGGTAGCAGCTGCTGAAGTTTAGCTGCAGCTAAAATAGATCCGAGACAGCCTGAGAATTAATTATTTTTATTTTTATTTTTATTTTATTTTTAAATAAAAATAAGTTCCCCCCTTCCAAAAAAAAGAACATCTGAAATTCAGGGTAGAAGGCAGCAGCAGGTGGAGGAAGACCAGGCAGTACAGCAAGGTGTGAGAGCTGGACCCTGGCAACAATGAGCCCCCCCCCTCTTCCTCACAGCAGATCTACCTCCTCTTGCACTGATATTTCTAGTTCATGCAAGGGCTGGAAAGGCTGGAAGGGAGCAAGGAGCCTTTTTTCTGTGGCACGGGGAGGTGTTGGAGTGGTGAGAACAGAGCTGTTTGGGATGCAAAGATGTTGCAATTCATAGGAACCATCACTGCCATGCTGTAAAGCCCTGAAGCCTTTTATATTTTGGTAGTTACAGTCCAGTTGTAATCAATAAAAGATTCATGGCGAGGAGATAAAAAATGTCGAGATAGGTTCAGGATGGTGGAGTGGAGGGTCTGTGGGGCATCTGGCCATTGCTCCTGACCTGGGAACATCAAAGGGAAACTGAGGCCCATTGGGTTTGCCTTGATGAAGTTTCACTTCTGCAGGGGAGCTATTGGAAATAATCCTGTGAAAAGCATTCCTGTGATGGGGTCACACTTGTGCTGAGCCCCCATTTCCCCAGCATCAGGGCAAACACATCCTCTGCAATCCCTGCCCCGGAGATGAGCTAGGCAGGTGATGGGGGAGTGAGAGGAACTGAGATGAAACTCAGGTGTGGAATTAAAGCATTAAAAACGCATGTCCTGTGCTCTGCAAGGAGCAAGGGATAAGCCCAGCAGGGGATACAGAGATGTAGAGACACTTGAGGGGGGATGACTGGGAATTTCATCTCATCTCATCCTGTTTTCTGATGCGGCTGAAACAAATGGGTCAACCTACCATGGGATGTGGTTTCCCCAGAGCTGCTGCAGCTTTGGCTCAACTGACACAAATCAATGTGCTTGCCTGGGTTGTAGCAGTGCCTGTCTCCATTGTCATACCTGTCCTGAGTGTTTGGGGGACCCAAAGGATCCCTAGCTCTGACACTGACTCCTTCTGCAGTCATGGTGAAGTCCTGGGATGCTGCTCCAGGATGCTGCCCTGGTGCACAGAGACCCTTTGGAATGAGCACTCAGTGATGGAGAGTAACTACTGGAGGCATGTGTGTCACCTTTGACTATGTGCCTGTGGCCTAGGCAGCTGCAACAGGCTGCAGAGCTGCAGACCTGCTGCAGATCTCCAGTCCCCGATTATGCCCTCCCCACCTCCTTGCCTCCCAACCTTCCAGAGCAGGTTAGACAATAAATACTGAGCAAAGGAAGTTAATCTGTGACCAGAGTCTTTTCATCAGAAAAGAAAGGTATTAGTGCAGGCCTGCTGGCTCCTGCCAAACTGCAGTTTTACTGTCCCTCCTGGTACTGGGTTTATGGCTATAATTTAATTCCAGTTTTACTGGTGGTTTTGCCCTTATCATGGAGTTTCTCCTTGCCTGCTGCTGCCTGTGACTGAAGAGAGCTTTTAGGAACTTAATAAGGAATAAATTAGTACATTTTTAGGGAAGAAGAGGAGAAGGGAGGGAGGAAGCAAAGGAGAGAGGCTGGGAGGAAGAGAAGAAGGAAGGATGAAAGAAAGGAAGAAATGGAGGAGGAAGAGAGGGGGAGAGGAAGTAAGGAGGGGAGAGAGGGAAACAGAGAGAGAGAAGGCTACATCCGTCCGATTTCTGTCTAAAAGACACCACCAGACACTTAACATGAAAACAATTAAACATTTTAAGCAGATTTGAAACACCCTAGTGCCCTGCAGCTCTGTGCTGTGGGGAGATCTGCTACACCAGGAGAATGGAAAACAAACCCCAAACCTGTTACAGATCTGGCTTAGAAAGACACACAGTAGCATGGGAGCAACCTCTGGGGCAGAAAACAGCACCCAGCTTGTCCAGGGCTGCCTGGAGCATCTCCCTCAGGCTCAACAGCTGCCTTGGCAGGAACTTTCCAAAGAGCTGACACCAGCAGGAAACAATTTTGGAGGTGGCTTGCCCATGCCTTGGCCAGCTGGTGTTTTTTCCTCTGCTGATGGTCACTGAGACCTCCCTGCAAGGCATTTTCAGAGCCCTCGGGGACCATGTGTCATGGGAGGGCTGCTGGTAGTGGGTGGACAAAATGGGATGTCTGAATGCTGCCTGCCAGTAGCAGGAAGCCACGGGCTCTGCATGGGCTTTAGGACAGTAGCCCCAGGGGTGGAATTTAATTTGTTAATAATGTGAGACATGCAGGTAATTAAATACTGTCACACTGCAGCAACCATGTGACCATTAAGCAGGGAATTCCCCCAGCTCTCCCCGTATTTTCTGCATGCCTGGGGTTGGGGAAGTACCTTGGGGTTTGGGGCTTAGCAAAGGGGACCTGCCATTGCATGTGGGTCGGTCTCTCATCCTGCGACTCCATCCTAGGTCTGGGGACCTCTGTTTATAGCAAAAAGGAACCCCAGGACTGTCTGACTCCTGCTGGATTCACCCCAAACACAAGTAGCTGCAGAGGGAAGTGAGCAGGCATGGATGAGAAGGCAGGGGGCTGGTCTGAGCTAGGGGCAGCCGACATGCCTGACTGCAGAAGGGGGGTTATCCAGCTGTGGGGGAGATGCTGGGAGAAGGCAGGAGCCCATGCAATGCCCAGAATCAGTGTGAAATCCAGCTGGCTCCTGGCATAGCTGAGATCAGGCATCCTGGCTGTGCCTGGCACCCCCCTGCTGCTGGAGCCAGCTGTGAGAACTCACAAACATCTGTGTCAGCCCTGTGGCCACCAGGATCTCCCATTGTCCTGATGTTCCAGAGAAGGAAGCCATAAATTATTGCTGATTATGTGCAGTGATGCTGAGGAGTCAGTAACAAAGCCCTGGGGCTGGGGAGACACTGCAACACTGGGTTAGATCCAAGGTGGAAAGTCACTTCCTGGGGTTCACCTGTGCACAAGGTGGCTCTTGGCAGAAGCAGAGCCTTTGGGAGGGCAGAGGTGAGGAAATTCTAATTAGATGCTAATGAGAAAATAACTAGTAGGTCTTCAGCCTGCCCAATACCCCATTTCCCCTTGCCCAAGCCAAACCACCTGCTTCAGTGTACCCGGGGTGGTTTAAGCCCTGCAGGGTACAGACAGAGCTGGGATGAGCCAGCTGCTGCTCCCCACACACACTGCCATACTCAGTTGCAATAAAACATCCTCATAAATTACCCTGTGAAAAAAACCGTGACAGACAAAAGCCAGAAGTGCATTTGCAGTATGTGTCTTTCCCTTTCCCTTTTTTCCCTTCTTCTTCCCTTCTTCTTCCCTTCTTCTTCCTTCTTCTTCTTCCCTTCTTCTTCTTCCCTTCTTCTTCTTCCCTTCTTCTTCTTCCCTTCTTCTTCCCTTCTTCTTCTTCCCTTCTTCTTCTTCCCTTCTTCTTCTTCCCTTCTTCTTCTTCCCTTCTTCTTCTTCCCTTCTTCTTCCCTTCTTCTTCTTCCCTTCTTCTTCTTCCCTTCTTCTTCTTCCCTTCTTCTTCTTCCCTTCTTCTTCTTCCCTTCTTCTTCTCTTCTTCTTCTTCCCTTCTTCTTCTTCCCTTCTTCTTCTTCCCTTCTTCTTCTTCCCTTCTTCTTCTTCCCTTCTTCTTCTTCCCTTCTTCTTCTTCCCTTCTTCTTCTTCCCTTCTTCTTCTTCCCTTCTTCTTCTTCCCTTCTTCTTCTTCCCTTCTTCTTCTTCCCTTCTTCTTCTTCCCTTCTTCTTCTTCCCTTCTTCTTCTTCCCTTCTTCTTCTTCCCTTCTTCTTCTTCCCTTCTTCTTCTTCCCTTCTTCTTCTTCCCTTCTTCTTCTTCCCTTCTTCTTCTTCCCTTCTTCTTCTTCCCTTCTTCTTCTTCCCTTCTTCTTCTTCCCTTCTTCTTCTTCCCTTCTTCTTCTTCCCTTCTTCTTCTTCCCTTCTTCTTCTTCCCTTCTTCTTCTTCCCTTCTTCTTCTTCCCTTCTTCTCCTTCTTCCCTTCTTCTTCTTCCCTTCTTCTTCTTCCCTTCTTCTTCTTCCCTTCTTCTTCTTCCCTTCTTCTTCTTCCCTTCTTCTTCTTCCCTTCTTCTTCTTCCCTTCTTCCCCTTCCCTTCCCTTCCCTTCCCTTCCCCTTTCCCTTCCCTTCCCTTCCCTTCCCTTCCCTTCCCTTCCCTTCCCTTCCCTTCCCTTCCCTTCCCTTCCCTTCCCTTCCCTTCCCTTCCCTTCCCTTCCCTTCCCCCCTTCCCTTCCCTTCCCTTCCCTTCCCTTCCCTTCCCTTCCCTTCCCTTCCCTTCCCTTCCCTTCCCTTCCCTTCCCTTCCCTTCCCTTCCCTTCCCTTCCCTTCCCTTCCCTTCCCTTCCCTTCCCTTCCCTTCCCTTCCCTTCCCTTCCCTTCCCTTCCCTTCCCTTCCCTTCCCTTCCCTTCCCTTCCCTTCCCTTCCCTTCCCTTCCCTTCCCTTCCCTTCCCTTCCCTTCCCTTCCCTTCCCTTCCCTTCCCTTCCCTTCCCTTCCCTTCCCTTCCCTTCCCTTCTTCCCTTCCCTTCCCTTCCCTTCCCTTCCCTTCCCTTCCCTTCCCTTCCCTTCCCTTCCCTTCCCTTCCCTTCCCTTCCCTTCCCTTCCCTTCTTTTCCTTTTCTTCATCTTTTCCTTTTCCTCTTTTCCTTTTCTTCATCTTTTCCTTTTCCTCTTTTCCTTTTTCTTTCCTGTTTTTGTTTTTGATTTTTCATCCCTTGCTTATTTTGCTTGCTGCTATCCATAACTCATGGTAGCCTGTCTGCCCCCTTCTCTGTTAATGCTTGGCCTGGAAGGCAGGACTCCTGGGTTGCCTGTGTTTTATCTCTGGACAAATTGCTGCCTTTATTTGTGCCTCAGTTTCCCCATGGCTCAGATAGGATCAATAACACAGTGGCCAAACCCCATCCACATCTGCTGACCAAGCAATAGGAGCCCCCATGCCAGCTCTGCAGGTGCTTCTGGGCTGTGCAAGGACTGGTGTGACACCTCTGGTGTGACACTCTCATGGTGCCTCTGGCTTGGACCTGGCTCCATCCCACCCAGTATGGATTTTGACGTTACAAGGAAAAACCTTTTCCAGCCCTGGGAATGACTACTGCCCCAAAGCAATGCCTCTCAGCAAACCACTGTGTTTGTGAAACAAAGCTGCTGGTGCAGTATTTAATTAACACAATAAATTTATTCTATTTAATTTAAATTAAATTTAATCTAATTTTTAAAATTAAAAATTGAATTCTCACATGGGTGAGAAACAGAGTGAGAGCAAAGCTAAGATGGGTATGCAAGATGCCAGCTTGCTTTTTAACCCTTCTCACCCTGCTTTCAAATTCCCCTGTGGAGCAGAGATGCTCAGAAAACATCTGGCTTGTTCCAGCTGCTTCCACAGCTCTTTGGTAGCAGCAGCAAGACCCTGCTCCATAGCAGCCCAGCAGGGCCCCTTAGAAGTAGCTGGTACCTTGGCATGGGAGAAAAGAAATGATCCCCAGCCTCTGCCAGGGTCTAAAATTTCTCCCCCCAAGGACTACCCAGTGCACTGGGGACTTGGAATGATTATGGTAAAACCTGCAGGACACCAAGGGCATCACTATGATTTGTGCTGTCTAAATGTTAATCAGAATAATAATGCCTAGTGAGACAGCTGTTCTAAAAGGCTGTGATGTTGGAGTAAAAATTCCAATAAAACTCTATTAGCCCTTCCTCGTTACACTAATGGTGCCTGCTGCTAAAAGCCCCCTGCTATAGACACCCGTATTAATGGGCTTATTACAGGAAATAAAATCCGAGGCTGAACATTACAGTGAAGCCTGATTAATTCAGCAAGGTAATTTTTTTTTTTTTAATTCCCCCTCCTTTCTCTCTTTTTCTCCCTCCCTCTATTTAATGAATGTGCTCCTTGAAGTGCCAGCTTTTGAGCTCTGCTTGGAGTTTGGTGATGATTTTAAACCTATTTTGCTCACAAAGAGATGAATCTTTGTGCCGGCTCCTGATGCAAATGGGCGAAAGGCTCCTCAAACACCTCTGTCAAACCAGGAGAGAGAGGAAAAGCTGCCAGGCCAGAAATGAAGATGCTAGGGAGAGGGGTGGGGGACAGTGGATATCCCATGGGCAGTCCTGGTGTGCTGGCTCTTTGGGTGGGACAGCCTGTTGCTTCCCCCAAGCAGGTGCATGGTGACACTGATCAAGGCGAAGGCGCTGGAGTGCAGCCTCTTTCAGTGCTCCTTCCCATCCTTTTTTCTCCTGATTTCTCCCCTTTTGATGCCACCCCTGTCCCAGCAGGAAGGGCTGGCCAGAGTCCAGAGCTGTATCCAAGTTTGCTGGTGCCATGCCAAACCCAGTATGGTGGCACCTGTCAAGGCTGATACCCCTTGCTCAGCTCAACCTCAGCACATGCCAAGAGGCAGATACCCACCGACAGACACACCACTATTCATCCAGGCTATAAATAACTCCCATAAAAATCCTCTTCCCAGCCTTTTTGTGCTCAGCCAAACCCTGCCAATGGGAAAGGAGATGGCATCTATTTTATGGGCGGCTGGAAGCCGGCTTTGCATTTTTCTGTCTCACATAATCCCACAGGTACCCTTGTTTCTTTTCTAACAGCCTTTTGATTCATGTTCCTCCCAGCCAAGTTTAATTACAGCTTTGGCTCATGCTGCCAGGGAATGGAAAGGGGAGAGAGCAGCCCTGCCCACCTGTGGCAGGGGCATGATATGAGAGGGAGGCAGGGAGGAAAGGAAGAGAGGAAAGAGAGAAGGAGGGAAAGCAGGAGGTAGCAGGCAAGCAGGCAACAAAGAAGGAAAGAAGGAAAAGGAAGGAAAGTGTAGCACAAATTTGTGCCCATCCTGGGAAGCCAAGAGTAATGTCCAGGTCCCAACGTGGGTAATGACTGCGTTTACCAGCCCCACTAACTTTTTTTTTTTTTTTTTAAATTAATGACAGCAAGAAGCTGTGAGCACCATGAGCTTTTGGAGTAGTCTGGGGATACTGAGCAATGGGCTAGCAAAGTCTGATCTTCCTTGATATTGATTCCTCACAGCTCTGTTGCAGTCACAGCCTTCAAGTTAAGCAGCCTGGTAACAGTTTAATTATGATGTAGGGAAGGTGAATTGTGCTGGAAATAAAAGGATGGTGGGATTGCACAGACCCTGACAGGCAATCCTCAGAGGTCTACAGGTAGGGGTGGAGCTGGGGTTTCCCTATGAGGACCTGTGGCCTCGTTGCCTTGGGGAATGGGGTGTCCTTGGACTGGCAGTGACTGGAGCTCGCTACTCCACCTGTGCCCACTGTGCCTGCCAAGGTGACCATCCCACA
The DNA here is from genome assembly GCA_020745705.1 of Hemiprocne comata. Taxonomy (NCBI): domain Eukaryota; kingdom Metazoa; phylum Chordata; class Aves; order Apodiformes; family Apodidae; genus Hemiprocne; species Hemiprocne comata. Next base: position 26,955,485 of record CM036616.1, on the reverse strand, counting down.
CACATCAGGGATCTGTTTTCCCCCACACAATAATCACAGGCAGAGCTTGCTTACTTACCTTCCTTCAATGAAAAAAAAAGATGCCTTGTCATCATTAGTCCCTCAGATCTCCCTGGAGAGGTTCTTGCTGTGACTCTCTCCCCATCACACCCTTACTGACACCGGCAGGGGCTGAAGGTGAGGATCCCCACGGGAAATTCTGTGTTGGGGGAGGACAGTCTGGTGGAGTGGGAAGAGGCAGAAAAAATACAGAATGAAGGAAAAAAAAAGAAGCTAAGAAATCAATTTAGTTACAATAAAGCCTCTTACTGTATTAACTGCTAATCCACAAATACACAAATACGCAGAGGGAGTCCTTGGAATAAAGGCATTCAATTAAGCTCTTTGCTCAAAGCTGGCTCTGAAGAGTCTGTCTCAATGGAGGAATGGGCACAGTGAGACTCTGGGGAGATGCCCACTGCGGCCACCAGTGACCTTCCCCCTCAGTTCAAGGCCATGGAGCAGTGCTGTCCCCTTCATGGGGACATGCCTCCCCCAGCTGACTGCATCTGCAACTCTCTGAGGTTCTCTTTGCCAGCTGGGGCGGGGGGAAATGGGATTTCCTGGCCCCTCATGGATGCCGGGGAAATGACCCCGTGGGGTGAGAATTGTTTGGCATCACAAGGCCATTTGCTCTTTCCTCCTTTCCTTTTTCCTTGCAGGGAGGGGGCTGTGGTGATGGGGGGGTGTTATAATTCTTCTCTCCTTTCATTTGATCTGCCAGCGGGCTCAGCAGGGGGAAGACCCTGTCTCGGCAGGCTGCCCATGAGATAAAAGGCAGAGACGGCCCAGCCAAGACATTTTTTCCACTGTTCTCCCCACCCCTTCTCCCTTTCCTCCATTCCCCCAGTTTTCTTGGCAAAGGACGAAACGGGAAAATGAGTGTACTCCTTTCAAAGGCCTTCTTCTTTCAATATTGAACACGGCCTGGATTCCCTTCTGTATGCCTGATTGCTGGCATTCTCGTTCCCCACGCAGCCTAAACTGTAACAGCTGGGGGCTGGGGATGATGTCGGGGGGCTGTGAGCACGTGTGGGGAGGCTGGAACAAAAACACCAGCATCCATGCTGCTCTGTACCCCCAGAGGGACCCATTCCCCTGGAGGTTCCTTGGCTCCATCTTTACCTTCAGCCCATGAAGTAATGCTGCTCTGACATGTCACGAGTTGTGGGGTCTCTGATCGCAGCAATAACATGGGTTGAAAGATGTTTGGCTGTGTCCCCATGTCCCAGAAAGTTTGTGCTGGGATGGGGCATGAGAACCAGCTACACAGTCCTGGGATGCTTGTCAAGATGAGGGAGTCCTGTCCTGCCTGAGCTTGGATGAAAGCTGTACTGGGGTACCTGGCAGAGTGCAGCCCAGCTCCTGCTTGCTCTGTTGGGCTCAGCCGAGTGTTCCACTTTAATGTATTCCAGAGATTTTATTTTGATTTCATCATTTTCTACTTGATTCTTTTAAAGATGATAGTGATCTTCCACTTCCAAATGAAAAGTCATTTTGCATCTCAGGGGGGGTGGGGGGAAAGATTTATTTTTCATGTAAAACTCTGAAACAGGATAGTTAAACCATAGCATGACTTTTTTTTTTTTTTTTTTCTTCCCTAGAAGGTTTTTGGAAAGACAAATTCCTCCGAAGTGACCTTTTCTGAGGAAATGTTTTGATGAACTGGCATGTTGCAGCTGAAAATGCATTTCTATCCAGAGTGCCTGGCCGTTCCCAAGGGAAAGGACAGGAGTGGAGGGGCCACGGGAATTCTAGAGGGAGGGAGCCTGATTTTGGAATTTCTCCAGTGGTGTGGGGAGGATGCTTGAGATAGCATGATATATTCGATGCCAGGACCTGGAGGATAAGGACCAAGGCGATGGAGACTGCTTAGGTGTGGGAGCTCTGGGGATGCTGATGGGCTGATCCTGGTGCTGTCAGGCAGCGAAGGAAGAGAGGTGAGATGGGGCAGCCCAAACCTCCAGCATAGGCTCCCCAGTTCTGCATTATCAGTCCTTTAGCATGATGTCCCATGCCTTTATCCCACTCAGTGCAACTCTCTGAGGAAGGCGGTCAGCCTTAGGCAAACAGCCTAAGGTGAGGCATTAATGTAAGCCTTCATTAGCAGCAGCACCTAGTTACTGCTTGAGACACTCTGAGGTGGGAGGATTTGGGTTTGTGAAGGGGCAGCAGGGATGGAGGGCTGCTGGGTATGATCCACTGTGCTCTTCCTGGAAGGGTCTCACACTGGCATGTCCCCCAAACCCTGCTCCTGGCACTGCACTCTCACTGGGGCTGGGGAAAGTCAGTCTGCCTCTGCAGTGGCGTCACCCTGCCTCACATCCAGGGCTGCAATAAAGTTTTGAGCTCTAACAGCCCCCCAAAAGCTGAGCTGAACATCCCCTGACACAGCATCCAGATGCTCTGCAGAGCTGCTGCCCCTGGCCAGGCTTCCTGCCCTGTCGGTGCAGCCCATGCCATCCTCACTCACAGGAGGGTAGCATCCTCTTGCCTGCATCCCATGTGCACGTGTGACGGATAGGACTTGGGGAAGCCCCAGGAAATGCTCTCTTGAAGGTGGCTCCCCTTCTTTAATCCCATTTGGGTGTCCTAATTTGCTGCTTTTCTGCACATCTGGTGTGCCATGTGGATTCGCTGTCACTCTGGTTTATTAACCAGTGTCAGGCAAGGGCAGATCAAATGGGTTACAAGAGCCTAAGTACATTAGAGCAACACTATTATCTCTCTCCACCAAACGTGTAATCTCCACAAAAAAATTAGAGCAAGCTGCTCTGACAAGCCCCATTCTCCATATGCCCCATGAGCAGGACCCCAATTATTTTACTGTTTTTTAACTTTTTATTAATCCCATCCTCTACCATCTGTCTGTTACTTTGCCTGGGACTGATGTAGTAACAGGAAAGATTGGCTTCACACATGCTTTTACAATCCCAGTTCTCGTGGGCTGCCAGTGGGGGATCACTCTCCTTGCCTTGCGATACCCTCTGGAGAGGTAAGCAGCTGCTTTTGGGGGTTCCCACACACTTTTTGGGGTGACCTTGCCTGGCAGGGTGGCATTAGCTGGGGATCCTTCCTGCGGTACCCAGCAGGTGGTGGTGATGTATAACTAATTCATCTCTGCCTTTTCTTATCGGAGGCTTTTAATGCTTTATTCAGCTGCAGGTTGGCATTATCCATCACCCTGTATTTGGGTGGGGGCTTGGCCTGTCATAGGACCTTTCTTTTCATGTTTGCTGAGCTGGACACAGGCAGGCAGGGCATTGTTTGGTTCTCATTTCCCTTTCGTGCTCTCCAGGCCATGCCACGCTCAGACTATCATATGGAAGGAAAACAGGCAAAACCTCTTACTGCTCCTGCAAGTCAGGTTGACACAGTCTTTCCACTCTTTTATTGTATTTAATACCTTTCATTTCACATCTTTCAGCACTTTATAATAGGACAAAAAAAACAATATCTATAATAATGCCTGTTTTGAAGGGACAAGCTGAGGTGATGGTGTCTGGAAGGAGAGGGCAGGGAGATACAAGTCAGGAGGAGGCTGGACATGGGGCATGGGGGACGCCAGGGAGGAAGGCAGTGGCAGAGGGCTAACTTTCCAGGGGGTTTTGGCTTGTCCCTGCCTGGGGTTGCCATCCCTGGGCAACGGGGACCTGAGTTTCAGCTGAAACGTTGATCTCCAGGACATGGCTGTAACCCTCCAGGACATCGGTGCAGCTAAGGGGGCTGGGCTTGCTGCATCTCCATGGTGGACCTGGCACCTGGGGACATGGATGGAGATAGTGAGAGGCTGACGAAGAGACAAGAAAGAGTGGAGAGGAGGATGCAGATGACACCTTCACTGCCAGCTGCTAGAATGGCTTAGGGATGTACCTAGTGCTTGGAAGACTAAAAAGCTCAGCTGAGGCAGGATGCTGGGTGCATATATGGGCAGAGAGGAGCATGGGCAGACTAGGAAGGTGGGATGCCCTTGTCCACTCTTTGAGAGTGACAAACAGGCCTGTGGCTCTCACCCAGCACCTTCCAGGTGACTATGGGGACAGAAGAGACTGGGACAGATGCCGTAAATATTCTTTATTTCTCCCCACAAGAACTGTGGCTAAGCTGAACAGTACAGAAACCAGAGGGACAAGCTGGGGCAGGAAGTGGAGAAATCAGGAATGTGGCTGCCAAAATACTAAGTTTCAAGTAGCCAAGGTGGCCAGAGGACGGTCAGAGAGGAGCTCAGCGCATGCAAGCTGGTTGTGCTGGGCTGGATCCAGCAGGTGGCCGGAGCCTGGCTGCCGGATGACAAAGGGGTGGGACTACAAGGGCTGGGTTCAACTCAGTGCTGCCGGGTTTACAGACAGCAGCCCCTTTTTGTCCCAGGGGTTCTCATCCTCCCTGCTGCACCCCACAACCATCCGTACACACAGCTGTGGAGCACAGCAGTCCATCCCACTGCTCCTTTAGTGTGGAAATGCCCATATACCAAGGAGATTTTTATTTCTAGAAACCACCTGCTTATCTACAGAGACAAAAGGAGTTCTTGAATTCAGCATCCTGAACACCTGACCCCAATGCCATTGCTTTGAATGGGAAGTAACTGATTTCTCTTTGCATTTTAGTCCTTGCTGCATTTTCATCCAGGTGTTTAAGTCTGACCTTGGATCAATTTAAATTTATCCATTTTTCCATGACAAGGGCCTCTGAGATGATGAAAAATTGACATGGTGTAGTAGCAGAGAAGTGCATACAGACCTGCAGTCAATCTCTTCTGTGGCGTGGAAATAAAGCCCTCCAAATATTGCAGAATATCTGAGCAAATCCTATAGTCTATAATTTTTATAAAGGTATATATATGTGTATGTACATGTGTGTAGCTTTAAACATACACATACTAATATTCTCTACCCATTTCATTGCAGCATCTGGACATCAGAAATGCAATTCCTAGTGCTGGGTGCTAATGGGATACGTTTTTATTTGTCCTTGTTATAAAATATGTGTCTACGTATTAGCTTTGCAGGGCTTTATATTGATGTAGGGCAGTAAACTTTATGGCAGATTTCACAACCCTGTTAAGCGTATCATCTTAAACTGTAATATCTAGCTGGGAAGACAAGTAAAACCTTTGCAAGCAATACATGCCTGGGAAGGTGGTCTGAAGCCAGAGGATGAAAAGAGAAGTGATGCTGATACCTACAGGTTCCTGGCATGTGCAGGAGGCTCCCCACATCCCAGGAAAATGGGTTTACTCCCTGTTCTTTGGCTGTTTCCAAAGTTTCCCAGAGCCACATCTGTGCCAGCAGCAATTGCATCCTTCAGGTTTTTGGCTGGTTGCTCTGGAGGCTGTTTGCTTTCCCGTCCCTCCACCTTCCATGTCCTCAGTAAACCTAATGTGATGCATACTGTGGCCGCTGGTCACAGATAACTGCTTAGTGTAAATCCTGCTTCAATTCCCTTGGCTTATCTGCTAAATGGGATCTCAGTTATAAATAGAGTCCTGCAGACACCGAGACCTATTTGGACAGAGGTTTGTTTGGCAAGGAGTTTTACAGAAGTTTGAGCAAATTGTTGGGGAGAAGCTGAGAGATAATAAAAAGGAAAATTATATTAAACTGGCTTCTCCGCTTCCTCCTCATCCATTGGCTGTTAGCAACCCATCCAGGGGGTGCAGCCCTCAAGCAGACAAGACAGCATAGGTCTACACAACTCCAGCCCAGCAGCTGAAGTGGTGAAATACCATCTTGGAGCCAGGAAAAAGAGGGGATGGTGTCCCGGTGTGCATCCCCAGGCTGTCCTCAGCAGTGGGCAGACAGGTCCAGGTCCGGGCAGGGTGAGCCCTGATGCCCTGGGGATGTCAGGTCTCCTCTGCCAGGTCCCAGTGTCTGCCTGCCACTGCTGCCTGCTAATTGGGATGCTGATAATTATTAGTGTTTCATTATTTAATTTTCTACTCATTACATCCTCTGCATTAGCCTTTATGGGGCTGAGTGCCTCTCTGCAAAGACCTTAGAGATGGGGGGAGGGGGGAACCATACCCTTGCAGGTCACTGGTGAAACCAGATCAGATGCAAACCATACCTGGAGAGACTGGATCAAAACCCCATTGCTTTGGAGATATTTGGAGCCACACAGAGGATCTAGCTGGGCAATAGGTTAGCAAGGCTGGGTCCGCAATGGGTCAGGACCATTAGGGAAAATGTTCTGGGTTATGAGTTCAGCATCTGCAGAAGTCAACCAGCCAGAGGGGCTGTGTGGGACCATAGGAGTGTGCTGGAGAAAAGCCTTGCTGGTGCTGTGTCTCTCAAATATTGCACACTCAGTGTGTTAGGATTTAAAAAAAGAAACAACAAATCCAAAATTAATTTACTTGAATATTGGCATAGGACAAACCTTGCTTGGGGAAATCAGTCCACTAGACAGGAAAACTGGTTACTGGTGGTGATGGAATGGTTCTTGATGTCATGTCTTCAGCTTGGCCAGAAGAGACTCTGCAAAATATTATCTTGCTCATTTCTTACAGTCTGGCTGGCAAGGATGCTACCTGAGTCCCCAGCACATGCATAATTCAGTGCCATTGACATCTCAAGTACATGAAAAACTCTTAAATATCTTGACTACACACAGAGGACCAACTTACATGACCATTCCTATTGACTATTTACGAATGTCTTGTGTCTCCGCAGGGCAGCCACTGCTGCAGAAGGGACATTTTGAGACTTGCCACCCAGGATGGAGATCAGCACATTCAGGCACATAAGCTAGGACGGGAAATTCCTATGTGAAGGCTCCCATAACAATTAGTCAGATACTTGTGAATCTGCCGTAGGGGCATTTGCAGCTAGTGCAGGTTGTTGGGAATTTCTCCATCCCCTCTTCTTTCCTGTGTATGGTGACCAGAACCCAGCAAGGAAGAGGCAGGTTTACCTGAGCACTTGGAGCTTTGGGGTGCTGCAGGGAAAGAACATTTGAGCAGACATTCTCAGCAGGAAGTCGGCACCAAGCCTCTTCCCTGCAGAGCAATGCATGATCCAGGGTGCAGTTGCCAAATGAGCTTTGGCTTAGCTTTTCCCAAGGCCAGAGGGGACAGGTAGGAGAAGGACCTGGTGGCAAGGACCCTTGGATAAACTTGCTGACTGGGTGAGTGCGAGCCCTGGTTGGTGCCAGCATCTCCTGAGGTCACCTTGGCCCTGTAATTGTCCTGTGGACATGGCATGGTGCAAATGGGAAACATGAAAGGCAGCTTGACAGAGGGTAATTTGGGTAAAACAACTTAAGGACTGTCAAAGTAGATTTGTTTCCAGTATGGAAAACACCTCCACTGGGAGCATGAGGGAGACTTAGGAGTTGTTACTTTTGGATGAGAGAGGCAGTGAATTTGATCTACAAACAAATGGGAACTGGCAAAGCTGACAACTTTTGCTCTGATTGCTTTGCTTCCTCTGTGCCGAGCTATGTGTTTTTTTAAATTCTTTTTTTTTTGTCCTTTAATTTATTTTTTTTCCTTTTAATTTATTGAAATACTCTGGGTCATGATTCACTTTCTTCACTCTTCATATCTTATTGCTTTGGCTGAAACATTAAATCCCCAGTATGACTGGGATCAGGGTAAGAATAAAAATAGCCCATGGAAAAACAAACCAACCCAAGGACATGAAAACAAGCTGCAGCATTTTTGATGTTTGGTTTTTGGTAGCAGAAGGTGTGTGTCTCCTGGGTGCAGGACAGGGACATGGCTATGGCAGCCTGTGGCATGAAGGTCTGTTACCAATCCCTACACAACGGGGTGACTGAAATGAATTGGTGGGCTACTCTCTGGCTCCCAAGGATCAGGGTCTGACTGGCTGCCTGACTCGATGGGCAGGATAAGGGAGAAATCTCCCTGCCAAAGCAGTGAGGCCAGAGGTTTTTCCTGCAGCTGAGAAAGTGCCAAGAAAGAAGCCTTGCCTTGTGAAATGTCCTCAGAGAGCTGCAGGGACATGAAGAAGTGGCTGCCAAGTGACCTCCTTGCCTGATGCGGCTTTTGAAAAAATGAGCCCTCTTTGTCACAGGAGGACACTGAGGCCCAGGACAATGATGCGGTATCAAGAGACGGGGAAAGCTTGAAGCAGCACCCTGCATTCCTGGGCATGAGATGCTTTCCCTCTGTGGAGACAGTCTGTGTAGTCAATGTGTCACGTTACTTCCCTTTCATCAGCTTGAAATTACCATTTGTAAAAAAGGGTAAAGAAATCCAAATCTTCAAGAAGCCACTCAGGCGCTTGTCTGAGGCTTGTTCTTTTTAAAAAGTCAAAGCAACAGATGTTCCTTTTTGGTATTAAAAGGGCTGCAGGGCTGGATCCTGCTCTCCCTTCCAGCACTGAGAATCCGGAGCAAAGCGGAGGTCCCTCTGGCAAGGACAGGCACTCCTCTGTACTGCAGGAGAAGTCTGGGACCCCAGAATTTCAGGGAAGGGGTTTTCCCCTTTTTGTGACACCTTGCTGTTAATGAGGTGAATAGCAGATGTGTTTGCAGCCTGCTTGCGGTGGTGCTGCTTTGGGAACATCTCCTTCCTGACTGCTGCCTTGTCTACCTGGAAACGGGGCCTGCTGCTGCTGCCTTGATAACTGCTTTGAAAAGCTTCTCTAATTTGTCTCATCCTCTCAGTCAATGGTGCTTTTCCTCCAACCTTCCATAGTTTCCCCTCAAAGAGACTCCCATGGCAGCTCATCTCACAGATTTCCTGGGAAAAAAACATTTCCCAATGGGATCCTGCAGCCATGCTCAACCTTAGTGGCTTCTCTCAACATTGACAGCCATATATCAGCCTTCTGCAGCACCTTGTGTAGAGGGACTTGTTTGGAGGATGCTTATCAACAGATGGATTCACCAAGGGGAAGTCATGCTTGACCAATCTGGTAGCTTTTTATGATGGCATACCTAGATGGATAGATGGGGGAGGGCAGTTGAAGTGGTCCACCTTGACCTCAGCAAGGCTTTCAACAGTGTCTCCCATGGCATCCCCAAAACCAAACTTGAGAGATGTGGATTGGATGATTGGGTAGTGAGATGCATTGGAAACTGGCTGAAGGACAGAGCTCAGAGAGTTGTCGTCAGTGGGGCTGAGTCCAGCTGGAGGCCTGCAACTAGTGGTGTCCCCCAGGGGTCAGCACTGGGTGCAGCCCTGTTCAATATATTCATCAATGACCTGGACAAAGGGACAGAGTGCATTGTTAGCAAGTTTGCTGATGACACAAAACTAGGAGGAGCAGCTGACACACCAGAAGGCTGTGCTGCCATCCAGTGTGATATGGACAGGCTGGAGAGCTGGGCAGGGAGAAACTTAAGGAAATTCAACAAAGGCCAGTGTAAAGTACTGCATCTGGTGAGGAACAACCCTGTGTATCAGTACAGGTTGGGGGCTGACCTGCTGGAGAGCACCTCTGGGGAAAAGGACTTTGGAGTCCTGGTGGACAGCAGGCTGACCATGAGCCAGCAATGTGCCCTTGCAGCCAAGAAGGCCAGTGCTATCCTGGGGTGCATTAAGAAAAGTGGGGCCAGCAAGTTGAGGGAGGTTCTCCTCACAGAATCACAGAATTACAGAATCACAGAACTACCAAGGCTGGAAAAGACCTTCAAGATAACTAAGTCCAGCCTGTCACCAACACCACCACACTGTCTAGACTATGGCACTAAGTGTCACATCCAGCCTTTCCTTGAACACATCCAGGGACGGTGCCTCCACCACTTCCCTGGGAAGTCCATTCCAATGTTTAATCACCCTCTCCGTGAAGAAGTACTTCCTAATATCCAACCTAAACCTCCTCTGGAGCACCTTCAGGCTGTGCCCTCTTGTCCTGTCGCTAGTTGCCTGGAAAAAGAGCCCAGCGCCCACCTGACTCCAACCTCCCTTCAGGTAGTTGAAGAGAGTGATAAGGTCCCCCCTGAGTCTCCTCTTCTCCAGGCTAAACAACCCCAGCTCCCTCAGCCTGTCCCTATAAGACTTTCCCTCTAGTCCTTTCACCAGCCTCGTTGCTCTCCTCTGGACCCACTCCAGCACCTCAACATCCTTCTTGAAGTGAGGGGCCCAGAACTGGACACAGTACTCGAGGTGAGGCCTCACCAGTGCTGTGTACAGGGGGAGAATTACATCCCTACTCCTGCTGGCCACACTATTCCAGATACAAGCCAGGATGCCATTGGCCTTCTGGGCCACCTGGGCACACTGCTGGCTCATGTTCAACCAGCTGTCCACCAGCACTCCCAGGTCCCTCTTTGCCAGGCTGCTCTCCAGCCACTCTTCCCCCAGCCTGTAGCGCTGCCTGGGGTTATTGTGGCCAAAGTGCAGGACCCTGCACTTGGTCTTGTTGAATTTCATGCCATTGGCCTCAGCCCATCGATCCAGCCTGTCCAGGTCCTCCTGCAGCCTCTTCCTACCCTCTGGCAGATCAACACTCCCCCCCAGCTTGGTGTCATCTGTGAATTTACTGAGGGTGGGTGGACACAATCCCCACATGCAGGTCGTCAATAAAGATATTGAACAGGACTGGGCCCAGTACTGATCCTTGGGGGACACCGCTGGTCACTGGACGCCAGCTGGATGAAGCTCCATTCACCATCATTCTCTGGGCCCAGTCATCCAACCAGTTTTGACCCAGTGAAGGGTGCACCTGTCGAAGCCATGGATTGCTAGCTTCTCCAGGAGGATGCTGTGGGAGACTGTGTCAAAGGCCTTGCTGAAGTCAAGGTAGACCACATCCACAGCCCTTCCCCTCATCCACTAGACGGGTCACCCAGTCATAGAAGGAGATGAGATTAGTCAGGCAGGACCTTCCTTTCCTAAACCCATGTTGACTAGACTTGGTCCCCTGGTTGTCTTCCACATGCTGCTTGATGGCACTCAGGATGATCTGTTCCATAACCTTGCCAGGCACCGAGGTCAGGCTGACAGGCCTATAGTTCCCCAGATCCTCCTTCCGGCCCTTCTTGTGGATGGGCGTCACATTGGCCAACCTCCAGTCATCTGGGACCTCCTCAGTAAGCCAGGACTGGTGATAAATGATGGAGAGTGGCTTAGCCAGCTTTTCCACCAGCTCCCTCAGCACCCTAGGATGAATCCCATCCAGACCCATGGACTTGTTGGGATCTAAGTGGCACAACGGGTCCCTAACTACTTCCTCCTGGATCATAGGAGGGGGATTCTGCTCCCCATCCCTGTCTACCAACTCAGGAGCCCACTTGTCCTGAGGGTAGCTAGTCTTTTTGTTAAAGACTGAGGCAAAGGTGTTAAGCACCTCAGCCTTTTCCTTGTCCTCCGTTACTGAGCTCCCCTTCTCATCCAATAGGGAATGAAGATTTTCCCTGACCCTCCTTTTGTTATTAATGTATCTATAAAAGCATTTTTTTATTATCCTTTACAGAGATGGCTAGTTTAAGTTCTAGCTGAGCTTTTGCACCTCTAATTCTCTTTCTACGTGCCCTTACAATATCCTTAAATACTTTCTGATTCACCTGCCCCCTTTTTCAAAGTTGATACACCTTTTATTTCTGAGTTTTTGCAATAGTTCCCTGCTTAACCAGGCTGGTCTTCTTCCCCGCCGGCTCCTTTTTCGGCACACAGGGACAGCCTGCTCCTGTGCCTTCATAAATTCATTCTTAAAGTAAGCCCAGCCTTCCTGGGCTCCTTTGCTTTTGAGGGCTGCTCCCCAAGCTCTCTCAAGCTGGTCTCCCAACCAGCATCCTGAAGAGACCAAAGTCAGCCCTCTGGAAGTCCAAGGTAGAGGTTTTGCTGACGACCCTCCTAACTTCACCACATATCATGGTCGCTGTGCCCAAGACAACCTCCAACCACTACATCTTCCACCAGCCCTTCCCTGTTTGTGAACAGTAGGTCTAGCATGGCACTAACCCTGGTTGGTTCACTTACCAGCTGTAGCAGGAAGTTGTCTTCTATACATTCCAGAAACCTCCTGGATTGGCCCCTTTCTGCTGTGTTGTGCTTCCAGCAGACATCTGGTAAGTTGAAGTCCCCCACAAGATCAAGGGCTAGCGAACACGAGACATCCCCAAGTTGTTGAAAGAACATCTTGACAGTCTCTTTATCCTGGTCAGGTGGTCTGCAGCAGACTCCCACTAGGATATCAGCCTCATTGGCCTTCCCTTTTATCCTCACCCATATACATTCTGCCTTGGTGTGTTTAACATTGAATTCTAGGCAGTGAAAGCACTCCTTAACATATAACGCCACCCCACCACCTCTCTTGCCTTGCCTGTCCCTTCTAAAGAGCCTGTAGCCAACCACTGCAGCACTCCAACCATGCGAATCATCCCACCACGTTTCTGTGATGGCAATTATATCATGGTCTCCCTGGTGCACAATAACTTCTAACTCCTCTTGTTTATTTCCCATGCTTCGGGCATTGGCATATATACACTTGAGCTGTGGTACAGAGATCCTGAACACTTGCGTGGTTACCAACCTATCAGTGAGCCCTGTGTTCTTGTTGCCACATTTATCCCCATTTCCTGCCTTGAGTGGGACAGCAGACTGGCAGCTGTCCTCAGGCTCATCTCTGGTTTTGTCCCCATCCCCCTTCAAACCTAGTTTAAAGCCCTGTCAATGAGCCCTGCTAACTTGTGCCCCAGGACCCATTTCCCACTAAGGGTTAGGCTTCCCCCACCTGTTGCCATGCCTGGTGTCCTGCAGGTCCATCCAGGATTGAAAAAAACAAAGTCCTGTCTGCTGCACCAGTCCCAGAGCCAGGAGTTAATCTTATGGCTCTTCCCATGTATCCCCTCATCAATCCCTGCTACTGGTGGGATAGAGGAGAACACCACCTGTGCTCCCGATCCCCTAACCAGCCATCCCCTCTACTCTGTCCTGGTGAGGCCATATCTGGAATGCTGTGTGCATTTCTGGGCTCCCCAGTTCAAGAAGGACAAGGAATTACTAGAGAGAGTCCAACACATGACCACTAAGATGATGAAGGGACTGGAGCATCTGCCCTACGAGGAAAGGCTGGGAGAGCTGGGTCTGTTTAGCTCAGAGAAAAAGAGACTGAGGGGGGATCTCACCAATGTTTATAAATGTCTAAAGGACAGGTATCAGGAGATGGGGCCAGACTCTTCTCAGTGGTGTCCAGTGACAGAACACGGGGTAATGGTCACAAACTGGTACACAGGAGAATTAGCCTGAATATGAGAAAATACTCCTTTACTCTGAGGGTTACAGAGCACTGGAACAGGCTGCTCAGGGAGGCTGTGGAGTCTCCATCCCTGGAGACATTCAAAACCCATCTGTACCTGTTCCTGTGTGATCTGCTCTAGGAGATCCTCCTCTAGCAGGGGGGTTGGTCTAAATGATCTCCAGAGGTCCCTTCCAACCACTACCATTCTGTGAACAGCAGAAGGGAGGTTTTCTCATGACCTTTCTTGGATTTCAGCTGCAAAGGAGCTGGTGAGTAGCTATTTGCCCTACAAATGACATTGAAGCACGGGACTGAGCGCTTGTGTTCAGATGAAACCTCCTGCACACCCCGCATGGACATGGTCTGCTATCAAGGTCTGATTCTGCCAGCTGTGATCTCTGGTCTGTGTCAAAGTTGGATCTGGCTTCTGGTAAACAAGCTGAGAAAGCTGTAGCTCGAGCAGTGTGGAAAGCTTGTTCCTTAGTGCTGCAGTTTGTCACTGCTCTCCTGAAAACAGATCACTGGTCTACAGATCATAGCAGCTACTAACATCTGCTCACAGGGTACCCAAGCTGAGATTAAGGAAGGAGCTCAGCAATGCACTGGGCTGAACCTCAGCAGCAGATTAGCAGTGGGACTCAGCAAGGCCAGGAGCTGCAACATCTGGAGAGATGGCTGGTGGAGGCAACAGCTTCTCATTCCTGCCTCCTCAGGACTCCCTGTCCTGCAAAGGGGGTAGGTATACTGCAGAAATGCCTTGTCCTGGACCCAAGATAGTGCCCATCAGCAGCATCCTGCTTCTTTGAGGAGCAGCATCTCAGGGGTGGCTGCTGGATTTCTACCACTGAGTTTAACACCTAACTGGGAGAGAACAACCCTAATTTGGGAGAGACATGCTGCCCTGAAAAGTAGATGAGCACTGCTCCTTGTGACACTGCAAAAAATGGTCTCCATGCCTCCAGCACCAGAGACATCCTGACAAAGCTCCAGTTGCTCTGTGAGGATGTCAGCCACTTTTTTGTTTTGGTTTTGGACTCCCCGAGCACTACCTGAAACCTCCTGCTGCTCCACAGGCCGAAGTATGGTGACTATAGCTGATTAGGTGCTGAGGAAAGCTCTGGGCTGGATCAGAGAAGTCAGATCCTTTTTACTCAACAAAATACAAATCCAGGAATCTCATCTGGGTATTTGTATTTCTTTTGTTACTTCATTGCTGAGCAGTTTTTCCAGATCTTTTGGCAGCTTTTAAAAAGTTGTGATGCTGACAGAAGATGTCACCTCACTGTCTACCTCTTTCCCTGGCTCATTCATGAACAGACCAAGCAATGCAAGTCCCCATGCTCTTTCTTTGCAGGGCTCTGCCTCTCTGCTGAGAAAGCAGCCATGCATTCTGGACTCTTTGCCTATATCTAACCAGGGAGAAAACCTACCTGCTCTTCTGCTGCCACCTCAGTTCCTTTGAAGTTCATTTTGTTGCTTGTCTTCAGGTTTGTTTTGAGATGGGCCATAATAAAGCTTTCAGGATCGGAATGTTTCCAAGCTTGCCTGCCTTGTGTTTGAATAAAAATTGTCCTGTGCTTTGTCCTGCTGTGACCTTGTCATCATCTGATCATCTTATGGTGCTGCAGAATCTGCTGCTCCTGTAGCTTAAAGAGGGACTGTTCTTTTCTCTAGCCATGGCAAATTAATCTTCACACTCTTTTCTGGCTGCTTTATTGAGTATTTACATGTAATGTGCCAGAGGTTGGGATCTTTTTTAGTTCCTCAGTTGGACAAGCCTTCAAGAAGTGAAGACTGTCCCCTTTCTTCCCTCACCCTCATGTTTAACCTGGGTGGCCTTTGAAATGTCTTCTGCGACAAAGAGGAACGTGCCTGTACTCAGCCTCCACAAGGGTGTCTTTAAACAGTCTCCATGCCACCCACAGACATTTCATCTCTTTGGTTCTTTATCTTGTTTAGATTCTTTATAATGACTGTCCTCATTACAATGTCATTCCCTTTTCTCAAGTGAACACTTAACTGGGTGGATTTTGCCATCCCTGCACGTATGTGATGATCATGTTACATGTGGGTTTTGAGTACCGTTGGCTTGGAGGACACAGTAAAGTGTTAGATCTTCTTTTGTGGGCTAAGGGACCAACTCTGTACAAAATTATTTCTGGCTTCAAAAACTTCATCTCAGCATCACATGGGGAAATGGTCTGTAAATGCTAATTTGGTTTCAAAGAGCCCCTGGAGCCATGATAGGATAGGAGCCTGGAGGTGTCCCTCAAGCTGGAAATCAGCCGCAGAGTTGTCCTCGCCACATTCCACACCTCCTGTTTCCTCAGGTAAGGTCTCTTGCTCTCCTTTCTGAACTTGGAGGGGCCGGCTTGGAGGGCTGGCTGGTCCTACACTGCAGTGGAGCACAGCAGACAGCCCTGCCTGCCTTGCAATGCCAGCTCTGTCATAACAGGGAAGATGTATCCAGCTGGATGCATGAGATCCTTTTCCATGGTAATTTTGGAGAGAAATGGTGGCTCTCCAGCTGGCAAAAATGACTGGTGAGCTGGGGAGGAAACATTTGTTAGGCTTTCTTTTAGTTTTCTTGCTACCAGCCCTCTCTTGTGCTGCAGCTGAGTTGTCCTGTTCATTAATAACTTTGCAGCTCTCAATGCGTGAACCTGTTTGCCTGCTCTGGGCAGCCTCCCATGACCAGCCATGCTGTGCTAGCTGCTGTCCCCAACACTGATGTACTCTTGCAGCAGTCCCAGAGAACAAAGGGAAGATGTTTTCATGCCAAGCTGCACCATTGCTAGCAGGATTTACCAGGCTGCTCTGCAAGCCATCATTGGTTTGCCTTATGGTGATCTTTCCTATGTATTGTTGGTCCTCATGACTCCTTTGGAAACCAGACTGAGCGTGGTGAGCAGGGATGGGATGGGAATCTCCCAAGAACTGGGTCCAGCTATGCTGAGGTTCCCTTTGGGTCTGCAGGTTGGGGTTTGTGTCTCACTGCTCCATGGCAGGCAGAGACATCAGGTACCCAGGTCAGGCAGGAGCAGAAAGGCCAGTGGGAAGGGCTCCAAGCCTGGCAGCTCACTGACTGCCTCCACCGCATTGCAGAGCTGTGCCAGGGCTGAGCTGGGGAGCCTTTTGCACTGGGATCAGCCAGATGAGCAACGGTCTTACAGTATTAATTAAACATCTGGAGAATCTGGAAGGAAGCCCACTTCATTATCCCTGGTGTTCAAGGATGCTTTCAGGAGTCCTTCCTTGTCTGTCTCTCCTCTTAGACCTTCTTTCTTCCCACAAGTCACTGTTTGCACACTCAGGAGAGACCTTCTCTCTTGGTCCAGATGGGGAAAGAGCTCTTCCAATCTCTGAAGACTTAGGAATGTTCTTCAATCATCAGACGCAATTATGGGTACCACAAGGTGGCGTGGGGGGCAAAGTAGCGTAGAAAAAGCAGTCTGAGAGGCATTGTCCTTCTTGTGGGGCCCTGCTGCATTGCCTGGAGCTGCATTTTGGAGTGTCCCAGAGGCAAGCTGCATGTCTCTGGCTAAGTAAGCTTGCAGTGCTTTTTCCCTGGTGTGGGTCACTGCGTGTGCAAGCAGGTTAAATATCTCTGGGGTTTCCCTTCCAGCACCTCCCAGGCTCAGAAAATGGCTGTTCTTCTGCTCTGAGCTGTGTTTTGAACCCTTTGTCTGCAGGCTGCACCCAAACCCTGAGCAAGAAGCTCTGCATGGGGCAGGGTGTTGAGATGCCTTGTCCTTCCCTGTAACTGTACCTACCTGTGACCCATTGGGTAAGGAGGTCCGTGTTTCCTGCCTTGACTACTTGATGGCTGCTTGTGGCCTGGATTGCCTTAGCTCTGCCACCAGCCCCCAAAGCCTGGCTTTGCAGCCCCTTACTCCTCCATCCCCCAAAGAGGCACTGGCAATGTCCCCTAATGCTCTGGTGAAGCTGAGAGGGCAAAAGGGCCATGGTATGAATGCAGCAAACTCCTCTCTGAACCATTAGTGCCATCAACAAAAATGGGGAAGGCCGGCTCCTCCATATTGCAATTGCAATTCTGAGGGTATGTACAGAAAAGTACTGGAAAAATACAGCTGCTGCCTGGATCCTTCCTGAAGTTTAAACAGTTAGTATGCAATTAGTACATGGGAGGCACAATGAAATAATTAGCTGCCCGTTAACAGGATGAACGTGACGACCACATTCCCTGCTTACTGATGTTTGGCTAATTTGCCATCAACAGCCTTGTTAAGTGGTTATGAATTACACAGGAGGTGCAATGAGCTGGAACTTGCTAACAAGGGTGCAATGACGCGTGCCTTGCACTGGTGACATTTATTGCTCCTGGAGTGACTGTCCCACATCCCACATGGTTATCACATCTCCTAGCTGCTCGCTTTCCTCAGCTGCTGAGATGGTCCTGCTGGCCTTGACCGTCTGGGAAGGGAAGGTAGGGAGCCAGGCTTGGAGATGGCCCCTGGACCTTGGTGTCCTTCTGGGCAATCATGTCCAACTTGGTAAGACCACCCTCATGGCCTCTTCTGGGTTTGACCAGGAGCAGTCACAGTGCAGGGGAGATGCCAAGGGATGTGGCCCTCAGCATAGACTAGATGAGGAGTCTGGCAGGATTTGCCTGGGACATGTCAAGTACAAAAATAGGGCCTTTGCAGCCTGATGAGGGATAAGCAAGTACTCTAGTGGGTAGTGTTAAGAAGGGGCTGGACAGCATGAAACTGAGGACAAAGAAGGGCAGAGAAGAAAGGAAAATTTTGTGATGGCCCATAGGGAGTCTGCAGGATGGGGCCTGCAAGGCAGGGAAGTTTGAGCTCCTTAGTGTCCTTGAGGGACTTTTTGACATGTCACTTTTATCCTAGGCAGAGTGGATGGCCAGGAGATGTGAAGCATGCCCTTGAAAACCTAGGATGTTCTGGGGCTCAGCCTGGGAATTACAGCCTCTATGCCAGGAGAAGCAAAGTATTGGCCTTGGCAGGCCCCCATCCTCGCAGTGGTTGTTTTGCTACCCCCACATTGGGGCACAGCAAGGAACAGAGCAGGAGAGGGAAGCAGGCAATGCTCTCAGAGAATCACAGAATCAACCTGGTTGGAAAAGACCTTGAAGATCATCAAGTCCAACCATAACCTAAATCCACCCACCATAACCTTTATCTACCTGTTAATGCTTAAATCATGTCCCTAAACACCACATCTATATATATTTTTAAACACTTCCAGGGATGGTGACTCCACCACCTCCCTGGGCAGCCCGTTACACTGTCCAACCACTCTTTCAGTAAAGAAATTCTTTCTAATATCTAGCCTAAACCTCCCCTGGCATAACTTCAAGCCATTCCCTCTCCTCCTGTCATTATTCATTGGAGAGAGGAGGCCAGTTCCCACCTCGCTACAACCTCCTTTCAGGTATTTGTAGAGAGTAGTGAGGTCACCCCTCAGCCTCCTCTTCTTTAAACTAAACAACCTCAGTTTCCCCAGCCTCTCCTCATAGGACTTGTCCTCCAAGCCTTTCACCAGCCTGGTAGCTCTGTTGGTGTCTGCCCAGGCTTTGAGACAGGCAGACACAGATGTGCCCATGAAGGTAACCATGTGGCTGGGTCAGCACTGTGCTGGACCAAGCCAATTCTTCTGTTAGGAGATGGAGATAATTAGCTTGAGCTCAGTGTGATGCTGATGGTACTTTTGGAAGATGCTGCCTGAGATATTTCAAGGGCATGTGGCTAAGCAACCTATTAAATGCTCTTACAAATCTAATAAGATAATCAGCCCCCTGAGAAGCTGAACAAACAGTTGTATTTCCACTCGGCGGAGGTGAGCAACCTCTGCAAACATCAAGCCATTTGCTAGGAGGCTTTGGGGCACTGCAGTAAAAAACCCCAGGGGCCACAAAATGGGAACAGAAACTCTCATAATGCAGCTTATCTTCGGCAATTTGTCTCTTTTCTCCCTAGCACAAATGAGAAGCTGCAGAGACAGCATGAAAATGAAATATAACCAGGAGGAATACCCCATTTCAGCTCTCTTGCATCTGTTACTGCTCCCTCTGGTCCCTGCTGCTCATCTGCAGAAGTCCAAGGCAAAGTGTTATTGAGCTGCTGGATCTGATTGAATTTTTTTCATATGCCCAAAGGGCCACAGTAACTGGAGTGCTGCTTTGAACAAGAGGACATCGTTAGCCAGTTGGCAGGACTGATCCTCGTGGGACCCATGCAATGCCTGGCCTGGGCTGCTGAATGACTGGGTAGCAAGGCCAGCTCTTTGCTGCCATGTGGGAAGTGACCCAGGTATTTGGAGCAAGGATGGAGGCATAGATTAAACCTGCCTTGATAACACACGGAGTTAGTAGTAATTTCCCTGACAATGTCTCTGTGGAGAGGAGCTCTCAGCTGTGATTCACCCTGATGGGATTTAATCTTCTCCAGGTCTACCCTTGGATTTAAACCATGTTGGGAAATGGACGTCTCAACCCTGGATTGCATGTCTGGCTTTGGACTCCCTGGGCTTTGACTTGGTTCTGAGCTGGTCACCTGTTGGCAAACCCTGGGGCGTACCAAACTCCCTGTGGGGCAGAGAGGAGCAACTCAAGTCTTTAAAGAGGACTCTGAGCCTCTCAGGTCCCATAGCAAATCAGTGATTGAGCATGAGCTCAGAGGCACCTTAATGGACACTTAATTGTCCTTCCCTGCAGGCTACAGTGTGGGGATGCGGTGGGAAGCCCCTGCCGTCTCTGTCACACAGTGGTGAAATGATGGAGGCAACATCCCAAAGCCTTTAGGGACACCCTTGTCATGAATGCCTTGGGCTGTAGATGGCCATCATGCTGTCTGAGGGATCTCCTCCGGGGATGCGAGGCTGTGCTGGGGTTCAGGAGGTGAGAATGGTGGTGCTGTGCTCTCCACTGTCCCTCATTAGAGGCTGTTGACTTGCGGTGCTTGTAGGGAGCAGGGTTGACAGAGGAATCAGCCTGACTTTTCAGGGTGTGCTCTGCCACCTCTACAAGCTGCTGAGCTGGGTCCAGTGGGGTCTGGGTGTTGCAGCTTGGAAAGCAAGAGCACAAACCTCTTCCTTGGTTGAAAGCAGGAAGCACGAGGGCTCTCAAACCTTTGGGGTAGGGGAAAAAAAGTTTGAGCTTTTGCAGCTGTTTGCAGAATACAAGTCTGTCCACAGTTTTCGGGCTCTCTGTCGTGTTCAACAAGCCAGATGAGGTCTTCAGCTTCTTCCGTCTCCAGGGGCTCCCAGCTGTGCTTCTTTGGCTTTCAGGTCAAGGGTGCTGCCCAGTGGTCTGCGCGTGGCTCGAATGTCCAAATGGGGTGTGCATCTGCTCCCAAGCCAACGCTGCTCTAGCCTGGCATGGAGATGGCTCCATGGCTCACTTTGGTGACAGCAGGCTGAGCTGTGAGCAGAGCTGGCTGGGAAACACATGGATTTGTTGTCCAGCTGGCCCTGCTGAAGGCAGGAGCAGAGACCTGGCTGCAGTACCTGTTTCAAACCTCCCCAGTGCAGTCGGTGGTGGAAAGCAAGCCTAGGCCAGCAAGGCATTGAGAACGATGGATGAATTGAGATGAGGTGAGATGGACAAGGAGGCTGGCAGTGGGGCCAGTCTGAGCATGCAGGAGCTGGACCATGATGAAACCCACCAAAGGGCAGTGTCAGCTTGTACATTCTCCTCCCTGTTCCTTGGGAGCAAAGCAAAACCTCGGCTCCACATTTTTGTGGTTTCTTTGCTCATTACAGGAAAAACGAAGGGTGAAGACAGGTCAATGAATCATTACTGTTTGGTTTGGCTGTGCTGCTGTGCTGTGTTTAGGAATGGCTGGTTCTTTTTCTTCTTGTGAGTTGTTCTCTATTCCCCCGCTCCTTCGGGCTTTGGGGTTGTTTTGTGTTTTTTTTCACTCGATTATCCTGAATTATTGCAAGATGGTGAAACAGAAAAGCTCTTCCTTTCCTTGGGTTGGCTTCCCTTGCAGCATATGTCAAATAAAAGAGTCCAGCTTTTAGATAACTCATCCCAAAAGGGGGTTGGTGCATCCTGGATCTTTCACCCATCCCATGCTGAGACATTGCAGGGGGCCACTGGCATGGCCTTCAGGCTTATGACAACACTTTCCAGGGAAAAAAATAAAGTAAAAAGGAACAGGATTCCTCTATCTCTTAATTGTGCATTTTTTTGGGTTCTTGCTAGAACATCTGTTCTGCATTTGTGCAAGACACGTTAATATATCTAGATTTGCTCATTCCTTTGCTGCTGGGACACTGGGGTTGTATGGTGAGAGGGGTGGGCACACCACTACACACACGTGCCTGAGCATGCGGAGGGTGTACCAGCAGCACCTCGAGGTGTGGGCATGATGGGGGCTGTATCAGCAGGATGGCTGCTGCCCTTCCATGCACCACAGGCTGTGTGGGGTGCTGGAGCTGCTCCTTTCCCTCCCCACTGCCACACATGAGGGGCAGCCATGCCATGTACTTTTGACAGGTATGCACTCAGTCATAGATAGAATCATAGAATCACAGAATCATAGAACCATAGAATCATCATAGAATGGTTTGGGCTGGAAGAGACCTTAAAGATCATCTAGTTCCAACCCCTCTGCATGGGCAGGGACACCTCCTACTAGATCAGCCTGCTCAGAGGCCCATGCAACCTGGCCTTGAACACTTCCAGAGATGGTGCTTCCACAACTTCCCTGGGCAACGTGTTCCAGTGTCTCATTACTGTCACTCTAAAGAAGTTCATTTTAATGTCTAATCTAAATCTCCCCTCCTCCAGTTTAATCCATTAACCCTTCTCCTATCACTTCATGCCCTTGTGAAAAGGCCTTCCTCAGCTTTCCTGTAGCCCCTTCAGGTACTGTGAGGTCTCCCAAAGCCTTCTCTTCTCCAGGCTGAACAACCCCAGGTCTCTCAGGCTGTCTCCATAGCAGAGGTGCTTCAGCCTTCTGATCATCTTTGTGGCCTCCTCTGGACTCACTCCAACAGGTCTTTGCTATGTTAACCATCACTGCCAAGTCTTTCTTCTCAGGGCTGTTTTTGACCCATTCTCCACTAAGCCTGTATTTGTGCTTGGGATTGCCCCAACCCAGGTGCAGTACCTTGGCAGTGATGGTTAACATAGCAAGGACCTGTTGAAGTGAGTCCAGAGGAGGCCACTGCGTTTGCAGTGATGAGGGTCCTGGACAGACAGGGGGCAATTTTCTCATTTGAATCTGTGCTGGGTTATAATTTTTCCTAATTCCTCACCTGTCATGACACAGGAGATATGAGCGAGAGCTCCCTCTTACATATCACTGCATGATTATACGGTGTCAGAAGAGGTTTCCAAAAATTATTCCACAGAGGTGGCACAGTCTGGAAGGGGACTTGGCAGAAAGCCATGCACAGGGACTACAGCCTTTGCAGCTCACCCACTGGTGAATGATGCTGAGGAGGCCAAGAGGTGGAGATCCTGCTCTTTTGGATAGCCTGACACTCCCAGGAATCAAAAATCAATTTTAGGTGGAGGTGGGCGGGAAAAGGCAAATCTCCTCTGGAAATCAGAATGTGGCTGTCATCCTGATGGCATCGTCCCTTGGCAAGGCATGTTTCCACCCCTTCTGTCCTCCCAGGCTAGTTAGGGATGGTTATGGATTAGACTGTATGGATGGAAGTCAGGCTGGAGAGCTGTTAACCACCCTCGTCTCTGCATCAGGATTGTCCTGGGGATTGCAGGAGGTAACTGGAAGGGCTAATCAGAGAGCAAACTGCTTGTGATATATTCAAATCAGGGAGAGGCTGCTGTGAGAATTGGAGGTGACATTGCAAAGGGGAGATGGCGTTTGCAAATTGAGACGTGTGCTCCCTGAAGGAAGGCACAGCAAGTGGCCAAAGAGTAACAGGGAATCTGGCTAACAGAGCCCAGCTCAAAGGCACGTGTTAGGGGTGGGGTTCAAGGTTTTTCTTCCAAATTTTTCTATCCTAGTAAATGTGGGCTCCTTAGGAAAAAGCATGTTTGTGTTGCTTAGATGTCTTTAAGGACAGAATGTCCTGCAGGGCAGTGAGGGGGCACAAATCATTGAAAGGCCATGGTGATGCTCACATTGCCAACTAATGGCCCTGATCCAGCTGGAAAAAAACATATCTGAGGGGGTGTGGGACATGCCAGGTTCATTTCAGCCAGGTCAGCCCCATGAATGGACTTGCTGTATTGTGACATTAGTGGTTCCCAAGCAGAGATACACAATGGGTGCAAGACAGGGCTGCGGGTAGGTTTGCACTGCTGCTCAGGGAGTAGCTTCGGCACTCCTGTGCCCAGGGCAGCTGCAGGACAGTACCTGACACAAGGAGTCCCAGGAGAAGGGGGTGGTCCAGACTGCAGTGAGTGACAGCCACCAGTGTCTATCCAGTGGCTTGAAATGGTTTTCAGGAACAGGTGTTCAACGCAAATTTCAAAGGGTGCATGGCCCATTTCTTACTCCTGTGAAGTTTGAGTGCTGTCATAGACATTCATCTTTAGGATCCTTGACCATGGTCTAGGGATGCCCAAATTGCATCTACCCTCTGGCTCATCTCCTTGTGTGGGCCATAATAGCTCTGCCTGAAGTACTGCTGACCATCTCAGGAGGATTAGCAGCAGTCACCCTGCTTTGATGTGGGCTGTGCTTGAGCTACCTGAAGATACCAAAGAGATTCAGCTGGTCCTGCAGCAGGCAGAGAGGGGTGTCTAGGGATTCCTGATCCATGCTGTCCATGGAGACTTCCTTCCATATTTGCAAGGACCAGAAAGTCAGATGATGGATCTTGCAGGAGAGCATGAATAGATAACACAACAGATCAGGAATATATTAGCAATGGGCAGTG
Organism: Hemiprocne comata; assembly: GCA_020745705.1. NCBI lineage: Eukaryota > Metazoa > Chordata > Aves > Apodiformes > Apodidae > Hemiprocne > Hemiprocne comata. The sequence goes on along the minus strand of CM036616.1, from coordinate 26,931,450 downwards.
CTTCACCCAACTCCCTCTAGTCCAATTCTCCTGCAGAGCAAATGTGTTCCCCGTCTGCATCTCCGGATTCACTGTTTAATCTAGTTTAAAATGTCCCAGGTAGAGATTTCTCCACAGTCTCATAAATCTTCTTGTCAGGAATTTTTTTTCTTGCTATAGACCTGAAAATTTCTCTTTCTTAATTTCATGCTGCTTATCCTCCCTTTTCTGTGCCAAGCCTTCCCTTGGGTACATGCTGGAGCATGACAGGAGTGATGCTCTCAGCAGCTGCTCTCTCTCATCCTACTCTCCTGGGGCTAGATGCTACCTCCTCAATGCTGCCTCCCATCCTCCTGCCTAGTTCTACCTGCTCCAAGGCAATGCAGCAAGAGTCCTGTGCTTTACTGGTGGTGGTTGGAGAAGCATAGGATGGACCTGATGGAGAGGCAGAAGAGTTGGAGGGGCTCTCTGAAGACTCTGAGCCCAGGATCATCTCTCCTTAGCTCACCTGGCATCTAACCTCTTCCTAAAATCCTCCTCACCCGTGGCAGTCAGGAATAACCATTCACTCCACTCTTTTCTGGTGTGCAGCCTAAATTTTCGTTGTTTGGAGTTTCAGTCCCTCCCTTTTTCATTCAGTGCCTTGACCTTTACTGCAGCCACCCCTGCACAGGAAGCTGTCTGAGTTCCTATCTACACGGATACTCGAGGTGACAAGAAATGCTGGATCTGAAAGTCCTTTGGGCTCTCCTGGGAAAGGGCTGCAGGCTGCTGCCTTCGCTGCCCACGTACTGCAAACAGATGAACCCAGAGGAGCACCTTGCAGGGTAATCTCAAGACTCTAAATGTGGCCAGGTTGGGTTGCAGATGTTGATGCCAGAGTGTATTTATTCATTTCACAGTTTTGCTTATTTATCAGAACCTGTGATCATTAAATTGTGCATTACCATTTGGCATGTGGCAGGTTTTAATTCCTATGGCTGGTTTATGCCCTCTGCAGGTATTAGCCTAAATGCATTTCCTGACAAGTGATGGATGCTCTGAAAAGCCGTGGCAACATATTTATTGATTGGAGCTCTCTGTAACCCCAGCTCACTAATGCAAACTCTCGCAGCGCCAGGAACTATTGTCTCCTCAGACTGTTTCATTAACTCAGATGTGAGGGTTTGGACTTTCCTTCCATGCAGGATGGAGTAAATCTTGAGCGGTGTCAGCTCTGACAACAGCTCCAGCTCACTAAGTAGGGTAGATCTGGTCTGTTCTTGGCAAGGGGATCTCTAGGGAATATTTAGGGATAGAGAAACCCTTCAAGGACTTTCCAGAGAATGTGGGAGAAAGCACAGACCTCCCAGGTGTATTTGGAAATGGAGGGTGCCTCTGCAATTTCCTCTCTTGCAGATACATCTGTCCTGGCTCTTACTTGGTCCTGGAGCTGTAGAGGCTGGGAGCACAGCATCTGGGTGTGGCTGCAGTTTCTCCCTAGCACAGATAAAATTTGCTAGTGAAGTGACAGCTGGGGGTCCCTGCAGGGTCTAGAGTGCAGAGGTGCTTTGGTGCTGCAGGGAATGGGATACGTGTGCTGTCAGCAGGTCTGTGCTTGGAAAAATCTAGTAGGAAAATTTCTGCTTAGAACTTTTTCTAGGGTAAAGTTTCTGCTAATCCATGAAGAGGTGGAGGAGCATGGAGGTACCCTGAGTTACCCTGTGTTTCATGCAGAGATATACATGGATTCTGAGGGGTTCAGAAAGCTAAGGGCTGCCATAGCAAGAAGAGATGAGGGGTAGTTAATGGTGTGGCCAAGCTTGTTAGAAAATGCTCAGGAAACAAATTCAGCCCAAAGGTGAGTCATGGAGGCCTGAAAGAGCAGCAGGTCATCTGGGTAGTGGTAACAGGGCTGCCATGTGCTCCTTGCCTGCCCACCTATTTGGCAAAGTGTGTTGTTGAAGCTCTTTCCCTCTCTGCAGCTGCAAAGCATTGCTCCTGTCTGCTCTTCCCAAACGCAGGCTGAATGAGTCTGACTTCTCTGGCGACAATGACCAGGAGCTTTGAAAATTTCCACATACTTCTGGGAGAGGGTAGGAGATTCCTGCTCCACCCAGGGTCCCACAAGAGCAAGGGCTTCATGAGACAAAATGACCATGCAAGCACATCATGCTCAGAATTGTGGAGGTCCTCAGAGATCTGCAAATCTCCTCTCCTATCTGAAATCTGGAAACTGTTTAACCCCTGGAACAAGGCATGCAGCTTCTCAGCACCTCCACATTGCAAGTTCCTGTGCATGGAGGCATGCTGTTTGGGGTTGGCTGCTAATGAGCTCTGCTAATGAGTGCTGCTAATGCCCTCCCTTTGCTCTGTGGTGTGCTCCAGTGATGGGAGAGGAACTTTATGCCTCAGAAACAAAACCCAGTGATGCAAGTGGCTGCTACACTGGACAGACCATCCCATTTGCTTCCCAAGACATATTTTTAGACTCCTTTCCCCAAGTCTACATCTCAGGTTCAGCTGTCCCACTGTGCTCCCCTGGGACCACACCACAGCATCCAAAAACCTCAGCCCTGCACTATCATCTCACCTCCTTTGAGGACAGCAGGGTGGGATGGTGTTCCCTGGGGGCTTATTACAGCCCGGTGCCTGGCAGGGTGAAGCAGGGAGTTCATGCTACATGACAGTGGCTTTGCAGGACCACAGCTGTGGGCCTCTGAGAGATGGAACTGCCAAGCCCACAGCTGGGAGGGAAGAGGTGAGTGGTCTTGAGGAGCTGGTGGGAGGGTGGTGTGGGATCCTGTCAGCTCTTCAGTTACGGGAAACTCCAGCTGATTCAAACCCACTGGTGGAGCAGTCATTGGCTGCTGGAAAAGCTGCTCTCTGCTTGTGCTGGAGAGGAGAGACAGCCCACGTGTTGCAAACATTTCTGGAAACCAGCTCCTTGCTCTTCTCCAGAGGTTTGCATGGCCTGAATGCCCACAATAAGAACAGATGAGGCTGTCAGGAGAGAGAACTCTGGTTTCAGAGTGACACTGGAGCACTCCACAAGGCTCTCCATCCCTATGGCTGGCATGAGCTGCTGCTCTGCATGTTCTCACCACCTGGGCAGGGGTTTTCTGGTGTGCCCCAGAGCAGGACACTCTCCTTTGACCTCTCATTTGCACAGCCCCTGATCTGGGGCTGGCAGCTGGAAGTGAAATCTGGAAGTCCTGAAGCCAGCAGGCACAAGGCAGTGGCTTTGCCAAAAGACAAACTGGGCATGAACACCTTGCTCATGCCAACATTTACAGCTGCCTGCTGCCTACCACTTGAAGAGAAAAACCCTCTGGTTTGTCTGCATGAGCTTCCCTGTCCCCACCACTTGATTACAATTGTTAACAAAGGGTGTCTTCAGGGGGCTGCAGCAGGGTAATAAGCTGGAGCCAGGCATTCCTTGGTGGGGGGTATCTGCTACAGGTGAGTGCAAGAGACCTTTGGGAAGAGCAGGGTCAACCCTCCTGCCGTCTCAGCGGGCTGGAAAATGCCTGGACAAGAGTAGGACAAGGACATTTTCACCTGGGACAGCACAGATTAAAGGACTCTTTCTACTTTTACCTTCGTCTGCTGGAGACTGGAGAAGAGAGACATTCTGTAGAAAGAAACTGGTCTTACATTAATAGAGAGAAATTACAACTTAATGTGAGAAGATGAAAGAAACTAAACGAGGTGTTGATGCAGTGAGGGTAGATCTGTAATGTTAAGCAGGGTCTTAATAATGCCTAGTGTTGTGCTTGTCTTTTGCTAATTTCATTCTACTATTGTAAATCCATTTTTACTGATGGCATTATTTCAGCCTTAACTCCACAGACATCTGCCAGGCAAGTGAAACCCTTCCCTCCCTCTGCTCACATGAAACACTAGGAAATTATATGCTGCCCCAAATACTGCTCCCAGACATCTGGGGACCAGTGTGGTGTCCAGCCAGCCCCTCCTAGGCACCATGATGGGGAGGAAAAGTCTCTGGAATCCAGCAGGAGAGCACAAATTGGGTGAGGAGAAGTCCTGTTGGGAATGGAGATGCAATCAGAGAGGAAAACTTGGTAACACCTATTCAGCCACTTGCAGTTGGAGATGCCATCCCTTTCGTACAGGCTCTGCAAACAGTCACAAAAGATCACAAAAAGACCACAAACTGAACAAATTATTTATGGTTTGTTTTGCAAATGACTAGAATGGGATGGGAGCTGGTAGGTTTCCTCCTGCATCCCATTAGCACCCATGTCCCTTTGCAGGTCCTGTGAGGCTGGAGACAAACTTTGGGAGCTGCTTTCCAGCCGGCCAGGCTGCAGCACCCTGAGCTGAGCTTTAATTAACAGAAAGTGGCAGCCATTCTGCTCAGCACAGCACTCTCAGGCTTCAATTGCTGATTGAGGTAAGAGCCATTTCTCACCAGGTAGAGGAAATAAGGCTTGCATCAGAATATAAAAGATTGTTTAATTAAACCTAGTATTTCTAAGCTGGCTGCTGGTTGCAGCCAAAAGGAGGAGGCAGCTGGAGTCAGTCAGAAAAGTCCAACAGAAAAATGATCTTTTTTTTAACTTTCTAGGCTAGAAGTGGAGCAGAATAGAGCTGAAATAAGGGGTTTCTTTTGTTCAGAGGTGTATTTGCCTCTTGACCGTGATCGCTGGAGGCATCAAGTTGGACATCACAGGAATGCAGCTGCCTATGAAATGTGTCAGAGGAGGAAGACCTCTTCTGCGTGTAGCTTCATCAGCTGTGTTTGCCCCCAGGACTGCAGCCTGGGGTGGCCAATCTCTGGCACCACCCATCACTCTGTCTTTTGTCTGTGCACCAGGGTCCTTCTCTCCTTTTTCCACCTCACCCCTAGTTCCCCAGTGGTCTTTGCAGGAAGGCTGGTGTGCAGATTAGTTTGTCTCAGCATTATAAATATCTTGAAGTGTTCTACATCCATCTCTGAGGCTTTTTTGCCCAGCAGCTGCATGTCTAACAAACACCCCTGCCCATCAGTAGCCAGGCTTAGTTTTGGGTACCGTTAGCTAGTTTAGTCCTGTAGCACAGGAGCAACACCAGTCAGCCAACAAAAAAGCCTCAAGCTCATCAGACTTGGTGAGGAGATTATGAAAGGGACCCCAACCTCAGCTCTTGACAGCATTTTCTAAATCTGTAATTATTTTTAAGTCCTCATCTGGAAAAGTAAATCCCTCCAGATATTTCCCTTGTGCTCGCCCATCCCAGGCACAGCTTACACTGGTGGTTGAGCTCCTTCTCCAGAGCTGCAACAACCAGTTCCCTGGGCAAAGGCAGCAACCTGGGCAAAAGCAAATTTTTAAGGGAATGTCAGCTCTGGCCTTTTCACTGCCTAACAAGGTAAAAATCAGAGCTCCCCAAAAACATGACTGGATCAGGAATCAAACTGGATTTGGGCTTGGGCTTGATGAAACTTACAGGTGAGACAACACCAGAGCCAAACTCACTCAAACAGAACAGTGTGATAGTATGAACATCCCAGACAGGACCCATGAGGTGGACCCAATGTAGAAAAAGGTTTTTCTGTAGCCACAGGCCATTTTCCACCCAAGCACCCAAGCTGGGTGAACATTATCTCTGGATGGGTCTGCTCAGAGCAATGTTGTTCTGTGTTGAGAGCAGCTCCTTTTCACCATCTGTTTTGCTGTTTTTTTTGACTAGCTGAGGAGATCCTTCTTTGGGATCCTGCATATGGGCTGGGTGATGCGACCAGGGTGCTGGACTGTGTCTGTATTTGGAGGTGATCAGGGGCTCCAGCACCTCCCAGAGCCAGGGGAAGGCTGAACCACAGCAACAAGAGCATGAGAAATTAAGCAGCAAATATGGACATAGTATTGAAAATAGAAACTTCCCAGCTTCTTTTGTGTAACTAGTTGATAGAAAAGCCTCACTTTCTTGCCTAAAATAAACATGATTGAGCAAAAATATAAAAATAGGTATCCACAGACAGGAATACGCCACATATCTGGAGTTTCAAATGTTGTGTTTGCCCAGAGTGCTGCTTCAGCACAACCAGAACTATTTGCAGAATAAAGCCAGTCATACTCACACACAAAATAATCAACTTTCCCAGCTCAGAAATTTTTTGGGGCAAAAGCAACAAGGGTTATTGAAGTGAAACTGTCTGCCAAGGTACTTCCCAGACAGAGATGTAGATGAATCCAAACGGGCCTGTCTCAAAATTGGAGTAAATTTAGACAAACAAACAAATAAATTGAGACAAGCAGGAAACTACTTGAAGTGTTCAAACCAATCTACATGAGTTACCTTCCTTCTGACCTGGAAATACCAGCCTGTAAAAAGATAAAAATCTCACATTTTTGTCTCAGTACAAGAAAGGAATCATTCCTGAAATCTCAAATATTTCCATAGATCAGAATTAAAAAAAAAATAAAAAAAAAATATTTGTTTATGGTGCTTCTGAAATACCTCCTGCCAATGGGTGACTTAAAATAACTTCACCTGATTGAGCACAGGAACCAAGACATTTTTGTGGAGCATCAGTGAGGTCTGCCAGCTGTCTGGGTCCCATCCGTGGCTGCAGCCAGCTGATTTAAACTGCATATGCAAAGCTTAATTAATCAGCAATTAGGAATGGCAGCTTGTCAGATTGCAAAGCCTGGCACTGAAAGACATAGACCGTGGCTATGTACTGTCAGAGTGTCAGCCCTGAAGCAAGGACTTGTTACAGCCTTTGTGACAGGAATGTGCCGCTAAGCCACAGGCTTTGGAAACATCCTGCTCAATTTCAAGAAGTGGAAAATTGATGAGAATGTGTTGGAGAGGGTCTGGCCCAAACTGCCCTGCATGGGGGAAGAAGGGGAATCTGGGGTTGCAGGTTGTAACCTCTGCTTGCAGTCCAGATCTGCATTGGCCACTCTCAAGCCTGGGGTCCTCTGGGGAGGCCTGGGGACACCTGGTGGACATCCCAGCTTGGAGGGCCAGAGGTTTGCCTCTCTGGAGGTCTCATCAGGCCAAATCAGAGCCCAGGTCTCATCCGTACTGCTGCTGAGACTAGCTCAATCCATACCAACAGAGGGATTTGACTGAAGCCAAATTTCACTCCAGATCATCCTGGCTGGAGCCTGGTGGGTGTTCACATGGATGTGTGCACCAGGACATGGCACTGAGCAGCCAAGCCAGGCCTGTGGTGGTACAATGCAATGGTGGGTACAAACAGGTCAGAGCATGTCTCCCATCGCAGCCTCCTCACTCCATGGGAGGAAACACTCCCCTGCGCTGCTGCCCACATCCAGCTGTTCTGCAGCTGGGACTGGTTTCACAGCTCCACCATTCCCAGCATCCCAGCATGTGTAGGAGGTGCTGGGCAGAGGAGGTAGGACAGCCAGAGTCTGGATACCCCTGGGAAATCCACATCTGCTGGAAAGCCCCCTCCAAGGTTTTTTGCCTGAGCCTGTGGCTCACATCCTGCCTTTAAGCAGCCTGGTCAGATCAAGTAATTTATTTACCACATACTCTGAAAACACATATTTCAATTTGTTTTGGAGCTATCTACACATTCTCCAACACATTTTCTAACAAAGATGCAGACCTCTGGTGCAGAAAAGCCCACTGACCATTGCACTGGTCCCGCAGACCCCATGACCTGCCCACACATTCCCCAAACCTCCAGGACAATGTGATGACAAATACTGACCTACATTTCCCCATGAGATTTTTGAAGTGTTGTGCAGGAGTGAGACCACAGTTTTGAGCCAAATGGCAAGAATGAGAGTCCATGTTCACCCACACTTAAAGGCTTTACCATCAAAATAGGTCTAGAAGCAATGGTGAGGGCCAGCCAGCCTACATTAGAGACCCCCACAGGGTATTACTGTGCTGCTGTGATTTTAACATCCTTAGACAGGAGATAACCCATCTCCACAGTTAAAAACAGGAACCCAACATGAAAAATGCAGCCATTATCCAACTAGACATAGTTTTCTCAGCTCTGGGAAGCTCTGAGTGGAGGTAAATGCACAGAGGATTGAAATTTCACTCAGCTCCAACTTCCTCCTGGGGCCAGAGCTATGTAGAGAGAAAGAAAAAGATTTACTTCTTTCAAAAGAGGCTTAAAGCTCTTTGCATATCACTAAGTACCTGCTGTGGCATGCTGACCAGGTCTATGCATTTCATTCCATTTCAACTCATTTTGTGAGAGCTTCAATCACATTAATGACAGTCCTAACATTTTGGGATGGCTCTGGATCAGCAGCTGAGCTCTGAGCATTTTACTGCAAAGGAGAGGATGCCAGAAGTTAGACACTACTATTGAGTGTCCTGGCATTCCATCCCCTCTGCTCTGCACCACCACGTTGGGAACATCTCCTGCAGAAGACATGGCAAGCACTGGAAACCGTCCTCTCAGGTCCCTGCTTCCACATTTTCTGCTCTGGCTCTGCACGTCGCTCTGGACCCCACAGAAGGTTCCTTTGGGGTTCATGCTGTGAGCAAGACTTGCAAAAAAGGACTGTGAAAATAAAGACAGCTTAATCCAGAGCAGGGGGAGACAGAGGGGAGGTGAGAAATGTCTCCAGCCACATGAAAGGGAGCTGTGGAGAGGACTGGAATAGGCAGAGCTCACCTCCACTGGGCAGAGACAAAAACAATTGCAGGCACTCAGCAGGAAAGGTTTAGGTAAGACATTAGGGGACATTTTCCAGTGCTATGGTCAGCGTAGCACAAGAATCAGTTACCAGGAGGAGGTAGGAGCTCTCATCAGCTGTTTTAAAGAAGCAGTTAGCCCCATGCCTGGACAGGCAGTGCTGGGCTCAGCTTGGGGCAAGAGCATGAGGTTGCTGGCTGCCTGCTATTACTCCCAGCACGATGACCTCCATGAAGCAACATGTGCCCGAAATGCATAGCAGAGAGGAGACAGTCCTGTTAGCCCTGCTTTGGCACCCGTGGTTCAGAGCAGACAGGGAGCAGGTTATGTGGTGTCTGCACTGGCATCCTACAGGTCCTGTTAATAACACTGAAATAATCAAGCTCAGGGAGTCAAATGCATTAAGTGCTAATTACAAGTGTTGCTAAATGCTGCAGGCACTTTGTCCTGGTCACCAGGCTCAGCCCAAGGGCAGGGATCCTGGCACCACGAAGGGGATTTGACAGTCCTGGGAATGATGTGCTGACTTCCCCACTTCATCACTGACACCCATCTTCTTCCTCACCCAAGGGCACTCTCAGCCTCCTGGACACATGCACAATGCACTAACTGAAGGTTGTGCTAATATTGCTGAATTAGCTTCCCCAGTGGCTCCTTCCATTACCTTGGGAAACTTTCTCTATCTCTGCTTGCAGGGAGGATGGTGCTTGCCCAGAACCTGGCACAGGGCAGGGGGGAGGCTCAGAGCCAGATCTGTAGTGCTCCGATCTGACACAGCTCCATGTGTCCATGCAGTGGAAGTGTGCAAAAAAGCTTGAATCCTGCTGGCTTTTCTTTTTACCCTGCCCATTTCAGCTCTGCCCATTTCCTCCCAGGACTTGGCACTGCAGCAGATGGGGAGCAATCTCAAAATGACAGGACAGTTAAAGACTGGAAGCTCTAATGAGATGAGATGAAATGCTGAAAATCAGGCCTCGGAGCTGCACCAAACACAGCCCTCTGTAAGGGGAAGCAAATCTTTCTCATTTTTTCCCCATGGTCTCAGCTTCACACCGGCACCAGAACACATTTCGATTTCAAACCTGAGCTTTCTTTACGCAGATTAGGATCTAACCTGGCACACAAAACTGGAGGCACAAAACCAGGAATATGGAATAGCTCATCAAAGCAGCAACTGTGGCTGTGTGTCTCATCACTGCATCCAGATACCCAGCTCCTGGGCAGCCATTGACCCCAGCTCACAGTTCACAATCACCACATAGAAGTAATTTCAGCTAGCATGCCTCAAACCACTTATTTAATTGCCTGATACTCAACTCTTTATGCATTGTTAATTACTATGTTCTTATTTGTTTTTTTTTCACTAGATAGATGGTTAGTATAATTCTGCCATAATATTTGCCAGAGCTTTTGCTGAGCAGTGGCTGCATATCTCCTTTTCCAAGTGGATTTTATCCCTTGTACTAACTTGCCTTTACAGACGAGGCTTTGAGCATGGAATAAATTACCTTAGCCTCAAATAATCCAGTGGCCAAAGTAGACCATGTTTTATGGTCTGTTTTCCAGCCCATACTGTCCTGGTGGCAACTGCAATCAAGAGGGTGGGATGTTTTCTCAGTGACTTTTCTGGGGATCTCCCAGCATGTGCAACAGCTTTAGCCCTCAGCAAAAGAGCCAACAAATTTAGATTTAAAGTTGGGCTCACATTTATCCTGCATAATCTTTCTGATTGAAAAGCAAAACATTTTCACCAGAGAAGGAACAACTGGAAGCAGAAGACTACAGCTCAGGCTGGGCAAAAGGGGTCTGCCTGCAGCATGGTGATGGATTAGGTAAAGGAATTTCTGAGCCTTCCCTGCCCCTGTTTGTGTGCATGATGTAGTATTGTGATGTGGGATCAGACCTGTGATGCATTTTACCCCCTCCTGCAGGTCACATACACCCCCATGTGCCAGGAGAGCCCCCTGACCTTTTTATGCATCTTGCCCATGAAGCCCCAGGGCCACCAGCAACATTTCTCCTCTTTTACATTCAGCTCCAAAGCAAGCTGTTTGTTTGCAGGCTGGCAAGGGCAGGAACTCAGCCCGTGGCCAGCCTGCTCCCAGCCTGACCCCCAGCCAGGGCTCCATACCAATTGCTCTGCACAAGCTTTTATGGCTCTTTCAGCTGCACTCAGCTTTGATTGTGCCTGATCAAAATGCACACAGACAGCTTTGATAATCACTGATGATCAGGAGCTTTTAGGAGGCAAGTGACGGGGCCAGTGCTAGCTTGATGGATTGGGTCATTAGGAGCAGCTGTTTCCCTCCTTGACTTGCTTTTTAGAGGAAAGTTGCTTTTTTCCCCCCTTGCTCAGCTGTGAGGGTGGTTTGGGGGTCCCTGGCTATTGCACCCTTTTAAAAGCATAAGGGTTTTAATAAGTACAAGGAGGGAGGGTCAGCATAGTCCTGCCATGTCCTGGCTACCATGCATGGCAGTATCTTTGAATGGTAATTTCTGCAAAAATCAGCTGCTGGCCCTGCTGGTGCACAAACAGCTCTCCTGGCTGCAGGCAGACCATCTTTATCATCACAGACCTCCACGGTGAGGATGGAGGTGCAGGGGGAAGAAGGGGTGCAGAAGGATTGGAGGCAGTTTCCAACACAGTGTTCATGCTCTGGACCTCTGCCTGCTTAGCTGGGTGGGCTGAAGGCATGAAGGGCTTCTCTGCAGAGGTCTAGCTGTGAGCATCACCTGGGGTTTGGGAGTGCAGGGCTGTCTGTCTCACGGCAGCCCTCGCTGTGCTTGGTGCAACCTTGATGCAACCTTGATCTGACCATGCCAGATCACCTGCCTTCCTCAAGGAAGGGCTGTAGTTTTCCAGTTGAGACTACAGGAAAGAGAAGTGGCTGTAATTACCCCCCCACTAATGAAAAAAAGTATGAACACTGTGGTCATAAAGACTCCCTTGCTCTGGAGAAATCAAGCTGCTGCCAGCAGTTAGTGAGTTCATTACAAACCAAGGAACATGTTTCCAGCCCATCTCATGCTGCTTTTTCCTGACCTCCTCTGAACCTCTGCGCTACGTCTTGGGAAGCCCAGGTGCACCAGAAGAGGTGATACAAACCCTGGCATCACTGTCAATACGACTGTCCTCAGCCTTGCAAGGTCCATTCAGCACAGCCAGTGGCTAAAGGCTTTGCCTTGGGCCAGGACCTGCTGCTGTGGGGGTAGCAGCCTGTCTTCAGCCATCAATGGCCTCTCCACAGTATGTTCTCACTCTACAGACAGAGCCAGGGACCTGCTGTAGCAGCTGAGGCTGGGAAGAGGTGGTGCAAACCAACCTCCAGACCCTGCTGGGCTGAAAAACCCCAGGGAAAAGCCAGGCAAGGAAAAGTGAAGCTGTATTCAGAGGAACCCATCAGAGATGCTAAGATAACTTGCTCTGCCTGGAGAGATGTGGCAGCCCTGGGCTAGAGGCAAGCTGAACTGCTTTATACAGACACAGTAGGTATCTTTGCTCTGGCAAGGCTGAATGCATCCTCAGAGCCATTCATCGTTAGATGTCCCACTGGTCTCTGGGGATAAATGTGCAGACAGGGTTAATTGTAGGTGCTAAGTATCTGCCTCCCTGAAGACACTTTTTTCAGCCCCTCCTCCCTCCTGCTCTGCTGAGATGCCATCAGTCTAGGAATTAATTAGAAATGTGATTTGGAAAAAAATACAATTTTGTTTAATAAAAAAAAAAGGGGGGGGGGGGGGAGGCAGACAAAATTTGCCAGAGTCATACATTAAAAACAAATTATACGCAGCAGGCAGGTGAGCCAAGGCCCTCCGGGCAATTGGGAAGGCAGCGTGCAGGCAGTAATTGAAAAAAAGTGAGATGCAAGCAACCCACTTATGGACCAACATAGTAACTCCCAACACATGAGGATGATCACGGAGTTAACAACAGGCAGCAATGGCCAGAGTAGGGATGGGAGTTTCCCTGCACTGAGTCCTGGGATTCCCTGCCCCTCCCCCAGGTGGACAAGCTGGAGACTTGGGCAAAGAGGAATATAATGAGGTTCAACAAGAGCAAATGCAGAGTCCTGCACCTGGGAAGGAGTAACAAAATGTATCAGTACAGGTTAGGAGGTGATCTGCTAGAGAACAGCTCTGTGGAGAGGGACCTTGGAGTCCTGGTAGAAAATAAGTTATCCATGGGACAAAAATGTGCCCTTGTGACCAAGAAGGCCAATGGTATCCTGGGGTGCAGTAGGAGTAGTGTGTCCAGCAGATCGAGGGAGGTTCTCCTCCCCCTCTACTCACCCCTGGTGAGACCTCACTTGGAGTATTGTGTCCAGTTCTGGGCTTCCCAGTTCAAGAGGGACAGGGATCTACTTTAGAGAGTCCAACAGAGGGCTATGAGGATGATTAAGGGACTGGAACACCTGCCTTATGAGGAAAGGCTGAGACACCTGGGGCTTTTCAGTCTAGAGAGGAGAAGACTGAGGGGGGATCTAATTAATGTCTATAAATACATGAGGCTTGGGAGTCAAGAAGGCAGGGACAACCTCTTTGCACTTGTGCCTGGTGATTGGATGAGGGGTAATGGATTCAAACTTGAGCACAGGCAGTTCCACGTCAACATGAGGAAGAACTTCTTTACTGTGAGGGTTACAGAGCACTAGAACAGGCTCCCCAGAGAGGCTGTGGAGTCTCCTTGTCTGGAGACTTTCAAGAACTGTCTGGATGCCTTTCTGAGTGACGTGCCCTAGTTTTTGGTCCTGCTCTGGCAGGAGGGTTGGACTCGATGATCTTCAGAGGTCTCTTCCAACCCCTAACATTCTGTGATTCTGGGCACTGGGCTGGGGTCTGTGTGCCTGGGGCCAGGGGAAGAAGCTCAGTGGTGATTCCTCACTGTGCTCCTCTCTTGGCGCTGGTCAACCTCAGATCACCCCCATGGTTTGTTGAATGTCTGTGAGTTCCAGCACTCTTTTTATAGCTCAAATTGTGGGTTATTGCCGAGTGTGAGTATTGAACACCTGCTGTTGTCCCTATGCTGCTTCTCTTTCCACTTCCTGCCTTGGAGAAAGCCCTGGAATCTCAACCTGCTCTGCTCCTCCCTACATCCCTGCTGGGTCCAGCATCAGGTGATGCCCAAGAGAGACTTTGTCCACAGGTAAAGCCACTCAGCTCTCTCCAGCCTCCTGAAACTTGGGGGCAGCCTTGGCCAAGGATTTTCCTAAAGCTGGCAATTCTAGCTGGCAGCTGAACAGGATGTGTGCAAGCATTCAGCCCCTTTCCTGGCCTGTCATGGCTGGGAGGCACTCCTGCTTTGGTGTCAAGGATTTCCTTACTGTGTGAGTTCACGAAGTGTGACGAGGACATTCCCTAAGCCCCAGGGTCCCTCCCTGCAAGGGGAGCAGACTGTCATGCCCACTGCAGGGAGGACAACCCTCTTGCTATGGAGTAGAGCCCATGCTGGTTCCTATGCCTGGCTGTTTCTGGGGGAGAGCTGGGTATGCAGGGGAGTGTTTTGGTCCTCCTTTTCACGTCCTAATATCCAGGCAGCTTTGAGAAACTAGGAAGGGGTGAGGACGGAGTGGGTTCTGGGAGTGTTTTCCATCTTGCTGCTTCAGTTGGGTCATGTCTACACCCTGGCAGTAGGCACTCAGAAAGGCTCTGATTTTGTACCAGTAAGTATTTGCAGAGCATATGCTCCCCATGGAGTGAGGCAGCTCCTCCACTTAATGGCTAGTTTACCCAATTCTCATTCGAGCCCCTCTCTTGAGGACTCTTGCCCATGAGAGAAGTTATGTTTAACCCTGGCTGCTGCTGGTAATCCCTTCTCTAACCACATCCCCACCTTCTCTCATTGTTCCCTCCCCCACGGTTCCCCTGCAACCATTTCACAGCTCCTTCTTATTTCGGGCTCTGTTGCTTTGATTGCTTCACATCCAGTGGGTCAACAGAGATCAGGGCTCATTTATAAGAGATGCTGTACATGCAGAGACCATTCCTGCCCTGGGAGCCTATAGTTAGCTCAACAAGCCATGGTTTACCCTGGGGTAGTGGAGGTGTGGGGAACGGAGACCTGGAGAGAGCCAGTAACCTGCCCCATGTCACCCAGGGGACCCTGTGTGAGGAGCAGCCCCAACCCAGCTGTGACTGTGGCCCCATGTAAGGCATATGGAGTGCTAAAAAGAAGACAAACTAAGCGCAGCTGGCATAAAATCCATGCAGTACATTGAACTGTAATGATTCTGACAATAAAGCAACCCAATAAATATTATGAAATGAAAACAGCCCTCCGGGAGCGTTTGCTATCGATTGCTGAGAGCTGGCATTTGTGCAGCAGATTACGTGCAAGACAGGTTCGCTCTGCCTTTTCTTCTTTCCATTTTAAATGCAGAATGAAAAGAGCTCTCTGGAGTGCGTGTTGGAAGGAGACCCCCTCCCCCCTGTGCTTGGGCACTGTCAGAACAGGAGAAAAGGAAGCCAGTGAGCTGGGGAAGGCCGTGCAGTAAGGGGGAGAGGAGCGTGGGCATACAATTCCAGTCCCTACAAGCAGTGACCACTCTGCTGGTGTCTCTCTATCCAAGACTACAGAATCCCCCTCTATCCCTCAAACTCTCATATCACCATGGCTGAGGAGTGATGTGGATGTCCTGCCCCAGCATGGGGTGAGAGGAGCTGGCTGGTGCATGGGGCAGAGCAATGGGATCTGGACTGGGTTTGTCTACATTAGAAGGGACTTGGCACAGTGGAATGAGGATGCTTGTCACTGGCACCTTGCAAAGCTACAGCTCTGACCTTCCTGCCTCCCTATCCCTTACTCAAGGACAAGTGACTATAAATGCTCTTTGGCTGGCTTGGCACACGGACCACCTCTCAGCTACGTCCTATTGGGTTGGTGCCCTGAGGATGGGAGTGCTGATGTTCTCTGGGTCACTATTTAGCACCTCACCCACTTTCCCTAGTCTTTGCCTAACATGGCTCTGGTCATGGTGTTCACACTGCACCACCCCCACATGGATTTTCCTTTCCCATTTTCCCTGTCCTATTCTCTTGGTGCCCCTCGAGAAGTTGGGTTTTTCTGAGAAACGTTTGGGGAAACAAACTCGGGGCCTGATTGAGTGTTGACTGCCAATGTGTAGATATGACCAAATTTTTTTGGGGAAACATGCCCCCATGTTCAGCTGGCTCAGCTGAGCCAGCCCTCCTCTCCCTGGACTGATTATCTGATGTTGTGTGGGTGGAGGGGATGTGCTGGACATTGTGTAGTGCCAGGAGGTCCCCGTTTCTGCTCCCTGGCTGGTGCCAGCCATGTGCCTGGACATCCTGGGCAGCCAAGCCAGGCTCTGACCTCCCTCACACACAAGCCCATGCTCCAGGGCATGCACTCCCCTTGGTTTTGCTAGTGTCTGCCTGCTGCCTCTTGAATCTTCTCCGCCTGGCTAATTTACACTGTTCCCAGTGAAAGCCTTTCTGCTGCCACTGATTACAGGAACACCAGCCTGTGATATAAGTGTGACAGTCTGGTCCCTTGTTTCTAACAAGGATGGGCAAAGTCTCACAGGACTTGAGAGGGGATAAGGGAATTCCTCATAAATCTGAGACTTGAACCAGACAGGCAAGGTGTCTCTTCTGGTATGAGGATTAGGATACATTGGATGAAGCTAGGCAGGAAGAGGTTTCAAAGTAAACAAGTAGTCTTCCAGCAACAGGCAGTGGGTGTTCAGCATGCTTTTGATGGATGCCAAAATTTACCTGGACTCCAGAGAAGACTGGACAATTTTATAGAAAAAAAGAAGTTAATAGTTACATGGGAGTTACATTTTGCTTAGTAAGCCTCTGAGCTGAGCAGCAGCTGCATCTTCAGAAAATATGCAAAAGAGGACCAGTGTCAACCCTGGTCTGCCTCGGAGAAGAGCAGGTCTCCTCCAGAGCATGAGCCTTCCATACTGCTCCTCAACTGGTCCCTCTCCCTCTCTGCTTTCAGCTATCACCATTTCAGCAAAATCTTCTCTTCTGCAGTCTTGAGGGTGGGCACCAAACACTGAGAGTCATTGCTTGGGCACTGCTGGCATGTTTGCCATGAATAGCTCTGTGTTAAAAGAAACGTTTACAAGCGGCTGCAACATATCAAGATATGTCCTAGAGCATGTGTTACCTCATCAACCACACCCAGCCTGAGCTTGGCTCTTTCACCAGCCTCATTTTTCCAACCAGCAGCTGATTGTGATTTACAAAGTGACATCTACAGGTCTCTGTTTGTTTGTTGGTGCATTTTGTTATTTTTTTTTCTTTTATTCCGGTTGTTGTTGTTGTTTTTCATTTCAGAGGACTCTTCTGCAAATAGCTTGGACAGCAGTGAAGAAGAAAAAAGGAAGAATAGTTATTGCTCATTGAGAGAGAGGATAAAATAGCCCCATCTATTGTGGGCATTTCGCAGACTGATGTTATGACCGACCACTGGGTGCATGACAAGAATGGGTCTGACTCCACTCTCAGATACTTACCAGAATAAATTTGAAGTATCTGTGCTAGAGTCAATAGTTGTTACACTGGATTTTTATCAGTGCGAGTGGTAGCAATTGAAGGCTTTTTAAGGCATTTCTGAAGTAAAAAAAAGCAAAACACAACATTCCTTCTGGCTAAAGAGATACACTTCTTTGCTGACTGGAAATAGTCATACGCATTTTGATATCAGCATCTGCTAAATAAGTCCAAGGCTGCGTATTAATGAGGGTGCTGCAAGAACTTTGGAGGACAAGCTCAGAATTCAAAATGATGGGGCCGGGGAGGGGAGGGGTAGGGAGGTGGGGATTGCAGCAGGTGTCTGGAATCAGCCAGATGAAATTTAGTACAGAGAACACAGGGTGCCACGTTTGGGAGGGATAAATGAATGCATGAATGCGTAGACAGGAGAGCCTGGAGAGGCGGTGGGATGTCAGGAAGGATCAAGGGGTTGAGATGGATCACTAACTTAGCATGAGTCAATAGTGTGATGGTTTAGCAAAAAGGGCAGCTCACCTCCTGGGATGCATTAATGTTGGATGTTGGATGTGAGCCATGGAAAGCTGCAATTCTGCTTTGTCTGAGCCATGTCCAGGTCTGGGTACTGAAGCTGAGGGCACCTGCAGATGAACTGGAGAAGAACAGGAGCGTGTTTGAACCGAGGGATGCTAAATTGGGCCAGAAATCAACAATGCCTTCCTGTGAAAATATCTGTTTTTCAGGGAGAGAAAATGAAGGGTGTTGATTTCTAAAGGGCTCAGCCCACTTCTGAAAATGCACCTCACACTCCTCTGAGTTTGAGTCTGTGAGACTATGCCCCTCACTTCTTGCAAGTTCTGTCCCTCAGACCCTTCTCCCAGGTCTTTTGACCCTGTCCCAATGGGATCTCATCATTTGACATAGCTGCTTACTAGTGGGTATGTCTTATGATGGAGAACAAACCACTCTTGCCCCCTTTTGCAGGGTATCTCTGTTCCCACTTGCACTCTTTGTATGCCTTTCAAGAAATGGTCTCCTTGACCTACTTCTGGACAGGGAACCTGGCTTCAGCATTCATACTCTGGGCTTTTCCTCTGCTTTATTCTCTTTAAAATACTAAGAGACTTGTGAAGGAGCTTCTGGGCCAACAACATGGCTCACTTTTAAAACCAAAAGTCTTAGCAATGTTTGGGAAAAGAGTAACCCCAGCAGCAGGCACCACCTCTCTCCTATTGCCCCCAAGACCCATATTCATGATCCTAAGGAGAAAGAATAATAAACCAAAACCCAGCTATTTATATATGGAAGCTGAACTGCTTTGGGGCTGATCCTTTTCCACCAGAGAATGACTGGCTCCTTGGTTGCAGGAAAAAACCTGTGAAGTCTCTGAGTGGCTGCACAGATGGTTCATTATCTGCTGCTTGCTGAAAGCAAGAGGAAGACTTTTCCACACCGACTCCTTCCTCTTTGCAATGCACAGTGCGTACCGGCTTCTGGGCGACATTAGCATGTACACCAGAGGAGTACAGGAACACCAAGCCTATCCCAGAGTGGAAATACAGCCTATGGATTATTAAGCTCTTCTTTCAGTGATATTAGGACAAACCTGTAGGAGGTCTCTTGAAATCAGAGGGGCAGCTTATCTTGATAATAAAAGCAATCAGAATCTGCCCTGCCTAGCATATTTAAATGACATCGCTGACTGCATGAGTGCCAGGGATGAACAGTCAGGGATGTGACTTGGGACTGGTGTGGGCAGGGCTTTTTGTGGGATTTGTGGCAATGCCTGGGGATCTGGTGCTGCAGAAGGAAGGAGGATGGGCAGGATGTCCTGTGCCCCTGCCTGCCCCAAAACTGTGGTGCCACTGTGTGGGGTGGGCAAGGGAGCATGGTGGCAGGGCAGTACGGAACTGGATGCCCGCCTTTGGAAAAGAGCAGCCTAGAATGTGATTTGTCTTCACCGGAAACAGCTAAAATATGTTGGATGAACCATTTCCCCAAAAGTCTTAATTCGCTCTTCCCTTGATGGTGCCCATCTCACTGCTCCTGCATGGATGGCATCCATGGATGCGACTGCACGCCAGGGTCACAGCAGCCCAGGTACAGCCCTGCTCCCCATCCTGACCTTGGCAAGTCCTCCCCCTGGCTTCTTGTCCTTGCCCACATCCTTGCACTGCTATCTCAGCCCTACTGGGCATGCCTCTGGCTGACAGACACTCCTGTCCTTGTCCAGATACCCATGTCACATGTGGCACACTGCGTGTAGCATCTCACCACCCCTGTCCAGGGGGTAGCCAGAGTGAGGGGCCTGTAAGGTGAAGGGTCTCTCTGAGACATTTTGGGGGACTGGGAGGGCACCCAAGGAGGTAATTTCATGCCCTGGGAGCCCTCTCCCAAGACTGCCTGACATCCAGGGTTCTACTCAGCTACATGAGTTTGGGACCCACTAGGGAGGCTGGCTCGGCTCCAGCAGTCCCAGTTGCATCCCAGTTTGCATCTTCAGCGTCAAGCTGTGGTGTGTAATGGCCTTCCTGGCCATGCCTTCAAAGCATTGTGGGGACAAAAGCATGTCTCAGTGATCCTCCAGCATGACAGCAGCCCAGACCTTACCCTCTGGGTGCTGGATGCTGAATAATCCCCACCAACCACTGTACTCCCCACCAACCAGGTGACAGCCCCTCAGTCCCCAACTGCACAGGACCCCAAGTTGCAAGAGCTTAATTCATCTGCCTCTCCAGCAGCATTTTGGGCTTAACTGGGTTTTACCAGGATTATTGCCTGGCTGGGCTGGGGAGGGGAGGCTGATACGGGGGTACAGAGCCAACAAACACTGACTAGTCAATAATATCTGATCCGTCCCTCCAGCTGCAGTCAAACAGGCTTGCAGAGAGAACTAGCAGGTGATGGGAGCTGATACAAATCAGCTCTTGCACAAGCTGAAGCGCTCAGATGCCGGCTGCTTAACAGGGCTCGTGAGCAGCGTCTGAAATGCTGCTGTTCAGATGAGACACATCCTCTTCAGAGGCCTGCACTTGCCTGTCGGCTTTGCCTTTTCGTTCCTCCTGGCCTTTTATCTGTCTGCTTGTCTTTCTTCTTTTTTTTTTTTTTTTTCTTTTTTTCTTTTTTTCTTTTTTTTTACAGGGGCTTAGAAATGAGGCCAGTGCTGGCATACAAAATGACACTTATTTTTAAGGAATAACAGACAGGACGCCCTGTTCAGCATTTGAATGGTGATGCTTCTGGGGTCACAGAATCAGAGAATCGTCATGGTTGGAAAAGACTTCTAAGGTCACCGAGTCCAACTGTCTACACAGGGGAAAATAAAACAAACAAAAAATTACCCCAAAAAAACCCCAACCCCACAAAACCACAACCACACACCCCACAAAACCACCACCAACAACACACAACCCCAAAAAACTCACCATGCCCACTAGAGCATGCCCTGAAGTGCCACAACTATATGTTTCCTGAATACCTCCAGGGATGGTGACTCCACCACCTCCCTGGGCAACCTGTTCCAGTGCTTGGCTACGCTTTCAGTAAAAAAATTCTTCCTAATATCTAGTCTAAACCTCCCCTAGCATAACTTCAGGCTACTTCAGGAGAGTAGTGTAGGTGAAAGAGACCTGGGGGCCCTGGTAGACAGGAGGATGACCATGAGCCAGCAATGTGCCCTTGTGGCCAAGAAGGCCAATGGCATCCTGGGGTGCATTAGAAAGGGTGTGGTTAGTAGGTCAAGAGAGGTTCTCCTCCCCCTCTATTCTGCATTGGTGAGGCCACATCTGGAGTATTGTGTCCAGTTCTGGGCCCCTCAGTTCAAGAAGGACAGGGAACTGCTTGAAAGAGTCCAGCGCAGAGCCACAAAGATGATTAAGGGAGTGGAACATCTCCCTTATGAGGAAAGGCTGAGGGAGCTGGGTCTCTTTAGCTTGGAAAAAAGGAGGCTGAGGGGTGACCTCATCAATGTTTACAAATATGTAAGGGGTGAGTGTCAGGGAGATGGAGTTAGGCTCTTCTCAGTGATGACCAGTGATAGGACAAGGGGTAATGGGTGTAAATTGGAGCATAGGAGGTTCAAGGTGAATATCCGAAAAAACTTCTTTACTGTGAGAGTGACAGAGCACTGGAACAGGCTGCCCAGGGAGGTTGTGGAGTCTCCTTCACTGGAGACATTCAAAACCCGCCTGGATGCGTTCCTATGTGATGTGCTCTAGGTGACCCTGCTCTGGCAGGGGGGGTTGGACTAGATGATCTTTCGAGGTCCCTTCCAACCCCTATGATTCTATGATTCTATGATTCTATGATTCTATGATTCTATGATTTCCTCTAGTCTTACTGTTACTCACTTGGGAGAAGGTGGCTGGTATCAGCCCCACCTGTTGCTGGAGGGGTGGGTGCACAGGAACAGCTGCCAGACACACACACACAAAGGCAAGCACAGGCACTTGACAAAAGCCTCACACACCATCTTCCATGCCAAACTGTGCGTGCAAAGCTGTCACCCACATTCCCTATCACACTGACTGAATGCATTGCCTTTGCATCCAAGCATGCATCTCCAACCTACGGATCGTGTTGCGCGCACACACACACACACATCACCTTTCTCATGCACTTCTTCAAACAAACAGAAAAGCACAGGCAGAGAGAGGCACAGTCTCCCATATGCCATTACTCAGGCATAATCATTCTCTCTAGCGCTGCTGTGCAGTCTCTGCTCTGCACACACACTCTCTCTCCTCCGCCCAAACCTCCTGCCTGAGCACAACCCATGCACCTGGTGCTACCCTGCACCCCATCTCCCACCTGCACATCCCACCCTAATCCACAGACATGGTCATCTGCCTACCCACAGGCTGTCACTCGCTCTCTGTCACCCCTGCCCACCATGCGACTGCTGTGGGAAATCACTGCTTGGTCCCTTATTAGCAAGAAAAGTAAAACTAACCAGGAGCAACAGCTGCTGCACACCCTGCCAGGGCAAACAGGAAGGAGGGCTGAGCAAGACCTGAGCCCTGCACCCAGCTGAGTCTCCTGGGGTGCAGGGTGATGTTTTCACCAAGGAAATGAGAATTGCCACAGACTTCAGTTTCATTTTGTCCCATAGGTTGCATGCACCAGGGTGTCAAAAGCTTGGCTGGGAGCAAAGCTCGAGGCAGAGATGCCTATTCACTAACAAAGAGATGGCAGATCTTGCTCTTCTTCTCTGATAAACAGACCTGGTGAATGCAAACAGCTTGGGCTGCTCTGGGAGGGCACGATCTGAGGGGCAGGCTGAGGATTCAGCTACAAGTCTTCTTGTGGCTGGCTTGACATTTTGGGGACAGAATTTCCTCCAAAAGACACCCCAACCAATTTTTTCCAGCATCTCTGCTCTCAGCTGGAGTTGCAACAGGTTGTTACTGCTGGGTCCAGATGCTTCCTCCAGCCCTGGCAGTCCCTGAGGGTTTCTGATGTCCCTGTGTCCTGCACCAGTTTTCCTGATGCATCTTGATCCCACCTTGTGTTCCCTTCCCTCTCAGCTCTGCCAAAACCTTTTGGCACCCCTGTCTCCCTACAGCTCCCCATTCCTCATACTCCCATCCACAGGCACCATGGGAAATCGGGATGGCAGAGCATTAGACTGCAAGGAAGGGAGCTCTGCAATCGGGTGAAGCATAAACGGAGCTTGTGAGTGATGTGATTCTTGCTATTTCCTTTTGTCCCCTGTTTTTCTCCCAGCAAAGGGACCCCTGACCTCAGCACTGTGTTATTTAGCAGCCACTGCCTTTGATTCCCTGTACCGGGGATGCAGTCAGCTCTGCACCCAGGTTTGCTAGCAGATGGCTTTCTGGGACTGTGTGGGCTTGTGGTTTGATCTCCTTTGCTTTCTGCCTCTGTGGCAAAAAAAAAAAAAAAAAAAAAAAAAAAAAGAAAAAAAAAAGAAAAAAGAAAAAAAAAGGGAAAAAAAAAAAAAAAAAGAGCTGTGCTGTGATGAATTCCTCAAAAGAAGGGAAAGGGAAGCATCATCTGGGCAGGTCAAGTCACCCAGCTCATGAACTGGCTGCCTCCTCTGTTGTGCTCAGCTGGTGCTGCCACACCAGGGACCTTGAACCAACCTGAGGTCTTGTTGTCTTTTGGACAGATGGAACTACATTGAAGGAAATCAGTATGGAAATGGAGACTGGATGTAGGACGAAGTATTGAAACAGTAGCTCCTGCCCCAACCTGAGGATGCTTCTTTAGCCCCAGGGGCCACCCTGCAAGGGCTATATTTGGTGCAGCATAACCTCCTTGCTACAGTGGAGTCCTGGGCATAATGTGAGGGTGATACCATCCCCTAGGGGGTGAGGAGACTGCAGAGTCTGCTGTGGATACCATGTAGAAGCCCTGGGTTTCAGGGCATCGTGTCAGCACCTCCAAGCTGGGACTGTGATGGGGAAACCTGGCAAGCTGAGTTAGGAGGAGGAAGCAATGTGGTGCTGAGGCCCCCAACCTGGCAGGGGCAGGTAATGCCCCTTCACCCCCTCTCCTGAGGGGAACTGAGTCCCAGGGCCCTCAGTGCCGTGCTTCAGCCACTCAACCCCCAGCTCTCCTCCAGCTGGCATGGGGTGTTCAATGAGTGCATCCTGGCAGGCTGGTGTACTGTGTGTCCCCCGCTCATGTGTATGAGATGCTGCTTTCCATGGCTTCATGATCTATAAGACAGGTGTTCTCCAGCAGCGGGGAGAGATTTACAATGGCTTATCTCTGTTTCTAGACATGCAAAGCAGCTCTGATGCAGCTTGGGTATTGTTTCTCTTACTGGCAAGCAGAGAAAGAAGACTCAGAATGCCTGCACTTCTCTCTGGGATATGACAGACCTGCTGAGAGAGTGGGCTGCACATGGGCAACCACAAAAAGATGTCTCCAAAGCTCATTGATACCAGGAAGGAAACTGCTGAGACCTGACATGAGTGGCCTTCAGCCTGAACACATGCAGGTGCAGTTTAGCTGTACAAAAGACCTGAGGCTGGCCTGATCCTGGTCCCAGGCATCCTCTCCTGTCAGGAAGGACAAAGTTACCCAGTACAACATCTCATTTGTCTGCAGCCACTTCCGGGGTGAAGAAAACTGGTTAGTGCGGCAGCAGCAATAGCCCTGGGGAGGTTAGCAGGGGGAGACAGGCAGGACAGGCAGGGGGGAAGGAGGAGATGAGGGAGAAGAGCAGGCACACTGGAGGGGAGAGAGAATGCCAGGGGAGTGCTGATAAATGGAAAAAGAAATTAAGACGCAAAGAAAGAAGAAAGAGAGACCTAAAAGGTAACTGACTAGAAAATCAAAATTATTCAGCTACAGAAAATAGATCTAATAGTTTCAATGCCATGTGATCCCCAGCAGATCAGCACAAACAGCACTTGATGGGGAGTTTCCTTAAAGGTCCCAGGGGCAGAGAGGAGCTCCAAGTCCTTTGGTGTCTCCAGAAACCACTTTCCTCCCTGCTCACAAGCTTGGCCTCCTTCCAAGGCTCCTGGCTATGCCCTGGTTTCCTGCTGCAGCCCTCAGGTTCCTGGCTGCCAAACACTTCTCCCCAAGGTGGACCAGGCACATTTGTTACCATGACACAGCCAGTAACTTCAGCACAGGATGGCCAGGTTGTGCAGGGTCCTTTTCCTGCAAGAAAAAATGACTCCCTCATGCCTTGTGGGGTTAGTTACTCTAGCCTTGTGTTACGCTTTGCATCTGTTTTTCCTGACTTGCAGCCTACATTTTTTTTTATCCTCCAATTTGCTGATAGTGTTTCAAATTCTACTCCTGTCCTGCCCGTTATTTACAGTCCCTCCCAGCTTGTTGGTGCTTATGGATGGAAGATGTACCCTCTATTCCCATCACC
Source organism: Hemiprocne comata (assembly GCA_020745705.1). Classification (NCBI taxonomy): domain Eukaryota; kingdom Metazoa; phylum Chordata; class Aves; order Apodiformes; family Apodidae; genus Hemiprocne; species Hemiprocne comata. The sequence goes on along the minus strand of CM036616.1, from coordinate 26,906,536 downwards.
TGCACCATCACCAGAGCATGAAGTGAGCCTGCACTCTCCCCATTCTCTGGGCTTATCATGAGACTGATGGTGAAGAATGACAAGCATCTCTGATGAAAGGGAGAGGTGGTGGAGAGCTGGGCTGTGGACACCAGGAAGGCAGGGAGGGTGAGCACTGGCGCAGTGCTGGTGCTGTCAAGGGCTGGAACTGAGGCTGAGATGGGCTGTGCAGGTTGCTAAAAGGATAAAAGCTTGTGCAGTTGGAGAAGGCAAAGGTGCACACCTGATGTGAGAGAGCTGGTTCAGCCTCTTGCTAATGAACCCCATTCTGAAGAGGACCCAGGAGGGTCCTGCATGGAGGGCACAGCCCAGCTGCATGGCAATGGAAACCTAAACTGTGTCCAGGGAATGGTAAAGAGACAAGAGACAATCCCAGAGGGTTGGAGAGATCACCACGAAGCCATCCCACCCTATGTCTCCTGCTGTCTCTGTTAAAAGGGTGATGTAGGAACATGGATTGTGTTCACCAGCAGGTACTACCAGTGCCAGCTGGCCCTTGACAACAGCCATTCTAAGGATGGATTTGAGGACAGTCTTCTCTCCTGTAAGGGTGAACATCACAGGGTGCTATGTGGTGGCTGTGGGGGGTCACCTTACTCCCTCTCATCACAGCAATTCTTGCCTAACACCTTTTTCTGTCTCTCTTTTCATCTAGTCTGGGCTCCCAGCTGCTTGTCTCCTGAAGGCACTCTGAGAAAACTTTGCATATTACAGAATGAGAAACAGTAAACAAAGGTTTCTTGCTAGTTTTCCACTTGTTTTTATTCTGTGAGCATCAGCTAAAGCCATGGGGGTAGGGTATTGAATTAGAGTATTGTCTTTCACCCACCTTTATGCTCTGCAGGGTCTTTTCAGGTGGATACCATGCCACTGAGGTTCAGGAGTGGCTTTACTGGGGAAACAATGGGGGCACATCCCTACAGTGTCTTGACCCTACCTAGCAGAGCTTGTGCTTTGGGGTTATCATTGAGCAGCAGGGGGGATGCCAGGAGGAGGACAAGGAAGTCCCAAATACATCAAAGGGCTGTTTCTGGGCAGGACTTATATATTGAGACAGATCCTGCTGGGGTCCATCATATCCCAGTATATTATCTCTCTGAGATAATATTGCCACGTAACTCTATTCCTCTTTAACATCATGTCCCTGAAAAAAATGCCAATGATTTGTACTCAGTGCAGTGCAGCATATTCCCCTGGAGGGTTCCCAGGCTCTTTATGCACTCTAATTAATAATGACCTTCCTTAACATCACAGTAATTTATTTATTCAGCACCAAGGGGCAGGCATGCTGCTTTGCAGACAAAAATACCCCACATCTTTTTGGTGGTGCTGGTGGAAGCTGGAGGTCTTGCTTTGAAATCAAAATCATGGCCTGGAGTTTGAGCAAGGAGACCAGCTGGTGCTGAGGCGGCAGGAAGGGCTCTCAATCCTGCATTTGGGCTGTGCAGGGCTGAGCAGAGTTGCTCCTAGATACTTTTGCAGTCTGCTTCTCACCTCCAGTTTCATACCAGCTTGCATGAATTGTGCCAAGAACCTCTGGGGATCTCTTGGGATGCTGTCCTGGAGCATAGAAGCAGATGGGACCAGGCTTGTGAGACCCAGCCTCTTGCCTACGAATGCAGCCAGTGATTCTCAAGCATATCCCGCCTTTTGGATGGATAAATCATGGCCTAAATGTTAGTTGAGGTTAATCCCACCACAGGCTTGTGCAAGGCATCATTTTGAATCCACCTGAAGCTCTGCAACACCCTTTCACTTGTGCTACACAGAGGCTGGCAGCCATGCCTGAGTGGGGTGAGGGGCACGCACCTCAAGGGTGGCCTGGCTCAGATGTGGGGCAAGTGCTGCCAAAAAACAAACACTTTCATTGCAACCTGGCTCCTGCAGCTTGTCCCCTTTCTATGACTCTTCTTTGGGAGAGGAGGGAAGGTGGTGCATAATACCCACCAGGCTGCAGAGCAAGCAGTGCCCCACCTTTAACCCCACCATGCCCCAGGCAGAGATGGTACTGCCCCCAGCACCAGGTTGAACGTGGCTGCAAAGCAGTGGCTGAACCCTTCGAGGATGTTTGGAAACAGAGGGGTGGGAGGAGGGCAGGTGACAAGCCGAGAGGTATAGGATGCCCAGTAAGATTTATTGTGTTGTGTTTTCAATTTGCACATCAACAGAAGACAAACAGATGAGGTTTCAGTACAGCAAGCTCAATTAATCGGGGCTTTGACAGCTGTGAAGATGGACATTATTAATCCCTTTTTGCAGACAGGCCAAAGTGGTAAAAATTACACTTTCCCCCCCAAAATAGGGGAGGACATTCCTCCTGCTGCCCCACCTTTCCCTTCAAGAACATTTCCTAACCACAGTCCCTTATACTATACTAACTGCAAAAATACTTCAGCACACCCATTCCTTGCAAAATTGGAAACAAAAATCATTAAGTATAAAATCCTGAGAGTGTTGTTATTTTGGCTGTAGGGTTCACAGGGACAGAGGCACCCAAAACCAGGACCCCAGGAGGTGAGAGTTGACGCATTGCGCTGTGCACTTGGAACCTGGATCCACCCCCAAAGGGTGTGTAGGTAATGGGGAGGCTGCATGTTTGGGATGCATGGCAGGGAGCTGTGGAGTAGATCCAGGACTCTCTGTGAGCACAGAGGCTTGGAAAGGTTGGCTGTTCACCTGGTCACGGCACCTGTATGACCTGGGCATGCTGGTGGCTCAGCTCTCAGCCTGGTCCTAATGGGATGCTCCAGCAAGTGCTGAGGCAGGAGGGCTCCAACCATCAGAGCATGACTTTCCCTTCCCTATCCCCTACTCCAGGAAAGGGAGATGCAGCCAAGGTATCTCCAACCACCAGGAATGGGGAGGAGGGACTCCTGCAAGGGCAGGGGAAGGGAGATATCCTCACTTGCAGCCTGAACCCAGCTTTCTACTGCCACACTGCAAAGGTCCCCCAGCCCCCACCCTGCACACAGAGCTGGAGAAGTCAGACGAGCAGAGAAGCCTGTTGGTTTCCTGCACTGCTCTGTGTAGACACCACCCTGATCCATCCACCTCCAGACAATGTCATCTTCCAAGCGGGAGACATTTAAACAGTGAAATGCCAAAGGAGCAGAGTGGTATTTAAAGACAAAGATGCAATTATTAAAGTTCTCGGGAGAGCAAGCACACAAATGAGGGAAGTTTGGAAAGAGGTTGTTTATCCTGCTCCTAAATCCACAGCAGTGCCACATGTTTGCTAGGAAGGTGATGTGCCAATATGAGGCTGAGTGGAACATCTCTGAAGGGGGTGGGTTTGTTTGACAGTTTGCCATTAGAGCATCTGAAAAACCTGACATTGCCTGCAGCCACAGGGAAGGTGACAGGCTGCAGTTCTCACAATATTGTGCCTGGCTGAAGACTCGTTACAGTCATTAGTGGCGGAGGGAAGCATCAAGGGATTGGTTTGCATCTGCATCCAGCAGGTGGGAGATGCAGCCAGAGAAGAAAATAGTCAGGTAAAAGGCATCAGTGGTACAGTAAATTCTGGGCTGGGTATTGAGTCTGGTCCTAAATGCTCTGCCAGTTGCTCTCTCCTTTCCTTTACTCTCTTCCCATTGTATCTTTCATCCCTACATTCCCCTTCATCACTGGCAATAGGAGTTAATAACCCAGGGATGCTGGGGTGTCTGCTTAGGCATGGAGATAGAGGTGTTTGTATGCTGCTGCTGCTACTGCTCCAGGCTGCTGGGTGGTGCAGCAAAGGATGGGGCAATAGATGCTGGCGTAACACTGTCACTACAAGCCACAGTCCACCTGCAGCTTCTGACACCACAAGAAATGCCTATTTGCTTTTTTAATTAGGCTGGTGAATCCCCCATGGGAAGTGGCCAACACAGATACAGGACTGAGATACGGACAGCCTGGCTGTGGCCATGCAGTGCACCAAGGAGGGAAAGCCCAACCCCACCCTGCTTGCCTCTTCCCATGTTTTGGTGTTGGATGTGTTAGAAAGCTTCCTCCCAACATCCAGCCCAGATCTTTGTTCTTCTGCATCTGTCAAGTGCCTTTGGTGCTGGATAATGCTAAATAATGCTAATTTTATTCCAACAGCCTTGCTTGTGCTTAAAAACACTGTTGCAGAGAAAGAAAAACCAACATCAGCTGGAAGTGCCATCTTTGAGAGAGAAATGTCAGAGAAGCAGTGGGGGGCAGGACTGATGGGAGCATCTGTGTGAAGCTGGGTGAGGAGAGAGGATGTCAGGGCTCACATTTTCTGTAGAACCAAGCCTTCAGCATCTCCCACTGAAGCAGAAAATCTGCTTTTTCCTGGTCCTGGTGAAGTTTCCTGTGCTTGAAGGTGGTGGTACATGCCAGGGGCATCTGTGGACCAGGTCCTGCTGAGCCTTGGCTCCTCTCTCCTGGTGGCTTTGCCTTAGGCCCCTGATCCAAAGCAGCAAGTTAGGGTTTTCCTCCCTTTCCCAGATACCTCTGGATCCTGGCAGGGAATTTCCACCTTGGCTCTAGGTCAGCCCAGGGTGTTATTTTATTTGACCTTATTTTTTTTTTTTTTTAAGAGCTAAACTAAATGGAGGGGAAGGTAAAAGCATTTCCCCTCTGCCCTGCCCTCCTTGCTGGAAGGTTAACACATTGGTCATTTCCTGCCTGTGCAGATGAGGTGTGCCTGGAGTTCGTCAACTCAGATTCAAATTAACTCTAAATTCAGTGGCTTCGTGTGAGGCCCCAGGGGCAGGTGGGGTGAGCAGCAGCTACGGATGTGGGCAGGCAAGGAGAAAGGGGCAGCGCAGACCTGACAGCTGGCCTGGGAAACTTGTCTTGGAAAGAAAGAGCAAAGAAGGGAAAGAAAACAAAAAAAAAAAAAAAAAAAAAAAAAAAAAAAAAAAAAAAAAAGGGAAGAAGGAGGGAGAAGGAGAGGGAAGAGAGGGGAAGGGAGAGGAGGGCAGGGGAAGGAGAAGGGGAAGAGGAAGGGGAAGGGGAAGGGAAGGAAAACCTGACTTCTTAGGCTAGAAGGAGCTCTTCTAAGGAGCTAATCTGACCTCCCACATGCTCTAAGTAATCAAAATTGAAAGGAGAAAACACAGGCAAGAAGAAGTCCCTGGAATATTTGCTTGTCTAGAAGAATGAATTTGCTTGGTCTGGGCTATGCCCTCTCCTGTGTTTGCTTTCTGCAAATATGCATCCCTCGGGTTTTACCTGCACAGACATTCAGGTACAGTCAGTCACAATCTTTGCACACAAATTAGTGCAGAGATTAATTGGCTGTTTCCAAACACCAGGTAGGAAGCAGGACCCAGCAAATGTCCCCGAGCAGCTGTCCTGCTGCCACGGGCTGCCAAGGACCAGCCTCACAGTAACTGTTTTTAGAAAAATCATAAATTTTAACACTATGTTAAATAATTGTGACTTGCCATCTGCATCTGAGGAGACAACAATCCAATTCCAGACATTCCATAGGCAGAAAAATGGGAGAATAGGTTTTCTTTATGTGAAGTTTTGACTTTGCTCCTCCATATAGAGGAGTCAAAAGTGGCTGATGTGGGATTTGTGCTTTGTGTGCAGCTGTGTTTGGAGTGGGACACATAGACCTCTGTGTGTTTACAGGGCTTGTACATGTGGGTATGACCTGGTGCATGGTTTTATAAAGTCAGCAGGATCTTTTGTAGCTCTCCAGGCCACTCTAGCAGGAAGCCTCTGCCCAGCTGTAGCCAGATGTGGGGACCAGGTGATGTCTGCTTCTGCTCAGCCCTTCTGCTTTTCTCCCAAAAGGCTCTCACTGATTTCATTTGCACACCTCCCTCCTGCACCTTAATTCACCAAAACTCCTTCCCAGTTGGCCCAGGAAGTCTGCTGTCCCAATTCCAGCCCCATGGCTTAGTGTGGATGTCATACTGCAGTGTTGGGCAAAACAGGAGCTCTGCATGGCTGGCACTGTCCTACTGCAACGTGGGACATGGAGCACACCCCTGGTGATCCTGAACGACTGTGGGGGTGGGGGTCTCCCTCCCAGCCATACTTCTTCCAGTTTCCCACAGATGGGGGCAGAGGTCTCCTTTTCCTTCAGCTCTGGTAGAGCAGACCCTCTCCAAGCAGGGAATTTCTGTCCAGAGGAAGGGATGTGACACTTTGCAGTCCCCTTTTCACTCACTGGTTTTGAGGTCTGTAAAGAAAACAAAATTATCTTGTTTGGATGGTCAGCCCTGCTGCAGTGGGGGATACTGTAAGTGTATGGGTCTGCACTGGCTGGGGTGCTGCCTTGGAGCAGCCCTGGGGTGTGACAGAGAAAAGATGCTGAGTAGCTTTGTGATCGCTCCCCAGAGCAAAGGGAGCCCACAGAGAAAGGAAACCATCACCTCTGGGTATGACAGAGCCAGCATGCATGTCCAGTGGGTCCCCAAGGTTCATCTGCAAGGTGGGTTGGTATGTGCCCACTTATCCTCGTGGTGCAAAAAGCATGCACCCCCTCTTCCCTTTCAGTGTCAGCAGCAATGTTGTGGGGTCAGGATGACCTATATCCACCTCCCGTGCTCCCCATCCCCATCAAAGTCATGGGGTGATTGATTTCTTCCACTCACCACCTCCTCATATTTTCTGCAATTCTTCTATGTAAATCATGACACTGATTAATAACACTTAGTGCTTTCCAGCTCTGAAACACATTGCAAGTATTTCCTAATTAATCCTCGCAACACCCTCGTCAGGGAAGGCAGTATGCCACCGTCCTGACTTCCCAGGCTTGCAGCCTTCTGGCGGACAGTGGTGGAAGTGTTCATCTGCACATTGTTAGCCCCACGCTGCTGCCGCCTAATGAGTTTCCTTGCAGCAGAAGGGAGTGCTGCACAGCACAGTTCAGAGCAGATGGAGCTCGCTTGCATGCCACTCCGAGAGGATGGAAAGCAGTGCAGTTTCCCATGTTGCTGTCTCTTTGTGGTGCTCGTGGCCAGGGGCAGGAGGAGGGTTCCTGTGGGATGCTCTCGTGCCCCTGGCACAGGGGTCCTGCTGCTCCCATGTGGCTGCAGCCCAGGGGGTGCAGCTGCAGTTTTGGGGGACTTAAGAACCGATTCTACCTCCAACCTGGGAATAGCCTGCAAGCAAGAAGCAGAGATCACACAGGCATGGAGAGTCAGTCATGAGAGGGTTAACAGCCATCTCATGGAGACATGCTCTAAATTGTCACCAGCTGGTAGATACTGCAATAGGGCAAGTCATGGGTGATGCTGTATCTCCTGGAAGATGCAGCCTTGGAAGGGGTTAAAATGGGGAGTTTTGAGACTGCAAGCTAGGAGCAAGAAACAGATCATTTTTACCCAATGCAATTTCCCTTGTAGATCGTTTTCCAGTCTCCCCTCTGCTATTATGGCAGGTAATTGCTGCTGAATGACAAGTTCACCGGTTCTTTCTTGATCCTGCTTTTTCTCCTGCTCTGTCTTGCATCCAAGTCATGAAACTGATTGCTGGAGATGTCACATCCCAAGGTACAGCCCTCTGACTCCTCACAGAGTAAGAGGAGAGCAGGGAGTATGGCTGTCCAGGACACTGACCTGGATGCCACATGCCTGATGGCTTGTATCTCCTGCATCAAGTTTTTTGGGAAAAGTAGGGCTGGATGGTAGCTGTTCTCACCCATGTGGGGTAGCTGGGAGGAATGAGGGACTCAGCTGCCCTCATGCCACCTCTCCCACCACCATGCATTGCTCCCCTTGCTGTGCCTCTCACTGAGCACCTTCGCCTCAGCAGCCCTGGCTGTACATTTCCCGCCAGTTCTTCCCAGAGAGGTGGGGTGGCCCCTTGGCCCCTGCCCCTCAGGCTCATTAAAGAGGCTTGCACAGTGCCCTCTTGACACTTGTAACACAGGAGCACATGTCTTCAAAAAGCCAGGCCCTGGTAATATCCCCTGGGCCTGCTGCTGGCTTTACTTCCCCTGCTCTCACAGCCCTCCTCAGAAGGGTTATAAATTTGGCAGCAGCCGCATTATTTCCAGACCAACCTGGTCTCACGTTTCACCTGTCACTAGCTTAAGTGTCACCCCTTTCATGCTGTCTGTCTCCATAGCCTCTCCCCACCCCACCTGCCCCTGTTCCTGCCTGCTTCCCACCCTGCCACTCTTTCCAGACAGTCAGGACCCTCTGTGCACACACAGACACACACACATATGGATGCAGAGACATGCATGCACAGGCATGAGCACTCCTCTCCTCGCATGCAATCTGGGTGTTTGGAGGCTCTTCCCAGGGCATCCTAGGATTTTGGATGCTTTGGTGGCAAAACAGAAAATCACCTGCCTTTCTGGGGATGGAAACCTGTTCATAAGCACCATCAGCATGAGGCTTGGATCTGTCCAGTGAGCAGGGACCTTGGCATTGTGTGGTTGTGCATCGGAGCATTGGTGCCTCATCTCTCCCCCTGTCATCAAGGAGGCTGGGGGTGGCCTCACATCCAGAGTCTGTATGGCAGAGAATGATGTAGCAAGGTTCATATCATCCTCTCTTTCCCCAAAAAAGTGGCCAGGAAAAATCACTGCAACCCACTGCCTGGGGTGTGACTCAAACCATCATGTCCCATGACCAGAAAGTCCTGCAGCGTCCTTCCCTGTGTCACCTAGAGCCACAGGGCAGGTGTCTCAGGGTGCAAGTCCCATGGCTCTGCTCCTGAATACCTTGTCTCCCCCATGGCAGCATGGGAATCAGCTTCACAGGGCCTTTCCTACCAGGGAAAGTGGTGCAAGCAGTGGTGCAAGCAGGACCCTTTTTATCTCACCCTCTTTTTGGAAGCTTTTTGGCAGAAAGCAAAAGAGTTGCTTCCTCCTTGCACCCATGGGGTCCTGGATGTCTGAGTAACGCCTTGTTTAGAAAATCTCAAAGGCTCATTATTCATTAACCCCACCAGAGAGTTTCCTGGCAATTAATTTTTAATGGTTTGAAAAATTCTCCGCCTAACCCCACGTTCTTCAGAACAAGCCTCCAAAGCCATTGCTCACCCTCTTGATGTTTCAAATCATTATCTCCTACATTCCTTTAGCTGTTTTAGAAACCAAAGCCGGGGAAGAAATTGGAAAGTGTTATTATTTCATTTGGGTTAAACTGTATCGCTTCAAGTTTCACTCCCCCTAGGCATGATCATCAGCATATCAGATCAGCAAACATCTGCCTAAGCCACCCGCTCACGCCTCCCGGGAAACTTGGGGGAGAAAAAAAAAAAAAAACACGAGAGAGAGACTAAGCCACTGACGTCACCTTCTGCCTTTTGCTGTTTCTCCCGAGTTTTATTTCTAAGGGACATTTGCATAGAAAGAGGATCTTTATTTCTGAAGGTTTTGCCAGCTCCGGCTGCCCGTTCCCCCCCATCTGGAAGCTTAATCCTTTCCCTATGGTCGCTGTGGAAATCGGAGCTGCACGCTGGCGTGGTTCCTGCTTCACCCTGCCCTGTGCCACCACTCAAAGGTCCAGCAGCCTCACAGATGCATCATATCACACTCAAAATCTGGCAGCAAAGGAGCTTGGGACTCTCATTTGGGGTGGCTGTGATGGAAGTGGGTGCTTGTGCTGTGTTCTTGGAGCACCACCTTACCCATCCCGTGCCTCAGTTTCCCTGGGCAGGGCTATGTGAAAGCTACTAGCTTCAGACAGCATTTATGCAGATAAATTACCACCCATAAAATTATTTTAACACGTGAAGAGTGACACTGATACATAAACAACAAGAGTAATTTGTACAGTGCTCAAAGGGAATGAGGTGCTAAATAAGTAATACAGCACACAGGACCATAACAATACATCAAGCACTGCTGGCACAGGGACAAAGGCAGCGACAGCACATTGCCACCCTCCTCCCGCCCGGCCTGGAAAGCCCCTGGACATCCAGACACCTTCTCCCACTGCCTCTGCTGCCTGCCCCCCAACAGACCTGCTGACTTTATTGGCTAAAAGGAAATTTTTACGACTCAGCTGGTTAAAACATGTCTGGGTTTTTGGTGGGTTTTTTTTGTGGGCGTTTCCCCCTTTTCCCAAATCATGTATGAATTTATTCTACTTTTTTTTTTTTTCTCAAGATGCAAAAGAAGGAGATGGGCAACAGACTTCAAAGAACACTCTTTGGTAAAAATGTCCATTTGTTCTATTAAAAAAATAAGATATTTTTACTTTAACTCTCCTCCAATGGAAGTTTTTAAACAAATTTTTTCCAGGGAAATAATCTCTTTTTCTTGGTTGTCAAAAAGGCATATTTTATCCCCTCTTCTCCTAAACATAATATTGAAATGAAAAACATCTTGTGGAGTTACAAGAGCTCTCAACCTCCTTGGTCAGTGCCATGTGGAGGGGAGAAGAAAGAGGAGCATCTCCTGTGGAAGGAGTGAATGATGCTGTAAGGGAGATAACTGCAAGAATAAATCCTAAGGGATGGGCTTTTTTTTTTTTTTTTTAATTATTATTTTGATCTAGGGCCTGCAATATCACGTCCTTTAAATCAGCAAGGGCAGAGGATGCTGAGCTGGAGACTATGCACTGAGGAGTATTTCATCAGCTGGGTGAGGGCTCGGACCAAAACCTGTCCTGCTGTGCAAAAGGCACAGGCAGGGCAGTGCCTGGGACTGCACCATCCAAACCCATCCCACCACCTCCAAAACTCACGCTCTGGAAATCAGAAAGGATACGCTGGCTCTTGGCATTTGCAACATTACCCAGGAAGGAAAAACACCTCTAGGCTTGGCCAGTGGGCAAGACTCCAGAACGGGAGGCTCAGAAGAGCAACACAATTCCTTTACAGAGTTTTATAATTGATCTCAAAGTCACGGGGAAGCAATTAACTTGGAGGCCCATGGTATTGCTTCAAAGCAAGGCTGGATTTTCTACCTCATAACAGCTAAAATGAAGAAAAGGGGTCCAGTGGAAACTGTGTTTTGAATGAATGAAGCTCCTCCCGCAGCATTTGCAAGTGCAGCTGGTTTTCAGACACATTTTTCTCTTTCTTCTTTCTGTTGAAAATGCCAAACTGTTGAAAGCAAAACAGCTTGTGAAAATGCATGGATTGTGAGGAAACTCCATTCTCACAGAAAGAAAATGGGAGGAAGTGGTCAAAACATCAAAATGCTTTTGCATAATACACTGAAATGTATATAAAATAGTTTACTAGTAATGGGTAATTAAAATCAGGACAAAACAGTTTGATTTTATCCAACTGTGCAGAGCTGAGTGACTCAAAATTATTAAATTCCATTTCACAGGGAAAACTCTGCCTTTGTTTTGTTCTGGTTTAGAATGAGGACTGTTTTGAAATGCTGGACTTGCCCAAGAAGCAAACTGAGAATTCCCTCCCAGCAATAGCTGCTGGGGGAGATGGGCTGGTCTGATGGAGGAGGGGAACAGGGGTCCCACCAGGGAGCTGGGCAGGAGCTGGACTGAATTTCTGCAGGAAAACCAGGTGTGGGGCTGACCTGCAGCACAGCAGAAACCCATCTTGGGGACCAGGGTGAGGAGTCAAGGCAAACTGGGATCTAGGGATGACTTTAGTGGTGTGCACTGAAAATGCAAACTCTTAGGACCTTTGTGAGCTGGCTGGGCCAGTGACATCTTGATGAGCAGTGGTTCCCCATGGGAAACCAGTTGGTTGAAAGCCCTTGTGCAGTTTGAGGAGAACATCTCATGCCAGCTTCTCCAAGGAGGGCAAAACCACCTCCTTCCTCTGCTCATCTGAGCACTGTCTCTGCTCCTAGGTGTTGTGCTCCCCACCGTGCACAGCCTCTCACTAGTTCGGAGGTCACAGCTCAGGCTCATCACTAACCCCTGCTTTTCAGGGGCTGTTTTATGAAAGCAAAGGCAATTTACAGTGATGGTGTCACAAGCAAATATGGGGAATTTAAACCACATTCATCTCCAGCCTCCTTTCTCATGTGCTGCTGGCAAGTATTGAGCAAATCAGAGACAGTGAGTGACTGAGCGCAATCAAGAGAAGATAGGCTTACTTTTATGATTAATTACTCATTAATTCATTTCACATAAAAAGAAGTACTACTTTCTGCTTCCTTATTGTGGGCTTTTTTTCCTGTTTGTTGTTTGAGAACAGAAATGAATACATTTAGGCAAATGGGTTTCAAAGTGTCATTTTGAAATGGAAACTTGAGCCTTGCAAATGTGACTTTCATTTTGGGTTTTGTTTCCTTTTTTCTTTTTTTCTTTTTTTCTTTTTTTCTTTGGCTTACCCCTCAACCCCGATTAAACTATTTGCCATCCTTGGCCTGAATTAATGAACAGTTTCAGTTGCCTGAATACATCTTTTCTGGGGGGCAGTCAACTATTCATCTAGAAAACTTCACTTCAAGTGGCCTGTAAATAACATCACCTGCCCTTGGGCTGGTTGCCTGGAGGGTGTGCCAGGACAGATCGAAAAGAGAGATGTGGACATGGAAACCTTGATGCTCACAGGCTGCTTCATGGGTGGGGTTTCAGGGAGCTGATTCCATGCCTTCATATCATGCTGCCTGGGGACATTTTATTATAACACACTGGATGACATGGAGGGGTCTGTTATTTGGGAAAAAAGACTTCTCCCACGTGTTTTAAGAGAAGTTTTGAGATCCTTGCATCCTAAAAGGACCCTTCAGCCATTGAAATTAGGGTAGCCTTCTCTTCATCAGGCAGCTGGAAACATCTGCAAACTATCAAAATCACAATCTCGTTTGCATTAGCTAAACAATAATTTAGGGGGTGAAAGTTCCCCCTTTCAGGGGAAAGAAGGGATTTGGCTGGTACTCTCTTTGCCAGAGCTTTTATGACAAAATGCTTTCTTAAAGTGGGTATCTTACAGCAGGTATCACCATCAGTGGTTTCATTTACAGGGCCAGTTTGGATAATTTTTCATGTCATGGGAAGAGGTTGGCATTTGCATGTGCAAATTCAGAAGTCTTCAGCCCACCTGAGCTGGAGATTACGGACTTCCCTTATTGCTGGTGAGATAAAATGTTGTTTTTTTTCTAAGGTAGGGTTTCTTTCTCACTCTTTCTCCAAAATACATGGTCCATGCATGGTCTAGGATGAGCCAGGAATTACTGTGTAGTATGGCAGGACTGTCCTGGAGAATGTGGGGACATGAAGCAAGCTGATGGCACCCCCAGTCTGAAGGCAGGGCTGGTCCCAGCTCTGTTCCCTCCCTTCCAGATCTCCATGTCCCCCTTGGCCCCTTGTGCTTCCCTCTCCATGGCCATCATTGCCTTCCCCTAGTGTCCCTTTGTTTGGTTCTCCTGGTACTTCTTATTGTTCTTCAAATCCACTGTTATTTATTTGGGTCTGAATGTGATAAACTCCACATTTGTGCTTTTTTAAAATGCCAAATATTTGTGGAAAATAATACTTGGCCAGACTCATATTGCATCCTTAACACAAATCTAATCCAGATACAGGCCAAACAGCAGGACAACAACTGCTCTTAATACTCACTGTGTTTCTAGCATCATAACTTAAATCAGAGAGAGAAGATACCCGCTTTTTAATCACTTCAGGTTTCCCCATATCTGCTGCCAGGTCCACCCTGGTGTCCCCAGTCTGTCTTCCCCCTTTCAGGCCTTTCTTGACCTGGGTAGTTGAAGAAGGCAAACTGTCTGTGTTTGCAGGAGTGTGCAAAGATGATCAGTGATTGAGGTGACTGCACTTTCAAAGAGGATTTAGTCTATTAATTGAATTTAGTGTATTAATTAATTTTGATTTGGTCTATTAATTTTCAGGCTTGGTTCTCATAATCTCTTTGTTATCCCACTTGTTCTCTCTGAAGGTTTCCTTTTATGTATGTCTACCAAGATCCAAAGGTGCTCCTGGGCTAAGAGGTGCAAATGCAGTTTATGATTCCAAATGCTTCTTTGTGGAGCTCATAAACTGGTGCTAATCCATGGAGATGATTAACAAAGCAGCTCTGCTTCAGCAGGGGGGTTAGAAGGGTGTTGATGGAGGGGTGGCTTCTGTGTCTTGTCTTCATGTCTGAACAACTCCTAGATCTGCCCAGTCCAATCCAAACCACTAAGAGAGGACAGGGCTCGAGAGGTGTTAACTCAGCATCTCTATCAGATAGGGATGACACAATGTCTCCTGCTCTCCAGCAGAGAAGAGGGAGGAGGTCCTAGAGGTATTATAATGCCACAATACTTCCCTGGCTTCCCCACCTTCATCCCCAACAAGACTGTTTTTCCAGGAAGTCCCACCACATGAATAAGTCTTGTTTTTTACTGGTAGGCTATCTAGAAGCTAACTTCAGCTCCTTTCCTTGCTGGTCACTCACTGATCTTCTCCCAAGCTTGAGCTGAAGTCTGCTTCAAAGTCAGGAGCAGTCCACTGTGAAAATCCATTGTTCATTCACTTTCACAGCACTGCACATAGAGCTGACCCTTCATCTCAGAGAGATATTGCAGGAGAGCAAAAGACTCACAAAGAATGATCAGTGGTGTGCATAGTCCCCTCCTAACAATTTTGGGAGTGACTTGGTTGTTTATGATCCAGGAAAAAAGTGGCTGTAGAGTACACAGCAGAAGGCATGGGAAGGTGGCAGGAAGCCATGTGAGAAGCAGATGACACAATAGATTGCACAAGTCAAGAGCAAGTCAGAGGAGGAGATTTCCTGTGAAAGGTGTGATAGATCTATGGAACTGGTTGCTGCATGATGTTGTGGATCCTAAACGTCTGCATGGGTTTAAGGAGAAACTAGAGAAGAAAAAGCTCTTCAGGGTCTGTAACAAAATGTATAGAAACCTGTGGCTCAGGATGGCTCCCAGCTAAGTGGGGTGGGGAGGGTACTGAAATAATTTATTATGGCACATTTACCTTGATCAGAAATTCTTCACTATGAGGGTGGTGAGACACTGGCACAAGTTCCCCAGAGAAGCTGTGGCTGCCCCATCCCTGGAAGTGTTCAGTGCCATGTTGGATGGGGCTTGGAGTAACTTGGTCTAGTGGGAGGTGTCCCTGCCTATGGTAGTGGGGTGGAACTAGATGATCTTTAAGGTCCCTTCCAATCCAAACCATCCTATGATTCTGTGATTCTCTAATCTTACAAGCTTTCTGGAACACTGTGGAAATGGATGCTTGGTGCTACCCAGCACAGCCCCTCTGCTCTTTTTAAGGCTGCTTACCCAGTACCCAAGCAGATGGCTGGAGCCAAGGGAGTGTTGGAGAGCTGAGGTTGAGCTGACATACACCAAGCACTGATTCTTCCTGTATGCACTGCTGTGTACAGGAGCCATGTTTATGGAGACAGGGTTGGGGTATCTGCTGGTTCTGGGCTCCAGCACCATGCTGTCTTCCATGTCTGATCCCTTCACACTGCATGAACAAGATCCAGACCTATGTAAATACACGGGGCCCTGCAGGAGCTTCTCTGATGGAGGGTCTGGCCCATCACCTGCCTGCAGACTGGCACTCAGCTGGATTTGCAGGCTGCATTTTGGGTGGGTGAGAGAGAAGGACAGGCAACCTCACCTGCCTGTTTCCTGCATGACTTCCCCAGCCTGAGTCTTCACCAGCTTTGGTCTGTTCGATGGATCACAGCCTCCTCTGAGCTCACTTCCTCTCACACCTACTCCCAGGAAACTCTTTCCTCTCACTTCTGTGCTTTCCAGGCAGCACCCTGCAACCCTTTATGCCTCCCTATTCCACATCTTCCTTCCTTACCAGCTTCTTCAATTATCCAATTTAGCCACCACCAAACGTTGATGTGCTCTGTGATTAACAAAGCACACTGCCTCCAGCAAATTCCTTGTCTGACGTTTCAGGAGACCTTTTGGGTAGCAAAGCACCTATACATCACCGAGCATTTGCCTTTTATTTCTGCTCCTTTTTAGGTTTCAGAGGACTGAGGGATTTCTGAGTATTCCTTGCAGCAGCTACAAGTGTTTTGAGCTCAGAAGATGATCTGGACTCAGAGCCCTGAACATAAGGACTCTGTGTATTCATAGGAGAAATTGAATTCCAGCTCCAGGGGTCTTTCTCATCTTTCTTGGGACTGCAAGCAATGAGCTAGCACAAAAGGACAAAAGGATTTAATGCTATGAGCCAGAGAAAAACAGTCTGTCCTCCGTGTGTGCCCAGAAACCCACTGATGAGCATGCAGACACTGTCCTGGGAGACTCTAAGAAAAAGAGCTGAGCTCTTCCTCAGGTTGTAAGGTTCCATTTGCAATTTATATTCAGCCCCTTCTCTCCCTCCTTGTAGCACCTAGAGCAAGCAGACACTTGGTGTTTGCATGCAGACACCCATCCTGCGACAGCTCCTTGGCTGAGACCTGGCACACTCATTCAGCCCGGGGAGTGCAAGCAGCTCACCTGCTGCTGTCCCTGCGGGCTGTGGCTTTGTAGGCAGTGGTGCAGCACAGCCGCAAAATGTCAATTGAGCAACGGGCTGTCTGCTCTCAGGGGCTGTCATCTCCCCAGTGCTTTGGCCGTGGAACAGTCAGGGCTCTGGCAGCGGGGGGATGTGGCAGCCAGAGAGGCTGCAGCCTGGAAAAGAGATCTCAGCATCAGGCTTTGTCTACCCTTTTCCCCTAGGACAGGTTTCCTGCTGGCTTAGAGGACGACAGGGACAGCATTTTTCAGAGGAAACTTAAGAGCGCAACTCTCCATCCTGCAGGAAGCCAGTGGGTTGGGCTATGGAGCGGGAGGGGGCTGGCCGTTGTCCAATGGGTCCCTGTTTTTTCCTTGGACTAGAAGGGAAAGCCAGAGGTTTTGCTCTGCACCTCAGCTCCGCTCTCCCTCGACCCCTTTGCCTGGAGGTGGCTGTAGGGGAAATGCTGACAGGCTGCCTGGTACAAGGGGGGTTGTACCAAGCAGACCCTGACCAGTTGCTGAAACCTCAGGATGCATTCCAAGCCTTAAGAAGCAGAACCACACAGGAACCTCCCATTTTAGCCAGCTGGGCCTTCCATAGCAGGATGCAAAATGCACCTTTCTGGGGCCGTGAGCTGAAGATTTGGTAGCTAGGGTTCCTGTGGAGATTCTGAGAGCTGTTGTGTCTCCCATCCTCCCATAGCCAGACTGATACACCTCGGTGCTGAGCTGCATGCCTCCTGCAGGGATGCTGCTGGGGGAGCCATGTCCCCCCCAGGCTCCCCTGCTGCTCTGCCCAAGTGTGTCTGACACACCATGCAGCCCTGAGCTGTCCATACGTGTGGCAGAGACCCTGCAGAGAAGCAAAGAGGCTGGAAGGACATGCTCATCATACCTAGTTTCCACAGATTTGCTCAGTTAGGTGCAAGACCTGCTAGCACAAAGCATCATATCTGGGTGTCAAAACTTCTTAGGTGGCTGGAGAGGTCAAGCAGCTGGAGACTGGAGACACCTGAAGCTGAAGCTGTAGGAGCAAAAGGGAGCATGTCACACCAAAGGGGGCTGGTGACAATTAGTTCCAACCACAGCAAACTGTAATCACTGAATTGTTCAGGAATAATTATGCCTTGATAACAACATTACACTTTCTATTTCCTTTATTGCTGTTCTTGTTAAATATAATTACCATGCAAATCGCACAGCATAAGCAAGCCCAGATGATTAACAGGGCCATGGGGGCCTTGGGAGCAGACTGAGGTGACTGCAAGTACATATCTCTCTGCTTGCTTAGTTGTCTGTCTAGATTTGTACTTGGGAGATCATAAAATCATAGAACAACTTAGGTTAGAAAAGACCTTTACTATCTTTGAGTCCAACTGTTAACCCAGCACTGCCAAGTCCAGCACCAAGCCATGTCACTCAGCACCACATCTACATGTCTTTTAAATACCTTCATGGATGGTGACACCATCACTTCCCTGGACAGCCTCTTCCTGTGCCTGACAACTCTTCCAGGGAAGATTTTTTTTCCTAATAACCAATTTAAACCTCTCTTGGGACAACTTGAGGCCATTTCCTCTTGTCCTATCACTTGTTACATGGGAGAAGAGATCTACCCCCACCTGGCTACAACCTCCTTTCAGGCAGTTGTAGAGAGTGATAAGATCTCCCCTCAGCCTCCTCTTCTCCAAACTAAACCACCCCATTTCCTTCAGATGCTCCTCATAGGCACTGTTCTCCAGACCCTTCACCAGCTTTGTTGCCCTTCTCTGGACTCACTCCAGCCCCTCAATGTGCTTTTTGTAGTGAGAGGCCCAAAACTGAGCACAGGATTCAAGGTGTGTCCAAAACAGTGCCAAGCACAAGGGGACAATCACCACCCTAGCCCTCCTGATTACACTATTTCTGACACAAGCCAGGATGCTGTTGGCCTTCTGGCCACCTGGGCACACTTTGGCTCATATTCAGCCACTGTCGATCAGCACCCCCAGGTCCTTTTCCTCTGGGCATCTTTCCAGCCACTCTTCCCCAAGCCTGTAGTGTTGCCTGGAGTTGTTGTGACCCCAGTGCAGGACCCAGCACTTGGCCTTGTTGAACCTCATACAGTTGGCCTTGGCCCATCAATCCAGCCTGTCCAGGTCCCTCTGCAGGGTCTTCCTACCCTCAGGCACATCAACACTGCTGCCCAACTTGGTGTCACCCACAAACTGAGGGTGCACT